>OZ020311.1:37492269-38172918 GCA_963971305.1 Arcuatula senhousia
CGACTCGAGTTCGAGTTAAGGTTCATCTGTACCTTTCTTTAAAACATGGCGTTATTTTTAATCTATTTTCAGTATATGCGTAGCCAAAATTACACATAAAATTGAAATATAAAGTGTAGCTGGACCTAGATATTAGAAATTCTTACCTTTTCTCTATGAATTCTTCCCGAAAAAATCCTTTATTTTAGAGATCTCTTTTTTCTCCGCTTTTAAAAACACCCGATTTTAGGCTAATATCACTTTCACCCTTTCTTGAGGCCTCAAATTTCATGCAACTTTTAATAAGGGATTTAACTAAAAGTGTTCACCTCGTTTCATGTAAGAGGCACAATAGGGATAGTTTGTCCTTTTTCAATTTAAATTTGAACAGGAAAAAAAAAGAGATCTTTAATTTTAAAGAACTTGAAATGAAAAATTGATAGAAATTGAATAAGAAATTACCATATCTAGGTCCAGCTATGCTTTATTTTTTTATATTATTTGTAGTTTTTGTTCTGCATATACTAAAAAATAGGTCGAAAATTTCAATATTTTTAACGAAAGGTACAGATGAACCTTACGACTCGAGTTCGAGTTAAGGTTCATCTGTACCTTTCTTTAAAACATGGCGTTATTTTTAATCTATTTTCAGTTTATGCACAGCCAAAACTACACATAAAATTGAAATATAAAGTGTAGCTGGACCTAGATATTAGAAATTCTTACCTTTTCTCTATGAATTCTTCCCGAAAAAATCCTTTATTTTAGAGATCTCTTTTTTCTCCGCTTTTAAAAACACCCGATTTTAGGCTAATATCACTTTCACCCTTTCTTGAGGCCTCAAATTTCATGCAACTTTTAATAAGGGATTTAACTAAAAGTGTTCACCTCGTTTCATGTAAGAGGCACAATAGGGATAGTTTGTCCTTTTTCAATTTAAATTTGAACAGGAAAAAAAAGAGATCTTTAATTTTAAAGAACTTGAAATGAAAAATTGATAGAAATTGAATAAGAAATTACCATATCTAGGTCCAGCTATGCTTTATTTTTTTATATTATTTGTAGTTTTTGTTCTGCATATACTAAAAAATAGGTCGAAAATTTCAATATTTTTAACGAAAGGTACAGATGAACCTTACGACTCGAGTTCGAGTTAAGGTTCATCTGTACCTTTCTTTAAAACATGGCGTTATTTTTAATCTATTTTCAGTATATGCACAGCCAAAACTACACATAAAATTGAAATATAAAGTGTAGCTGGACCTAGATATTAGAAATTCTTACCTTTTCTCTATGAATTCTTCCCGAAAAAATCCTTTATTTTAGAGATCTCTTTTTTCTCCGCTTTTAAAAACACCCGATTTTAGGCTAATATCACTTTCACCCTTTCTTGAGGCCTCAAATTTCATGCAACTTTTAATAAGGGATTTAACTAAAAGTGTTCACCTCGTTTCATGTAAGAGGCACAATAGGGATAGTTTGTCCTTTTTCAATTTAAATTTGAACAGGAAAAAAAAGAGATCTTTAATTTTAAAGAACTTGAAATGAAAAATTGATAGAAATTGAATAAGAAATTACCATATCTAGGTCCAGCTATGCTTTATTTTTTTATATTATTTGTAGTTTTTGTTCTGCATATACTAAAAAATAGGTCGAAAATTTCAATATTTTTAACGAAAGGTACAGATGAACCTTACGACTCGAGTTCGAGTTAAGGTTCATCTGTACCTTTCTTTAAAACATGGCGTTATTTTTAATCTATTTTCAGTATATGCACAGCCAAAACTACACATAAAATTGAAATATAAAGTGTAGCTGGACCTAGATATTAGAAATTCTTACCTTTTCTCTATGAATTCTTCCCGAAAAAATCCTTTATTTTAGAGATCTCTTTTTTCTCCGCTTTTAAAAACACCCGATTTTAGGCTAATATCACTTTCACCCTTTCTTGAGGCCTCAAATTTCATGCAACTTTTAATAAGGGATTTAACTAAAAGTGTTCACCTCGTTTCATGTAAGAGGCACAATAGGGATAGTTTGTCCTTTTTCAATTTAAATTTGAACAGGAAAAAAAAGAGATCTTTAATTTTAAAGAACTTGAAATGAAAAATTGATAGAAATTGAATAAGAAATTACCATATCTAGGTCCAGCTATGCTTTATTTTTTTATATTATTTGTAGTTTTTGTTCTGCATATACTAAAAAATAGGTCGAAAATTTCAATATTTTTAACGAAAGGTACAGATGAACCTTACGACTCGAGTTCGAGTTAAGGTTCATCTGTACCTTTCTTTAAAACATGGCGTTATTTTTAATCTATTTTCAGTATATGCACAGCCAAAACTACACATAAAATTGAAATATAAAGTGTAGCTGGACCTAGATATTAGAAATTCTTACCTTTTTCTATGAATTCTTCCCGAAAAAATTCTTTATTTTAGAGATCTCTTTTTTCTCCGCTTTTAAAAACACCCGATTTTAGGCTAATATCACTTTCACCCTTTCTTGAGGCCTCAAATTTCATGCAACTTTTAATAAGGGATTTAACTAAAAGTGTTCACCTCGTTTCATGTAAGAGGCACAATAGGGATAGTTTGTCCTTTTTCAATTTAAATTTGAACAGGAAAAAAAAGAGATCTTTAATTTTAAAGAACTTGAAATGAAAAATTGATAGAAATTGAATAAGAAATTACCATATCTAGGTCCAGCTATGCTTTATTTTTTTATATTATTTGTAGTTTTTGTTCTGCATATACTAAAAAATAGGTCGAAAATTTCAATATTTTTAACGAAAGGTACAGATGAACCTTACGACTCGAGTTCGAGTTAAGGTTCATCTGTACCTTTCTTTAAAACATGGCGTTATTTTTAATCTATTTTCAGTATATGCACAGCCAAAACTACACATAAAATTGAAATTTAAAGTGTAGCTGGACCTAGATATTAGAAATTCTTACCTTTTCTCTATGAATTCTTCCCGAAAAAATCCTTTATTTTAGAGATCTCTTTTTTCTCCGCTTTTAAAAACACCCGATTTTAGGCTAATATCACTTTCACCCTTTCTTGAGGCCTCAAATTTCATGCAACTTTTAATAAGGGATTTAACTAAAAGTGTTCACCTCGTTTCATGTAAGAGGCACAATAGGGATAGTTTGTCCTTTTTCAATTTAAATTTGAACAGGAAAAAAAAAGAGATCTTTAATTTTAAAGAACTTGAAATGAAAAATTGATAGAAATTGAATAAGAAATTACCATATCTAGGTCCAGCTATGCTTTATTTTTTTATATTATTTGTAGTTTTTGTTCTGCATATACTAAAAAATAGGTCGAAAATTTCAATATTTTTAACGAAAGGTACAGATGAACCTTACGACTCGAGTTCGAGTTAAGGTTCATCTGTACCTTTCTTTAAAACATGGCGTTATTTTTAATCTATTTTCAGTATATGCACAGCCAAAACTACACATAAAATTGAAATATAAAGTGTAGCTGGACCTAGATATTATAAATTCTTACCTTTTCTCTATGAATTCTTCCCGAAAAAATCCTTTATTTTAGAGATCTCTTTTTTCTCCGCTTTTAAAAACACCCGATTTTAGGCTAATATCACTTTCACCCTTTCTTGAGGCCTCAAATTTCATGCAACTTTTAATAAGGGATTTAACTAAAAGTGTTCACCTCGTTTCATGTAAGAGGCACAATAGGGATAGTTTGTCCTTTTTCAATTTAAATTTGAACAGGAAAAAAAAGAGATCTTTAATTTTAAAGAACTTGAAATGAAAAATTGATAGAAATTGAATAAGAAATTACCATATCTAGGTCCAGCTATGCTTTATTTTTTTATATTATTTGTAGTTTTTGTTCTGCATATACTAAAAAATAGGTCGAAAATTTCAATATTTTTAACGAAAGGTACAGATGAACCTTACGACTCGAGTTCGAGTTAAGGTTCATCTGTACCTTTCTTTAAAACATGGCGTTATTTTTAATCTATTTTCAGTATATGCACAGCCAAAACTACACATAAAATTGAAATATAAAGTGTAGCTGGACCTAGATATTAGAAATTCTTACCTTTTCTCTATGAATTCTTCCCGAAAAAATCCTTTATTTTAGAGATCTCTTTTTTCTCCGCTTTTAAAAACACCCGATTTTAGGCTAATATCACTTTCACCCTTTCTTGAGGCCTCAAATTTCATGCAACTTTTAATAAGGGATTTAACTAAAAGTGTTCACCTCGTTTCATGTAAGAGGCACAATAGGGATAGTTTGTCCTTTTTCAATTTAAATTTGAACAGGAAAAAAAAGAGATCTTTAATTTTAAAGAACTTGAAATGAAAAATTGATAGAAATTGAATAAGAAATTACCATATCTAGGTCCAGCTATGCTTTATTTTTTTATATTATTTGTAGTTTTTGTTCTGCATATACTAAAAAATAGGTCGAAAATTTCAATATTTTTAACGAAAGGTACAGATGAACCTTACGACTCGAGTTCGAGTTAAGGTTCATCTGTACCTTTCTTTAAAACATGGCGTTCTTTTTAATCTATTTTCAGTATATGCACAGCCAAAACTACACATAAAATTGAAATATAAAGTGTAGCTGGACCTAGATATTAGAAATTCTTACCTTTTCTCTATGAATTCTTCCCGAAAAAATCCTTTATTTTAGAGATCTCTTTTTTCTCCGCTTTTAAAAACACCCGATTTTAGGCTAATATCACTTTCACCCTTTCTTGAGGCCTCAAATTTCATGCAACTTTTAATAAGGGATTTAACTAAAAGTGTTCACCTCGTTTCATGTAAGAGGCACAATAGGGATAGTTTGTCCTTTTTCAATTTAAATTTGAACAGGAAAAAAAAGAGATCTTTAATTTTAAAGAACTTGAAATGAAAAATTGATAGAAATTGAATAAGAAATTACCATATCTAGGTCCAGCTATGCTTTATTTTTTTATATTATTTGTAGTTTTTGTTCTGCATATACTAAAAAATAGGTCGAAAATTTCAATATTTTTAACGAAAGGTACAGATGAACCTTACGACTCGAGTTCGAGTTAAGGTTCATCTGTACCTTTCTTTAAAACATGGCGTTATTTTTAATCTATTTTCAGTATATGCACAGCCAAAACTACACATAAAATTGAAATATAAAGTGTAGCTGGACCTAGATATTAGAAATTCTTACCTTTTCTCTATGAATTCTTCCCGAAAAAATCCTTTATTTTAGAGATCTCTTTTTTCTCCGCTTTTAAAAACACCCGATTTTAGGCTAATATCACTTTCACCCTTTCTTGAGGCCTCAAATTTCATGCAACTTTTAATAAGGGATTTAACTAAAAGTGTTCACCTCGTTTCATGTAAGAGGCACAATAGGGATAGTTTGTCCTTTTTCAATTTAAATTTGAACAGGAAAAAAAAGAGATCTTTAATTTTAAAGAACTTGAAATGAAAAATTGATAGAAATTGAATAAGAAATTACCATATCTAGGTCCAGCTATGCTTTATTTTTTTATATTATTTGTAGTTTTTGTTCTGCATATACTAAAAAATAGGTCGAAAATTTCAATATTTTTAACGAAAGGTACAGATGAACCTTACGACTCGAGTTCGAGTTAAGGTTCATCTGTACCTTTCTTTAAAACATGGCGTTATTTTTAATCTATTTTCAGTATATGCACAGCCAAAACTACACATAAAATTGAAATATAAAGTGTAGCTGGACCTAGATATTAGAAATTCTTACCTTTTCTCTATGAATTCTTCCCGAAAAAATTCTTTATTTTAGAGATCTCTTTTTTCTCCGCTTTTAAAAACACCCGATTTTAGGCTAATATCACTTTCACCCTTTCTTGAGGCCTCAAATTTCATGCAACTTTTAATAAGGGATTTAACTAAAAGTGTTCACCTCGTTTCATGTAAGAGGCACAATAGGGATAGTTTGTCCTTTTTCAATTTAAATTTGAACAGGAAAAAAAAGAGATCTTTAATTTTAAAGAACTTGAAATGAAAAATTGATAGAAATTGAATAAGAAATTACCATATCTAGGTCCAGCTATGCTTTATTTTTTTATATTATTTGTAGTTTTTGTTCTGCATATACTAAAAAATAGGTCGAAAATTTCAATATTTTTAACGAAAGGTACAGATGAACCTTACGACTCGAGTTCGAGTTAAGGTTCATCTGTACCTTTCTTTAAAACATGGCGTTATTTTTAATCTATTTTCAGTATATGCACAGCCAAAACTACACATAAAATTGAAATATAAAGTGTAGCTGGACCTAGATATTAGAAATTCTTACCTTTTCTCTATGAATTCTTCCCGAAAAAATTCTTTATTTTAGAGATCTCTTTTTTCTCCGCTTTTAAAAACACCCGATTTTAGGCTAATATCACTTTCACCCTTTCTTGAGGCCTCAAATTTCATGCAACTTTTAATAAGGGATTTAACTAAAAGTGTTCACCTCGTTTCATGTAAGAGGCACAATAGGGATAGTTTGTCCTTTTTCAATTTAAATTTGAACAGGAAAAAAAAGAGATCTTTAATTTTAAAGAACTTGAAATGAAAAATTGATAGAAATTGAATAAGAAATTACCATATCTAGGTCCAGCTATGCTTTATTTTTTTATATTATTTGTAGTTTTTGTTCTGCATATACTAAAAAATAGGTCGAAAATTTCAATATTTTTAACGAAAGGTACAGATGAACCTTACGACTCGAGTTCGAGTTAAGGTTCATCTGTACCTTTCTTTAAAACATGGCGTTATTTTTAATCTATTTTCAGTATATGCACAGCCAAAACTACACATAAAATTGAAATTTAAAGTGTAGCTGGACCTAGATATTAGAAATTCTTACCTTTTCTCTATGAATTCTTCCCGAAAAAATCCTTTATTTTAGAGATCTCTTTTTTCTCCGCTTTTAAAAACACCCGATTTTAGGCTAATATCACTTTCACCCTTTCTTGAGGCCTCAAATTTCATGCAACTTTTAATAAGGGATTTAACTAAAAGTGTTCACCTCGTTTCATGTAAGAGGCACAATAGGGATAGTTTGTCCTTTTTCAATTTAAATTTGAACAGGAAAAAAAAGAGATCTTTAATTTTAAAGAACTTGAAATGAAAAATTGATAGAAATTGAATAAGAAATTACCATATCTAGGTCCAGCTATGCTTTATTTTTTTATATTATTTGTAGTTTTTGTTCTGCATATACTAAAAAATAGGTCGAAAATTTCAATATTTTTAACGAAAGGTACAGATGAACCTTACGACTCGAGTTCGAGTTAAGGTTCATCTGTACCTTTCTTTAAAACATGGCGTTATTTTTAATCTATTTTCAGTATATGCACAGCCAAAACTACACATAAAATTGAAATATAAAGTGTAGCTGGACCTAGATATTAGAAATTCTTACCTTTTCTCTATGAATTCTTCCCGAAAAAATCCTTTATTTTAGAGATCTCTTTTTTCTCCGCTTTTAAAAACACCCGATTTTAGGCTAATATCACTTTCACCCTTTCTTGAGGCCTCAAATTTCATGCAACTTTTAATAAGGGATTTAACTAAAAGTGTTCACCTCGTTTCATGTAAGAGGCACAATAGGGATAGTTTGTCCTTTTTCAATTTAAATTTGAACAGGAAAAAAAAGAGATCTTTAATTTTAAAGAACTTGAAATGAAAAATTGATAGAAATTGAATAAGAAATTACCATATCTAGGTCCAGCTATGCTTTATTTTTTTATATTATTTGTAGTTTTTGTTCTGCATATACTAAAAATAGGTCGAAAATTTCAATATTTTTAACGAAAGGTACAGATGAACCTTACGACTCGAGTTCGAGTTAAGGTTCATCTGTACCTTTCTTTAAAACATGGCGTTATTTTTAATCTATTTTCAGTATATGCACAGCCAAAACTACACATAAAATTGAAATATAAAGTGTAGCTGGACCTAGATATTAGAAATTCTTACCTTTTCTCTATGAATTCTTCCCGAAAAAATCCTTTATTTTAGAGATCTCTTTTTTCTCCGCTTTTAAAAACACCCGATTTTAGGCTAATATCACTTTCACCCTTTCTTGAGGCCTCAAATTTCATGCAACTTTTAATAAGGGATTTAACTAAAAGTGTTCACCTCGTTTCATGTAAGAGGCACAATAGGGATAGTTTGTCCTTTTTCAATTTAAATTTGAACAGGAAAAAAAAGAGATCTTTAATTTTAAAGAACTTGAAATGAAAAATTGATAGAAATTGAATAAGAAATTACCATATCTAGGTCCAGCTATGCTTTATTTTTTTATATTATTTGTAGTTTTTGTTCTGCATATACTAAAAAATAGGTCGAAAATTTCAATATTTTTAACGAAAGGTACAGATGAACCTTACGACTCGAGTTCGAGTTAAGGTTCATCTGTACCTTTCTTTAAAACATGGCGTTATTTTTAATCTATTTTCAGTATATGCACAGCCAAAACTACACATAAAATTGAAATTTAAAGTGTAGCTGGACCTAGATATTAGAAATTCTTACCTTTTCTCTATGAATTCTTCCCGAAAAAATCCTTTATTTTAGAGATCTCTTTTTTCTCCGCTTTTAAAAACACCCGATTTTAGGCTAATATCACTTTCACCCTTTCTTGAGGCCTCAAATTTCATGCAACTTTTAATAAGGGATTTAACTAAAAGTGTTCACCTCGTTTCATGTAAGAGGCACAATAGGGATAGTTTGTCCTTTTTCAATTTAAATTTGAACAGGAAAAAAAAGAGATCTTTAATTTTAAAGAACTTGAAATGAAAAATTGATAGAAATTGAATAAGAAATTACCATATCTAGGTCCAGCTATGCTGTATTTTTTTATATTATTTGTAGTTTTTGTTCTGCATATACTAAAAAATAGGTCGAAAATTTCAATATTTTTAACGAAAGCTACAGATGAACCTTACGACTCGAGTTCGAGTTAAGGTTCATCTGTACCTTTCTTTAAAACATGGCGTTATTTTTAATCTATTTTCAGTATATGCACAGCCAAAACTACACATAAAATTGAAATATAAAGTGTAGCTGGACCTAGATATTAGAAATTCTTACCTTTTCTCTATGAATTCTTCCCGAAAAAATCCTTTATTTTAGAGATCTCTTTTTTCTCCGCTTTTAAAAACACCCGATTTTAGGCTAATATCACTTTCACCCTTTCTTGAGGCCTCAAATTTCATGCAACTTTTAATAAGGGATTTAACTAAAAGTGTTCACCTCGTTTCATGTAAGAGGCACAATAGGGATAGTTTGTCCTTTTTCAATTTAAATTTGAACAGGAAAAAAAAGAGATCTTTAATTTTAAAGAACTTGAAATGAAAAATTGATAGAAATTGAATAAGAAATTACCATATCTAGGTCCAGCTATGCTTTATTTTTTTATATTATTTGTAGTTTTTGTTCTGCATATACTAAAAAATAGGTCGAAAATTTCAATATTTTTAACGAAAGGTACAGATGAACCTTACGACTCGAGTTCGAGTTAAGGTTCATCTGTACCTTTCTTTAAAACATGGCGTTATTTTTAATCTATTTTCAGTATATGCACAGCCAAAACTACACATAAAATTGAAATTTAAAGTGTAGCTGGACCTAGATATTAGAAATTCTTACCTTTTCTCTATGAATTCTTCCCGAAAAAATCCTTTATTTTAGAGATCTCTTTTTTCTCCGCTTTTAAAAACACCCGATTTTAGGCTAATATCACTTTCACCCTTTCTTGAGGCCTCAAATTTCATGCAACTTTTAATAAGGGATTTAACTAAAAGTGTTCACCTCGTTTCATGTAAGAGGCACAATAGGGATAGTTTGTCCTTTTTCAATTTAAATTTGAACAGGAAAAAAAAGAGATCTTTAATTTTAAAGAACTTGAAATGAAAAATTGATAGAAATTGAATAAGAAATTACCATATCTAGGTCCAGCTATGCTTTATTTTTTTATATTATTTGTAGTTTTTGTTCTGCATATACTAAAAAATAGGTCGAAAATTTCAATATTTTTAACGAAAGGTACAGATGAACCTTACGACTCGAGTTCGAGTTAAGGTTCATCTGTACCTTTCTTTAAAACATGGCGTTATTTTTAATCTATTTTCAGTATATGCACAGCCAAAACTACACATAAAATTGAAATATAAAGTGTAGCTGGACCTAGATATTAGAAATTCTTACCTTTTCTCTATGAATTCTTCCCGAAAAAATCCTTTATTTTAGAGATCTCTTTTTTCTCCGCTTTTAAAAACACCCGATTTTAGGCTAATATCACTTTCACCCTTTCTTGAGGCCTCAAATTTCATGCAACTTTTAATAAGGGATTTAACTAAAAGTGTTCACCTCGTTTCATGTAAGAGGCACAATAGGGATAGTTTGTCCTTTTTCAATTTAAATTTGAACAGGAAAAAAAAGAGATCTTTAATTTTAAAGAACTTGAAATGAAAAATTGATAGAAATTGAATAAGAAATTACCATATCTAGGTCCAGCTATGCTTTATTTTTTTATATTATTTGTAGTTTTTGTTCTGCATATACTAAAAAATAGGTCGAAAATTTCAATATTTTTAACGAAAGGTACAGATGAACCTTACGACTCGAGTTCGAGTTAAGGTTCATCTGTACCTTTCTTTAAAACATGGCGTTATTTTTAATCTATTTTCAGTATATGCACAGCCAAAACTACACATAAAATTGAAATATAAAGTGTAGCTGGACCTAGATATTAGAAATTCTTACCTTTTCTCTATGAATTCTTCCCGAAAAAATCCTTTATTTTAGAGATCTCTTTTTTCTCCGCTTTTAAAAACACCCGATTTTAGGCTAATATCACTTTCACCCTTTCTTGAGGCCTCAAATTTCATGCAACTTTTAATAAGGGATTTAACTAAAAGTGTTCACCTCGTTTCATGTAAGAGGCACAATAGGGATAGTTTGTCCTTTTTCAATTTAAATTTGAACAGGAAAAAAAAGAGATCTTTAATTTTAAAGAACTTGAAATGAAAAATTGATAGAAATTGAATAAGAAATTACCATATCTAGGTCCAGCTATGCTTTATTTTTTTATATTATTTGTAGTTTTTGTTCTGCATATACTAAAAAATAGGTCGAAAATTTCAATATTTTTAACGAAAGGTACAGATGAACCTTACGACTCGAGTTCGAGTTAAGGTTCATCTGTACCTTTCTTTAAAACATGGCGTTATTTTTAATCTATTTTCAGTATATGCACAGCCAAAACTACACATAAAATTGAAATATAAAGTGTAGCTGGACCTAGATTTTAGAAATTCTTACCTTTTCTCTATGAATTCTTCCCGAAAAAATCCTTTATTTTAGAGATCTCTTTTTTCTCCGCTTTTAAAAACACCCGATTTTAGGCTAATATCACTTTCACCCTTTCTTGAGGCCTCAAATTTCATGCAACTTTTAATAAGGGATTTAACTAAAAGTGTTCACCTCGTTTCATGTAAGAGGCACAATAGGGATAGTTTGTCCTTTTTCAATTTAAATTTGAACAGGAAAAAAAAGAGATCTTTAATTTTAAAGAACTTGAAATGAAAAATTGATAGAAATTGAATAAGAAATTACCATATCTAGGTCCAGCTATGCTTTATTTTTTTATATTATTTGTAGTTTTTGTTCTGCATATACTAAAAAATAGGTCGAAAATTTCAATATTTTTAACGAAAGGTACAGATGAACCTTACGACTCGAGTTCGAGTTAAGGTTCATCTGTACCTTTCTTTAAAACATGGCGTTATTTTTAATCTATTTTCAGTATATGCACAGCCAAAACTACACATAAAATTGAAATATAAAGTGTAGCTGGACCTAGATATTAGAAATTCTTACCTTTTCTCTATGAATTCTTCCCGAAAAAATCCTTTATTTTAGAGATCTCTTTTTTCTCCGCTTTTAAAAACACCCGATTTTAGGCTAATATCACTTTCACCCTTTCTTGAGGCCTCAAATTTCATGCAACTTTTAATAAGGGATTTAACTAAAAGTGTTCACCTCGTTTCATGTAAGAGGCACAATAGGGATAGTTTGTCCTTTTTCAATTTAAATTTGAACAGGAAAAAAAAGAGATCTTTAATTTTAAAGAACTTGAAATGAAAAATTGATAGAAATTGAATAAGAAATTACCATATCTAGGTCCAGCTATGCTTTATTTTTTTATATTATTTGTAGTTTTTGTTCTGCATATACTAAAAAATAGGTCGAAAATTTCAATATTTTTAACGAAAGGTACAGATGAACCTTACGACTCGAGTTCGAGTTAAGGTTCATCTGTACCTTTCTTTAAAACATGGCGTTATTTTTAATCTATTTTCAGTATATGCACAGCCAAAACTACACATAAAATTGAAATATAAAGTGTAGCTGGACCTAGATATTAGAAATTCTTACCTTTTCTCTATGAATTCTTCCCGAAAAAATCCTTTATTTTAGAGATCTCTTTTTTCTCCGCTTTTAAAAACACCCGATTTTAGGCTAATATCACTTTCACCCTTTCTTGAGGCCTCAAATTTCATGCAACTTTTAATAAGGGATTTAACTAAAAGTGTTCACCTCGTTTCATGTAAGAGGCACAATAGGGATAGTTTGTCCTTTTTCAATTTAAATTTGAACAGAAAAAAAAAGAGATCTTTAATTTTAAAGAACTTGAAATGAAAAATTGATAGAAATTGAATAAGAAATTACCATATCTAGGTCCAGCTATGCTTTATTTTTTTATATTATTTGTAGTTTTTGTTCTGCATGCATATACTAAAAAATAGGTCGAAAATTTCAATATTTTTAACGAAAGGTACAGATGAACCTTACGACTCGAGTTCGAGTTAAGGTTCATCTGTACCTTTCTTTAAAACATGGCGTTATTTTTAATCTATTTTCAGTATATGCACAGCCAAAACTACACATAAAATTGAAATATGAAGTGTAGCTGGACCTAGATATTAGAAATTCTTACCTTTTCTCTATGAATTCTTCCCGAAAAAATTCTTTATTTTAGAGATCTCTTTTTTCTCCGCTTTTAAAAACACCCGATTTTAGGCTAATATCACTTTCACCCTTTCTTGAGGCCTCAAATTTCATGCAACTTTTAATAAGGGATTTAACTAAAAGTGTTCACCTCGTTTCATGTAAGAGGCACAATAGGGATAGTTTGTCCTTTTTCAATTTAAATTTGAACAGGAAAAAAAAGAGATCTTTAATTTTAAAGAACTTGAAATGAAAAATTGATAGAAATTGAATAAGAAATTACCATATCTAGGTCCAGCTATGCTTTATTTTTTTATATTATTTGTAGTTTTTGTTCTGCATATACTAAAAAATAGGTCGAAAATTTCAATATTTTTAACGAAAGGTACAGATGAACCTTACGACTCGAGTTCGAGTTAAGGTTCATCTGTACCTTTCTTTAAAACATGGCGTTATTTTTAATCTATTTTCAGTATATGCACAGCCAAAACTACACATAAAATTGAAATATAAAGTGTAGCTGGACCTAGATATTAGAAATTCTTACCTTTTCTCTATGAATTCTTCCCGAAAAAATCCTTTATTTTAGAGATCTCTTTTTTCTCCGCTTTTAAAAACACCCGATTTTAGGCTAATATCACTTTCACCCTTTCTTGAGGCCTCAAATTTCATGCAACTTTTAATAAGGGATTTAACTAAAAGTGTTCACCTCGTTTCATGTAAGAGGCACAATAGGGATAGTTTGTCCTTTTTCAATTTAAATTTGAACAGAAAAAAAAAGAGATCTTTAATTTTAAAGAACTTGAAATGAAAAATTGATAGAAATTGAATAAGAAATTACCATATCTAGGTCCAGCTATGCTTTATTTTTTTATATTATTTGTAGTTTTTGTTCTGCATATACTAAAAAATAGGTCGAAAATTTCAATATTTTTAACGAAAGGTACAGATGAACCTTACGACTCGAGTTCGAGTTAAGGTTCATCTGTACCTTTCTTTAAAACATGGCGTTATTTTTAATCTATTTTCAGTATATGCACAGCCAAAACTACACATAAAATTGAAATTTAAAGTGTAGCTGGACCTAGATATTAGAAATTCTTACCTTTTCTCTATGAATTCTTCCCGAAAAAATCCTTTATTTTAGAGATCTCTTTTTTCTCCGCTTTTAAAAACACCCGATTTTAGGCTAATATCACTTTCACCCTTTCTTGAGGCCTCAAATTTCATGCAACTTTTAATAAGGGATTTAACTAAAAGTGTTCACCTCGTTTCATGTAAGAGGCACAATAGGGATAGTTTGTCCTTTTTCAATTTAAATTTGAACAGGAAAAAAAAGAGATCTTTAATTTTAAAGAACTTGAAATGAAAAATTGATAGAAATTGAATAAGAAATTACCATATCTAGGTCCAGCTATGCTGTATTTTTTTATATTATTTGTAGTTTTTGTTCTGCATATACTAAAAAATAGGTCGAAAATTTCAATATTTTTAACGAAAGGTACAGATGAACCTTACGACTCGAGTTCGAGTTAAGGTTCATCTGTACCTTTCTTTAAAACATGGCGTTATTTTTAATCTATTTTCAGTATATGCACAGCCAAAACTACACATAAAATTGAAATATAAAGTGTAGCTGGACCTAGATATTAGAAATTCTTACCTTTTCTCTATGAATTCTTCCCGAAAAAATCCTTTATTTTAGAGATCTCTTTTTTCTCCGCTTTTAAAAACACCCGATTTTAGGCTAATATCACTTTCACCCTTTCTTGAGGCCTCAAATTTCATGCAACTTTTAATAAGGGATTTAACTAAAAGTGTTCACCTCGTTTCATGTAAGAGGCACAATAGGGATAGTTTGTCCTTTTTCAATTTAAATTTGAACAGGAAAAAAAAGAGATCTTTAATTTTAAAGAACTTGAAATGAAAAATTGATAGAAATTGAATAAGAAATTACCATATCTAGGTCCAGCTATGCTTTATTTTTTTATATTATTTGTAGTTTTTGTTCTGCATATACTAAAAAATAGGTCGAAAATTTCAATATTTTTAACGAAAGGTACAGATGAACCTTACGACTCGAGTTCGAGTTAAGGTTCATCTGTACCTTTCTTTAAAACATGGCGTTATTTTTAATCTATTTTCAGTATATGCACAGCCAAAACTACACATAAAATTGAAATTTAAAGTGTAGCTGGACCTAGATATTAGAAATTCTTACCTTTTCTCTATGAATTCTTCCCGAAAAAATCCTTTATTTTAGAGATCTCTTTTTTCTCCGCTTTTAAAAACACCCGATTTTAGGCTAATATCACTTTCACCCTTTCTTGAGGCCTCAAATTTCATGCAACTTTTAATAAGGGATTTAACTAAAAGTGTTCACCTCGTTTCATGTAAGAGGCACAATAGGGATAGTTTGTCCTTTTTCAATTTAAATTTGAACAGGAAAAAAAAAGAGATCTTTAATTTTAAAGAACTTGAAATGAAAAATTGATAGAAATTGAATAAGAAATTACCATATCTAGGTCCAGCTATGCTTTATTTTTTTATATTATTTGTAGTTTTTGTTCTGCATATACTAAAAAATAGGTCGAAAATTTCAATATTTTTAACGAAAGGTACAGATGAACCTTACGACTCGAGTTCGAGTTAAGGTTCATCTGTACCTTTCTTTAAAACATGGCGTTATTTTTAATCTATTTTCAGTATATGCACAGCCAAAACTACACATAAAATTGAAATATAAAGTGTAGCTGGACCTAGATATTAGAAATTCTTACCTTTTCTCTATGAATTCTTCCCGAAAAAATCCTTTATTTTAGAGATCTCTTTTTTCTCCGCTTTTAAAAACACCCGATTTTAGGCTAATATCACTTTCACCCTTTCTTGAGGCCTCAAATTTCATGCAACTTTTAATAAGGGATTTAACTAAAAGTGTTCACCTCGTTTCATGTAAGAGGCACAATAGGGATAGTTTGTCCTTTTTCAATTTAAATTTGAACAGGAAAAAAAAGAGATCTTTAATTTTAAAGAACTTGAAATGAAAAATTGATAGAAATTGAATAAGAAATTACCATATCTAGGTCCAGCTATGCTTTATTTTTTTATATTATTTGTAGTTTTTGTTCTGCATATACTAAAAAATAGGTCGAAAATTTCAATATTTTTAACGAAAGGTACAGATGAACCTTACGACTCGAGTTCGAGTTAAGGTTCATCTGTACCTTTCTTTAAAACATGGCGTTATTTTTAATCTATTTTCAGTATATGCACAGCCAAAACTACACATAAAATTGAAATATAAAGTGTAGCTGGACCTAGATATTAGAAATTCTTACCTTTTCTCTATGAATTCTTCCCGAAAAAATCCTTTATTTTAGAGATCTCTTTTTTCTCCGCTTTTAAAAACACCCGATTTTAGGCTAATATCACTTTCACCCTTTCTTGAGGCCTCAAATTTCATGCAACTTTTAATAAGGGATTTAACTAAAAGTGTTCACCTCGTTTCATGTAAGAGGCACAATAGGGATAGTTTGTCCTTTTTCAATTTAAATTTGAACAGGAAAAAAAAGAGATCTTTAATTTTAAAGAACTTGAAATGAAAAATTGATAGAAATTGAATAAGAAATTACCATATCTAGGTCCAGCTATGCTTTATTTTTTTATATTATTTGTAGTTTTTGTTCTGCATATACTAAAAAATAGGTCGAAAATTTCAATATTTTTAACGAAAGGTACAGATGAACCTTACGACTCGAGTTCGAGTTAAGGTTCATCTGTACCTTTCTTTAAAACATGGCGTTATTTTTAATCTATTTTCAGTATATGCACAGCCAAAACTACACATAAAATTGAAATATAAAGTGTAGCTGGACCTAGATATTAGAAATTCTTACCTTTTCTCTATGAATTCTTCCCGAAAAAATCCTTTATTTTAGAGATCTCTTTTTTCTCCGCTTTTAAAAACACCCGATTTTAGGCTAATATCACTTTCACCCTTTCTTGAGGCCTCAAATTTCATGCAACTTTTAATAAGGGATTTAACTAAAAGTGTTCACCTCGTTTCATGTAAGAGGCACAATAGGGATAGTTTGTCCTTTTTCAATTTAAATTTGAACAGGAAAAAAAAGAGATCTTTAATTTTAAAGAACTTGAAATGAAAAATTGATAGAAATTGAATAAGAAATTACCATATCTAGGTCCAGCTATGCTTTATTTTTTTATATTATTTGTAGTTTTTGTTCTGCATATACTAAAAAATAGGTCGAAAATTTCAATATTTTTAACGAAAGGTACAGATGAACCTTACGACTCGAGTTCGAGTTAAGGTTCATCTGTACCTTTCTTTAAAACATGGCGTTATTTTTAATCTATTTTCAGTATATGCACAGCCAAAACTACACATAAAATTGAAATATAAAGTGTAGCTGGACCTAGATATTAGAAATTCTTACCTTTTCTCTATGAATTCTTCCCGAAAAAATCCTTTATTTTAGAGATCTCTTTTTTCTCCGCTTTTAAAAACACCCGATTTTAGGCTAATATCACTTTCACCCTTTCTTGGGGCCTCAAATTTCATGCAACTTTTAATAAGGGATTTAACTAAAAGTGTTCACCTCGTTTCATGTAAGAGGCACAATAGGGATAGTTTGTCCTTTTTCAATTTAAATTTGAACAGGAAAAAAAAGAGATCTTTAATTTTAAAGAACTTGAAATGAAAAATTGATAGAAATTGAATAAGAAATTACCATATCTAGGTCCAGCTATGCTTTATTTTTTTATATTATTTGTAGTTTTTGTTCTGCATATACTAAAAAATAGGTCGAAAATTTCAATATTTTTAACGAAAGGTACAGATGAACCTTACGACTCGAGTTCGAGTTAAGGTTCATCTGTACCTTTCTTTAAAACATGGCGTTATTTTTAATCTATTTTCAGTATATGCACAGCCAAAACTACACATAAAATTGAAATATAAAGTGTAGCTGGACCTAGATATTAGAAATTCTTACCTTTTCTCTATGAATTCTTCCCGAAAAAATCCTTTATTTTAGAGATCTCTTTTTTCTCCGCTTTTAAAAACACCCGATTTTAGGCTAATATCACTTTCACCCTTTCTTGAGGCCTCAAATTTCATGCAACTTTTAATAAGGGATTTAACTAAAAGTGTTCACCTCGTTTCATGTAAGAGGCACAATAGGGATAGTTTGTCCTTTTTCAATTTAAATTTGAACAGGAAAAAAAAGAGATCTTTAATTTTAAAGAACTTGAAATGAAAAATTGATAGAAATTGAATAAGAAATTACCATATCTAGGTCCAGCTATGCTTTATTTTTTTATATTATTTGTAGTTTTTGTTCTGCATATACTAAAAAATGGGTCGAAAATTTCAATATTTTTAACGAAAGGTACAGATGAACCTTACGACTCGAGTTCGAGTTAAGGTTCATCTGTACCTTTCTTTAAAACATGGCGTTATTTTTAATCTATTTTCAGTATATGCACAGCCAAAACTACACATAAAATTGAAATATAAAGTGTAGCTGGACCTAGATTTTAGAAATTCTTACCTTTTCTCTATGAATTCTTCCCGAAAAAATCCTTTATTTTAGAGATCTCTTTTTTCTCCGCTTTTAAAAACACCCGATTTTAGGCTAATATCACTTTCACCCTTTCTTGAGGCCTCAAATTTCATGCAACTTTTAATAAGGGATTTAACTAAAAGTGTTCACCTCGTTTCATGTAAGAGGCACAATAGGGATAGTTTGTCCTTTTTCAATTTAAATTTGAACAGGAAAAAAAAGAGATCTTTAATTTTAAAGAACTTGAAATGAAAAATTGATAGAAATTGAATAAGAAATTACCATATCTAGGTCCAGCTATGCTTTATTTTTTTATATTATTTGTAGTTTTTGTTCTGCATATACTAAAAAATAGGTCGAAAATTTCAATATTTTTAACGAAAGGTACAGATGAACCTTACGACTCGAGTTCGAGTTAAGGTTCATCTGTACCTTTCTTTAAAACATGGCGTTATTTTTAATCTATTTTCAGTATATGCACAGCCAAAACTACACATAAAATTGAAATATAAAGTGTAGCTGGACCTAGATATTAGAAATTCTTACCTTTTCTCTATGAATTCTTCCCGAAAAAATCCTTTATTTTAGAGATCTCTTTTTTCTCCGCTTTTAAAAACACCCGATTTTAGGCTAATATCACTTTCACCCTTTCTTGAGGCCTCAAATTTCATGCAACTTTTAATAAGGGATTTAACTAAAAGTGTTCACCTCGTTTCATGTAAGAGGCACAATAGGGATAGTTTGTCCTTTTTCAATTTAAATTTGAACAGGAAAAAAAAGAGATCTTTAATTTTAAAGAACTTGAAATGAAAAATTGATAGAAATTGAATAAGAAATTACCATATCTAGGTCCAGCTATGCTTTAGTTTTTTATATTATTTGTAGTTTTTGTTCTGCATGCATATACTAAAAAATAGGTCGAAAATTTCAATATTTTTAACGAAAGGTACAGATGAACCTTACGACTCGAGTTCGAGTTAAGGTTCATCTGTACCTTTCTTTAAAACATGGCGTTATTTTTAATCTATTTTCAGTATATGCACAGCCAAAACTACACATAAAATTGAAATATGAAGTGTAGCTGGACCTAGATATTAGAAATTCTTACCTTTTCTCTATGAATTCTTCCCGAAAAAATTCTTTATTTTAGAGATCTCTTTTTTCTCCGCTTTTAAAAACACCCGATTTTAGGCTAATATCACTTTCACCCTTTCTTGAGGCCTCAAATTTCATGCAACTTTTAATAAGGGATTTAACTAAAAGTGTTCACCTCGTTTCATGTAAGAGGCACAATAGGGATAGTTTGTCCTTTTTCAATTTAAATTTGAACAGGAAAAAAAAGAGATCTTTAATTTTAAAGAACTTGAAATGAAAAATTGATAGAAATTGAATAAGAAATTACCATATCTAGGTCCAGCTATGCTTTATTTTTTTATATTATTTGTAGTTTTTGTTCTGCATATACTAAAAAATAGGTCGAAAATTTCAATATTTTTAACGAAAGGTACAGATGAACCTTACGACTCGAGTTCGAGTTAAGGTTCATCTGTACCTTTCTTTAAAACATGGCGTTATTTTTAATCTATTTTCAGTATATGCACAGCCAAAACTACACATAAAATTGAAATATAAAGTGTAGCTGGACCTAGATATTAGAAATTCTTACCTTTTCTCTATGAATTCTTCCCGAAAAAATCCTTTATTTTAGAGATCTCTTTTTTCTCCGCTTTTAAAAACACCCGATTTTAGGCTAATATCACTTTCACCCTTTCTTGAGGCCTCAAATTTCATGCAACTTTTAATAAGGGATTTAACTAAAAGTGTTCACCTCGTTTCATGTAAGAGGCACAATAGGGATAGTTTGTCCTTTTTCAATTTAAATTTGAACAGGAAAAAAAAGAGATCTTTAATTTTAAAGAACTTGAAATGAAAAATTGATAGAAATTGAATAAGAAATTACCATATCTAGGTCCAGCTATGCTTTATTTTTTTATATTATTTGTAGTTTTTGTTCTGCATATACTAAAAAATAGGTCGAAAATTTCAATATTTTTAACGAAAGGTACAGATGAACCTTACGACTCGAGTTCGAGTTAAGGTTCATCTGTACCTTTCTTTAAAACATGGCGTTATTTTTAATCTATTTTCAGTATATGCACAGCCAAAACTACACATAAAATTGAAATATAAAGTGTAGCTGGACCTAGATATTAGAAATTCTTACCTTTTCTCTATGAATTCTTCCCGAAAAAATCCTTTATTTTAGAGATCTCTTTTTTCTCCGCTTTTAAAAACACCCGATTTTAGGCTAATATCACTTTCACCCTTTCTTGAGGCCTCAAATTTCATGCAACTTTTAATAAGGGATTTAACTAAAAGTGTTCACCTCGTTTCATGTAAGAGGCACAATAGGGATAGTTTGTCCTTTTTCAATTTAAATTTGAACAGGAAAAAAAAGAGATCTTTAATTTTAAAGAACTTGAAATGAAAAATTGATAGAAATTGAATAAGAAATTACCATATCTAGGTCCAGCTATGCTTTATTTTTTTATATTATTTGTAGTTTTTGTTCTGCATATACTAAAAAATAGGTCGAAAATTTCAATATTTTTAACGAAAGGTACAGATGAACCTTACGACTCGAGTTCGAGTTAAGGTTCATCTGTACCTTTCTTTAAAACATGGCGTTATTTTTAATCTATTTTCAGTATATGCACAGCCAAAACTACACATAAAATTGAAATATAAAGTGTAGCTGGACCTAGATATTAGAAATTCTTACCTTTTCTCTATGAATTCTTCCCGAAAAAATCCTTTATTTTAGAGATCTCTTTTTTCTCCGCTTTTAAAAACACCCGATTTTAGGCTAATATCACTTTCACCCTTTCTTGAGGCCTCAAATTTCATGCAACTTTTAATAAGGGATTTAACTAAAAGTGTTCACCTCGTTTCATGTAAGAGGCACAATAGGGATAGTTTGTCCTTTTTCAATTTAAATTTGAACAGGAAAAAAAAGAGATCTTTAATTTTAAAGAACTTGAAATGAAAAATTGATAGAAATTGAATAAGAAATTACCATATCTAGGTCCAGCTATGCTTTATTTTTTTTATATTATTTGTAGTTTTTGTTCTGCATATACTAAAAAATAGGTCGAAAATTTCAATATTTTTAACGAAAGGTACAGATGAACCTTACGACTCGAGTTCGAGTTAAGGTTCATCTGTACCTTTCTTTAAAACATGGCGTTATTTTTAATCTATTTTCAGTATATGCACAGCCAAAACTACACATAAAATTGAAATATAAAGTGTAGCTGGACCTAGATTTTAGAAATTCTTACCTTTTCTCTATGAATTCTTCCCGAAAAAATCCTTTATTTTAGAGATCTCTTTTTTCTCCGCTTTTAAAAACACCCGATTTTAGGCTAATATCACTTTCACCCTTTCTTGAGGCCTCAAATTTCATGCAACTTTTAATAAGGGATTTAACTAAAAGTGTTCACCTCGTTTCATGTAAGAGGCACAATAGGGATAGTTTGTCCTTTTTCAATTTAAATTTGAACAGGAAAAAAAAGAGATCTTTAATTTTAAAGAACTTGAAATGAAAAATTGATAGAAATTGAATAAGAAATTACCATATCTAGGTCCAGCTATGCTTTATTTTTTTATATTATTTGTAGTTTTTGTTCTGCATATACTAAAAAATAGGTCGAAAATTTCAATATTTTTAACGAAAGGTACAGATGAACCTTACGACTCGAGTTCGAGTTAAGGTTCATCTGTACCTTTCTTTAAAACATGGCGTTATTTTTAATCTATTTTCAGTATATGCACAGCCAAAACTACACATAAAATTGAAATATAAAGTGTAGCTGGACCTAGATATTAGAAATTCTTACCTTTTCTCTATGAATTCTTCCCGAAAAAATCCTTTATTTTAGAGATCTCTTTTTTCTCCGCTTTTAAAAACACCCGATTTTAGGCTAATATCACTTTCACCCTTTCTTGAGGCCTCAAATTTCATGCAACTTTTAATAAGGGATTTAACTAAAAGTGTTCACCTCGTTTCATGTAAGAGGCACAATAGGGATAGTTTGTCCTTTTTCAATTTAAATTTGAACAGGAAAAAAAAGAGATCTTTAATTTTAAAGAACTTGAAATGAAAAATTGATAGAAATTGAATAAGAAATTACCATATCTAGGTCCAGCTATGCTTTAGTTTTTTATATTATTTGTAGTTTTTGTTCTGCATGCATATACTAAAAAATAGGTCGAAAATTTCAATATTTTTAACGAAAGGTACAGATGAACCTTACGACTCGAGTTCGAGTTAAGGTTCATCTGTACCTTTCTTTAAAACATGGCGTTATTTTTAATCTATTTTCAGTATATGCACAGCCAAAACTACACATAAAATTGAAATATAAAGTGTAGCTGGACCTAGATATTAGAAATTCTTACCTTTTCTCTATGAATTCTTCCCGAAAAAATTCTTTATTTTAGAGATCTCTTTTTTCTCCGCTTTTAAAAACACCCGATTTTAGGCTAATATCACTTTCACCCTTTCTTGAGGCCTCAAATTTCATGCAACTTTTAATAAGGGATTTAACTAAAAGTGTTCACCTCGTTTCATGTAAGAGGCACAATAGGGATAGTTTGTCCTTTTTCAATTTAAATTTGAACAGGAAAAAAAAGAGATCTTTAATTTTAAAGAACTTGAAATGAAAAATTGATAGAAATTGAATAAGAAATTACCATATCTAGGTCCAGCTATGCTTTATTTTTTTTATATTATTTGTAGTTTTTGTTCTGCATATACTAAAAAATAGGTCGAAAATTTCAATATTTTTAACGAAAGGTACAGATGAACCTTACGACTCGAGTTCGAGTTAAGGTTCATCTGTACCTTTCTTTAAAACATGGCGTTATTTTTAATCTATTTTCAGTATATGCACAGCCAAAACTACACATAAAATTGAAATTTAAAGTGTAGCTGGACCTAGATATTAGAAATTCTTACCTTTTCTCTATGAATTCTTCCCGAAAAAATCCTTTATTTTAGAGATCTCTTTTTTCTCCGCTTTTAAAAACACCCGATTTTAGGCTAATATCACTTTCACCCTTTCTTGAGGCCTCAAATTTCATGCAACTTTTAATAAGGGATTTAACTAAAAGTGTTCACCTCGTTTCATGTAAGAGGCACAATAGGGATAGTTTGTCCTTTTTCAATTTAAATTTGAACAGGAAAAAAAAGAGATCTTTAATTTTAAAGAACTTGAAATGAAAAATTGATAGAAATTGAATAAGAAATTACCATATCTAGGTCCAGCTATGCTTTATTTTTTTATATTATTTGTAGTTTTTGTTCTGCATATACTAAAAAATAGGTCGAAAATTTCAATATTTTTAACGAAAGGTACAGATGAACCTTACGACTCGAGTTCGAGTTAAGGTTCATCTGTACCTTTCTTTAAAACATGGCGTTATTTTTAATCTATTTTCAGTATATGCACAGCCAAAACTACACATAAAATTGAAATATAAAGTGTAGCTGGACCTAGATATTAGAAATTCTTACCTTTTCTCTATGAATTCTTCCCGAAAAAATTCTTTATTTTAGAGATCTCTTTTTTCTCCGCTTTTAAAAACACCCGATTTTAGGCTAATATCACTTTCACCCTTTCTTGAGGCCTCAAATTTCATGCAACTTTTAATAAGGGATTTAACTAAAAGTGTTCACCTCGTTTCATGTAAGAGGCACAATAGGGATAGTTTGTCCTTTTTCAATTTAAATTTGAACAGGAAAAAAAAGAGATCTTTAATTTTAAAGAACTTGAAATGAAAAATTGATAGAAATTGAATAAGAAATTACCATATCTAGGTCCAGCTATGCTTTATTTTTTTTATATTATTTGTAGTTTTTGTTCTGCATATACTAAAAAATAGGTCGAAAATTTCAATATTTTTAACGAAAGGTACAGATGAACCTTACGACTCGAGTTCGAGTTAAGGTTCATCTGTACCTTTCTTTAAAACATGGCGTTATTTTTAATCTATTTTCAGTATATGCACAGCCAAAACTACACATAAAATTGAAATTTAAAGTGTAGCTGGACCTAGATATTAGAAATTCTTACCTTTTCTCTATGAATTCTTCCCGAAAAAATCCTTTATTTTAGAGATCTCTTTTTTCTCCGCTTTTAAAAACACCCGATTTTAGGCTAATATCACTTTCACCCTTTCTTGAGGCCTCAAATTTCATGCAACTTTTAATAAGGGATTTAACTAAAAGTGTTCACCTCGTTTCATGTAAGAGGCACAATAGGGATAGTTTGTCCTTTTTCAATTTAAATTTGAACAGGAAAAAAAAGAGATCTTTAATTTTAAAGAACTTGAAATGAAAAATTGATAGAAATTGAATAAGAAATTACCATATCTAGGTCCAGCTATGCTTTATTTTTTTATATTATTTGTAGTTTTTGTTCTGCATATACTAAAAAATAGGTCGAAAATTTCAATATTTTTAACGAAAGGTACAGATGAACCTTACGACTCGAGTTCGAGTTAAGGTTCATCTGTACCTTTCTTTAAAACATGGCGTTATTTTTAATCTATTTTCAGTATATGCACAGCCAAAACTACACATAAAATTGAAATATAAAGTGTAGCTGGACCTAGATATTAGAAATTCTTACCTTTTCTCTATGAATTCTTCCCGAAAAAATCCTTTATTTTAGAGATCTCTTTTTTCTCCGCTTTTAAAAACACCCGATTTTAGGCTAATATCACTTTCACCCTTTCTTGAGGCCTCAAATTTCATGCAACTTTTAATAAGGGATTTAACTAAAAGTGTTCACCTCGTTTCATGTAAGAGGCACAATAGGGATAGTTTGTCCTTTTTCAATTTAAATTTGAACAGGAAAAAAAAGAGATCTTTAATTTTAAAGAACTTGAAATGAAAAATTGATAGAAATTGAATAAGAAAATACCATATCTAGGTCCAGCTATGCTTTATTTTTTTATATTATTTGTAGTTTTTGTTCTGCATATACTAAAAAATAGGTCGAAAATTTCAATATTTTTAACGAAAGGTACAGATGAACCTTACGACTCGAGTTCGAGTTAAGGTTCATCTGTACCTTTCTTTAAAACATGGCGTTATTTTTAATCTATTTTCAGTATATGCACAGCCAAAACTACACATAAAATTGAAATTTAAAGTGTAGCTGGACCTAGATATTAGAAATTCTTACCTTTTCTCTATGAATTCTTCCCGAAAAAATCCTTTATTTTAGAGATCTCTTTTTTCTCCGCTTTTAAAAACACCCGATTTTAGGCTAATATCACTTTCACCCTTTCTTGAGGCCTCAAATTTCATGCAACTTTTAATAAGGGATTTAACTAAAAGTGTTCACCTCGTTTCATGTAAGAGGCACAATAGGGATAGTTTGTCCTTTTTCAATTTAAATTTGAACAGGAAAAAAAAGAGATCTTTAATTTTAAAGAACTTGAAATGAAAAATTGATAGAAATTGAATAAGAAATTACCATATCTAGGTCCAGCTATGCTTTATTTTTTTATATTATTTGTAGTTTTTGTTCTGCATATACTAAAAAATAGGTCGAAAATTTCAATATTTTTAACGAAAGGTACAGATGAACCTTACGACTCGAGTTCGAGTTAAGGTTCATCTGTACCTTTCTTTAAAACATGGCGTTATTTTTAATCTATTTTCAGTATATGCACAGCCAAAACTACACATAAAATTGAAATATAAAGTGTAGCTGGACCTAGATATTAGAAATTCTTACCTTTTCTCTATGAATTCTTCCCGAAAAAATCCTTTATTTTAGAGATCTCTTTTTTCTCCGCTTTTAAAAACACCCGATTTTAGGCTAATATCACTTTCACCCTTTCTTGAGGCCTCAAATTTCATGCAACTTTTAATAAGGGATTTAACTAAAAGTGTTCACCTCGTTTCATGTAAGAGGCACAATAGGGATAGTTTGTCCTTTTTCAATTTAAATTTGAACAGGAAAAAAAAGAGATCTTTAATTTTAAAGAACTTGAAATGAAAAATTGATAGAAATTGAATAAGAAATTACCATATCTAGGTCCAGCTATGCTTTATTTTTTTATATTATTTGTAGTTTTTGTTCTGCATATACTAAAAAATAGGTCGAAAATTTCAATATTTTTAACGAAAGGTACAGATGAACCTTAAAGTTCTAGTTAGAGTTAGAGTTATTCGATACCTTTCTTTAAAACATGGCGTTATTTTTAATCTATTTTCAGTATATGCACAGCCAAAACTACACATAAAATTGAAATATAAAGTGTAGCTGGACCTAGATATTAGAAATTCTTACCTTTTCTCTATGAATTCTTCCCGAAAAAATCCTTTATTTTAGAGATCTCTTTTTTCTCCGCTTTTAAAAACACCCGATTTTAGGCTAATATCACTTTCACCCTTTCTTGAGGCCTCAAATTTCATGCAACTTTTAATAAGGGATTTAACTAAAAGTGTTCACCTCGTTTCATGTAAGAGGCACAATAGGGATAGTTTGTCCTTTTTCAATTTAAATTTGAACAGGAAAAAAAAAGAGATCTTTAATTTTAAAGAACTTGAAATGAAAAATTGATAGAAATTGAATAAGAAATTACCATATCTAGGTCCAGCTATGCTTTATTTTTTTATATTATTTGTAGTTTTTGTTCTGCATATACTAAAAAAATAGGTCGAAAATTTCAATATTTTTAACGAAAGGTACAGATGAACCTTAAAGTTCTAGTTAGAGTTAGAGTTATTCGAGTTGAAATTTGAGCTAACTCGAATCAGTGATTTTTATGGCTAAAATCGAGTTACTACTCGCGTTCGAGTTAGAGTTCGAGTTACTGATCGAGGTAGAGTTCGATGAATGTTGTCAACAATAACACTTGTTGGTGGCTGTTTACTGATTTTGTCTCTGCCCTTTCGGACTTTTGACATTTGGATACTCCATCCATTGGTACCTCTGCTTCTTGTAAACTGTTAAAGGTTGTCGCCTTGCAATTAACTAATTTATGAATATATGTGTAGATATGATTAAAAACCAATAAACGTACATATTTACGTAATGTCACAAAGACTGTGGACAAGAAGCAAATATGTACCAATGTGGCAATCTCCCGCCCAATTTACAAGCGGGGGTATGATAAAAACTTGGTATACTTATTCTCCGGTATTGGATAAACACGGCGGAATCCACGTCTTTTGTCTTTGAATATCTGAAAATATTATACCCACAAGAGAGGGGGCTATATTGCAATCACCTTGTCCGTTTGTCCGTCCGTCTGTCCGTGAGTTGTACCGTGCCCCCCCCCCCCGCCATTTTCAGGACAGTTGCGCATCTACTCTCTGTTTTCTTAGCGAAGTTAGACATTTTAAGGGTCAAAAATAGGACAATTTGTCGTAACAGATTTTACGGTATCTGCTGCAGGAATTGATTTCAAATTTGGTGCACAGCTTTATTATGATGATTTGTAACGTGCCTCCCCTTTTCAGGTCAGTCAGGCATCGCTTCGAAGAAGAGGGGGTTTCCTGTTTTACCGTTGTCCACCCATCCGTTCTTTTGTTCGTCCTTCCGTAATTTTTTAAGCAAATGTATGACGTGAATGTCTGTTTTTATATAACTTTGTCCTATATATATATACCTCCTGTTTTACTTTACCGAATACTTTTTAACGCAAGGCATTATTTGGGGAGCGGGCGTATCACGTGTGAGCAATAGCTCACAGATTTACTTGTTTTTTATCAAGTTTCTTGAAAGAAGACAACAATCGACCATTAGATTTTTAGGGGGATATGGATATTTTCTCCGCCCGCATTTTTATTTTTGAAAAATCGAAGCCTGGAATTTTATTTTATTTTTATTTTTAAACTTAACATATATATAATCTTTTTCAGGCAGAAACACCATCCTGCCTTTTTTTTAATTCAAAGCACCGTCCAGTCTTTTAATTTCCTGATTTTTGGTATCCTGCCTTTTATTTCAAATTCATCTACCCCCACCCCCCCAAAAAAAAAATTAAATGGTTGCTCCCTTACATAACACTGTGTTAGAATTTTTGCGTCAGTAGCATTTTAATAGATGTTTAGGAAGAAAAATAAACATCCGATGTAAATATATTTCCATTGTAGTCGGGTGTTTATCTGTAACCGAATTAATAATATGAATCAGTACCTTACTAAGTTAGTATCTCTAAGTAGATTGATTGCTACTAACATGCAGCAGAGTTGCAAATATAAATGATAAAGAAAGTGTGCAAAAAAAAAAAAATATATATACAACTCGTTTTGTAACTCGAACTCTAACTCGATCTGTAACTCGAACTCTAACTTGAACTCGAGTCGTAACTCGATTATTGCCATGAAAATCGCTGTTTCGAAAATTTTAATTCGAACTCGAATAATTACTCGAACTCTAACTCGAACTTTAACTCGAACTCGAGTCGTAACTCGAACTTTAAGTCGAACTCTAACTCTGACTCGAACTCGATGATTACCTACACCCAAATTTGAACGTCCGATTTCATTTTATTTGGTAGTTATAATTTTTGTCCATTAGTGAATGTACACAATTTAATGTTGTGACACTCCGCTCTTCCTTATTGCTGTTAAGTAGCAGATATCATTATAATTAGGAGCCAAAACGGTAATATTTTTGTTATACTGTAATTTTTTTCTGGGCTGCTTTAAAAAAAAAGAATTTCTTGTGAAATGTGGGAGGAAAGGCCACCATGTCAATAGACTTTGTCAGGCCACTATGGACTGCGTGTGTCCAGAGCTGTGTACATGATGGTATAACACGAAATAGCTTTCATAGGTTACCTCGTACTTTTTATTTTGTACACTAAAATTTTGTTTAAATTGCCGTTTCTTTATGTTGGTTGTGTAGCGTACACTTATTCCACATCTCTTTATCGTCTATCCACATTCGGTCTAAAACGTACAGGGTTCGACAGGACCAATTCATCGTCTCCAGCGACGATGGGGTTTAACTTTGGAGATAATTTCTATTAAAACGCTAAAATGTTGCAACAATTTAGCAGGAACTGCTTACCCTTCCGGAGCACTTGAGTGCAACCTCTTTTCGTCTTGAGTTCAAGTTGTTGACTATATTCTGATGTTTTTGTACTCCCTAGGCTTATGTGTTGTTGGTTTCCATGTGTTTTCGTTTGTGTTTTCTGGTTTTGTCTTTCGAACTTTTGGCATTTGAACCTATATGCTTTTTCAATGTGAAAAAAATGATGACCTATATTTTTTTTCTTCAAATTTTATTCCAAATCATATTGTGTGATAGTATGAAATAAAACAAACAACAGAATACGTTTTCTGAGACTTCGTTTTTTGCCCTTTGGACAAACGATGAAAATACAAACTCGATGACTTAAATTTAATTTGTTTAAATTTCTAAAAAAAGATCTGGTTTAATATTGTGCACCATCGTAAAAACATGTTACCAAAAGGCAAATCCTATCGAAATTTAAGACTCGTGGGTCTACAGGGAGTCTTTCTTTTATATCGTTCCTAACGAGACCAAATAGTCTTCATATCTGTCATAAAGATGTTGGGCTGGTACGAAAACGTTAATGATGCATACACATGCACCATTAAGAATAAACAGGGAGGAATCAGACGACAGTTCGCGTGACAAACTGAAAAGCACCAGCTGAATATTTATAAGAAGCAAAGGCACAGGATAAGAACAGAAATTGTATAGTTTCCAGAAGCGCCGTTCGCGAAGCGAGAATATTTTCTGATACAGGTAGCGCCAGATTTAAAAATGTCAAAACAGAAATAAGCAGTCGTTTGCAAACACAATATGAAAAAAAAAACCAATAAAATTGTAACTTAAATAGTTGTAGGTACATTATGTAAGCAGCAAGGTTCATAATTCTACAATCGGCCATGTTTCACCTCGAACACCGAGAAGTAGATGAAAAAAGTGACATGGCTTGTCTTTTTCTGGATCTGATGTGTATTGGTTTCAATCTAGACCTGGTTTAATGTGCCAATCCACAGATCAAACGAACAAGATTCTAAACATTATGAAAATGTTGTGATATTTTTGCGTTTTAATTGAATTATTGCATTTTTAATATCTCCTAAATTTCAACACTTGTGAACAGGTAGCTCCAAATTTTTTCACATTTTTATGTGAACGGGTAACTCGATCACAATTGAAAAATATATACATGTATATTTAATTTGAATAGCGTAATAAAACATAAAACGGGGAAGTAGTGAACAAATGAAAAATAAAAATGAACTCACCACACCAAATGGAGCTTGAATTGGAGTGCTCTTTCAAAAAATCATTGCTACGTTAAAATGCTAAGAAAAACATTTTTTAAAAATCCGAATGAACCGACCTTTAGGAATTGCTGTACTTCATATAATTTATAATGCATCTGTACGGAACAATGCAAATCTCTATTATTTATATTTAATCATTACTAAAATCGTCCTGTTGTCACGTTTCATTGTAAAATTTGTATTAAACTTCAGCAATTTAATAAGAACGTATTGAGCACTGAACTGGTTTCCGGATATTCCGGTATCCTCTGCAATTAAAACTGACCGCCTTGTGTGATTTATTTGCATCGAAAAGAACGTTAAACAATTACATGCATTCACTAACTTTGGTTTTAATGCGTCTTTTATGAGTCTTAAATATACAAAAAGCACTTAGTTATTAAACAAAGTGCCTAGAACTATGTTTTGTTTTCTGATAACCCGCAACAGTAAGTTCTGCTGACAGAGATGTACTTATTCCCGAATTTAGGCTACCTAGGCACCTACTTATTTTAGTAAGAGATGAATCAACTCCACCGGGAGAATGGACAAAACAAGGCAGACATATCAGAGAAATTAATGACCGCAATGGTACTGACTTGGTACATGCACTTCAAAATAAATGGTAGTTTAACCAGGTTTACGGCACCAGACTTCTATCTTTTGTGTCATTTTTGTGGGCATTATCTTCATCTTTGTTCGATATTTTGGTTTATGCTCCCAATTCAACGCTGACTTTAGGGGAGATGGTTCATAACAGGGGTGTACAGTAAGTCGTGCTTAGGATATACCACAACTTAATCATTCAGAAAACAAAACAGAAGACATGGTTAATGCCCGACTGACCCGAAAAGGGGAGGGGGCGTTATAACTCATTGTTAGAAGGCTGTATGCCAAATTGTGAATCATACCATTTATTAGAAGTTGAGAAAAATCTGTAACGAAACATTTTCTATTTTTTTACCCTTTAAAAGTCTAAGTCGGCTCAGAAAAGAGGAAGTAGATGTACATGTACAACTGACCTGAAAGGGGGAGGCACATACAAATCTGAAGCTCCGTACCAAATTTCAGACCATATCCTTCAGTGGAAGTCGAGAAATCTGTGATGAAATTTTGTAACGGATGGACAAGGTAATTGCAATAAAGCCCACTCCCTTGCAAGCGGGGGTACATTTGAAAGTATTACACAAAGAAATCAGATTTTACGTCATTTAGATATATAGGTATTACACATAGATGTGCACCATACAACTTCTACAAGTCAGCCGTTATTAGTCCCCTACCGGCGAAAACCGAAGGGGACTATAGGTTTGCGCTCTGTCCGTCCGTCTGCCCGTCCGTCCGTCTGTCACGCCTCAGTTTTCCGCACTTTTTTTCTAAACGCCTATAGATAATGAACTGATTTTTGGTATGTGAGTTTACCTTGATGAGTTACATATCAGGTTTGAGTTTCGTGCTGGTACACAAATTTTTATTGGAGTTATGGCCCTTTGAAGTTTGAAAATCCATTCAATTTGACAAATTGTTACCAGTGACTGAAATATGAGGCCGGTAGGGGACTATGTATTGTTTTGCAATACTCTCAGAATGCTTGTTGAAAAAAAAACCAGTCAGCAGTTTTAAAAGTAACATTTGTCACAACAAGAAAAACAGGCATTATACGTACGTTACTAAGTATAAAATGCTGCAAATCAGGATAATATATCTGCAAGAACTTTTATCAATATCATTGTATTGCCCTCTTATTATCAAAAATTTCCGTTACACCAGTATTAAACAAACTGGCCCTATATGGGGTCATCTATCCTCTGAACCCCAGCAGTTCTTTACTCGCTTACTCATTCATCACCCCTGGGACATTACACATGAAATACCTCGTTTTTGATTGTTTTGTATCGAGGTTTCTGATTGTTTGCCTTACATTTTTTCTAATGTGACTTTAGGATGTTCGCTACTATTATTAAAAATAAATAGGATTCAAATTTGAAGCCTTAAATGGAAATATAATAGTAAAAGGTATAAAATAAGCAAAAAATTTTGGCATGTTCGTGGCCTCGTTTTCAAGATAATTGACGTTAAAGTTTTGGTGGGAAAAGGTTTTCTCTGACTTTTAGGTTAAGCATTAGCACTAATTATAGCTGTTAAAACCTATGACAGAATAAATAGGATTTGATAAAACTTGGTAAATCACTTCTTTATGATACCTAAGGCATTGATTAAAAGAAAATGAGGGGTTCGTGGGCAAAAAATTAACCCTATTTTGATAGCAAAAACCCGAGGATTCCGAAAAAATGATACAAATCCCAAAACTAGACTAGCGAGCATCCTTAAACATGTTTCTATAGGTAAATTTTATGAAGATCAAGATCACCTATATGTAGATACTGAACTCAAAACGAACAAAATCAAATCAAATGTCCCATGAGTAAAGAATAAGTAAGCCGGGTTTCCGAGGATGGGGGTCATCTGACAATTCTAATCCATGCAATAAAGACGTTTTTAGATTTTAAAGTAAGCTGAAGGGTTAAGCAAGTCACAGCCTTTATTCATAAGCAATAGTTTTCATTCTATGGAAGAAAAACATGGAAAACGCTATTTTTTACCTTTATAGGTCCAAAACCCCTATTAGGGGTAATTTGATAACATCGACCCGATGGAGATTTTTGTAGAGCTTATGATTTTAAAGAGCCTAAGACCCCCTGTTTTTTTCTATCTGTTATAGTTGCTGAGTGAAGGTTATTTTATTGATTTTATCTTATGTTCTTTTAGTTACAGCGACCATGTGCACATTTTTATTGAGTCATTTCAAAATGTGGATCGTTTGTTGCCAATATGTCAAGTATCATTCCTGCAGTTAAATTCGGTCTCTGGTTAAAAAGGAGAAGATTTTTTAAATTGTTAACGGATGACTGACGACGACAGACGACGGATGCATAGTGATGGTAGTTATAAGCTCGCACGGCCTTAAGTGCGTACCACTTCTATCACTTAATCCGTTGTTTGAAAAAAAATATCGTGTAAACTGTTTAAAAATTCATTAAGCGGTTAAGGGCTGTGCGAGCTAAAAGAAAAGGGTTTATTTGTATTCCAAATGTAAACACACCTTAGAAAACTGAAAAAAAACTGAAATCAAACAATATCACTACTTAGAACAAGGCTACAAAAAGGATAAGACAGATATATGGGGGAGGGGGTGGTACCTCATAACGCTTAGAAAATCATGGACGAGGACTCAAAAACTAGTTGTACAACTTAATGCCACAGTCATGAAGAGAGTTACCAAACGCTCAGTTACATCAGAGGACTTTATAGGTATATTCCTAAAGCGACTTGTGATGAACAATTAGAGAGGTTTTTGTCTCGCCTGCGAAGCAGAGCGGGACATAGGTTTTACTTTACCGGCGGCGACGGCGACAGCGGCGTTAACGTTTTGGAAAAGTTTTATGAGCACCTCCATATCTCAAGAACTATAAGTACTAGGTTGATGACACTTGGTATGCATATGCCCCAGCAGTAGCTTAGCGCAGTTGCATGCCCATCTTTTGACCTTGACCTTGATTTTCCGGTTGAATGACTTTGACAATTTTCAATACATATAATAGCAATGGAAAAGTTTTGCGAGCACCTCCATATCTCAAGAACTATAGGTCCCAGATTGATGAAACTTGGTATGCATATGCCCCAGCAGTAGCTTAGCACAGTTGCATCCCCATCTTTTGACATTGACCTTGATTTTCCGTTTGAGTGACTTTCACAATTTTCAATACATATAATAGCAATGGAAAAGTTTTGCGAGCACCTCCATATCTCAAGAACTATAAGTCCTAGGTTGATAAAACTTGGTATGCATTTGTCCTAGTAATAGCTTAGCACAGTTGCATCCCCATCTATTGACTTTGACCTTGATTTTCTGGTTGAGTGACTTTGATTATTTTTATTGCATATATTAGCAATGTTAAAGTTCTATGAACATCTTTTGATCTCAGAAACTGATAATCCATGTAAATTCAAAAAAATAGTGGAGGTAAAAGAGAATAATTGTTTCTGATGGTGCCGGCAGGCGAGACATACTTTAGTGTTAACTCTTGTTTGTATTTTTAACCCCAAAAAGAAAACTGTTAATTTCGGTGCTACTAGTTCATACAGATTTTCTTGCCTTGACGCTACCCGTTCATTTTTTATATCTAGATTTTGAGACAGAATCGGAGATGACTACTAAATAATTGATATCTGCTTTATAAATGCATTTGATTTTTAAAAGTTAAATATCAAGAGGCTACAAAAAATAAATTTTACCATACGTTCAATGCGTGTTTACTTAAAAATGATTGATAAGAGAAGATGGTCTTGTCTTTTTAGCTCACCTGGACCAAAGGTCCATGTGAGCTATTGCCATCACTTGGCGTCCGTCGTCGTCCGTCGTCCGTCGTCGTCCGTCGTCCGTCGTCGTTAATATTTTTCAAACGTTAACTCCTCTAACACCATAAGTCCAATGGCTTTTAAATTTGGCACAGTTGTTAATTAGCATAGGTAGTATAAAACTAGCGTGGGGATTTTTGATTCGTTGAAAAACATGGCCGCCATGGCTAAAAATAGAACATAGGGGTAAATTGCAGTTTTTTGCAAATAACTCAAAAACGGTAACAGATATCAAAATTCTGGCAAAGGGTTAAAGTGATCAGCACCTCAAGATCTACCTGCCCAGAAATTTTCAAAAAGATCCAACAACCGATGTAGGAGTTATTGCCCTTTTTCTGGATTTTTTCAAAATTTTGCACTTATTTAGCCCTATATCTTGAAAACTATACAAGATATTTCAAAAATTCAAATTGCATATGATTAAGCACATCAAGATCTACATTTCATGTAATTAGGTCAAAGCTGTAGAACCATTTCTTTTAGGAGTTATGGCCCTTAAAGCGTCAAATTTTACCATTTTTCATTACTTTTACCCTGAATTTTAAAGATTAACTTGTCTGACACCATACATCCAACTTCAACCAAACTTGGCACAGTTGTTTAATAGCATTAATGCTACAATTCTATTGTTCGGATTTTTGATTCGTAAAAAAATATGGCCTCCATGGCTTAAAATAGAACATAGGGGTCAAATTACAGTTTTTTGCAAATAACTCAAAAACGGTAACAGATATCAAAATTCTGATGAGAAACAAAAGTGATTAGCATCTCAAGATCTACCTGCTCTGAAATTTTCGAGACGATCCAACAAACGACATAGGAGTTATTGCCCTTTTTCTGGATTTTTTTTCAAAATTTTTCACTTATTTAGCCCTATATCTTGAAAACTATACAAGATATTTCAAAAATTCAAATTGCATATGATTAAGCACATCAAGATCTACAATTCATGTAATTAGGTCAAAGCTGTAGAACCATTTCTTTTAGGAATTATGGCCCTTAAAGCGTCAATATTTACCATTGTTCATTACTTTTCCCCTGACTTGTCTGAAATGGTAAGACCAACTGGCACACTGTTTGATAGCTTATATGCTACAACTCTATCGTTCAGATTTTGGATTTGTAAAAAAGCATGGCCACCATGGCTAAAAATAGAACATAGGGGCAAATTTCATTTTTTTGCTAATAACTCAAAACTGGTTTCGGATATCAAAATTGTGCAAGAATCAAAAGTGATCAGCATATTAAGATCTACCTGTCCTGAAATTTCAGAAAAGATCTGACTGCTGATGTGGGAGTTATTGTTCTTTTTCCTATTTTTTGCCAAATTTGCACTTATTAAGCCCAATATCTTGAAAACTAACCAAGATATTTCATTAATTTAAATCGCATTTGGTAAAGCACAATAATATCTACAAATATATGTATCTGTGTAGTTCAGGTGAGCGATTCAGGCTCTTGGGAGCCTCTTGTTGAGATGTTCGAGCTACCAATTTTGTTCAAAATTCCATGCTTAAACGCTAACATAATAATAAACGCATTAAGTGCGTCACTACATAAAGCTTTATTGATGGCAATGTTGGAGCGTTATTGTGTATTTAACTTAATCAGAAGTATTCTTATTAACGAGTCCTTGGGATTTGTACATGGCGCTACCTTTTACTTGTCATAAAAACGGCGCTTCCGGAAACTATACAATTTCCGTTCCCACCCTGTGAAAGGTGTACCAAAGGGGAAATCGAACATCATTATACCGAAAAGACAAAGACAAAGTCGGTGGACAAAAAAAATCATCACAGCGAAACAAACCACACAACAAACATTAAAACACACTTTACAACTAAACCGCATTTAATTATGACCATATGGTTTCGAGGAGAATCAATTGTACCACTAATAGTAGCTGTGGTACAAAATGCTAATAGTAGTTTTAGTTGTTTTACACATTACTGGCAATTATTTTCACATGACATTTAGAAGTTGCATTACGTAAATAACGAACTTAGAATCGGGACACAAATACGAAATCGATTGTAAAGTAATTTTTTTTTTAGTTTTTGTGCTTTGTCTATAGGAATATTGATAGGGGGAGGTTGGACCAAAAAAAACTATTTTAACCCCACCACATATTATATGTGCCTGTCCTAAGCTAGGAATCTTTGACATTTAGCTTTCGTTTGTACTTGTCTTTTTGATGTTTTTCTGTTCCTTGTTTAAGAATTGGGTCTATTTGTGACTATTTCAGGACTAGATTTTAATAATATACATTTTATTTAGACCATGGGCCAATTGCAGAACCGCGAGCAGCGCCTACTGGCCTCGTTGAAGGCTGCTGGCGGTTCTCTATTGTGTTTTTTCTAAATTGCCGCTTGATTGTAGGCTGTGTCGCGTACACTTATTCCACATATAATTATTTTCTATCTTATTTTTTACAGGAACTTCTTTATCAAATGGAGAATAAAAGGATGTATATAGTGACGGTTTCATGTACTTCTATATTGATATTGATACTGGTGATAAATCACAATTTAAACAGTTCTACGAAGGAAGCTCTTACTTTTGTGAACCAAATGGACAATTTTAATGCCTACATGTATATACCCGGACATATTTATAGGACGCTTGGACAAACAAAAAACTGTTCAGTTATCGACGAGTCTGATTCGCCTTTTGTTTGGGGCAGTCATCAAAAATGGTATGATATTGTCTACACTAATGGAACATCATACCAATTTTATCATTTTGATAATTCTGCTGAAATATCAGTTCATAAAGATGTTATAACTCAATTTAAAAAATCTTATAGAATATTTTACAGAGAGCTTGGACACATTATTGAATCTAAAAACAATTCAAGATTAAAAATTTGGATGAAAAGTATGGAGTATGGAAAAGTGAAAGAACGAGTAGCGATTTTTCAAAATGTCCACGCCTCGTGGAACGGATGGATCGTTAGACAAGGTGATTGTTTATCGGTACGTAATGGTGGTTGTTTAGAACCCGGAAATTGGACGGTACCACCAATCGAGTCTCTACCACGCTATAATAAGGTTATTACTTTGACCTCTAGATATGCCGAAAAGGTATATCACTTTCCTTTGGAAGCTCTTCTGGGTCTTCACGTGGTTCCCAATAAAAACTTTTATTCTATTAAAGTACACGTCTCGTTGAATAACTCCATAGTAAACCAATGGCTTGATATAGTAGGAATCAAACATGAAATGGTAATAGCTGGAAATATCAGCGCGGACACCCTGTATGTACCTGAGATGAGCCGCTGTGGTATCCCGACTACGAGACAAATAAATTGGCTAAGGAGCAAACTATCTTTAGAAACTTATCCTGATCTCAACACGGTTATCTTAATGAAAAGAAATAAAAAGCGTGTAATCGAAAACCACGAGGAAATAGAGAAACGTGTTAAACAATTTACAAATGAAATTAAAATGAATTTTTACTTGCACGATGACCAACGACTACCTAGTTTAAGAAATCAGCTTAAAACGTTTTCGAAAAGTAAAATTGTTATAGGACCTCATGGTGCCGGGTTTGTGAATTTGATTGCTACACATAAAAATACATGTGTAATAGAGTTCATCAAAATCATCTCTGTAATAGATGTAAACATATGCTTCTTAAGACTGAGCTACATCTTAGGACAGAGATATTTTTCTATTCCTGTTTATCCTAATGACACCATTAATATTCAGCACCTTAACGAAGCTTTAAAAGGATGTACTAATCGATAAAACAAGTACACAAGATCGATCATTTTATGATAAATTTCGTAAAAAAAATGTTGTAGTTCTGTTGATTATCACTAAAACAACTGGCCTATATACTATGTGTTTATCCTTGCTTTATCCTTCAATCTCACATTTCGTTATATTGATGATGTCCTTTCACTAAACAATCCTCGATTTGGTGACTATTTACATCTCATATATCAGAAGGAACTTGAGATAAAGGACACTACAGATTCTAGTAGGTCCGCTTCATATCTGGATCTATTTCTCGAAATAGACACACAAGGAAGGCTTTGTACAAAGCTCTATGACAAACGTGATGACTTCAACTTTCCAATAGTTAACTTTCCCTTTCTGTGTAGCAACATTCCGTCCGCTCCAGCATATGGAGTTTACGTATCACAATTGATTCGCTATTCCAGAGCATGTGGGGAGTACAACGACTTTCTTGCTAGAGCCACACGGCTGACAAGCAAATTGTTAACACAGGGGTACGTTGCTCCCAGGTTGTTGTCATCACTCAAGAAATTTTACGGACGACATCATGTGCTTGTATACAAATACGGGATTTCTAACTCTCAGATGAGCACAGATGTTGGTTTGACATAGAGTTTTGTAATGTCATCCTTTCCGGATTTGACCAACACTTAATCGATCTTTGGCAACGTGACGGGTGTGCTATAGCAAGCAGGAACTGCTTACTCTTCCGGAGCACCTGAGTTCACTCTCGTTTCGACTTGAGTTCACGTTGCTGAATGCGGTTTTGTTGTTATGTGTGTTTGTGTTTTATGTTGTTATGTGGTTTGTTTTGTTGTGATGATTTTTGTCTGCCGGTTTTGTCTTTGTCTTTACGGTTTTATGATACTGATTTCCCCTTTGGTACATCTTTGCTTCTTTCATATATAAACAATGCATTTGCCAGCAAATAAGTTCTCCATATTCACGTTATTTATTCTGCACATGGTCGATATCCTCGGTGTTGGATTTTGCTTTCTTGTTCGATCGTTTTGGGTACTTGCTTTTTAGCTCACCTGACCCGAAGGGTCATGTGAGCTATTGACATTACTTGGCGTCCGTCGTCCGTCCGTCGTCTGTCGTCCGTCGTCCGTTAGCTTTTTTCAAACATTTTCTTCTCTGAAACTGCTTGGCCAAATGCAGCCAAACTTGATATGGTTGTTCCTTAGGGTATTGTGCAAAAAGTTTGCGTTGGGATTTTTGATACGTCAAAAAACATGGCCGCTGTTACTAAAAATAGAACAGGGGGGTCAAATACAGTTTTTTGCAAATAACTCAAAACGGTCACCGATATCAAAGTTCTGGCAGGGTAAAAGTGATTAGCACCTCAAGATCTACCTGCCCAGAAATTTTCAAAAAGATCCAACAACCGATGTAGGAGTTATTGCCCTTTTTCAGAATTTTTTTTCAAAATTTTGCACTAATTTAGCCCTATATCTTAAAAACTATACAAGATATTACAAAAATTCAAATTGTATATAATTAAGCACATCAAGATCTACATTTCATGTAATTAGGTCAAAGCTGTTGGACCATTCCTTTTAGGAGTTATTGCCCTTAAAAATTCAAAATTTACCATTTTTCATTACTTTTCCCTGAACTTCTAAGATTAACTTGTCTGACACCATAAGACCAACTGCATTTAAACTTTGCACACTTGTTTAATAGCATATATGTTACAATTTTATCGGAGTTTAGATTCGTCTTAAAACATGGCCGCCGTAGCTAAAAATAAAACATAGGGGTAAATTGTAGTTTTTTGCTAATAACTCAAAAATGGTTACAGATATCAACATAGTGCAAGAATCAAAAGTGATCAGCTTATTAAGATCTACCTGTCCCGAAATTTTGAAAAAGATCCAACCGCTGATGTGGGAGTTCTTGCCCTTTTTGATTTTTTTTTCAATTTTTTTTTTGCAATTATTTAGACCTATATCTTGCAAACTATACAAGATATTTCAAAAATTTAAATTGCATATGGTTGAGCACAATAATATCAACAAAATATATGTATCTGTGTAGTTCAGGTGAGCGATTCTTACTCCTGGGAGCCTCTTGTTCCTTTAAGTTTTGATTTTTGACCTTACAATGTTTTTTTCTTCAAATGCCTATGTTGATAGAAGCAAAGAAGCAACAATAGAGCATTCCAGTGTTAAAAGTCTGAATATGCAAGTTGAACGATAAAACCAGTAAACACGAACGAACACCACGAAGAAACAAAAAGACAAAAAGGGACAAAATTCGCAAACTCGAGTCGTGAACTCAGGTGCTCCGGAATAGTGAGCAGTTCCTGATTGCTATATCACATCTGTTGCGCTGTCAATACTAATGCAATGTATCCCGGCAAAGGGAGACAAACAAAACCCTTAAACCCTATGATCTGCACTCATCTGAGAGATATAAATACCATATTATGTGCTCATGATCGATGTCTTCCGTAAAATTTCTTGAGTAAAGACAGCAACTGAGGCGCAAAATAAAGCTGTATTAGCAACTTTTGTGTCAAAAATGACGCTCTAGTTGTCAAGGAAATCGATGTTATTCCCACAAGCTCTGGAGACACGATTCAATTTTGATACGTAAACTCCATATGCTGGATCGGGCTAAACGTTGCTACACAAGAAGGAAACGTTGACTATTGGAAAGTTGAAGTCATCATGTTTGTCATAGAGTTTTATTGAACGTTTTCCTTGAGAGTCTATTTCAAGATGTAGATCTAAATGTAATGCAGACTTTCTAGAATCCGATGTGTCCTTTATCTCAAGTTCTTTAGGGTATATCAGATGGAGAAAGTCACCGAATCGAGAATTGTTCAGTGAAAGGACACCATTAATTCATAATCATATGTACAATATTCAATGATTCTATGTTACCCTCGGCCTCGTTCTGTGTTTAAAGATCGCGAAGCTCTCGATTGTCACTCTTCCTTACACGATAAGTATGTTGTCACACCAGCAGACAAGGCTTCCAACAATATAGTTTTCGTGTGTAAAGTACATAACTACAGCTGTCTGATCAAAGAGCTGGGCATTGATGGTAACTCTACTAGTGCTACATACGCTCGAACTACATTTGACAAAGATGAAATAATAGCCAACCATAACTCTTTCATGTCCTCTTTAGATATTCATTTGAAGAAGGAACATGAAAAGTAACCATATTTGTATTGGATACATAAACTTCATAAACAATGGTACAAAGAAAGGTATACCAGTATAGCTTGATCTTCATAATGTACAACAACAGAGCTGTTCGTTAAACTTACCAAGATTTTGTCTGCTGTCAAAGAAGGACAACAAGCATATACTGTAACACTATTAAATATCGTAGTAGAATCAACCACATGTGGATTTTAAAGAACTCAAAAGATTTATTAGATAATTTCAAATCTCGGTCATTTTCCGAGGTTCATTCTTTGAAAACTTTCGATTTTTCAACTTTGTACACCACATTGCCACACGAAAAGCTAAAGTGTCGCCTAAAAAAACTTCTCGAAAAGGTTTTTTTCTAATTCTAGGAACTTTGTTTTTATGGGTTATGATTCTACATATTTTTCCAAAACATCTTATAAAGAACAGTTTTGTTACACATTTGACCAAGTTTGGATTTTGCTTGATTTCCTCATTGACAACATATTTGTCACATTTGAAGGAGAAACTTTTCAGCAACAAATTGGCATTCCAATGGGCACAAATTGTGCTCCTTTCCTAGCCGATTTGTTTTTATACTCTTACAAGACTGAATTTCTTCAAGGACTCGTAAAGAACAAGAAAATGAAAGAGGCAAGGTTCTTTAATGAGATACGATCCCGTGGTTTTGAATATTTTTCGATATCCTCTGCCTTTATCCATTAAAAAGCATGAGAATTGATTTACCCATTGACCCCCTATTTTATTTTTATTATTTCTAATATCAAGTCTTAATAATTACATGGAGCAAATTTCAGTAAGATTTAATTATCATTTCCATGCTTAATAGGTCAAAAACTGTTTCAATGTTATTCCAATAAAAAAAAACCAGAGGAGTCCGATTTCCCGCCATTTTTTGAGACCCTTATATCTTTAAAACCACCTCATGTACATATTATTTTTTTTTTGTTTGATTCAACTTAATTTATGTTTTTCTGACAAGAGACCCCATTTTTCGAACATTTAATTTCTTTTATATTCAGGTGTGTATCTCCTCAATCTCACTTTCGATAGGGATTATAAGATGATCATGTCAGTACATGTACATATTATTTTGTTTTTGTTTGATTCAACTTAATTTATGTTTTTCTGACAAGAGACCCCATTTTTCGAACATTTAATTTCTTTTATATTCAGGTGTGTATCTCCTTAATCTCACTTTCGATAGGGATTATAAGATGATCATGTCAGTACAACAATCAGCAAAACACTAATCAAAACAGTCACTAACCAAAACGTTCAACTGAATTTTGAATTTATATTTATTTTGTTTAATTTTAAAGGTACATCTAGGTGTTGTTTACATACAAAGCTGGAAGCTTGCTTTACTGTGTGTTGCAATTTTAACCTTACTTAGTATGTTTGGATGTTGACCCCATTCCTTTGTGTCCAATATCTAAAGCAGCTCTCTCAAACTTCCAATAGTTTTGGTAGGATACTTCCATGGACATTGGTAAACCAACCAAAGGCTTGATAAATAAGTAATCAACTGGAAAAAAGAATACCAGAAATGTTACAACTTTTAAACACCCTCTGAAACCATAAGCAGGGCTGCCAAATCTTTCCTTTTTCACAGATATCACAGATTCATGTCTTTATTTATGATGAATTTTTGATGAAACATCACAGAAATAATCAAAACTCACCATGGAGATTTTCAAAATTTGGAAGCCCAGCAATCTAACACCAATATATAATGTTAATGTATGCTTTGAATTACTAGTTATTAACAAGAAAATGTCAAAAATACATACTAACTGCTTGCAAACGTATTATTTTTTTTTAATCACTGATCCATGAAATGATGTATAGAGTATAATTTTATGAAAATATATTATGTTTGTTAACATCCTCATGTATGTATGTACATGTACCAACTTTCATGATATGTCGCATATAATCATATAACTTTCATGGAAATGTAACTTTAACATATTTTGAAACTATATTCTTCTTTACTTTCTAAGGCAGTAAAAAATAACAGTACCTTTAATTTGTCCTATTGGTTTATGTTTGAGACCAGTGATTGGTAAAGTTTTGGTGTCGTTGGAGTTTTTCATCTCCATTGGTAATAAGTAGCTGTAACCAACATGTTTTGGCTCTGCACCCTGGGCATGAACATAAAAATCAAACTGGAAACCCTGAAATATAAACCACAACAATCATAAAATACTGAAACTTCATGCAGGCTTTGATATGTAAAACTATGGGAATAATAATCTTTAAACTTGAGACCTATTGTCCATGCAGTCACAGAAAATCTTTGAAATTGTTTTAAGGGTCATGACCATAAGATTGGGTCTCTTCTGTTGTTTGTCATATGTCATTCATTATTTACATGTACTGTAATTGTACCTTTGTATATATAATGATTTTCACTAACAACATTCATTCATTTAATCATTAGATGAGATACCCTTTATGCACAGAAAACCAATAGTCAAACGAATATCAAACAATTTCAATTAATAAAATGTTTCCATACAATTATATGATCAATCACTTCACCACACGATCTTGTAATTGAGTAGTAAACTAAAGTCATGCTATTACAAAAAGAACAATTCACTGATTAATAAAAAGCATTTTAAATCATTCTCAAAAAAATAGTGCATTACTAACCAGATACTCTGGGTCTAAAGTTCTAGCAGATAATATCATGTAGTTGTTGGGACTGTAGATCTCTCCATGTACATTTTGTGCTACAGGTGTCTCTTTTCCTTCTGCAAGGGTCTAATTAGAAACAAAGAATTCACAGCATATAGAGAATATTTTATCTGAATCATTTTACAGCAATATTAATCCCTTAATTATATGATAAGACTGCTGGCTGTTTTCCATTGTGGATTTTTAACAATTGTCGTTAAAATCGTAGGTTTTGTCGCGTATACTTATTCCACATCTCTTCTACATTCCTTTGTACTTTTATCGCTATTTCAAGATTCAAGATTGTGTTGCTGATTGGGGTTTGATTGTAATATGTTGTTTTTGTATGTTGTTTGTGCTGTTTTTATGGTGATTTTAGGAATACCAATTTTGTCATGGCCTTTTCAGACTAATGCCTTTTGATTTCCTCATTGGTACACCTTTGTTTCTCCCAACAAATAAGAACTGCCTAGTGCCTTTCAGACAACTTAATATTAAAAACGAAAGAATAAGTTTAAGTTCACTTTCTTTTCTATGAGAATTTGACTTCCTGATTGCAGTTTAGTTATGATTGTGTAAATGACTGCAGTGTTTCTTGGTTTTGTCTTGGTTTTCATATTCTGTGAAATTCAATTAGCGCTTCAATATTTCTTTCCTGTTAATGATTTATAACTTACTGATACACAGCCTAAAGTAAATGTATTGGGTAGCATGGCAAGATAAAAAACTTAAAGATTCACAACCTAGAGTAAATGTATTGGGTGGCATCCAAATAGATACACAAACTTTGGTGAATGTATTGGGTGGCATCCAAATAGATACACAAACTTTGGTGAATGTATTGGGTGGCATCATATGATTTATAACTTACAGATACACAGACTTTAGTGAAAGTGTTGGGTGGCATGGTATGAGGCTGGTAGACATCTTCTTCATCTTCATCTATAGTCTAAAATATAATATTAATAAAAAGCTTTTTCAGTTGTCATTGATATATGAAAGTTGAGTCTTTCACTTCTTATACATCTCATTATTTTCAAAAAGACTCATTGTGCGCTCAAAACAAGGTTGTTCAAACTGCCTTAATTTTGCTGAAATGCATTGTGATTGTTATATGATTACCAGTCATACATGTACAATCCCCCAAATTGACCAAAAAAAGAAAATGGATGAGCAAGTGAACAAATACTCATAGGGTTTTCATCAAACTCAGGTAAATGCTAAAGTTAAACTCAGTGTGGTTGACCTACTGTAAACGTAGTAATTTTCGCGGTGTACTGATTTTCGCTATTTTCGCGGTTGCATCAGAACCACGAAAAAAAGTATCTGCGAATATTTCTAATATGGTAAAGGTGTGCACTCAAATCGTAGACTTTTTTGGCGGGGTATTAAATGAAAATGATTATAATAAATGAAGAACAACTCATTGTTTACATAATGATTAGAAGGGCAATCAGCTTGGCGTGAGCACAAATTGGTAAATAAACATCTAATAGAAAAAAAGACAAGTATCAAACAAATAATTCACACATACTTCACAGGTCATTCAACACTTAATCAGTTAATTGGTCAAGGTATTGTTTATTTCAACAAGTGAGAATTTGACACCTTGGGTACACAGTTGATTACGAGAATCATATAATGCTTGGGCGATTCCAGCTTTGGATCACCTTCCAAATGAAAATATGTCCTAGTTCAAGAAACCGCGAAAATTAGCAACCACGAAAATTAATATGTTTACAGTCACTATGAACCAAAATAAGGACTGACATTACCATACACAGTTCAAATTCGATTTAATATGACCTGTACTTTACCACAATTTATCTGTAAAATACTGATTTTATTTAATGCAATATTTTCAGTAATTATCAATTTCTGTATTTTGACTGTTTTAAATTGTCCTTAACTGAAGCAGACGACGTCAGTTAATATCAGTTAATTTTGTGATCTGTATCAAATCACGACAGTCATTTTAAATATTTACCTTGATTTAAAATCACTGATGTGGTTTGTTACTGTCATTGTCAGTCATTAACAGAACTTTACCTTGATTTAAAATGACTGACATTGACTGAAGATGTATGACCCACTAATCCCTGTCAGTCATTTTAAATCAAGGTAAAGTTCTGTTAATGACTGACAATGACAGTAACAAACCATATCAGTGATTTTAAATCAAGGTAAATATTTAAAATGACTGTCATGGTTTGTTACAGATCACAAAATTGACTGATATAAACTGACATCATCTGCTACAGTTAAGGACAATTAAAAACAGTAAAAATACAGAAATTGATAATTACTGAAGATATTGCATCAAATAAAATCAGCATTTTACAGATAATTTGTGGTAAATTACAGTTCATTTCAGTCATTTTAAATCGAATTTGAACTATACATGGTAATGTCAGTCATAATTTTGGTTCATAGTGAGTATTCATGAACAAAAAAAAATAGATATGTATCTTGGGAAATACGTTTTATGTAGTTGGTGAATATTTTATTTCAGACCAGTGTTTTTTCCATTTGAAATATGATGAATGTTAAATATACAAAGAAAACAAGAGTCATACATCTCTAAATCTATGATCCAGTGGAGTACATTTGACGCTGTATGTCTGGGTACGGTGACGGGCTTTCCACATTAATATTGGGTTGCTATGGAGACGAATGTGAATCTCGGTTTTGTCTATCAGCCATCCTTTGGTAACATGAAATTTACCCTCTTAAACAAAACAAAAAATATGAGTCAAAGACAGACATCAAAGGATTTCGAAGAAGTAGGTGAGCAACAGACCTTAATTTAATATAATATGCATATGGGACTCCATGCACATGCGGTGTACAAAATAACAAAAGGACATTAATATGCCTATATTTACTATTGTAGAGAGTCTGCCAAATTGCACGAGACTCAAAATACGATGGTTGAAAATAAATTCTGTCTGCTACTCGGAATGCATTGGGAATTTACGAAAAAACCGGGTCTCGCGTTAGCGAGACCAGGTGCTTTCGCTTATTTATTTGCAAACGGTTACAAAACTAAACCTTTTGTTGTTGTTAATGGCAAGAACTTTCTCAATAAATAATAACTATCTAACGAACGAAGGCTAGTTGTTTTGTTTTGTTTTTTTAAATATGGCCCCCTTCTCGCGAGATTTCAATACACTAGTGACCTTTAAAAAATGGCGGGAAATTCAAATATCACATCACATCGTCCGTAACAAAGGTAGTTGAAACTAAGTTCTGCCAATCAATTATCGGAACTTTTAACATAAACAGATTCATTATAAAAGCGTGACATGCAACTATTTTTTCTGCATATGTATGATAAATAAATTTGGTCCTACCTGATCTGAAAATAAAATCCTAATCTATCCTCATGACATGTGCCGTGTCGTGGTCCTTCAAAGTCAAACTGACATAGTTAAATGATCAATGCAATCATGGGTCCGTCGTCATTTTCCACCAGGTTATTCAATCTTTTGCAGCCAGTACTAGTAAAAATTAGATACGGTTATCTCTGATGCGTAAACAAAAATAAAACAAACATGATGCAGTGACAAGTTTCAACTTTTCCTGCTTTTAAGCAAACCTCTCTTGATAATAATGCATACCCATGTATAACTAAGGGGGGAAATGAAAACTCTTTATAAGGTTTGGCATTATTGGGCCTCAGCTTTAATAAGGATTTACAATGATTTCTCATATATCATATAAATCTAGATAATCAATAAATAATCAATAGAAAATCAATAAATAATCAATAGATAATCAATAAAATAAATTCCACCGTGGGATGCACAGGTGGTTAAAGAAATGATATTTTCAGATAATATATAATAAACATAAAATATCAACATTCAATGATCAGATAAATGGTTACCGAATATTGTGAATGGCAACCAGAAATCAATATAAATACAAATATGCAGAATAATTTGGCGTCACCGTGGGATACACGGGTGAATAATATTTAAGACCGAAACCCCTTAAGAACCACCGTGGGATACACAGATGGCTGAATCAAAGAAATTTTGGATTACTGTGGTATACACGGTTGAAGAGACCAAAACCCCTTAAAATGTTCTTTAAGTTCACGAAGCAGCGAATTATTAAAGCACACATATAACGACATATTGGTGTTGAATTTTTTAAACGGTTCCAAAGCACATAACTCTCTCTTTGAATTCCGACTATTTCTATTAAACATCTTTTACATGCGTTGAGATATCAGTATTTAAAACTATTCACGGAAAGAATAAACGCTGATAATTTTCCTCATTCAACAAGTAAACAGCTGAAAGTTATTGCGTTGTTCAGAATACGGCACACTTCATGTTGTGAGTTGATTTTATAAGTTGTTATTCCTAGCGGTTCAGACGTTTTATACCTCTTAAAAAAATAACCATTTCTAGCGGTTTGAAATGCACTCCACCTTTGTTATATAGTTCTTACTATGATTTCCATTTGATTGGTTGATTGATTGATCCAAATGATTAATTAGTGGATTGATTGATTGACTGATGTTGTTTGTCCTGGAAAATCTAGCAGCACATATCTGTACGCGGTTGCTTGATCGGTAAAATGTACGAATCCATTATTCTAAACCTCGTACTTAGTTAGAGCTTTCCACTTCTCCCGGCTGAATCCTCTGAGAAAAGATTTGACACTTCATTCCAAAGAAGCCTGCTCCCCAAATCGAGTTCGTACCAGCTAAAGCATAGGCCATGGATACTTCCACCAATGTTCTTGCATCTGAAAGTATAAATTCTAATCCCCGGCAGAATCATATTCTAAATAAATTAACTTTTTATCTTATAAACATGTGACTTTATATAGTTAGAAATAATTAAAGTTCACCAAGACACTTCAAGTATTTAAATAATGTTGTAACAATATTTTAAATATAACTACCAAGTATAGTAAATTAGTTTTTCTTATTTCTCCTTAAAAAATGGGTGGGAATGTATGTGGTGGGATAAAAAATTGTATTGCAACCAATTCTACGTTTTGTCTTCCTGAAAATCAATGAAGCAATGACGTCCTTGACATTGTGACGTAACAATTGCAACGACATAATTTCTATAAACTAACAACCATTAACAAAAGGTACTTACCGCGATAACCAAATTTAAGTATAACGTACTTAAATTTTATTATCTCTGATGCGTAAACAAAAATAAAACAAACATGATGCAGTGACAAGTTTCAACTTTTCCTGCTTTTAAGCAAACCTCTCTTGATAATAATGCATACCCATGTATAACTAAGGGGGGAAATGAAAACTCTTTGTAAGGTTTGGCATTATTGGGCCTCAGCTTTAATAAGGATTTACAATGATTTCTCATATATCATATAAATCTAGATAATCAATAAATAATCAATAGAAAATCAATAAATAATCAATAGATAATCAATAAAATAAATTCCACCACAATCATATTCTTGAATCAGTCTCCTCTGCAAAATACTTAGGCATCACAGTACAATCTAACTTAAAATGGGACAAGCACATCAATGAAGTAACATCAAAAGGAAACAAAGCACTAGGATTTTTAAAACGAAACCTCAAAACATCAAACCAACATATCAAAACACAGGCGTACCAAGCTCTCGTCAGGCCCAAACTTGAGTATTCTTGCTCAGTTTGGGACCCTCATACATCAGAAGCATCATCTAAAATCGAAATGGTCCAACGTAGAGCTGCCAGATACATTTGTAATAGGTACCATAACACTAGTAGCGTCTCAGACATGCTCAGCACTATAAATCTTCCACCACTTTCTCAACGCCGACTACGCACAAGATTGGTAATGATGTACAAAATCACCTACCGTCTTGTAGCCATTCCTTCTGAAGTTTTAATCTTAGCAGACTCAAGAACTAGGAAAAACCACCAACTCACTTACAGGCATATCTTCACAACAAAAACTTCATACCAGCACTCATTTTTTCCATACACAATACCTCAGTGGAACCAACTCCCTGCTACACTCGTTCTAGCATCATCCATCGACAGCTTCAGAGAACAGCTCACTCCTGCTGTTCTCTGTTCACTCCACTAGATAAAAATTAGCTATATGTAAATAGTTTTAATCACATCTTCAAATTTGTTTATTTTTCACAAAATTTGATATTTTTTGATCAATTAATTATTTCTTAGTAATTTATGTAAATATGTTTAATTATTTGGTCCGCGCATGCAACAGTTTGTAATCATCAGTGCTGATGGTAGACTGTATACCACAAGAAGAAGAAGAAGGATGCACAGGTGGTTAAAGAAATGATATTTTCAGATAATATATAATAAACATAAAATATCAACATTCAATGATCGGATAAATGGTTACCGAATATTGTGAATGGCAACCAGAAATCAATATAAATACAAATATGCAGAATAATTTGGCGTCACCGTGGGATACACGGGTGAATAATATTTAAGACCGAAACCCCTTAAGAACCACCGTGGGATACACAGATGGCTGAATCAAAGAAATTTTGGATTACTGTGGTATACACGGTTGAAGAGACCAAAACCCCTTAAAATGTTCTTTAAGTTCACGAAGCAGCGAATTATGCCAAATTGACAGTGAATCCACTGTCAACCGCCACTTAAGTAAGTGCGGAATGCAGCTGCTTCGCGGCTGAGGCCCAACTGAAAGACCCCCTTTACTTATATAATTACATGCCTTTTTACATGAAAACTTAACTAATAGTAAGTAAAGCATTGTATAATGGTATCAATCTAATAGAAATTATTACAATACAATTCTTAGTTTAATACCGAAAAATTGATAGTTGATATCAGAAACCTTCATTATTTCGTAACTAAAATTACTAGTTTTTATCAACAAACCATTATCCAGACTTTATCCTTCTTGCAAAATAACTATGAATCACTGCTATAAATAAAGCCTTTTATACTTGTATATTCAGTTTCTGAATTTTATTCATCAGTTTCTATATATACAGTATGTCTTGTTTTAATTGTGACCAATATTTTCTGCATGTGTACATGTAAGCGAAGTTTGTACAAAAAAATGCAATAGAAAAAAATAAAAAAATAAAAAAATACTAAATCACGCGCTCCCGATAAATTAATAGAGCAGAAAAAACGTAGAAAAAAAATCCCGAATTCCCCGAGTTTTGTGGGTAATATTCCGAATTTCCCGTGTATAAATAAACCTTTCCAGTTATTTGTAAAAGACCCTACCGACCCTCATGTATGTAGTAAGTAATTATGTCGCCTGCAACGTGTTGCAGAAACGACTTTTATGGGATGCATTGGCACCATCCGTCGTATTGCGTCGTCCTGTGCCGTAGTTGTCCTGCGGCGTCACATTTTTTTTTTCAGTTTTCAGAGCAACTACATTCACAACCTCTTGATATTTGGTATTTATTTGCCCGTAATTCATCTACTGTTTACCGAATATTTAAAGACACAGGCGACATATACGTCTTCCATTGAAGTTTTGCAATGTATGTTTGTTTGTGTGTATATACATGTATGTAATGTATGTACATGTATGTGTGTATGTATGTAATGTATGTTTGCTTGTATGTGTGTATGTATGTATGTATGTATGCATGTATGTATGTATGTATGTATGTATGTATGTATCATTGTATGTATGTATGTATGTATGTATCATTGTATGTATGTATGTATGTTATGTATGTTATGTATGTTATGTTATGTTATATATGTATGAATGGATGGATGGATGTATTACGTATGTATGCACGACCACCTATGCAAAAAAAAATATTTCGTCAGACAGTTTGTTTGTCTTTTTACATTACAGGACCAATGATGAGTGTATGTATGATCGTATGTAATAATATTAACATATATAGACAGAATAAATCCACACACCAGATCGGTGCAAAGTCCGTTGTTTAACAAAATTATGTGAGTGACATGACTTCAATGTTTCTTCATAGTGTTTGGCTATCTATTTTTATGCGCCCTTGCATTGAATTGAAAGATGAGGAAACGTGTGTATGATTACGTCATATACGAAGTATATAGGACGGACATGCTTCTATATAAAAAGTTATTCCTTGAACTATAGATAACTGTGTACAGTGTATAATTTATGATTTCCTATAGAGTTAAGCATCGATCATTTTGGCTACAAACTAGGCTTCTAATAAGCAAAGAACTTATATGCAATTTATACACTCAACTGTTAACTAGATTATAGATCAATATGATACTTTTTTTTGCAACAAACAATGTTCCGTCAAGAAAACAGAACAGACAGATTAGAACTTAAAATAAATATCTGAAATCCAAAATTAGCTGTTCTAACGTCTGCATAAAGACTGATATTTAACGATTTTAGAAAGTATGGTTATACTATCGCACTTTGCCAGCATGCATTTTTGACCCGGCCCTCTTGTTTGAGTGGCTAATATGTATAAATTTGAACACCAAAAGCCCATTTTCCACCCGTTGTCGTCAATATCATGCTTCCCCTTTCTCGAAATTGAATTTTAAAACCTGGAATGAAATTATTCAACTATTCGAGGCATTTATAATGCAAATGTGTAACTGATGTGTAAAATGCAGGGCCATTCAGAGTTAGGGTGAGTATCCATATAATAAATTCATGAGACGCATCTTGCCTTGTAATGTGAAATTTAAAAGCTGTTGGCGTTATACATTCTGAGAAAAAAATAAATATATTGTTACTATATTGCGATAAACATTATGAACTCCTATGCTAGAGCAAACACTCTTGGTAGCCTTGTTCCGATTTTCCGGTCGTCTAAACTCAAAATTGTGTTGTTGTTTCTTAACTTTAAATACACATGAACAAAAACTTTGGTGTTGGTTTTGAATTCCTTGTTTGAACTTTTTGGGTAGAGTACGTCTCTTATGATTCTTGCTATTATTTTGACTCAAATGCTGCAATTCAATAGTAGCCATTTACAGAATATGTATAGATCAACAGGGTTTGATTGCAACCCACCTTGGTACTTCGTATTCGTCTGTCCTAAAAGAAATCTGAAAATTTGCATAACAAACACTACCCAAGAAAATTTATAATGCTTGCTTGATTCTAACATGCATGTGAAGTTAAATACCAATTAAAAGTATATATTAGTAAAGACAAATTACTAATTCCTTGCAAACTTGGGTAAACATGAGGAATATGGTGATTTATCACTTGCCCAAAACAGTTTAACTCTATGCCCTTCTCTCTTAACTCACCAATATTAAGTATGTTTTGACGATTTATTAATACACAGAAGATAAGAAGATAACCGTAACAAATTCTTCGAAGTTGCATGTGCTTTTAGCTATTCTTGAGAATTTATAGCACACCTGTAAGGACTGTAAAACTAGCAATTTCGATTGGAGCAAATTACCGACGAATATTGTCACCTTTGAATGAATTAGCTATGACTTCACTAAATATCAGTATTCGACAAAACCGGATAACTGGAAAATTCTTAGAAAGGGGTAACGAACCATTTATTCCCTGATACCAAATTTGTTTACCAGAAAAATCGATAAACCCTTTGATACTGGCTTCAAATGAACATAAGATCTAAAATTCAACAAAATTTAAAATAATAGGGACTGGACTATATATAAACTTATTATAGGCCTAATGGGGTATACTTCTTTAACTTCTAGGCATATTAGAAGATACAAGCAAAAATTTAACCACCGCCGTTTACAAATTTCTGTGTATCCGGAAATTTTCAAATGGGAACCTTCTTGGACCTCTTGTTTTATAGAATTCCTAAACAAATTTTCTTATCAAACAGGAGGGCGCGCGTCTGGCACGCCGGTCCAAAACTATATCCGCCTTTGACGATTGTTTTCAAAAACTACCATAATGATTGAGAGACATTTTCAAATGCATTAATATTACACACATGTCTCTAAGGGTCGTCTGACCAACATGCAGTCGCATTGTCGTAAAAACCACTAACCTTCATGTGCTTAATATCTAAGTTTCATGAATTTATGGTTACTTCTAATGCGTATTTTGTAATGCATTCTACACGTCTGACTTAGAACCGATACATATTCTACCTTATAAAGCTGAGACGGGTTGCTGGGATTTGAGTACAATAAAAAGAGTAAACCATTTATTTTTTATGTGATAATGTTTCCCTGGATAGTTAAATACCACCGAGAATATAAACCATACAGAATTTTGCAAATAAATTGCATATTTAGAAACAGCAGCATTTTTGGGGGCGAACAATAACTGTAGACCTGACCGCTGTACATGTGTGCCAACACGTGTCATACATTCAGACTAAAATAAACAATAAATCACACAATATGTTACCTTCCTCTCATTACTTCACATCCTTAATTGAAAAATATCCAATTATTTTCACCCAAACTAGTCGATGGACCTCGATGATAAAAAATTGTATTGCAACCAATTCTACGTCTTGTCTTCCTGAAAATCAATGAAGCAATAACGTCCTTGACATTGTGACGTAACAATTGCAACGACATAATTTCTATAAACTAACAACCATTAACAAAAGGTACTTACCGCGATAACCAAATTTAAGTATAACGTACTTAAATTTTAGTATACAGAAAATCTCACAAAACCTGACAGAAGAACATTGACATTTTGATGTCTTCATGTTTACAGTCTGCTGGATATGTGACGTCACAAATGGACGATCAATGTTTATGTATAAGTTATGGATAATATCGTCCCGGCCGCGAACCATATTTTGACGTTTTTTTTAGGATAAAACATTAATTTTTTTTTTCGAACAAATTATTCAATGTCTAATCACTAGCGGACCCTCTTAGATATTGGTCCAGCTGAGAGTATTTTGACAATATTTTCCAGATCCAAATTAAGGTTCGACCCAGATTAGGCTGAACCTATTATCTTATTGATCACATTGCATCAACATAATTTGTGTTGATTTTGTATATTCGCGAGCTTTTAGGGCAGAGCCATTCTCATATTAGTATTGACTCGTTTTGGAAGATATGGGAAAAAATACTTTCTTCTAATAATATTCCTGTACAGATGCATTGATGGTTTCTGCAGTACATGCACATGATATTATGGTTGCACTGCATGCACATGATAATACAACTCATACCCTTTCCTACTACATGTATACATGTATAGTTAAATGTAATTAGTTTACCAGGATGTTCATGTCTTTTCATAACAATTTTCACTTTAAACTTGTTCTTTAATATATATAATGCATAACTTGTAATATTTCAAAACAGAAACATGGTTTCGGTTCACCAAAGCAAAACATTTAAAAACAAATTTATTCACAGTCTAATGATTTTTGTTGTTGAGAGTTAACTTTTAAGTACAGAAATGAATTGAATAACCTATAAATCTATATATGGATACATAAGCATGACTGAATTATGTTTTCCTTCAATAAATACTCCCACATGCATGACATGGTTTCAGCTTATCATTAAAGCAAGTACTTTATTATTTCAAACAGGTTCAATAGTACCTGTACTTGGATTAACATTTTCTTTATAATATTCTATTCACATGTATATGTTCTTCATATAACTTATTTCTTTTTACTGCTATTTTATTACATGTACATGAAAAGTTGCAGAGTACAAAATTGGTTGAAATAAATACATGTATCATAATGAAAAGTTTAACCTTACCATACAGCTTTGGATTGTCCAAATAATCTAAAATAAAATCAAAACAGGCTATAAAAAACGGTATAAAAGACATACATGTAGTTATATAAAAAAACTTTTTTGACTATACAATGGGTTACTGGTAGTAGAGTAGACGGCACCTTGATTTGAAAAATTTAATGTCCCCACCGAACATACTCACATATTATATATCGTTGGAAAGAGCAGGACCTAAGCAATCGAAATATGCTTGTCGTAAGAATCAGAGTTTGTCGAGTTTTCAGAATTTCATGGTCAAAGATCAATAGGCGAAAAAACTAAAAAAAAACAACCGTAAAAGTGTTTTTCATTTCCGTATTTATTTGTGGTCAAAATTGAAACAACTGATCGGAAATATATGATTTAATGTCTAAACAAATATTTTAATTGAAAAAGTTTCGATAGTACTGCCGTTTATCATTAATAATTTAATAAATTTACATGAAGGACGAATTTCCCCCCTTTTTGTGGAGGAATTTTCTGCGCTATTATTTTTTAATTTAGATACAATTTTCTGTTTTTGTTTCAAGTTTGTCTTACAGTAAACATTCCAAATATGTTTTCTAAAATGTTATTTGGCCATATAATCATTAAAAACTGTGTTTAAGAGATCCTTAAAAAGGGGGGATATTAAGAACAATAGAGTAAAACAAACCTTCTAAACTAAGTTGACACATTGTTAAAGGTTCTAATGCTTTTTACCATTTATCTCAATACATTTAGGGCAAGTAAGGTTTATAGGCCTACTTTATTCGTTTTTTAGGACTTTATATTGTAATCGTCCACACTCCTGCCCAAAATACCAGGGGCGCCAATATAGAATGACTGATTATACCTACAGAACTTTATAGAATTTGATTAAAGTTACACATAATATTTTGAGTATTACACCATAGATTGTTGAATACTTAAAATTTTAATTCGAGTCTAATTAGGGGTTTTCTCATGTGAAAACAGCGACTTTGCATATTTGGACGAAGGTGTACCTTTCTTGTAACCGCTATTGCTTCTACATTATTGCACGAATCTCTTTGAAAATTTCACACAAATGTGGTCGCATGTTGTTATTTTTTGTTTTTGCCTATAAGATTTTGATAAGAATAATAAAAGGGGACGTTGATAAGCGAAACAAATGTTTTGTCTTCCGTACACAAAATGTGTTATTTTACTCTTATCGCCATTTTTTTCCTGTGAACCATCATTGAACTTTTCGAAATTCAGGTATTTTCTTTTCCTTAATGTGTAATTGTAATATTTATGTTTTAGATTGCATCTAGAAAATCTTTGTGGTTTTATACTGACTAAAACTTAACAAAGCCACCCAAGGACCGTACAGTTCTAATCCACCACGGATTCGCCATCTGTTCTAAAAATTTCATAAAACTTGGGCAAAAGTATTGTTACATATTGTAGTTCAACATGTATCTATTTACCTTATTCATTGAATGAAAAATAAGGATTCGTCATAGTAAAGTAAGGAAATTTTTATGCTAAGGTGAGGGGGTATCCCACTCTTGGCCTCAACAGCTTCTTTATAACTGCAAATTTCACAAAACTTTACAGAATCTTTCTCAAATAATGATACTTCGATTTTAAAAGTTTATTTTGTATAAAACCTGATAAAAAGTGTTTGTAGTTTGGTAGTATATCGTATTTTTGATTTCTGGCCATGAAAAATAAACACAGATAATTTTCGCTATATCTTATTAACGACAATTACAAAATAATAATTTTTTGACAAAATCTTGGTAACATTATTTTGATTCACAGATTAAGATTAGTTTTTTGTTCAAACTCGAATTCAGCGATTCCTTCAACAAATCATTCAAGAATGGCCTTTGGACACAAGGGCACTAATTGTATATGTCCTGATTAACGTTAACTTATGCTTGAAAATTAACGAAATGTCTAATAAATCTTTTATGTTATATAGTGTCATAATTCCCTTTGTAATCGATGTTCAGTAAAACATGGAATAGCAATTTTTTAACTAAAAGCACTAGTCTGTTATTCACAACTTTTAATGTTTTTTTCTTGAAACTTAATGAAACTTTCGCAAAATCTTTTTTACAAGTTGTCTTTGTGTATCTGATGTTAAACAAGAACTGCGAGAAATCCCCCGCTTCATAACGGAATCTATATGTAGAAAAAAATAAAGTTCAATCATCTCGCTTGACTGATATCCAAAAGCAAAAACAAGTTTCATCAGCATGTTTATACAGTATACATACTTCATGTTAAGTTCGATCAAAAACCATTGACCAGTTACAAAGAAATTTTACTTAAAAGATTTATAAAAAAAAAAATTCTTTCACAGCGCAATTTTTAATGCTATACTTTAAAATCCAAAAGGTGCTTAAGAAGAAATTGTGCTTAAAAGAGACTGCACATAGTACGACAGACAGAATGGTTATTATAAGATATTGAATGAAGTTTGTCTCAATTCTGTATTCTTTATGGATTTTTTTTTCATTTTTTTCTCTATTCTGTTAGTTTATAATTTGTACAGTTTTTTATTCTGTATATATTTTTTAAATATTTAATAGGGTCATTGTCCTCTATTCTTTAATTTTTTTTGCAACTCAATTTGGATTTTTATAGTCGTGACTATAACGGAATATTCTCACTTTTTGGACAGGACAGTTCCTATTTTTAGCGGTGTGAGATTTTTCTGTCTCACACCACCCCATGTGAGATAGCCTCGTGCAGTTTCCAAGGGACGTAAATCTATTGTTTACGTCACGCTATGTTTTGTAAACAAACCCACGTTGTACAATTTACGGGTTTAGTGAGAAAAATAATCATACACCGATGATTAGGGCAAGATAAGGAAATCTCCGACACCCTTGGGTAAGATTTCTTTACATCTGCAACTCGGCAGAGCCTCGTTGCAGACTTGAAATCTTACCCTCGGGGTGTCGGAGATTTCCTTATCTTGTCCTAACACCGGTGTTAGATTCTTATACTCCTTATTGCTCGGGCTCAAGGGCCCGAGCAGCTTTTAGATTCAAAGCAATTGCATGAAGATCTCTGTACAAACAGCGCTTGTAAATTCAGTCATTAGATTCCGTCCATTTCAAAACATCTAAATGATCAATGCATCAGAATTGAAGACGCTTCCGGGCAGCGGAAATGGCCGAATGATTCCGATTACTAATCGGAATCTTTCTAGTATGATTTCGTTTGGACCCGTATTCGTCTTCAAATTTCACGACTATTAAGTTTGGGTCTTAATTACCAGATAAATATCAAAGGTTGATTTCCGTGTTTGGATTCATTCTTTATGAACTGATGTACAGTACACTTCTTAGATCTACATTTTATTAGTTGATTAATTAATAAACGCAAAACATTTTCCAGTTATTAATATAAAGCATAGTATAAAGATAAAGATATTTTATTTCCTAATCATAGGGATCCAAACAAGCATTTAATCAATATACACTTATCCTCTGTAGCTATATTTAACTGGTTCAGTCCATTATTGGGCATATTACATGTATCGGGGGATTCTTTTTCGATCAATTAATTTTGATACGTGTGCTCCACTCAACTATAAATAGAATCTGTGTTTTGTCATGGTCATTTATGAAGCTATACCAAGGGTATAATCACAACTTTATTCTCAAAATAATAGATAATATAACCGTTACAGACGATATATTTAACGGGTTCGAATGTGACCATGCAGTGAACTTGTTGAGCCCATATGAAATAAGTTTACTTTGTACATTGGAAGTAAAAAAAAATGTTTGACAACGTTTTTAATTTTGTATTAATATACATGTATTATCCTAGTCAATGCATGTAATAATTTGTGCCGAATCTGCAGTGGCGGATCCAGAGGGGGGCACAGGGGGCACGTGCCCCCCCCCCACTTGACCTCTTCAAAAATAAAATTAGGCCTATAATTACATGATCATAATCCACCACTTTCTTATCCAAACATAAAACAATTAACACAACTTGTATATATATCCTGTCCTTTTGTTTATCAATTGATTTATGGCTTAACTGCTAACAGATGTGATTTTTACAGGTACATGAAATTTCTGTTTTTTGTAGTTGATACCTGTTGATATATGCATATTCTAACTGTTTACATGTATATACCAGGACAAAAGCTACATGTATACAATTGTGTTCTTTATAGAAAAAAAATAATGATAAAATAGAGAAAATAATTCATCGGTTTGCAACAATGCATTAAAATTCATAATTATTTGTTTGTATTTTTTCTTTAATAATTAGTGCTTAAATAACAGTGATATCGGTGTGGGTATTTGCTTAAAAACAATTTTGATATTATTTATGTTTTATTTTTATTGGAATTGAAACAATATACACTGGAATTTTATATTAAAATTGAACCTTCATGCAATTATTTAATAACTGGCGTCTTTGATTGACAAATCTTGTTTATGAAACAAAAGGTTTAGGAAGTTTTATTGACCTAAATACTGGTGCATCCCATGCGCTTACATGGTTAGAAAATACTATTATTTCCTATTTCATCATCGTGTTGCATGCCCCTAAGTTCTAATAAAAAAAACCTAAATACTCGCTTACTCGGGAGGACTTTAAATGGACCAACTTGAATGTAATGGAGCAGCCGCTAAGTTTGCTGTGGAAATATTATTTTTCAACACTTTAATGGTGAATACGTGATATTACCCAAGAGTATTAAGTTTTCAACCACAAATTCAAGTTTGATCCTGAATTTTATAGCAAATTTCAAATTTTAGGATCAAAACAGTAAGAGACGAGTGACAATATTATCGTCAAAACTTACGAAAATTTTCAATTAAAAAATAACAGAACCTAGTGCATATCAAAGTTTCCCTGAGTAGCTAAACCCATTTCAAGTCTTGAGAAGTCTAAACATAAAATTTTAACTTGCTTCGTTATGGGTAATGAAATCCCTTTGTAGCTCCGCTTAACCATAGAGATGTCTACAGGCGTGGATTCAGGCGGGGGCGCACCCAGCCCGCAGCCCCTTAAATGTGAAAAATATGATTTTTCCCATGAAATCAATCAAAAAAGGCCAAAACTCCGCTTGGCAAATTCTAATACCTGCGCCCACTCTAATCGAAAATCCTGGATCCGCGCCTTGTCTAAGGAGCTACATTATTGCAGCTACATGCCCCTTTATGCAGCGTACGGAGGCGTGAAAAAACAGGACCTTTTAAAAATTTTCACTTGTGCCCCCCCACCCAAGTCAATCCTGGATCCGCCCCTGAGTTGTTTTCTCCATCCCTTTTTACCATTTAAGTTGTTCAAGTAAAAGTGAAGAGGGTTACAGAGAAATGTTGTGTACTTAAAATAAAGTTAATAAAGTTCTTTCACTGATTTTAATGACATTTTCACTCTCTTATACATTGTATATCCTTAGGAACACTTAAAGATAGAACGGATTCTAGGAAGTCTGCTTCATATTTAGATATACATCTCGAAATTGAAACTGTCAAAAAAGCAATATGATAACATTTCATCTGATCCAGTTTATGGAGTTTTAGTACCACAAGTGATTCGTTACTCCAGAGGTTGTTGAAATTACATTAATTTCCTTGTAAGAACGTCACGTTTGACACAGAAATTGCCAACACAGGGTTATGTTGCGCCTAGGTTGCTGTCTTCACTTCAAATTTTATGGTAGAAACTATGCACTCTTGCATACAAGTATGGGATTTCTATCTCAGATGTTGGTTTGTCATAGAATTTTGTTTTACCTTTCTTTACCGGATTTGACACACTGAATCGGAAATCGGTAGTGCCACAGGCGTGCTATAGCAGGCAGAAACAGCTTACTCTTCAGGGGCACCTGGGTTCACTCTTGTTACGACTTGAATTGATGTTGTTGATTTCTATTTCTTGAAAAAAGGACCAAAGTTTAGACCACCTACTAAAATTAATTGGAATTCCTGCCTAAATTGTATCAAAACTTCCCTTCTCTCTTATTGCAAATCTTGGATCAGGAGAGAAGGGGCCGACTCAAAATCTCTAGACCGTTTTATTAATAAATTTATGGCAATTGTTCAACTCAGAATTAGCCAATTTCAAAATTCGTTTGTAGATTTTAGGCCTAATACTTACCTTAATCGAATAAAGTCAAAAATCCGTTTACTTGGTTTGCGATACGTTTTTGTTCCCGCCGATAAAGCAGCTAACAATGTCGTTGTGGTATGAAGAAAGTATTACCTTGAGGTTTTAATGCACGAAATAAAAAATTCGAACACTTTCGTTCCCGTGCATTCGACAGAATCAGGTATCATTGACGATCATATCATAGCGACCACAGCACTTCGAGTTGCCCCGACATACTTTAAGTTACCTACTATGTACTGGATACCTAAATTACACAAAAATCCATATAAATCGCGTTTTATCTCTGCTTCAAGTAAGTGTTCTTTAACCCACATTTCCAAAGTTCTATCTCTTACTTTAACTACTATGAAGGAATTCATTATTCAATACTGTGAAAGGGTATTCGAAAACAGTGGAATTAATTATTTTTGGAGTGTAAAAAATTCTCTTGATGTTTTGGACAAGCTTCGTGCATTTGAAAATACTTTTCATACCGTTGATAGTTACGATTTTTCTACTTTATATACTAATCTTCCACATAATCTGATTAAAAAGAAATTTGAATATTTGGTTAAATGGTGTTTTGACAAATCTAAAAGTGATTATATCTGTTCTAGAGTTTCAAAATCATTTAGTAAATCATTTTTTAGTAACGAGACTCAAAAGGGTTACATTAACTGGACTGATGCAGAAACTATAACTGCTCTAAATTATTTGTTAGATAATATTTACATACGTTTTGGTAAACAAATTTATCGCCAAATTATTGGTATTCCTATGGGTACTAATTGTGCGCCACTTATAGCCGACCTTTTTCTATACTGTTATGAATCACAATTTATGGCTAAATTACAAAAAGACCCGAACAAACAGAACCTAATCGAAACTTTCAATTATACTTTTAGATATTTAGATGACATTCTTGCACTCAACAATCCTTCATTTTCTCTATAGATAGTTTGATTGCTCTTATCAATGAAAAGGGACCGGGTTGCTATCTATACAAAGTTGACATTAAGCGTTGCTATCGTTGGATACCAGTCGACCCCCACGATTATCACTTATTAGGGCTAACCTGGAGAAACAATCTTTACTTTGACACAAAATTGCCCTTTGGAATCAGAACCGGTGCTATGGCTGCACAGCGTACAACAAACGCTCTCATGCACATATATAGGAAAAGCGGTTATGATGGAGTGAATTATATTGATGATATTGGTAGTGCAGAATCAGAGAATAAGGCTACATGCGGGTATGAACATTTAGTTCAGTTAACTGAAAGTTTAGGTTTTAAGGTTGCTAAGGAGAAATGTAGCCCTCCTTCTACAAATATGGTCTTTCTTGGAAAGGAATTTGATACGTTGACTCAGACTGTCTCTATTCCGGAATCTAAAATGTCAGAGATACGAAACAATTTGTCCAATATATTAACTAAAAAGACAATAACCAAAAGAAAACTTGAGTCGATTATTGGACAGCTTTCATATATTGCGGATTGTATTAGATCAGCTCGCTTATTTATCTCTAGACTGCTTGATCTTCTGAGATCTGTGAACAAAAAGGGACATCATATCAACTTAAACAAAGAAGCCAAGAAAGACATTTTGTGGTTTCTTAAGTTTATGGACAATTACAACGGTAGAACAACTATTCCTGATCATAACTGGTCATCCCCTGATCAAGTGATGGCTACAGACGCCACGTTACTAGGTATAGGTGGAATTTGTCATTTAGACTCAAACATAGAAGTATTTCACATGACTGTTCCTACTACATATGCTGGAAATCATATCGGAGTTATCGAACTCTTGGCTATTTTAGTAGGTCTTCGTTTATGGGCAAAATCATTCAAGAACAAACGTATTCTAATTCAGTGTGACAACCTTTCCAGTGTTATATTAATTAATACGGGTCGATCTCGGGACAAACTAATGCTCTCAATAGCTAGAAACATTTGGATGATTTGTGCGCATAACAACATTCAGTTGAAGGCATTGCATATTAGTGGGATAGAAAATAGGGTTCCTGATTTACTCTCTAGGTGGGAGTCTACAAACTTTGCAGAACAGAAATTGAACAAACTGATTGGTGAACCGTATAGTATAGTTCAAATTGCGAGTGACTTAATATTTAATCTTGATATTGACTTATAATTTCAGTTGTCTGGAGAAATCTGATGGCAAAGACACGATGTGCTCAGAGAGCTGCCTTTAGACCTGGAACTTATTCAAACTTGAAGTGTCAATTACGAACATATATACTCTTCTGTGTTAAATTTGAGAGAATACCGTTTCCTGTGGATCCGAATACTGTAAGCATTTATGCTTGTTTTCTTGCTGATCACTTTAAAAGCTCCAATTCAGTGCGTAACTACATTTCTGGAATAAAAACGTGGGCAACACTCTTAAAATTTGATGTCGAAGACTTTTACTCTCCGTCAGTGAAGTTAACCTTGACTGGGCTAGATAAATTGAATACCAGGATTCCAAATAAGAAATTTCCAATTCTGATAGAACATTTGAAAGCCATTTGTGGTGTAATTGATTTGAACAACACAAGTGATGTGGTACTTTGGACAATGATTTTAGTAGCATTTTTCGGCATGCTTAGAAAGTCACACTTTGGAGCGATTTCTAGGAAGGACTTTAAATCGACCGACCAATTAACAAGAGCGGATTTTGCATTCACTTCGGAAGGATTATTAATAAGTGTTCAATGGTCAAAAACCCATCAAAAACATAACTACATTCATGAAATTCCTATCTCATCTATGACACATTTCGTATTGTGTCCTGTGGCCGCATATACTCATATGATCAACCTTATTCCAGGAAAATCTACAGATCCTGCATTTGGCGTACCAAACCAACTGGGTGAAGTTACACCCTTGTCAAAATCTGACATTGATCGTATGTTGAAAGTAGTATTCGAGAAGTGTGACATAGACACAAACAAATATTCTTTCCATTCATTGAGGAGAGGCGGTGGTGCATCTCTAGCCTCAGCAGTTGGTGCCACTGACAGCCAAATATGTGCTATTGGTCATTGGGTCTCATCATGTTACAGAGGTTACATTTCACATTCCCCATCTAACCTATACCAAGTTTCATCCAAAATGCTACAAGTAGCTAATCTCCATTAGATGCCAGTCTATTAAATTTATCTGTACATATCTAATTTCATATGTTGACATTTTTTTGCCATTACTTATAACATACAATGTACATACTTTGCAGGTAGCAATTTCAATTTTATTAAGTTCAAGGTTACTTGTAAGTTTCCATACCTTTTACAGCTCCATCTAGCATATTTTCTGGCTTGGCAGGCTTTCCTTGGTGATGTGGTGTTTTAAATTGCATTGTGTATTTACATGTATTCATTATCTTGCAACCTTTATTAGTCAGTTACTTTTGTGACCATATGACTGTAATTTGCATCTTTACCCTATTATAATAAACACCACCTTTACTGCCAAGTCCAGTCTTGTTATCTCACTATAAGCAGCCAAAATTGGTTCAAAATGTTTATACTCATTTCATTTTGTTTAATTTGGGATGCGGTTCTGTAGGTCGGGTTTTTAGCCTTTTATCCAGTTCTGTAGCTCGGGTTTTAGGTTAACTCTCCTTTGTGGAGATTTTAAAGGTCATAATAAAAAATTGCGCAAATCTGAACCCACCCACCCTCCCACTTCAGTTTTCATTAAAATTTTTTGTTTTACATAATTGTACATATAAAATGTACTGAATTTATGGTGATGTGGTGTTTTAAATTGCATTGTGTATTTACATGTATTCATTATCTTGCAACCTTTATTAGTCAGTTACTTTTGTGACCATATGACTGTAATTTGCATCTTTACCCTATTATAATAAACACCACCTTTACTGCCAAGTCCAGTCTTGTTATCTCACTATAAGCAGCCAAAATTATTTTTGGAGTGTAAAAAATTCTCTTGATGTTTTGGACAAGCTTCGTGCATTTGAAAATACTTTTCATACCGTTGATAGTTACGATTTTTCTACTTTATATACTAATCTTCCACATAATCTGATTAAAAAGAAATTTGAATATTTGGTTAAATGGTGTTTTGACAAATCTAAAAGTGATTATATCTGTTCTAGAGTTTCAAAATCATTTAGTAAATCATTTTTTAGTAACGAGACTCAAAAGGGTTACATTAACTGGACTGATGCAGAAACTATAACTGCTCTAAATTATTTGTTAGATAATATTTACATACGTTTTGGTAAACAAATTTATCGCCAAATTATTGGTATTCCTATGGGTACTAATTGTGCGCCACTTATAGCCGACCTTTTTCTATACTGTTATGAATCACAATTTATGGCTAAATTACAAAAAGACCCGAACAAACAGAACCTAATCGAAACTTTCAATTATACTTTTAGATATTTAGATGACATTCTTGCACTCAACAATCCTTCATTTTCTAATTTTATTACAGATATCTATCCTTCTGAATTAACCTTGAACAAATCTAACGTCACCGGTGATAGATGTCCTTTTTTAGATTTAGATTTAAGTATTATTAACGGAAAATTACATACCAAAGTATATGATAAACGTGACGACTTTACCTTCCCTATTATAAATTTCCCTTTTCTTGAAGGAGATGTTCCACTAGCGCCGTCATACGGGGTTTACATTTCACAGTTAGTAAGATATGCACGGATCTGCAGTTGTACGTGTTTCTGATTTTAACAATAAAAACCGTTTTATTACTGAAAAATTATTAAAACAAGGTTATCGATACCACAAATTAGTAAAATCTTTTTCTAAATTCTTCCACAAGTATCGATCTCTTATTGAAAAATTTAATTGTACACGTCACTTTCTTATAGTGAAAGGAATATCACATCCTGAATTTTATGGTAATGTTTTTTATAAAGCTCACAAATTTAAAAGCAATCCATTAGCAATGAAAAATTGGCTTCAAAATTTATTACGGAAAGGATATGAAATGAATATCTTGGTTAAATCTTTGAATTTAGTGTTTTTTGGCAGAAATATTGAAAACTTGATACTTGCTTTAAAACTTCCATAAACGTTTTTACTATTGTCATTTTTAAGCATTATAGCGATCAAGCGTGTCGGTTTTGTGTGATGACACCTCACTAAATCATTATTGTTTGAAGTGTTGTGTCGGATTTAAAATCGATACGTTTGATTTTTTTACATCAGTCGATTGATGATTCTTAGCTAGCTGTCAGTTACAGCGAGTGTTCTATAGAAAGTTCCTACCGTCCTTTTGTTTGTTCTTGTTTTTGTCTTAGGTTCTCTCTAGTAGAATTGGACTTTGATCGATTTGATTTTTATTGTGTGTTTAGTTTTTGTGCTTTGTCTAGGAATATTGATAGGGGGAAGGTTGGGCCCAAAAAACTAGTTTAACCCCGCCACATATTACATGTGCCTGTCCTAAGCCAGGAATCTTTGACAAAGCTTTCGTTTGTACTTGTCTTTTTGATGTTTTCTGTTTCTTGTTTAAGAAGGGGGTCTTTCTGTGACTATTTCAGGGCTGGATTTGAATTATATGCATCTTATCTAGACCATGGGCTAATTGCAGAACCGCGAGCAGTGCCAATTGGCCTCGTTGAAGGCTGCTGGCGGTTGTCCATTGTGGTTTTTCTAAATTACCGTTTAATTGTGGGCTGTGTCGCGTACACTTATTCCACATCTCTTTATTTTCTATTCTGTTTTGTTGATTTTGAGTTTCCTCATGCTGTTCTCGTTCGTGTTTATAATTACCACAGTTGACACGCTGAATTGACAATTGACAGTGCGGCGGTTTTGCTATTGCAAACAGAAACTGCTTAATCTCCCGGAACACATGATTTCACTCACGTCACAACTTGAGTTAGCGTTTATGATTGCCATTCTGATTTTTGTATTTTTTGTGTTTTATCCTGTTCTGTCCGTTTCTTCGTGTTGTCATTGGTTTTGTCTTTGCCTTTAAGGAATTATAACATTCGGATGCCACATTGCGCTATTTGTACCTCCTTCTCTCACATAATTTGCTCATAGACTTCTGATTAAGATAGTCAAGTCGTCTGGTTGTTGCAGATTTCTTAATTGCAACTTAAATGTGTCTTCGTTAACAGTTAAAACATCTGTATAAAAAAATAAATGCCGGGCCCGAGCAAGCTTTTTTGGAAAGCTTATACTTGTACTATTTAAGACACGCTGTGTGCCATGGGTCATCGAGCCCATGACACACCACCACCAGTGTAAGTTGCTCGAGCAAACACGGTACGAAAACCATCGTTTTCCTTGGAACAGTGTCCGTCTTGCACAACGCGGAGGTACTGGTCGGAATTTGCAATATTTTTTTTGTCTTTAACTCTTTAACTATATACTTTTTTGAATATTATTCGCTCCTCTTTAAACCTGAAAATATAAAGGTGTATTTCTCAAATCTTCAAAACCACTAAACATAGCATCGATGATTTATAAAGGAAAAAAGTACATGAGTCGCAGTCAAATACCAAAAAAGAAATGTACACTTCAAAACCAATTAAAAAAGGGTATTTTTACCAACAGTGCGCATTATGATTGTCGGCTCTTCTGATACAACTTGACTGAAATAATGCATTTGTCCAAATCACACCCCTTTTTGGGCTTGATGGCCCAATTTAAACAACAGGACTACTAACTGAATCCAGTGATTACCATACGTGCTTTTGACCTTTGAAATATGAAGACACAAGAAAACGAGTAAATTCGAATGGAAATCACACAATAACAAATTAACAAATCAAAAGCACACAAAAACACAAAAAATATCGTAACAAAACTAGCAAATTCATAATAGTGGGTGGTAAAGGGTTTTTTTCGTGCATCGTGTTGAGCAATTTTTATTTCCCGTTCAGTCATGCATGGAGGTTCATCGTGCATCGTGTTTCTCTATTTTATTTTTCGTTCATCGTGATTATCATTTTTTTATTGGCCGTTCATCGTGATTATCATATTTATTTGGTCGTTCATCCGTGCATGTACCCCCCTTTACCACCCCCATAATACACTAGAGAGTAAAAGACGTAACAAGTACGGAATTAAGGTTTCCGGACCACAATTGACAAATTTAAAATAATAGTTTTTCCTCGTTTAAATCAAAACTATTCGTCCTATCGCTATAAAAATTGGGGAACAATTAGTTTGTAGATGTGTCAATACGACATATTAGTTTCAATAATGATGCTTTAAGAGTTTTAAAATGGTAAGTTAAAATCGCCTTGATTTTGCTAATATTTTAGACGTTTTTCAAATCTTAATTTGAATACAAAGATGCACCCTCTAAGTAAACCTACTGCATTGGTAGTCAAGATATGTCTATTTTGTAAGTAATAAATGCAAAATCAACGTGAAAATCTTTTTATCTGCTTTGAATATGATGTTATATTGTCATACTATGAGACAGTTGATCGAGGGTACCCCTATTTAACGTAATATTTAGAAAAACTCGACCATACGAACTTCTTACGACAAGTAAAAAATCAAACTAGATGCGTGTACCTTTCGTTTAAGCCCAAAATCAGCAGTATGTTCTTTCGGGACATTAAACTTTTAAATAAAGCGTCTTTTTGCATTCCGTCTACTCTACTATGGTATTTATGTCAAATAATGTGTAAAGTAAAAATCAACATTAATTACCTTTTTCTTCATTTTTGACAAATGTGTTATGAAGCAGGATCTTTGCACTCTTCCAGATTACCATCATGTGATTTGTATTAGCCATTGACTAATTGGTTTCCTGTGGCTGATATTTGAAGATATACCCACCTCTAGGAGAGAAAATCCTTTGTCTAATGTTGGTCTCCCATTTAGTTACATCTACCGTCTTTTCGCTCTCTTCACTGTCAGACTCAACAATACGAGCAATGAAATATCGATATTTCAGATCCTGCATACCATTTATCCTAACTTTGCCTTTCCATAAATTTCTGATTGAAAATATGAAAAAAAATATCAAGTTAATAAAAGCAAAACTATAATATAAAACATGTACATGAGGGTGATTATCATGAATAGAGTACTTAGCTTTTTCTAGCTTGTTAATGTAAATTTTGGTATGTAAATCAATTAGGGATACTGACTTAATATTGCTTATGTTATGGTGTTATTCACAAAAAGTTATAATGCTTTTGCAATAAAGACCTTTATTCATTATTCTGTCCAAATGAGCTAAATTGAACATACACATGATAAACACATCTGACTTTTCTTCAATATAATGTAGATCTATATGTATGAGCAACAGTGACAATGCTAAAATTTACTGCATGGAAACAGCTGACACAGAATGAAAAAATAACAAAACATAACAATTGCAGAAACAAACACTACTCAGCTGTTCATGCAACAAGAGGCTCCCAGGAGCCTGAATCGCTCACCTGGTCTTAATGTCAACCCTTTAAAGACTTTTGTATAGCTAAATGAGCTGAATGTTTGAGCAATAAAAAGCTTTTCTCTATCTGCAATAGTTGTCATTCCAAAGCAAAAAACACTATTTTTCACCTTTAAATAGTTGACAGTGATTTAAGACCCCACTTCCCCACTGTCCATACTCCTGGGACTTATGAGCTAGTTAAACTTACATGACTACCAGCTGACTGTAAGGAGATTATTGTATTTTCTGAATAGTTGGCAGTGATTTAAGACCCCACTTCCCCACTGTCCATACTCCTCAGACTTATGAACTAGTAAAACTTACATGACTACCAGCTGACTGTAAGGAGATTATTGTATTTTCTGAATAGTTGGCAGTGATTTAAGACCCCACTTCCCCACTGTCCATTCTCCTGGGACTTATGAGCTAGTAAAACCTACATGACTACCAGCTGACTGTAAGGAAATTATTGTATTTTCTGAATAGTTGGCAGTGATTTAAGACCCCACTGTCCATACTCCTGGGACTTATGAGCTAGTTAAACTTACATGACTACCAGCTGACTGTAAGGAGATTATTGTATTTTCTGAATAGTTGACAGTGATTTAAAACCCCACTTGCCCACTGTCCATACTCCTGGGACTTATGAGCTAGTAAAACCTACATGACTACCAGCTGACTGTAAGGAGATTATTGTATTTTCTGAATAGTTGACAGTGATTTAAGACCCCACTTCCCCACTGTCCATACTCCTGGGACTTATGAGCTAGTTAAACTTACATGACTACAGCTGACTGTAAGGAGATTATTGTATTTTCTGAATAATTGGCAGTGATTTAAGACCCCACTTCCCCACTGTCCATACTCCTGGGACTTATGAGCTAGTTAAACTTACATGACTACCAGCTGACTGTAAGGAGATTATTGTATTTTCTGAATAGTTGACAGTGATTTAAGACCCCACTTCCCCACTGTCCATACTCCTCAGACTTATGAGCTAGTAAAACTTACATGACTACCAGCTGACTGTAAGGAGATTATTGTATTTTCTGAATAGTTGGCAGTGATTTAAGACCCCACTTCCCCACTGTCCATACTCCTGGGACTTATGAGCTAGTAAAACCTACATGACTACCAGCTGACTGTAAGGAGATTATTGTATTTTCTGAATAGTTGGCAGTGATTTAAGACCCCACTTCCCCACTGTCCATACTCCTGGGACTTATGAGCTAGTTAAACTTACATGACTACCAGCTGACTGTAAGGAGATTATTGTATTTTCTGAATAGTTGACAGTGATTTAAAACCCCACTTGCCCACTGTCCATACTCCTGGGACTTATGAGCTAGTAAAACCTACATGACTACCAGCTGACTGTAAGGAGATTATTGTATTTTCTGAATAGTTGGCAGTGATTTAAGACCCCACTTCCCCACTGTCCATACTCCTGGGACTTATGAGCTAGTTAAACTTACATGACTACAGCTGACTGTAAGGAGATTATTGTATTTTCTGAATAGTTGGCAGTGATTTAAGACCCCACTTCCCCACTGTCCATACTCCTGGGACTTATGAGCTAGTTAAACTTACATGACTACCAGCTGACTGTAAGGAGATTATTGTATTTTCTGAATAGTTGACAGTGATTTAAAACCCCACTTGCCCACTGTCCATACTCCTGGGACTTATGAGCTAGTAAAACCTACATGACTACCAGCTGACTGTAAGGAGATTATTGTATTTTCTGAATAGTTGGCAGTGATTTAAGACCCCACTTCCCCACTGTCCATACTCCTGGGACTTATGAGCTAGTTAAACTTACATGACTACAGCTGACTGTAAGGAGATTATTGTATTTTCTGAATAGTTGGCAGTGATTTAAGACCCCACTTCCCCACTGTCCATACTCCTGGGACTTATGAGCTAGTTAAACTTACATGACTACCAGCTGACTGTAAGGAGATTATTGTATTTTCTGAATAGTTGACAGTGATTTAAAACCCCACTTGCCCACTGTCCATACTCCTGGGACTTATGAGCTAGTAAAACCTACATGACTACCAGCTGACTGTAAGGAGATTATTGTATTTTCTGAATAGTTGGCAGTGATTTAAGACTCCACTTCCCCACTGTCCATACTCCTGGGACTTATGAGCTAGTTAAACTTACATGACTACAGCTGACTGTAAGGAGATTATTGTATTTTCTGAATAGTTGGCAGTGATTTAAGACCCCACTTCCCCACTGTCCATACTCCTGGGACTTATGAGCTAGTAAAACCTACATGACTACCAGCTGACTGTAAGGAGATTATTGTATTTTCTGAATAGTTGGCAGTGATTTAAGACCCCACTTCCCCACTGTCCATACTCCTGGGACTTATGAGCTAGTTAAACTTACATGACTACCAGCTGACTGTAAGGAGATTATTGTATTTTCTGAATAGTTGGCAGTGATTTAAGACCCCACTTCCCCACTGTCCATACTCCTCAGACTTATGAGCTAGTAAAACTTACATGACTACCAGCTGACTGTAAGGAGATTATTGTATTTTCTGAATAGTTGGCAGTGATTTAAGACCCCACTTCCCCACTGTCCATACTCCTGGGACTTATGAGCTAGTAAAACCTACATGACTACAGCTGACTGTAAGGAGATTATTGTATTTTCTGAATAGTTGGCAGTGATTTAAGACCCCACTTCCCCACTGTCCATACTCCTGGGACTTATGAGCTAGTTAAACTTACATGACTACCAGCTGACTGTAAGGAGATTATTGTATTTTCTGAATAGTTGACAGTGATTTAAAACCCCACTTGCCCACTGTCCATACTCCTGGGACTTATGAGCTAGTAAAACCTACATGACTACCAGCTGACTGTAAGGAGATTATTGTATTTTCTGAATAGTTGGCAGTGATTTAAGACCCCACTTCCCCACTGTCCATACTCCTGGGACTTATGAGCTAGTTAAACTTACATGACTACAGCTGACTGTAAGGAGATTATTGTATTTTCTGAATAGTTGGCAGTGATTTAAGACCCCACTTCCCCACTGTCCATACTCCTGGGACTTATGAGCTAGTAAAACCTACATGACTACCAGCTGACTGTAAGGAAATTATTGTATTTTCTGAATAGTTGGCAGTGATTTAAGACCCCACTGTCCATACTCCTGGGACTTATGAGCTAGTTAAACTTACATGACTACCAGCTGACTGTAAGGAGATTATTGTATTTTCTGAATAGTTGACAGTGATTTAAAACCCCACTTGCCCACTGTCCATACTCCTGGGACTTATGAGCTAGTAAAACCTACATGACTACCAGCTGACTGTAAGGAGATTATTGTATTTTCTGAATAGTTGACAGTGATTTAAGACCCCACTTCCCCACTGTCCATACTCCTGGGACTTATGAGCTAGTTAAACTTACATGACTACAGCTGACTGTAAGGAGATTATTGTATTTTCTGAATAATTGGCAGTGATTTAAGACCCCACTTCCCCACTGTCCATACTCCTGGGACTTATGAGCTAGTTAAACTTACATGACTACCAGCTGACTGTAAGGAGATTATTGTATTTTCTGAATAGTTGACAGTGATTTAAGACCCCACTTCCCCACTGTCCATACTCCTCAGACTTATGAGCTAGTAAAACTTACATGACTACCAGCTGACTGTAAGGAGATTATTGTATTTTCTGAATAGTTGGCAGTGATTTAAGACCCCACTTCCCCACTGTCCATACTCCTGGGACTTATGAGCTAGTAAAACCTACATGACTACCAGCTGACTGTAAGGAGATTATTGTATTTTCTGAATAGTTGGCAGTGATTTAAGACCCCACTTCCCCACTGTCCATACTCCTGGGACTTATGAGCTAGTTAAACTTACATGACTACCAGCTGACTGTAAGGAGATTATTGTATTTTCTGAATAGTTGACAGTGATTTAAAACCCCACTTGCCCACTGTCCATACTCCTGGGACTTATGAGCTAGTAAAACCTACATGACTACCAGCTGACTGTAAGGAGATTATTGTATTTTCTGAATAGTTGGCAGTGATTTAAGACCCCACTTCCCCACTGTCCATACTCCTGGGACTTATGAGCTAGTTAAACTTACATGACTACAGCTGACTGTAAGGAGATTATTGTATTTTCTGAATAGTTGGCAGTGATTTAAGACCCCACTTCCCCACTGTCCATACTCCTGGGACTTATGAGCTAGTTAAACTTACATGACTACCAGCTGACTGTAAGGAGATTATTGTATTTTCTGAATAGTTGACAGTGATTTAAAACCCCACTTGCCCACTGTCCATACTCCTGGGACTTATGAGCTAGTAAAACCTACATGACTACCAGCTGACTGTAAGGAGATTATTGTATTTTCTGAATAGTTGGCAGTGATTTAAGACCCCACTTCCCCACTGTCCATACTCCTGGGACTTATGAGCTAGTTAAACTTACATGACTACAGCTGACTGTAAGGAGATTATTGTATTTTCTGAATAGTTGGCAGTGATTTAAGACCCCACTTCCCCACTGTCCATACTCCTGGGACTTATGAGCTAGTTAAACTTACATGACTACCAGCTGACTGTAAGGAGATTATTGTATTTTCTGAATAGTTGACAGTGATTTAAAACCCCACTTGCCCACTGTCCATACTCCTGGGACTTATGAGCTAGTAAAACCTACATGACTACCAGCTGACTGTAAGGAGATTATTGTATTTTCTGAATAGTTGGCAGTGATTTAAGACTCCACTTCCCCACTGTCCATACTCCTGGGACTTATGAGCTAGTTAAACTTACATGACTACAGCTGACTGTAAGGAGATTATTGTATTTTCTGAATAGTTGGCAGTGATTTAAGACCCCACTTCCCCACTGTCCATACTCCTGGGACTTATGAGCTAGTAAAACCTACATGACTACCAGCTGACTGTAAGGAGATTATTGTATTTTCTGAATAGTTGGCAGTGATTTAAGACCCCACTTCCCCACTGTCCATACTCCTGGGACTTATGAGCTAGTTAAACTTACATGACTACCAGCTGACTGTAAGGAGATTATTGTATTTTCTGAATAGTTGGCAGTGATTTAAGACCCCACTTCCCCACTGTCCATACTCCTCAGACTTATGAGCTAGTAAAACTTACATGACTACCAGCTGACTGTAAGGAGATTATTGTATTTTCTGAATAGTTGGCAGTGATTTAAGACCCCACTTCCCCACTGTCCATACTCCTGGGACTTATGAGCTAGTAAAACCTACATGACTACAGCTGACTGTAAGGAGATTATTGTATTTTCTGAATAGTTGGCAGTGATTTAAGACCCCACTTCCCCACTGTCCATACTCCTGGGACTTATGAGCTAGTTAAACTTACATGACTACCAGCTGACTGTAAGGAGATTATTGTATTTTCTGAATAGTTGACAGTGATTTAAAACCCCACTTGCCCACTGTCCATACTCCTGGGACTTATGAGCTAGTAAAACCTACATGACTACCAGCTGACTGTAAGGAGATTATTGTATTTTCTGAATAGTTGGCAGTGATTTAAGACCCCACTTCCCCACTGTCCATACTCCTGGGACTTATGAGCTAGTTAAACTTACATGACTACAGCTGACTGTAAGGAGATTATTGTATTTTCTGAATAGTTGGCAGTGATTTAAGACCCCACTTCCCCACTGTCCATACTCCTGGGACTTATGAGCTAGTTAAACTTACATGACTACCAGCTGACTGTAAGGAGATTATTGTATTTTCTGAATAGTTGACAGTGATTCAAAACCCCACTTGCCCACTGTCCATACTCCTGGGACTTATGAGCTAGTAAAACCTACATGACTACCAGCTGACTGTAAGGAGATTATTGTATTTTCTGAATAGTTGGCAGTGATTTAAGACCCCACTTCCCCACTGTCCATACTCCTGGGACTTATGAGCTAGTTAAACTTACATGACTACAGCTGACTGTAAGGAGATTATTGTATTTTCTGAATAGTTGGCAGTGATTTAAGACCCCACTTCCCCACTGTCCATACTCCTGGGACTTATGAGCTAGTAAAACCTACATGACTACCAGCTGACTGTAAGGAGATTATTGTATTTTCTGAATAGTTGCCAGTGATATAAGACCCCACTTCCCCACTGTCCATACTCCTGGGACTTATGAGCTAGTTAAACTTACATGACTACCAGCTGACTGTAAGGAGATTATTGTATTTTCTCTAACAGTGTCAGTCCTAGAGAGTAAAAGGATACATACATCTGATTAACATCTCTGAATATCAACTTTGTCAGTGTTTATAAGTATTAAGAAGTTAATATTATATTACAGAAACAATATTTTGCTATTAGAAAAGCTGTTTAAGAATATATATGGAGAGGAGTTCAAAATGATTTGCTTTAAACAAGCCATTTAAACTTGATTCCATTAAAACTACTTTTCTTATAAGAATATGTATATCAATCAGCCATCTTGCAAAACATTATATTGTTGAATATCCTCACCATATAGATTCTTTTGACAGCCCTTTTAGCATGTTAATTATCCCTAAGAATTTTTTTCAAATAATAATCTACCATATACAATAAATAAAAACATCTTTTTATGACTGATTAACTGTATGTTAATGTTACATAATGAAATGCAAAACAGATGAATTTATTTTGAAGAGACAGTACTGTGGTTTCATTATTATTCGTGGGGTATCAATTTTCGTGGTTGTCGTGGGTAGCCTTGATATCCCACGAAAAGGAAAATTAACATTGGTGTGTATGCTGCAGACTAAAGAACCACGAATTTAAGAATCCACAAACTGATCCTTTTTCACCAAACCATGAAAATTGATACCAACGAAAATAAATGAATCCACAGTAAGTGAACACATTGTACAAAAAAATATGAAGATCTGAATGGCTGTTCCTGAGATCAAGTTTCAAGAAAATTTAAATAAGTTCATTCTCCAAACAAAATTGGTTCAATAAGAAGTGAGAAATAACCTAGAGGTACAGTTAAAATCAAAATAGATAAGCAATTACAAACAAATGAACAGTGTGTAGAAGATGTACAAAGTATGGACGTTAAGTTGATTAGACTGATAGAGACATAATTTTGTCAGACAAAAATGTTTTACATCATAGGGCAACACTTGGAGTTCAAATGAAATCAAATAAATTAAAATAAATACAAAAAAAAATGTCATTTGTACATTTATAATAAACAAGCTTATATCTATGGTATCCAGATACAAAAAGCTCTAAAAACTTTATACCATATTATGCTCTTGAATTTTATTAACAATCATTTGTCTTACTTATCATGATTAGTTAAATAAAAATCCTGAAAAAAAATTGTTAAAAATAAGCATAAATAGCATTTTAGTTGCTTGATTGAGGGCTGTTCCATTAAATCATAGATATCCATGCAGGAAAATAAACATATCTACACTAGCATGAAATTTCTACTGCCTTGTATTGTCTTGTGGGCTCCTGGACCAGTAAAAAGGCAATGCAATATGTTTCAGACCTGGTTGACCCTAGCTAATCCTGACTTTAAATCTTTCTCTTATGATAATTAATTTTGCTAGTACTTTTTGATAGCGAGACCAAGGTATTACTTCTGGCGGTGGCGTAAACAGTTGAAAGACTTTTGTGGAAAAATAGGCCTGTCTCTTTACACAGTTAACATTGGGAAAGTTCATTGGCAAGAGTTCCTAACTCGACAATCCGACGTCCTTCATCCCACTTTAAATTTTTCATCTTCGTCAGTATCTTCTCGAATCTCCTGAAAATCTTCCTCTTCTGTATTATCATCGTCTTCTTTTGACTTGGTTTTTCTTTCTAAACACCTTTGCACACAGTTTGTGATAAAACTTATTCCGCGAATCTATCATGACGATAAACGATTGTAACGTTGTATTCGCAGAAAGCCCTACTATGACGTTGCGTAAGTCTGCTTAGCGACGGTAACTGTATTGTTTGCATTTTCAAAATGATTACCGGTACTTAATGCTTATCTTACATATCACACAATTTTTGGAAAATTTTCAAAAGAGCCATCCTAACTGATTTGAAGAGCATAAATAAAATGAAAAGTATAAACTTATGGAACAGCCCTGTCTTTTAACAGTGTTTTGTTAGTAAAATAACATGCTTATCCTCACATCAATGTTCTGCTGAAATCAAAGCCCAAAAAATAAAGATATATATCAGAAAGGTTATACATGTATAAGGCTTTTACTTTCTATCTTTTAATATCATAATGTATGCTATTTTAGCAGTTAGCAAATTTTGGTGTTTTTAGCATTTATGCAAAATTGTGAAATTTTAATTCATTTCAAACTTATGTCTGACACAAGAACAGTGCTTGAGATACCTTGCTTTGCTTATGCTAAATGTTATTTCGACCTTTGACCTCAGAATCAAAAGGTGACATCCTTTCTTTATAAACACTATGTGTAAAAGTTTCATGAAATTCTATAAGTTTTCAGTGCTTTTGACCTAAGATATAATTCTTGATAGTCTGATTTTAATTGAAAATCATAAACAAATGCATGCAAAATAATTGATTATGAATTAATATTAAGTCTGGCAATCTTGCATTTCTCATTTTTTTAACAATATTTCGTTAGAATATAATATGACAATCGTTTTAAGATAAAAATTTTGAAGCTGTGACCCCGGCTTGCCCCAGAACGTTTAGGTCGAAACCTTCGTCCCAGGATTTCGCCCCTTTCGTCCCTTAATCATTTCGGCCCATGTCAATATAACTCAAATACCTAAAACTTTCACACAAATTACTTTATTGATTTTGATGAGTTATATTTTACATCTAGTTGATGGAACGAGTTGTATGGCCGAATACAGTCATATATTACCTTAAATGCGCTGTGATAGTAGTTTAACATACGTAAAACAAGTGTGGGGAAAATTTTCTGTCCAAAATTGCACCAAGGTTAACACCATTAGGAAGGAGAAAAAAGGGAAGACGAAACGTACATGGAGGCCAACTACAGAGGCACAAATGAAAGAATTTTGAACTACCGAGGGCAAAATAGAAGAAACAGCAAAGAATAGAGAAGATTTGCGATCACTGGTCCTTGTCCTTAATGCTTCCGGGCATAGGTAGGTACAGCTAATTAAATGTGGGCGTACCAGGACTAAGCAGGCACTTATGGAATCACTACGATACATGATTAACTTTAATAAATACGTAAGTCCAATTGTCACTACAAGATAAATTAGCCTTCTTTTAGCTTCACCTTATTTATGTAAAAAACATCAACCCTGGTGCTTAACGTAACAACGGCTATATGACAATAAAAAAATTTTAAAAAAAATTGCAGCCAAAACTCAAACTTTACACACAGCAAACTAGACCCTAGATATATAATAGACTATCGAAAAAAGAATAATTGGCAACACTAGAAAAAGCATTTTACTACTAAAACGGACAATACCTGCTTAAAAATAGCTAGATTGACAGGACTCTCAAAGTGTCCAGTATTTTAAGAGTTCCAGTATGTTTTTCTTGCATTAAATCAAGTAAAATCAAGTCGTCCCCAGCAAAATCAAGAGTTAATACTTTGGAACTACTGGATTGGCATAAAAATATACTATTGAAATTGAACTTGAACTTAAACACCATTGAACAATTTACATGTTTAGTATTAACACGACTTGTCAAGTATCGTATGTCTGTTTAAGAGGTGTTTGGCTTTACTAGAGCAATGGTTAAAATATCAATTGATACTGTTACAATTGATGCCGCTTAAACAAGCAGTTATTAGTACGATTAAAGGAGCGTTAATTAATTAATTTAGAATAAATAACATTGAAGTTGTAAATGTCCACATAATTGTGAAGGATCTTATTCTTTTTTATTTCTATGTGATTTTGACGTAGAAAGTTTGTTATAAGACGGATGTGTATTCCAAATCAGAACTTTAATTAAGGAAATGACTTTATTTTTAATATCATCTTGAATAAAGGGACTAGTTCGGTAAGTGTGAAGAATTTTATACTTACATGTATGAAGTGCGTTTTTATTCGCAAGTAATTTAGTTTTTGCTTTACTAAAGAAGCATGTCTTCGGCTTTATTCGGTAAATGGACATGAAAGGTGGTGTGGTATAAGCATGAAATGACTGAGGCAGAAGTGCAGAAATGAGGACTTTTATTGCCACTGGAAGAAAGAGGGAGAAAAAGGATCGAACAACTTTGCCTCATGCATTGTTATCAATCGTGTCCTACTTTTATCGATACCTACAGCAGGGTTATTGAACGTGTGAAAAACGTGACATATAGAATAAACATTACGGACATTGTTTTAAGAGTAAACATGACGAATACAGCTTTAAGAGTAAAATGACGGATACAGCTTTAAAAGAAAACATGACGAATAAAGCTACAAGAGTAAACATGGCCGATATTTCTTTAAGAGTTAACATGAGGATAAAGCTTTAAAAGTAAACATGACAGATATAGTTTTAATAAAGAATAAACATGACGAATACAGCTTTAACGGTATACATGACGGATAAGAGTAAACATTACAAATACAGCTTTTAGAGTAAACATGAAAATATAGTTTAAAGTAAGAATAAACATGACGAATACAGCTTTAAGAGTAAACATGACGGATAAAGCTTTAAGAGTAAACATGACGGATAAAGCTTTAAGGGTAAACATGACAAATACAGCTTTGAAAGTTAACATGACGAATACAGCTTTAAGAGTAAACATGACGGATAAAGCTTTAAGAAGAAACATGACGAATACAGCTTTAAGAGTAAACATGACGGATAAAGCTTAAAGGATAAACATGACAAATACAGCTTTGAGAGTAAACATGACGAATACACCTTTAAGAGTAAACATGACGGATAAGTCTTTAAGAGTAAACATGACTAATACAGCTTTAAGAGTAAACATGACGGATAAAACTTTGAGGGTAAACATGACAAATACAGTTTTGAAAGTAAACATGACGAATACAGCTTAAAGAGTAAACATGACGGATAAAGCTTAAAGGGTAAATATGACAAATACAGTTTTAAGAGTAAACATGACAAATACAAGTTTAAGAGTAAACATGAAGAATACAGCTTTAGGAGTAAACATGACGAATACAGCTTTAAGAGTAAACATGACGAATATAGCTTTAAGAATAAACATGACGAATACAGCTTTAAGAGTAAAAAATGACGGATAAAGCTTTACGAGTAAACATGAAGAATACAGCTTTAAGAGTAAACATGACGAATACAGCTTTAAGAGTAAACATGACAAATACAGCTTTGAGAGTAAATATGACGAATACAGCTTTAAGAGTTAACATGACGGATAAAGCTTTAAGAGTAAACATGACGAATACAGCTTTAAGAGTAAACATGACGGATAAAACTTTGAGGGTAAGCATGACAAATACAGTTTTGAGAGTAAACATGACGAATACAGCTTAAAGAGTAAACATGACGGATAAAGCTTTAAGGGTAAATATGACAAATACAGTTTTAAGAGTAAACATGACAAATACAGCTTTAATAGTAAACATGAAGAATACAGCTTTAAGAGTAAACATGACTAATACAGCTTTAAGAGTAAACATGACGAATACAGCTTTAAGAATAAACATGACGAATACAGCTTTAAGAGTAAAAAATTACGGATAAAACTTTAAGAGTAAACATGAAGAAAACAGCTTAAAGAGTTAACATGACGAATACAGTTTTAAGAGTAAACATGACAAATACAGCTTTAAGAGTAAACATTACGAATACAGCTTTAAGAGTAAACATGACAAATACAGCTTTAAGAGTAAACATGACGAATACAGCTTTAAGAGTAAAAATGACGGATAAAGCTTTAAGAGTAAACATGTCAAATACAGCTTTAAGAGTAATCATGTGGGATGACCTTATAGAGTAAAAATGACGAATAAAGCTTTCAGAGTTAACGAGACGGATGATGCTTTAAAGGTAAACATGAAAGATATAGCTTCAGCAGTAAACATGACGGATATTGTTTTAATTTTCCAAAAGCTGCCAATTTGCATTTGTAAACATTGAATTCAGGTCGACTGAAATGACTTTTGTTATTGAATTTGTAAGATTTGGATAATTCATTTCTCTATCTTGTTTCACAGTATTATCATTTTCTGCTTTCTTACGTTTTGTCATTGGACATTTTCTACAATGTCCACTTTTAATTTTTTTTCAGTAAAGGTAATAACAAAATTACCGAACTTGGAGAATCAATCTCAAATGTCCATAAGACGAGACAAAACATGGAAGACATTCCGGAAAAATTGAAGATCAAAATGGTCCTGACTTGGTACAGGCATTTCAAAAGAAAAGGTGGGTTAAACCAGGTTTTAAGGCGTGCCAAACCTCCCTCTTCCATTACGATCTTTGGGTCCGGTAGTTACACAAAACACAACAGGTTTGTGATGACATATCAGGGATGCTAGGGTGATCATCTCAGAACAAACAGTTATCAAAGCAAGAACTAACCATTTCGTCTAACATGATATTGATTTTTTCTACCAGTGGCTGATAACGAACAAAGAATTTTTCAGATTCTCTCAAAAGAGTTTGTATCATCACTGTCACACCATGAATATCAATAGAATATCATACAATGTTTATTTATACTGTATGTCTATGGTATCTGTTACAGGCTTTTGATTTATGTCTTAACCAGTTACTTTTAATGTGTGTATGAAAATAAATATTGATTCGTAAAGCTAGATTTTCTTGTCACTGCATCGAGACACAACAAGGTGCTTCGATATTCATTTTCTATTGTTTTTCCATCATTTTCTGAGCTAACATCATCATTGTAATACAAATGACAACAAAGTTCCAGACAATAAATTTTGCTACGCCTGACGCGCGTTTTGTCTATTCAAGTCTCATCAGAGGCGTTCTACCAAAAATATTGAAAATGCCAAACACTGTATGAATATGAAGAGCATAGAACAGTATAACCAAAAATACCAAACTGGGGAACCAAATTATTACTAAGTTATTCAACCTATGTCTGGGGTAGGAAGAACCTTAGGGTTTAGACAATTTTGAAATTTAGACGGATAATTTAAAGCTTTGATGTATTCTCCAACTCAAAAGTGTTGGTGCCGGAGCGGGCTAACCTCGGGGAATTTAAACTCCACCAGCAGAGCTAACCTTCACGTGTGTTCAAAATACAAATGACAACAAAGGTCAAATTAATCATTATCATCATTGTCAGTATCACCATGCAGTGCTTTGACGCATTTTAGTCTTATCACTTTGAAATTCTTTGTCATATTTTGTTTCTGTTAAAAGCTGCAACAATCAAACATTTTGCAACCATATTCGCAGTCACGTTCACAATGACGGTTGCCATATATATCCCTCCTGTAAACATAAATATGTTACAGTTAAAGTTTTCAAAAATCTCGTTCTAACCTTTGTTGAACGATTTAGCTGTTATTTCTTTGATGCCCCATTCTTAAAAAGAGTTCTTAAAAAGGTCAGGTCCATCACTCGGATACCAGATGTTGGGGGTCAATGATATTTTACCACTAGATGGGTCTTGGGTAGGACTACACCATCCACTAAAAATTAGGTCACTGTAACCTATATTTTGTGCATGAACGACTTTGGTTAAGGTCCATAATTTGGATACTAGATGTCGGGGGTCAATGATATTTCACCACTAGATTGGTCTTGGGTTTGATGACACCACCCACTAGAAATTAGCTATAACTGCAAGAAGGACTTTAGTTAAGTTCTTGGTTAAGGTCCATAAACATTGGAGGTCAATGATATTTCAAGAACGGTAGGGCCATCCTGTGGCTCATAGGCACATTTTCTAGTTCTGATGGTTTCTATTTAAATGGACAATTCAAAAAAAACATATTCTGAGGTCATGATTTCAAAACCGATTCTGAAAATTTGTGCACCAAATTATTAAAAGAGATTTTGATTTTATTTATTCAAAGTCTTTTGGTCTGTGGTTGCATTTTAAAATGATCTTTGTTTGAATGTGAATAAAGTTTTTATAAAAAATATTTCCATTGAATCAGAAATAAATATATAAATAAAAGTAGACACAAAAGTCTTATCTTTTTATGTCCATATACAAAAAAAGTTTTTAGGAATATGCCGTTATACTTAAAAAAACCCGATAAAAATCATTAAAAATGGCCGAAAAATGGCTTCGGAATATTTTAGTAGGGGCGATAAGGCCCTAATTCAGCCTAAAAATATGAAGGTTATGCAAAAGTGTCAATTTCTGGCCAGATAATAGTGTTAACTCTGCCTGAAAGGAAAACATGTCCAAATATTTAAAAAAATAATATTGAAGCGTCATAATGACGTCATAAATCTATCGATTTTAGCAAAAATGACAAAAAATGAGAAATTTTGGTCGTTTTAATTTTAATGTATATTTTGGACCAGAAAACATCGTCCACACACGAGAAACAAGTTTATACTGTTAAAGAAGGTTTATGTAAGCCATATTAACATTCTGTAAAAATATTTAGTTGTTTCTTGCTTGCGGAGATACTTTTCTAGTCCAAAATGTACCATAAAAAAAAACTGAAAATCAATGTAAATTGGCGATTTTCTGAATAAGGTCAGTTTCATTTCATATTTCCGACGAAACAATCATTTATAACTTCAAAAATATATTTAGTTTCTCATTTTCGGACATCTCATAAATGTTTTATCAGCATCTGACAACAGCATTCAAAGGTTTAGATTTCGGTAAAAGTTTAGGCCAAAAACAGGCCTTATTGCCCTTACTCCATTATTAATTGACATAGAAAGTTATTGAAAATTTGAGAGTGACCGAATACTTTTGGCACATAAAGCAAAGACAAGATAAGTTGATTCGAATGAAAAAAAATGAAATAACGCATAGCATTACCAAACAGCCACCATTCAATCAACATCGAGAACGTCAAATAATAGTTCAGGCGTGGATGGTCCGTGTATATTGACGTCCATTCAATTTTCGCTTTCACAATTAAAAATAAAAATTGAAAAACAAAGGTATTTTCGTTATCCGTTTTTAAAAATCAAAAACAAAAATTGAAAAACGGAAATGTATTCGTTTTTCGTTTTAAATAGTAAAAAACAAAAATTGAAAAACGGGTATGTATTCGTTTTTCATTTTGCAAAATCAAAAAAAAAAAATTAAAAACGGAAATGTATTCGTTTTTCGTTTTTAATATTAAAAAACCAAAATTGAAAAAGGGAAATGTATTCGTTTTTCATTTTACAAAGTGAAAAACAAAAATTGAAAAACGGAAATGTATATCGTTTTTCATTTTTAATATTAAAAAACCAAAATTGAAAAACGGAAATGTATTCGTTTTTTTTTATTTGGCAAAATCAAAAACAACAATTGAAAAACGGAAATGTATTCGTTTTTCGTTTTTAATATTAAAAAACCAAAATTGAAAAACGGAAATTTATTCGTTTTTCATTTTGCAAAATCAAAAACAAAAATTGAAAAACGGAAATGTATTTGTTTTTCGTTTTTGATATTAAAAAACAAAAATTGAAAAAGGGAAATGTATTCGTTTTTCGTTTTGAATATTAACATCAATATTGGAAAATCAAAGCATTTGCTATTTCTGTTTTTCGTTTTGTTAACCCAGAATGAAATATGATAAACAAAAAAGATTACCTTTTTCATTATTAAACAGACGAAAAACAAAAGTAGTTTCTTTATGATAAAAATAAAATGGAATGGCCGCCTCTCGTTTAGAGTTTGTGTGCAATAAGTTCAGGGAAAATAAAACATATTGTCGGGTACGTTATCCACAGATTTAAGAAAATGTTTGATATTAAACAATATTCAAGGGCAGTTTCAGGATTGACTTGGGAGGGGGCACAAGTGTAAATTTTTAAAAGGTCCTGTTCTTCATACCTCTGTATGGGTACCCGTAGCCAGGAAGGGGTTCGAGGGATTCGGACGACCCTCCCCCTTTGAACAAAAAAACCATATAGGTAAAACCAAACTGGAATTTTGTTAACCACTATTGAAATAATGGATATTTTGAAAATCGAACCCTCGATTGAACCCCCCCCCCCCCTTTAAAAAATTCCGGCTACAGACATGGTATGCTGCATAAAAGTGTGTGAAACAAGGTTATAAAATGTGTAGTGCTAACGTTTTCTAACTGTGGAAGCACTGGTGATGTGTTTATAACTTTCTTAACCTCTTGTTGCATGGGTCACACTAAAGTAAAGACCTGGAAAATAAAACCTGCCAATATTCAGTTTTGTATAACTTTTTGTTTCTTGATGGATATCATTTAAATGAAATGATTTTGAAACAATGAAAATATACGATTTCTGGCAAATATTTGGTTTTAATTTATGGTAATGTTAACGACCCCAAACCTGGACCCGAACATGGATTTGAAAAGACATGAAAATTTCACCAACTGTTATTCAATTTAACAAAACTTAATGTGTTTTGTAGTTTCTTATAACAATTTCTGTCGATCAAAGATGTGCACCTCGGCACGTCCTGCATACCCGCGCAAATAGTGGTAAAATGAATTACGAGTTGTGTATTGATAATTTTAATGAATCAGTATGGACTGGTAAGCATTTTTCGTAAAATCACCAAAAAACACTTTTCGAGGTAAAGATAAGCCTCATAGAACATAAGATGCACTAAGTCGTGCATAAAAAATCCCATCTCGACCTTTCAAAAACATGAAGTAGATGCAGCTGACCTTGAAAGGGGAGGCGCGTTACAACTCATCCCACTAATTAAAAGCTGTGTACCAAATCTCTCCAGCCCCTTCAGCATGTTCAGTAAAAGCCGAGAAGTCTGTCACGAAAGTTTGCAACGGACGGACAGCCGGATGGACAAGGTAATTTGGCAATATAGCCCTTATCTTACGAGTAATATATTAATAACGATTCTAACTGAGACTTCACAGCTTCAACACAATGTTTTTTCCTGGTTCAGAAATCTTGGATCAAGTTTTTCGTATTATCAGACCCCTACCTTAAGCTGCATACCAAATATCGATGAAAAGTAGCCCGAAAAAAATGTGCCGGACGAACATACAACGCATTTCTACCTTCTCGTTCCGCGTTGCGGCGAGGGACAACTAGATTGATTTCGGGAGAGAAGGTCCCATAGCAAAACACATACTTAAAGCTACTGAAATTTAAACGGGTTACTCATCTCTTGCCCGTAACTAAAAAGAATCAACTCGATAGGCGTTCAATTCAGCAAAAGAGAATCTGAGACATAAAGAAAGCACGATAAAATCAGGATGTAGAGGAACTCTCTTGAGAACACTCACAGCTACTGGCAGTTAGCTTAGAAATATCTAATGACTGATATAACAAATCAAGTACTAGTAAATCGATTTGAAATCCAACACAACACTTGCTTAATTGATATATTTAATCATATCTGTGCAAAATACATTTGTAATGATTTTAGAATATATTTACTTTTTCATTGGAAAGATTTTAATGGCTAAAAAGATATGCACACTTTTTCCTGATTAAAAAATAGCTCTACGTCTATCTGCGGCTGGCATCTCGAAATTTATTTTGAAAGAAGAGGTAACAATGTGACATTAAAATCTATAAAGCCCGAAAGGTCAAAGACGAAAGAAGTAAACACAACGAAGAAACCGCACACATAAAAAAACAGCTGAATAGCAAATAACAACACGATCTTCTGAAAAGGTAAGCCAAGCCGTTCCTGCTAGTTGAGACACGTCCGTCGCGTTGCTACAGTCAATACAGCATGGCCTGTCCTGTAAAGGAAGACAAAACACAACCCATGACAAACCAACATACGTACTTATTTGTGACTTTAAGCACATGATATAAAATTCCAGATTAAGTGACAACATCAACTGAGAAGCAGCGAAACCTTGTGCTAGCAATTTCCATGTCAGACGTGATGCCCTATATCAACGAATAAATCACAATTTTCCCCACAAAAATTGACCTGTTAACTCCGTAGGCTGGAGAAGACGGAATGTTGCTACACACGAAGGAAAACGAAGTTGACGATTGGTACATGTTTTCCTTAAGTGTCTATTCCGATTTGTAGAGCTAAGCGGTACGAATGGTGCATTCGAATGTCAAAAGTCCGAAAGGACAAAGACAAATCAGAACACACGAACAAAGGCAGCAAGAAGAAACTTCAAAATAACTACAAAGCAATCATCAACACGGACTCAAGTCGTAACGAGGGTAAACTCTATTGCTCCTGCTTGCTATAGCACACCCGTATAGCATTTGCCAATCACACGGGAGTTGGTTTTTTTGAATGCTTGATCTGGCAAAACCTGTTTCTATGATTGCTTCCTTTTCATTCTAATAGACCTAAAAAATAAAAACTCGCTGTTTCTTGTCGTTTAATGCGTCATCTGACAAATGCAGCATATCAAATACTAACAAATCAACCATTTACCAGCTAAAAGAACATTTTAGGAAAAGCAAAAGCTAAATATTATCTTTCTTTGAATTTGATGGTTTTTAATTTTTATATTTATGCTGGCGTCACACTGTCCCGATTTTGACATACGATGGACACACGAATGTGAAAATTTCAACTTCGTGCGAAGTTACTCCCGAAGTTGCTAAATATCAAAATCAAAGCCGAAAGATATACGATTAGAACAGATGGCTAAACGATTAGAAAAGTAGCAAATACGAATGGCTGCGAACCGATTACGAAGTTGTTACGATGTGATCAAGATTAGTCGAGAATTAGAAACGGAGTTATACGGGCTGTACGAAGTTGCGTTGTAGCATACGATGGGTCTACGACGCATCCCGATGGGTATACGAAGTATGAAATGTAATAACACGATTTGCAATAAGATTATATAGTTTATTGTATATAAATTGTCCTTTGCTGCTTCCATAACAAGTTAAAACGAAGGCTCTCCAAATATACCCCTGCTGTCCCTGATGTCGACCAGTAAGAGTACATGAGACACTTGATTTAAAGCTTATATGTAGAGTCTGTTAAGATTAAACAGAAAAGGGTGTTGTTGCTTTATCTTGTTTTGTTTGTGCCTTGTGCGAGTTGACCGAAGCACACATAATCTGAAAACAGCAACTAGATGTTGTAACTATGTAGAAACATTACAACAAAGCATGCATTGTTACTGCAAATCGCGATTAATATGACAACACGTTTTGCAATAAAATCATAGTTCAGTCTACAATTTGTCTTTATGGATACAAGATAAAACTAGGGCTTTCTCAGTATACCCACGCTTCATGTCCTTGACGTTGACAAGTAAGAGTGGATGCATGTAATATCTAAATTTAAAATGTAGAGACTGAAGATAGCAAAGAAAACTGATTCTACTTGATTTATTCAGCTCTTTCAAGAAGTCTAAGAAAGTTACGCGAGGGTAATCCGTTATTATGGAGTTGAAGCTTGTTATTACGGGAGAATTGATAAAAGCGCGTTATACGCAAAAAAATAATTTTCAGATTACTAAAATGAGCCAAATGGGCTGTCGTACTTTTGGCATAAAGTTCAACAATTTTAGCTTTTGCGAACGATTCTTGAACAAAGCGTGTTCACTTTACAATACATAGTTCCTTAACGGTCCCATATCTAAGTCCAAAGGTACCGTAAACATTTGCGGACCGAGACGGAACGTAAACTTGATCTGTAACCCGTATGATGGAGTACATACAAAAAAGCAGTTAAATAACTATAAGGGTTTAGAAAAAGTGTGGGAAACTGAAATTTCAGTATTTTTTTAAAGTTCAAAGTGTCCTAACTCCTGCAAAAGTTTGCGGACCGGAATAGCACGTTAATTTGATCTTAAACTCATCATGGTATACTCACATACCAAATATCAATATACATGCATAAGGTTTTCAAAAAAGTATGGAAAACGTATTGTGACAATGAGACGGCCGGGCCGGACAGACACACAAACGGACATGCAGACGTAATGCAAACCTGAAGCCCCCTTCTGCTTTTGTCGGTAGGGGACTGATCAAAACTGAAGTAATATATACGATATTGAGATGTGGAATAAGTGTACGCGACACAACAAACATTAACAAACAGCAATTCAAAAAATCACAACGGGAAAACAGCAAGCAGTAAGTTTAAAAGGTTTAAACCTTTATTTCTTATATTGAAATTAAAGTATTAAAAGATGCCACCAAATCCTGGACGAGGACACAGAAGAGGACAGTCCCTGGCAGGAAAGAACAGGCTGTAAAGGAAAGCATCAGAATGTTCTAGATCATGACTGTCTTCTGGAAAGCTCATTTATCCTTAATAGCTAAAATATTGCAAATATAAAAATGATTACAATAATAAAACTATAGTTAATGTGTCTTATTGATAGCACACAGAAACGATGACTAAAAGATTAAATAGATCTCCGTCCTTAATCTTCATCTTTCGTACATATACATTTAATTTGTTAAAATTACGAAAATAAGTACTAGTATATAAAGAAATAAAGGAAACTTTAACGAGGAATGAACCATACGACAAATGCATACTGTTGCAAAATTTTGTATATATAGATTATCTTGCTTCTTAACAGTGCCGTGTTTCCATCTCCATGCCATTACCCTAATGCTGGCGTCACACTATCCCGATTTTGACCCCGATGGAAACACGATTATGGATATTTTCAAAATCGGGAGTGATCGTATTCAAATCGCGCTATTCGTGTTGCCATCTTTTACCATCGTAGCACCATCGGCTGAAATATTCCAACTTTGGGAGCAACTTCGTAATGCCTTCCTAATTTTTTAACATGTTAAAAAACTCCCGAAGGTTCGTGCGAAGGTCCTTGTTCGTGTTGTGTTCGTTAATCCATCCTTTCTATCGTAATGCCTTCGTGAAAGCATCTTCTGATTTCGTGTTGCCTTCTAAGTGTCGTCGGCTTAATTTATCTTACGATGGTGGCACGAATAAATCAAAAAGCTCTCCGAAGGTGGTGCGAAGGAAACACGGCGTCGCAAAGACCTGGCTTTGTATTCGTATATCCGTCGTAACTAATGTAATGGAATAGAGTAATGGCATGGAGATGGAAACACGGCACTGGTGAAAGCAGTACGATTTCTGAAGTAAAAAAAATATCAAACGTGTCAAAGTGCCTAATAGGGACATTTATTAATCCATTTCAGTTAGGGGCATGTTACAATAAATCGTTTAGAAAAAGAAAAGTTAGTACATGTATATAGCTCTGTTTTTCCCCCTCATAATTAAAATGCAACAGGAGGAAGACTTACAAGACAGCAGCTTATGATACAAGCATCCTCATTAATTCTTTATTCATATTTTTTTTAGCTTCGAAAAATTGATAACAGAAATAAAAAAAAATTGAAACTAGAATGATCAGTCTCAAAAGTACAAGAAGAAAAGACAAAACAAAGCGAAGACAGTCTGAATCTAGAATCTTCTGACGCTCTTTTTTTCGTCCTGTTTTTTTCAGCCAGGCCGCGACGTCGCGCACAAAGTTGACTCCATTAACGTAACGTCTTTAAAACGTAAAATGACGTTCAATAATTGATAAGAATACAAAAATCACAAGACAGTGCCCGAATTACTTTATCTGTTTTTCGAGTATACGCTTTAAATTTACTTCGTTGTATATTTATTTTGTTTTGTTTGATAATTTTGTTATTAATATAATTTATCTATTTATTTTTTTTGTGTATTTATTTTTTAAACCAATATGTCATAATCTGTACTTTTTACAGTTTGACTGATGAAGCGGCGATAAACATCAACAGTAATCAAACAATCAATTAGAATTTTAAAAATCGTCGTAGGATAATTTTAAACATTAAACAGTAAAATTGAACATATATTTGTACATATTTATTCTTTAATTCCTGAAAAGTTGACGTGATATTTTTAATCTAGACACCGCAATATTCTTCTATGAAGAGAATCATCAATGAGGATAGTTTCATCGTCCTCGAGTTCAAGTTCCGAACATATATATATGACGGAATGTGCGGGTACCATAGCTGGAATGCGTTTAATAAGCCTTTGTTGAAGTGGATTATTGTCAATCTTTCCGAAATAATACCCATGAATAACTTTCGAACCAGGAAGAAAGGTTATTCCCCATTTATCTGTTGATTGTTTTCGAAGTACGGTAGTTTGTTTCGTTGCTTTTAAAACATAATAAGGTTGGTCATCATCATCGGCTTTGACTGCAAAAATAGTACCCGTATTAACAAGGTCATATAAAGAAACATCCTGGCTTTCATCATCTTCCGGTTCATGATCTCCGTTTTCTTTGTACATTCTTATAGAAGAAAAGTTTCCAAGTTGCTCAACATTTAAACATTGATCATAGTTTATTGTTAAACAATTTTCACAAGTATAGCACGACAACTTTCTTGTTTCAACTGTGTTTGATTTCGATGTAGAAACTTGGTGAATTTTTCTGTTCTCTTTTATTGGTTTGAAATATCGGTCACGATCTCTATTAATAGTTTCAATATACCTAAAAATTCTTCGCGAGCACTTCGAATCATCTGCAGTTTCTTGGAGATTTTCAATTGCAAAATTATATAAATCTTTAGCACTTTGAATGATACACTTTCCGCGAATAACGGCCAAGTCTGCCTGTTTTTTTATAAAACCGCCGGCAGCATCTTGCGGACCACGAGCGTGAGATGTTTCAAAGAAGTTTCGAATCATTTGTTCATATCCAAAGTCAGAACAAGCATTACTTATATCGCCAATACAATGCCGGCTCTTATATTGGGCACTACAACCGTCAGTAAATTCATGCATCACTAAAACATCGCATGCAATTGAGCTTAAGTATTCTCGAATTAGTTTTTGAACCTCGTGGGTAAAATGATGATCATGTTTTTGATCTGGACTAATAACAATAAAATGTTCAGTAATAATGTTTTGGTCATTTTCACTACTGTCTATGCCATCATACTCTAATACGGCATGTCTATGCAATATTGTAATATGGACCGATACTTCTTGTTTTTGGAAATACGATGATTGAATTTCACACTGCTCTGTACATTTGTAATTTTCCGAAAAGTCATGTATTGCAACACAATGTTTTATCGGCAAATTGCTTATTAAACTTTTCATTTGTTTTGCTTGCCAATAAGCTCGGAATTGGTGAGACGGAAAATTTTCAAGCAATTGTTTCATGTATTCAAACATCTCAAATGCCTTGGTACTTTTCTTAACAAGTATGAGCTTTCGGACGACTTTGTCACCTTTAATTTTCACATTTTGATACTCGTACCTTTCCCATGATACAATTGATTCGTAGTTTTCATTTATTTCCTCTGGCAAAAAGTCAATTTTGCCCACACCACAGTCAGCACATTCCCTATTTAAACAAGACATTTTATGTTGGTGGGTATTAGCGGATCGGGGGCATAATGTGGCATCTAAAAGTTCATTTAATGAACTATAAATTGGTACCGGACAATTTTCTTTTCTAGCTACCTTTTTGGTGCGAAACTGCATGCACGACTTGAAAAGACTTCTCATTTCAACGTGATGTCTGCAACAACATGTGAGCTTATCTTTATGAGAAGCGGCGCGGACAAAATACGGCTTACATTTCTCAAATGTACGCTGTCCTACCTTTACATCGGGGTTTTCTCTTTTGAAGTCTAAATAAAGTTCAGTCTGGGTCTTTTCAAGAATGTGACAATGATGGGAAGAATACAGTTTTGGGCCAAGACGGACACGTTTTAAATCGTTTTTGTTATTTGTCGGCCTACTGCTGCTTTCCTTTAACCAAAAATCATAAATTAGCTTTTTCGTGGCTTCGTCCACAGCATCTCGTCTGGTCTTTCTAGCAGTGTACAAAAACGACGAGCTATTCGAATGGAGAATCTTTGCCCTAAAAGTGTTACCTTTTTGAACAGTTTTCCGATTTACACCTAGCCTAGTTGCTAAATTTCTCACTGCACCTTTTTTCTCAATAACAGACGGACCACTTATTGCAGATGTGATCAGATTAATACTTGCAATAGCGTCTTTGTTTCTTTTACGCTTCACGGAGGTTAATATGTCTTTAATGCTCAGAATGGCTGACGTGTCCACATCTTCCTTATGGAATGACGAACGGAATTTTTCGACAGCAGGAGATTTCATCGATCTTTTCTCGTCCACATAGGCCGAAAGTACAGCAGCACGTTTTGATGAATCAATTGGCAATGCAAGTTTCAGTTTCCTTATTGACCTGTAAGAATAATATACATGTAATAACCAATATTTTAAATATTTTGATTACGAAGATTTATTTACACACTGATACGTTAACAGAACACCCCTTATTATATGCCGTGCCTAATATCCATATAAAACAGTTTTTACAAAGTTTCGTTAAGCTCCGACTATTTTATAAAGAAATCAACTTGCTCGCATAAATGTGGCGGACGAACAAACAAACAGATAATGTACATGCATATGCATCGCAACAAAGTTAGCTTAAGGGGGTTTGCTCCTGTATCTTAAAGTAAATAAATATGGATAAAATTGCATCTTTTTTAAAGAATATGGACAAATGATCAAAATAAGCAAGAAAAAAATGTAGGTCCATGTGCTCGTTTTTATGCTATAAGCGTTTATAATTTTGGCGGGAAATAAGTTCTCTCTAGATTTTTCATTACTTTTGCATTGCCACAGATTGGTATCTTTAAACTCTTTAAAATGTATGACAGAGTAAATAAAATTTCATAAAATATTGTGAACTGCATATTTGGTGGACATATTTTTTAATAAGAAAAAGAAAATAGGGGGTCCATGGGCAAAAAATTTCAAGCATAATAGATGGATAAACCCCGAGGATATCGAAAATCTGACAAATATCTCAAAATATGAAGAGCAAACCTCCTTAAAGCAAACTTTCATGTGACAATTTGAAAGTTGTTTCAGATGTAACTGTATCCATATGTATAATATACTAGTATTTCATAAGACTTGTATAATTGCAAAAATTTTAATCTATAATTTGTCGACATCTGGAAGTTATTTCACTATTAAAAAAATGTTACCTGGCTTTGTCCATTTTGTTTGAAAAAGTTCCAATTTCTTGAGGATTATCAGATGGCGGTGTGGTACTTATACTGCGTCTCCGATACAGTTTCATGTACTCATTTCTCTTGTGTTTTATGTTTTCCTTTTGCCTCTTTCTTGCATTGTATTTTTGCTGTCTTGTAGGCTCTGTGTTTTTCTTATAGTTTCTAACATTCTTGGTCTCCGTACTCGGTTTATTTTTATGATATGATTTTCTTTTTTGTTCCCTTCTTTTCTGTAATTTCAATTCTTTGTTAAGTTTTATCCTTTCCGCTGATGTTAACATAGATGGCGAATCTTTTTTCTATAAAAAAAATACGTTTATCCATCTAAATAAATTGTGCGGTATTATTCATTAATTATTGAATAATGCGCCGTGCGTCGGCGACGTTTTGTATTCGTCTAAAACGTTTTCGTAACAAAAACATTGGACATTTGATTTTTTAAATATTTTCCACAATTTTTATACTACATATATCACTTTTTAACATCAGAAAGACAAAAGAAAGCACATTTTCGCAGTATCAATGTTATGTTATAATCGACGGTTTTACAAAACCTATATTTTCTTGATTCTAAAAGTTTTTAAAAAAATCTGCTGAAAAACGTCATTTTTTACAACCGTAACAAAACGATTGGACATTTAATATTTTCTAATTCTCGGTCAAGATAACAGATTCAACTATAAAAAGGGAGTTTTGAACTTCTCTTGAAATGTACATTTTGAAAATCTATTTGTTTTGAATTAAAATAATATTTACAGCACACAGTACTCACCGAATTTTCCATTTTACTTCTTTGAAAACTTAAAAATACTAGATGTTACGCACGCTTGGTGCAACTTTCGTAGCTCCAACGATGACCATTTTTCGTTTTTTGAACGTTGAATTTAAATGACGTCATAGTAAAAGTCCGCGAAATGCTACATACCAAATTTGAACGAAATCGGATGATTTTTCAAGAAATGGTGAATAAAAAACTGCAACTTTGTCTTTTCCAATGTTACAAGTTACGCGACTTTTTTTGCAGTTTATGACACATTATCCACCTGTTATAAACACACAATATGAAAAATGGAATTTATTTTTACATTAATAATCTGATGTGAATAATTTTAGCATAGAAAAACATTTTTTGTTTATAATATAAGTATATAAGTAAAAATTTATTAACATTTAAACCCAGATATATCAAGTGCCGTCAACTTTGTGCGCGCCGTCAGGCGCTTCCCTCTTTCGCGTCCTCGTCCAGGCTTTTGTGGCACCTTTTAATACTTAAATTTCAATATCAGAAATAAAGGTTTAAACTTTAGTTTTTATCAGTCCCCTGCCGACAAACTTTGAGCCGAAGGGGACTTTAGGTTTGCACTCCGTCTGTCCGTTTGAGTGTCTGTCCGGCCAGGCCGTCTCACTGTCACAATAACTTTTTCGCACTTTTTTAAAACCTTATGTATAGATATTTAACTTCAAATTGATTTTTGGTAGGTGAGTCTCACCATGATGAGTTAAAGATCAAGTTAACGCGTTGTTCTGGTCCGCAATTTTTTACAGAGTTAGGACCCTTTGAACTTTGGAATTTCACTGAAATATCAGTCTCCCACACTTTTTTTCTAAACCCTTAATTATAGTTATTCTGTTTTTTGGTATGTACTGTATGTCAGTCCACCATTACGGGTTACTGAGATCAAGTTAACATTCCGTTTCGGTCCGCAAATATTTACGGGATCTTTGGACTTAGATACCGGTATAGGACCGGTAACAAAGTTATACAGGCTCTACATATAAGCTTTAGATCAAATGTCTTATCTACTCTTACTGATCGACATCAGGGACAGCAGGGTCGGTTCGCTTGGAGAGCCATCGTTTTAACTTGTTATCCATAAATACTAATTAGAGGCTGCAAAGGACAATTTATATAGACTAAATTATATAATCTTATTGCAAATCGCGTTATTATATTTCATACTTCGTATACCCATCGTGATGCTTCGTAAACCCACCGTATGCATAACAGGACGTCGTACAGCCGTCGTATAAATTCGTGTCTCCTTCGGATCTAATTCTCGAGTAATCTTGATAACATCGTAACAACTTCGTAATCGGTTCTCAGCTATTCGTATGTGCTACTTTTCCGATCGCTTAGCCATCGGTTCTAATCGTATACCCTTCGGTTTTGATTTTGATTTTTAGCAAGTTCGGGACTAACTTCGCACGAAGTTGAAATTTTCACATTCGTGTGTCCATCGTATGTCAAAATCGGGACAGTGTGACGCCAGCATAAGCCATTACTCCAATTGTGACGGCTATACGAATAGAAAGCGAGGCCTTACGACGTCGTGTTCAAATCGGGGACCATCGGAGAACTTCTCGTTTCATTCGTGTCGCCATCGTAAGATGAATGTAACCGACGACAATAAGAATGCAACACGAAATGATAAGATGCAATCACGAAGGCATTGCGATGCAAAATATGGAATTACGAATACAACACGAAGATGGGCCTTCGCATGAACCTTCGGCAGTTTTTTAACATGTTAAAAAATTAGGAAGGCATCACGAAGTTGTTGCCGAACTTGGAATATTTCCGCCGATGGTGCTACGATGGTAAAAGATGGCAACACGAATAGCGCGATTTGGATACGATCACCCCCGATTTAGAAAATATCCATAATCGTGTATCCATCGGGGACAAAATCGGGATAGTGTGACGCCAGCATTAACGAGTTGAAATATGTCATAAATAAAAAACATATAGGTTTTAGAGTTTGATAACCTTATAGTTTTGCATGTGCTCGGCAGTTCATCTTTTGCATCCATGCGCTATTAATTTTTTTTTACAATTTAAACAAATTAAAGGATCCACTGTGGAGGATCCAGAAATTTTCAAACGGCAGGGTGCGCCATTTAAAAAAATCTTCTGGGACCTGTTGTTTCATACATTTTCTAACCAAATTTTATTGTCAAACGGGAAAACGCGCGCCCGTCACGCCGGTTCTAAAAATTTAGTCATGTCTTGAAAAGGCAAGAGATAACACAAAATGTCGGGAGAACGACAGATGGGACAAAATGTTGAGAGATTATGTCTCCCGGCGGGAGAATCACATTTATCATGTTTATGCACCAGAGTATTTGTTTGTAATTTAATCTAATTTAATTAACTACATTGTGTACCTAAGGTTTTTTTTTGCAAACACGTGTGACTTTTAAACTACATTTAAAAGATAATTACTATTTTAAGAAGAAAGAAACAAAGAGTTATCTTTGATAATAACAAGATACTGCTAGGAGCCTGAATTGCTCACCAGACTTCAATGGCAGATAGAATGAAAATAATTATTTGCATATTTTCAGGTAAAAAATCAGCTGTGAACGATTTTATAACTTAAACCTTTGAAGGTTTTTTTTAGAGCTCAGTGGCCTGAAGGTTAAAGCAAGGTACAGCTTTTCTCCATTGCAATAGTTTTCATTCTATAGGCAAAAAACATGAAAAAACACCACTTTTCACCTTTAAAGGGCCATAACTCCTATAAGGGGTCATCTGACAACTTCGATTCATGAAGACTTTTGTAGAGCTTGCTGAAGAAGAAGGTTGCTTCAGATTTTCTCTATCAATTATACTTTTTGATTTTAAGCCAAAAACTAGGGTCTGACCCCCCCTGTTATATTTTTAGCAACGACGGCCATGTTTTTTGATCGGCAGTCACCATTTGTGCAATCTTGGTAGAGGACATCCCATAAATAAAGTGTGCAAAGTTTCAGAGCAATCCTTTCAGTAGTTTCAGAGGAGAATATTTTCAAAATAAAGTTAACGACGACGACGACGACGACGGACGACAAGTGATGGCAAAAATTGAAATCATGATTTTCGTATTTCAAATTATGTTGTTGGTACAAAACGAAAAACGTAAAAAGCAAATCCTTTGGTTTTTGTTTTTTCCATTTTTGTTTTTTAATATTCAAAGCGAAAATAGAACACATTTCCGTTTTTTTTAATTTTACAAAACGAAAAACGAATATACAATTGTTTTTTAATTTTCGTTTATGATTTTGCAAAACCCCAAAAAAGGATATGTTCGTATTTCATTTATTGTTTTTTTTTAATATTTAAAACGAAAAAAGAAGACATTGCCGTTTTTTCAATTTTTGATTTTGATTTACAAAACGGAAAACGAAAATACCTTTGTTTTTCAATTTCTGTTTTTGATTTTGGAAAACAAAAAAACGAATACATTTTCGTTTTTTGTTTTTCAATTTTCATTTTAATTTTTCAAAACGAAAAACGAAAATACTTTTGTTTTTCAATTTTCGTTTTTGATTTTGCAAAACAAAAAACGAATACATTTTCGTTTTTCAATTTTTGATTTTAATATCGAAAACGAAAAACGAACACATTTCCTTTTTTATTTTTTGTTTTTGATTTTACAAAACGAAAAGTAAAAATCCTTTTATCTTTCAATTTTTGATTTGATTTTACAAAACGAAAAACAAAAATTCTTTTGTTTTTCGATTTTCATTTTTAATTGTCAAAACGAAAATTGAATGGACGTCAATATACACGGACCGTGGATCTAAGGAAAGACGTTCCAGGCGTACGTCTCCCCTAAAACTGAAAAAAAAAATATGTATTCTGACAAAACTCACTTAAAAAAGACTAAAAACATTTCACTCCTCGCTCGGCGAAAAACAATCTTTACGCCGCCTCCCCTAAACTGAAATCCTGAATCCGCCCCAACTTTATACTAAAGTTCAAGACAAGTAATTTGTTATGCATTAATCTACGCGCGTTTCATGTATTAAAGGCTTGTCAGACGCACTTTAGCTTTTCAAAACTGAGGTGCTCTGGAAGGACAAGCAGTTCCAGTCTGTTCTAACACACGTATAAGGCGTTGATAACGATCAACTTAGTGTAGGTAAACTTCTGGTTAAGGCTACAATTAATACAAAAACTCAGTGACAATCCCGGGCCTGTACTCAAATGAAAATTAGAAATCCTGTAGTCTACCAGAAAACGCTGTTCTGTTTGTAACCCACCTTAAGACAGCAACCATGGAGCAACACATTTAGTGCCAGACGTTATATTCAACCATGTTTATCATGGTGTACTCTGCAATTGTTTGAAAAGGGATTCAGTTGCAATACGTATAGCACGCCACAACCACAATAATGAGAAAACCCTAGATTAAGTTACTTAATCCTAGATTAACTGAGCTTAATCTAGGATTAACTGATCTAACTATATATATCAATAAGCCAAGAAAAACCGAGTTTTTCTAAAAATATACTACTAAAACTAAGATTTTTTCGTATTTTTCAGTTAATCTAGGTTTTTCTCAGCTTAATGTGAGTTATGAGAAAATTGAAGTTTTAGTTTAGAAAATTTAGATTTTTCAGTAATTCACATTTAGCTAGCCTAATCTAAGATTAAGTTCCCAGGAAAGGTGGGTTATGTTCTGGCAAATCAAAATTCCTCACAGAAAAGATGGGTTATCTTTTGGCCAATCAAAACGCTCAATATATACGACTGAACTGTGTTTATCAGTTACACACCTTTGACAGTACTTCTTAATCTTAGTTTAAGTAACTTAATCTAGGATTAACTGAAGTATCTATCATTAAGTTTTGAAAAACTAGGATTTTCTAAAAGTTTTCAACTATTCAAACTCAGTTAAACCGAGATTTTCTGAACTTAAAGATAGTTACGAGATAATCTTAGTTTAAGTTAAGAAAATCAAGGTTTCTCTGTAACTAACATTTAGCTGGGTTAATCTTAGTTAATGCTACTTAATCCTAGATTAAGCTCAGTTAAACTTGGATTAAGTAACTTAAACTAAGATTTTCTCATTAAAGTGGTTACGGCGTGCCATAAATACGTATAAAACCCAATAAGATGAAACAAGAAACAACTTTACTGCATAAAACCCCTAAAATGGTTAGCAAACACAAACAAACGAAAACAATGAACATTTAAAAGGTTTGTGAGGACACCTGTCATGTGACAAAAAACAGCTTAAATGCAAAAAAAAACAAACAAGTGCAAATATCACAAATACCTTGAAACTTGTGTTAAATTGTTTCATTTAATAAAACTTAATTAAAATAAATTAATTTTAGCACAAATAAAACAACCATTCCTTCATAAATAAAATTTTCAAATAAACCAAGGGAGATCAGATTTGTATTGTTGACAGAAAAATAAGCTGGTGACCTTCGGTTTTTTTTTGTTTTATTTCAAAATAATATTGATCATTGATTTTTATCAAATAAGAAATAAAATTTAAATTCGTGGATTTTTTCTGCGACAAGATTTTCTGCTAAGTATTTGGCCTTTACTATATAATCTATTGTAATTTGGGAAAACTTTGAGCCTAGATTTTGGGAAAACGAGCCTGGAAAGGGGGTCCAATATTTTTACACAACATAAAGTATATACCTAATATTAATATATCAAAAAATTGGACATTTTAAATTCGGCATTATTTTTTGGGTCAGGTGTCCTCACTACATAGCACAAAGATATAGCAGTATTTACATAAATGTGTGTATTTAACTAATGTGGATCTCATTGTCGCAACTCAAATGATCGCTTTACAAAATCAACAACCATGGGCAAAACATCCATTTTTGGATTAAGTACATTTTTTTTTTCAAATAAGATGGAGCGGAGGGGAAATTAAAGATGGAAAACTAAAACTAGGGTAAAAAAACTATCGAACTTAGATGATCATTCTCAAATGTCCAAGTAGACACACAAAACAGGCAAAGGCGAGGACAAAGACAAACCGGAGAAATGGAAGACCGCAATTGTCGGGACTTTGCACAATGTTGACGTCACCAAGTTTTTATGATAGAGCTTTGTACAAAATCCTCCTTTTATATTTGTTTTCGAGGTGTATATTCAAATATCACGGCGTATTACGGCGGTCTATCCTATCGCTGGAAATCTGAAGCCAGTCCCCAAAAAATACCGTTGTATGATCTTTAGCGAAAAATACAATAGGAAATAAGGCAAGTACTTTGAAAAAAGTCATGCACATGTTAATGTTTTTGACTGTCTTCAAATTTTCAGAGTGTAACATTAAGCCTATTAGTTTCAGATTTTTAAGTAAAGGTAATAACAAAACTACCGAACTTGAATGATCAATCTCATAGTCCAGAGAAAATGACAAAAACGAATCAGTCATACCGGAGAATTGGTGGATCGCAAGATGATCGACCCCCCTTTTTATTTCTTCAGCTAGGTTTTGGACTGGTCACATCGCCGTTTTACCTGTTTGATCTTAAATTGAATTAATCCTTAGTAAATAACAATAATATTATTAAAACCTAATCCAATTCATAGCCTCAGGTCATGGCATTTCAGATACATGTATTAACGTAACACCAAAAACAATTTAAACAGTTTGTCTCGTTTGCCGAATTTACGCACAAGGTAAGTTTAATTTACTTATTCTTTTAACAAAATATGGGAAAAAAATATAGTTTTACATAGACATAATATACAATATATTTATGAATAATTTACAGCCAATTACTACTGCAATTGTTATAAAAAAGGGAAAAGTTTAATCTCCTGTATACCTTTTCATCTTTTTTTATTGGACATACTTCGTCAGATTTATCAGAATTAAGGATACATTTTTTTGATATGTTGTTCAAAGTCGCGGTACATGTATTATATGTCATGACCACGGCAAAGCAACTTAAAAATGAAACAAAACTTAAACACAATTACAGGCAAAACTATCATGATGGAAACTCTACATAATTTGAAGTAAAACATATCATAATCGAAAGAAAAGAGTGATAGGAAGAAAATTAAAGATTTTCTCATAAAAGAATCATGTTTATTTTAGATGTTCTAAATCTTGATAAACGTTTGCAGCGATCAAACTTGTATATACCGTAATATATACATGTATGTTCTAAAGTGTTGCTAGAGCGTGAAAACCTCAACTTGCTCGCCCACTTACACTATCAGCCCATTTTGTTCGCATGAAGACAATGGAAGTAACATTTGTTGCAGCACTGAAACTTCATCTTTTAGTAAAACTAATTTAAGTCGTGAACATTTTCGTCTAGTTATTAAATCAATCTTACACGCAAAAGTAAGATTATAAGCTAGGAAACTGGTTTTATGAAAACTCGATTTTTCATTAATAAAATCGTGTGCAGTTTAAGCATAGCAAATTAGAATAGAAGATATGCGCTAAGATTGTTGTCAAATTCACTAGAACAAATTCAACACTATATTGCATGTATTAGTCTGTTCGTGTCTTCCAAAAATACGTAAAATGATTGTCAAAATATTTACAATGACGTGAAAATGTACAGTTCTTTGAAAACTTTAAATCACAATTATAAATCTTATATTATGAAACAATACTTAAGCAATTAAACAAGCCAAGTTAAGGTGAAAAAAAAACCATATTGCTCTAGATGGTAATTAATAGAATTGGAATACCCAAATGAATGAAAAAGTGCTTGTGGCTTATTCATATTATAGCACATAAATTAATAAATTATTCAAGTGTAAATCGGATTAAGATTGTTTCTATTGTTTTGGCTTTTTTAAACTTTATGTACACCACTCGTACATGTAAGTACATAAACAAGTATTAGATTCCTTTCCATTTAAAAATACCAAAAACGGGTGTAAAACAATTACATTTTTTGTACTTTGGTTATGCTGTATATGCATATTACAAGGAAAAACCTCTCACCAGCAGCATTTGAAAATCAAAACATTGGAATGTCAAAACCAAAAAAGTCGAACTCAGAAACGAGGGTTTCAACAAATTGCAATATAGTGTTGTGTAAACACAAAATTAATAATCGGAAATTTTAATGGCGGAAATTATTAATTTCTAGTCAGACAAGTCTGAATATGTTGTAGTATATTCATCTGGAACTCGTTTGCCCTTAGACATTGTAGCTTTTCAGTCCTGGTATGCTTATTCGGCTCTCTTATCCTCAGGAAATCAGTTCACTATGTACAAATATTGAATAGACAAATCGAAAAAAATGCGTATAACCAGCTATCGTTTCGGGGTATAACCAGTTATTGTATACCTCTGACAAACACAAGACGGTTTTAAAAAAAATAACGGTAAATATGATGTTGACGAAAAAGAGGACAACAGGAGAAAAAGGTAAACAACAGACTAGGATAATACCACGGTCTACCTTTCTCTCATTTTGTCCCTTTCTATGTTCAAAGTCATGTACAGGTAAAATTTTTGGACTGTCCTCAGTTTGTCAGTTTTACCGATACCGTAGCCGGTAATTATATACCTCGTGTTCTTCCTACTAGTCAACGTAAATCGTATTCGGCAAAAAGGGAAAAAATGAAAAATAAGATGCTTTGGTATGTGATTTTAGCTTAAAACATATACATATCACATGCTTTTGAACTAATGTATAAATGTCACTCTTTAAATTATAACGGAAAATAATGAATTTGAAACTTAATAATTGTTAGCTATTTCGTTGTACATATAAATGGTTAATAAGCAAGAATATTTTATACAAGTATCTTAAGTATTTTTTACATTTTAGAAATGTGAAAACAAATACTAGTATTAGTTCAGCAGATATGGGAAAAAAATTGTGGGTTTGATGAAGAAAGCACCATATTTTGCATCGTATTATTTTGTGTTTGGCCCGATAAACACAATAAGCTATGGACCCACCTCTAAAATTCAAAATGGCGGACTTTTGCAAGATGGTCGCCATTATGTTTAACCGTAACATGCTTTGCATTGAAAGTCTTGATTATGTAATTTAAAAATTTAGTTTTCAAGTTTATATTTTGATTTTAAACAGTGCACATTTTCTTTCTCTCAAGTTTGTAACATGTATTGACACATCATGTACATGAAATAGCTAATAGGAAACTACAATGTAATTAGTCTTAGCTGGGATTAAACTAATTAGCGTCATTAATCTTATAATTAGTCTAGATTAAGGTTAATGTAGACACCTGTCATGTGACAAAATTAAATAAAGATGCGAGAAAGGACAAAGTTAACTTATTTCCTGGTTAAAAACTGTTGAAAACAATATAGATTTACTGACCCACAACGTAATAAGGTAAAATATAATACATGTAGTCTAGGTCAAATTATTTTGCCAAGCAATTGGTATATTTAGTTAAAAGTGTCAATATACGTAGCCCTAAACTAAACTGTTATAATCCCTATTGTCCCTTATACATCATTCTTTACAAACTGCGGGCGGTCAACAATTAAAGCTTTTAGAGGTCTTTTCATTATTGTCAATGGTCAGTTTAAAACGATGCTTCTGAACAAATCTCGATTTTAATTTAATCTGTTATTGAATTTACCAGTCATTGAACATCACAATAAAGAAAGGTAGGATTTTAAAATTGATTTCTTTTTTTTTATTTATTTTTCGAAAAAAAATCACAATGATAACGTCCACAATAATATAACATCACAATTACTTACATACATAACTATAAATAATGCTATTGGAAACCCCCTTTTTTGAAAATTGTGTTATTTTGTTTAAGGTTTTCAGTCGGTCATATTTAATTTGACCCCTTTTTGAGTCTTCGGTGGACAGATGGTTGAAACCCCCTTTCATATATTTCTGGATCAGCCCCTGCTCCGATAAATTGGCTTAGAATTAACTTTCAACTCTCACTTTAGTAATGTGTATTTACTTTTCCAAAACTGAAATGATAATGTCCTGATCTTTCAAAAGTAATGCAATAGTAATTTTTTCTTGTATTTAATTTGATAGTAATTAATAATGGGGTTTATCTTAACACTTTATCCTATACTAGTATTATGATCTACAACATTCATCCGATTGCTTTTGAATATATATAATCAATTAGGCTGATACTAGGGCATATACTGCTTGGTTTCTCTTTTACTTCGAAAGAAATCAAGAATATGTTCACAAGACATTATGCCCAATCTCGCAACATTTTGGACGGACATACGAATAGACGTAGGACATACGGACGGACCGACCCGACCTCTCTATGCCCCCTACTTTCGTAGATGGGACATAAAAAAACTATGTTGGGCTGATACATGTACGAGGGTGTCGTATTGCCAGCATATTTATCTTTTACCTCAAAAGTAAAAAGAATCGATGTTTAGCTGAAACGACCATGACGACGGCGTTTATAAAACATGAAGCTGCATGTTTTTTTTTTAACTTCAAAAAGGAGAAAAATCATCGTACCAGTATGACATGAACATACCATTTAGAATAAAAAAGGAAGAATCAGTGCAAGTGACAAGCCGGAATGCACCTACTAAATACTTGAAGATAGATTATGACCAGTCACCATGGAGTTTCAATGAGAATCAACTGTACTACTAAGTATAGTACATGTACCTATTGTAAAGGAGGCAATTAGAATTAAGTTTTAATTGTTTTACAAACATTTACTGGCAATTATTTCCACATGACATTTAGAAGTTGCATAAGGAAAATAACAGAACATATGGTTGAAAAGTGACATCACAACCAATCAAACATGTGCGCGTCATAGAATCCAAAGCCAAAGAGAGACCAACTGAAAAATCTTCTTACGATTACTAAAAGGTTAAAAAATATAGAAATGTGGCATTGTAATTTTTTTTTCTTAGACGCTGTAGCTAGATAAACTATCCAAGTACAGTTACTGAGTCAGTACATCTATGGAACTTCTTACACCATTTAACAAATTTTAAACTGACAATAAATAAGCTGGGCATGACGACTTCCGGTCGAAAACGAATAAAGTTATCATGGTACCCGAGACCGCGTTACAGGTTTAAGCAGTAGCTATACACTTCGACCAAAATGTTTGCTTCAAATATTCGTAATCATTTTTTTCCAAACATTTCCTCTGAAACTACTCAACAAATACAATACCAAACGGATATAAACACGGTTTTGGTTATGCAGTATATCGATATTTCAAGAAGTAACCTTTCATCATGCAGCAGCATTTGAATCAAAACATTGGAAGGTCAAAAACCAAAAGTATTGGTTTTATCATTTACCTTGTACAATTTGTATTTACATGTAGCATGTATACCATATATATGTTTTTGTACATGTTACCACAAATTATTGATTTTTTCTATTAGTCTTGGGGGAGTTATATCCCTTTGAACCGAGACTTTAAGAGGGGTGTACAGACATGGTTTTTTCCAGGCAAAACAAATCGCATACATGTATTTATAACTGTGATACATTTTCTTATGTTTTCCAGTACATAAATACACAAAAGATTAAAAGCATACTTCTATTTTTTACAGGAACTTTCTATTCAAATGGCTAAGCATAAAAGACTGTATGTTGTCCCGCTAACATGTTCTTGTATATTGATATTCATATTGGTGATGAATCAAAATCTAAACCGTTCTTCAAACGAAGCTCTTACTTTTGTGAACAAAATGGACAACTTTCAAGCCTATATACCTGGATATATTAATAAGACACAAGACCGAAAAAAGACATGTTCAGTTATTGACGAATCTGATTCGCCATTTGTTTGGGGCAGTCACCAGAAATGGTACGATATTGTATACACTAACGGAACTTCATACAAATACAGTCATATGGATACTTCTGCTGAAATATCAGTGCATAAAGATGTAATAACTCAATTCAAAAAATCATATAGGATATTTTATAGAGAGCTTGGATACATTATTGAATCTAAAAACACTTCTAGATTAGAAACTTGGATGAAAAGTATGGAATATGGAGAAGTGAAAGAACGCATAGCAATTTTTCAAAATGTCCACGCCTCGTGGAACGGATGGATTGTCAAACAAGATGAATGTCTATCCGTACGTAATGGTGGTTGTTTAGAACCTGGAAATTGGAAGGTACCACCACTTAAATCTCTACCACGGTATAATAAGGTTATTTCTTTGACCTCTAGATATGCCTTCACTGTATATCACTTTCCTATGGAAGCTCTTCTGGGTCTTCACGTGATTTCCACTGAAGACCTTGATTCTATTAAAGTACACGTCTCGGTGAAGAATTCTATAGTCAATCAATGGCTTGATATAGTAGGAATAAAACCTGGAAGGATAATAGCTGGAAATATAAATGCGGACACTCTGTATGTACCTGAGATGAGTCGCTGTGGTATTCCGACTACGAGACAAGTAAATTGGCTTAGGAGCAAACTATCTCTAGACACATTTCCTGATCTCAACACCGTTATCTTAATGAAAAGAACTAAATCGCGTGGAATTAAAAACCACGAAGAAATAGAGAAAAGTGTTAAACAATTTACTAATGGAGTTAAAATGAAATTTTACCTTCACGACGATCAACGTCTACCTACAATAAAACAACAGCATAAAACATTTTCGAATGCTAGAATTGTTATAGGACCTCATGGTGCCGGGTTCGTGAATTTAATAGCTACGCATAAAAACACATGTGTAATAGAGTTCATCAAAATCATCTCGGTAATAGATGTAAACATATGTTTCTTAAGACTGAGCTACATCTTAGGACAAAGATATTTTTCTGTTCCTGTTTATCCAAATGACACCATTAATATTCAGCACCTTAACGAAGCTTTAAAAGGATGTACTACTTGATATCAAGTATTTCAAAACACAAGATCGATCACTTTAATAAATGTTAATTTTGTAGTGTTGATTATCACTAGATACTACATTGTATGTGAACATGTATACAACGCATTGGCCAACACCTAAGTTCCATACATACACTTTATTTTTTCTACACATATGGTGTTGGATTTTTTATTTTTGAGCGTAGTGCTTTTCATTGTTTTTTTGGGGGGTTTTCGAACTTCATATGTTTTTTTTTTTTTCAAATGCCGATAATGAGAAGTTACTCCTTACTTCCTTTCACTGCATATTGTTGGATTTGGCTTCATTTTTCAAATGTTTTGAATACGAATGCTTTTCAATACTTTTGGTATCCGATCTTTCGATATTTTCTATTTAAATGCTGCAGAGGAGATGTTGCTTCTAGAAAAATACATATACATCATAACCAAATTAACTGTTTTCTCGTATCAGAAGGAGCTCTACTTCAGTGATGAGAATAGATTAATCTTAGGATACTATTTAACTCGAAAGTTGAACGAAAGTTACGTTAGATCTTAACTCTTCCTGAAAGACTCCCGTTCAGAGTATAATGATTTTAAAATATGTACAAGCACTTACAAATTTGATTCCAAATTAAATGTAGGTGTTCGACAGGGTGATAGATTGAAACCTTATTTGTTTAGTATCAATTTTTTTTTACAGATTTATTACCGGTCTAAAATATCAACTCTTTATTGGCATATAAACATACAAAAACAGTTTGCATCATAAACATGCATATCATGCATGAAGAAACATGTAATTTCAATTAGAAAAATATACAAATAACGACTGTTTAGAATTAAAGCCATACATTCTTATATGTCTGATTTGTTGGGGTAAGCAAATGGACCATTTTATCTTCATCTGACATATTAATAATTATCATTAGAAAACAAGGTATTGTTAGACTACGCGTATTCTACGTAGTTTATACGTTGATGATCTTGTTATTATGTCGGATTCTAGAACTTTATTTAACGATTATGGCGAATAGGCCAGCAGCAGGGCCAAGTTTGTCGGTAAAAGTCCACTTAAGTGCTCAGAAACCTGACATCGGATCAGACCGCTTCGCCCACAAAGCGACTAAGATGTGTGCTTCAGGTGGTTGCATCGGACAGCCTTGTCACAATGAATGCCGGGGGCGTCAGTCTATAATGTGGAACCATAGTGTTAGGGAAAAAAAGTCAAATTCCTCGAACGTTAAAGCGCCCTGCTGCAGGTCTCGGTAAGAGTATGATCCGTAGGATCCTCATGCAGGAGGCTAGATTAATTTCCTGTCCCTACCCATCACTCAATTCTGTCCCCTTTTCTCCACTTCATCAATTTAAATTATAGAATATCTATAATATTTAATAATAATAATATTTATTATTATTATTATTATTATATTATTATTATTATTATTATTATTATTATTATTATTATTTATTATTATTATTATTATCTATAATATTTGCCAATTTAAGGTTTATTCATGAAATGCAGCAGTTGTTATATCTGCGAATTTATAGATATTTATTATACGAATAGAATAGCTTATATATGCTTGTACACAACATATGGATTAGAAATATTTGAATAGGTGTCTTTATTTTAGCACGCGTATAACCCCCCCCCCCCCCCCACGTGCTTTGTGTACTTGCATAAGGTTGAAAGCTCATCCTAGGATTCACTAACATGTGCACTACAAGAATAAAAATGACCAGTGAATTTATTAAACAATGAAAATCACTTTTACGAACACGAAGCTCATTGAATGTAAAGCATGCATGTGACGGTAAAAAAAGTAAAAGAAAACCCTTTGAAAGAAAATATGTTTAAAACCATATCTACATAATTAGGGAGCGACCATTAGATTTTTATTTGGAATATAGATATTTTTTTCATCCTGGCTTTTAATTGTCGTAAAATTCAGAGCCTGATTTTTTAGCACGCTGGCACATACAGTTTTTTTTAATTGTAAATTTACCACAAATTTTTCAATCTACCGTTTCTATTTATTTCAATGCTCTGTCCTGCCGTTTTATTTCCCCGAGCCATTTCTGGCATTTCAAATATCACCATAACCCCCAACCTAAAATCAAATGGTTGCTCTTTTACATCGTATGTGCATGTGTAAGCCTCAATAATCTAGATGATTCCCATTCAGAGGTTATTATGGTAAATGGTTGGCAAAAAAACCCAACATTTAAATTAATGCACAATGAAGAATTTCTTCATATATGAGGGGGCATGGGTGGCCGAGTGGTCTAAGGTGCTGGTTTAAATACCACACTATAGACCACTAGGCGATCACCTCTCAGCCGGCGTTCGAGTCCCGTTTGTATTTAACAAATAAGGGACCCCCCCAACTGTATGTGATAAGGTTTGTCAGTTACCTGCCAAAGGTCGGTGGTATCCTCCCGGGGTATCCTCCTGGTACTCCGGTTCCCCCCCCCCCGCCCTTAAAACTGACCGCCCTACAAGGCCCAGGTGCGTCGATCAAGGACGTGAAACACCAACTCATACACACACACACTTCATAGATGAGAAAATAAAATATTGATGTCTTTTGAATTTGTATGTAATGATTTTCAGATAGAGTTCCTTCCCCTAGTCCAAACGGCTTATATCCTGTAATCCGACAGTAAATTATTATGCTTTTCTGAATTAATGTTTTGAGGTTGCTTTTGGACCCTGTGATTAAAACAATTACATGTAAAAAAAAATGAATTTGAATTATTTCAAGCGTTTCGTGTTTGCAAAAAGAGAATGTAAAAATTTAACCATATACATGCATGTTGTAAGACTCTCAAACATACTTTCTGTAAATCTGAACATTTTTATACCCCGCCACACGAAGTGGCAGGGTATTATGTTATACCCTCAGTTTTTTTCGGTGTCTGTCCGTCCGTCCGTCCCCCAAAGGTTTCCGACCAATAACTTGAAAACGCGTCAAAGGATTTGAATGATATTTTGCACAACTGTTTAGTACAATAAAATACAGGTCAAGTTCGATTTCCAGCATGATCCAAAAAATAGTTTTCGAGATAGGCCACTTTGAAAAATCAAATTTCATGAAATTTTGAGTTTCCGACTAAAAACTTGAAAACGCGTCAAAGGATTTGAATGATATTTTGCACAGCTGTTTAGTACAATAAAATACAGGTCAAGTTCGATTTCCAGCATGATCCAAAAATAGTTTTTGAGATAGGCCACTTTGAAAAATCAAATTTCATGAAATTTTGAGTTTCCGACCAATAACTTGAAAACGCGTCAAAGGATTTGAATGTTATTTTGCACAGTTGTTTAGTACAATAAAATAAAGGTCAAGTTAAATTTCCAGCATGATCTGAAAACAGTTTTCGAGATAGGCCACTTTGAAATCAAATTTTATGAACTTTTAAAATCATAACGTGGCGGGGTATCATTTAATGTCCCATTACATGCCCTATTTTTATATTTTGATCTTCCAGACTCTAGCAAAATATCAAGTAAGCTATTGGCATTAAGTGGCGTCCATCATTCGTCCGTTCCATTTTTAAAAACTCCTCTTCACTGAAATAAAACACTGGATCATTCTTAGGGCGTTCTGGCCAACATTATCTTTATGCCCTTCTGATTTTTCAAAAATCTATCAAAGTCAAAAATTAACGGCCGGATTTCGGAAAACATGTTAAGCTCACCTGGCCAAAGGCCATGTGAGCTTATGCCATCACTATGCGTCCGTCGTCGTCTGTCGTCCGTCGTTCGTTGTCCGTCGTCTGTCGTCCGTCGTCGTCCGTTTACAATTTCAAAAATCTTCTCCTCTGAAACCACTGAACTAATTTAACTGAAATTTTGCAGGAATGATATATGATATGTTGATAACAAACGATCCTCATTTTGAAATGATTCGATAAAAAACATGGCTGATGTTACTAAAAATAGAACACAGGGTAAAATCACTTAAAATGGCTTATAACTCAGCAACCATAACTGATAGAAAAAAATCCGAAGGTTCTAAGGCTCTTCAGAATCAAAAGCTCTACAAAAGTCTCCATTGGGTCGAAGTTGTCAAGTGACCCCTAATGGGGGTTATTGGCATTTACAGGTCAAAAACAGCCTTTTTTCATGTTTTGGCTTATAGAATGAAAAATATTGCAGATAGAGAAAAGCTGTTGCTTGCTTAAATGTTCAGCTTATTAAGCTCTTCAAAAGTCTCCATTGGGTCGAAGTTGTCAGATGACCCCTTTTAGGGGTTACAGCCCCTTAAAGGTATAAAATAGTGTTTTTGGCCTATAGAATGAAAACTATTACAGATGGAAAAAAGCTGTTGCTTGCTTAAATGTTCAGCTCATTAAGCTCTTCAAAAGTCTCCATTGGGTCGAAGTTGTCAGATGACCCGTTATAGGGGTTACAGCCCTTTAAAGGCAAAAAATAGTGTTTTTAGCCTATAGAATGAAAACTATTGCATAATACATGGTCTCGTGCAACCGAAATTGTCGTGGATTAAATTAGCTCTCAACTCAACGATGGTGTTATGTGCTTAAACATGTCTGGTTCCGAATTTCATAAGACATCAATCTCTGCTGTACTTTGGTGCTACTTTAAACGCCTAGGTCGTCCGTGACGTCAAAATCTAATGCGCTATGAAGACCTTGCAACAATGTCAATTTAATCCCAAATTCTAAAATGAAGTCATATTTGGGTTTTCTCTTTTGAAATAAACCGTGTAATATAACTTATCCGAAATGTCGAGTCTGGGAAGTCTTTACAATAACCGGTTGCTCTTATTTGAAACCAATACTCGCTATTGCTGTTTAAACCAAAATTTATTAAATCCTCGAAATAATGAATAATATATAAATAACATATAGCTGAGAGGGTGATAGAGCACCTTTATACCCTGAGAAAAGCATTGTCAAGTGAGGCGCAGCCGAGGTTGACAATGTCGTTTCGAGGGGTAGCAATCTACTCTATCACCCTCTCAGATATATGTTATTTAATTTATTATACTGAATCATGCACGGATTTTTAAATCTTTTTATTTGTTTTCCTGAGTTAAACTGAAATAAAATGTTGCCCTATGGAATAATTACAGAAACACTTTTTTATTTGTTAAGGCGTTTATCTGTTAGTAGATGCATTAATTAATGTTAGTTAAAATGAGCACTTTGCACGAAATATTGTTGAATTTAAATCAATTTTACAACTGAATGTCAAATTGAGGCTGTGCACGAGCTCGGCGCACGAGAGGGTGATAGATAAAAAATTATCACCCGCTTGGTTTTGTTTTTGAAATATGTTATATGATAGATTGAATCGTTGAATTAAAATTTGTTAGGAAAAAATCGTATGAAGTATAATAAACGTTATTGTATTTTTCTTGCAGATTTTGGATGGAATTGGATGAAAATGGAATTCAGTGATAGAAACCAAGTTTTAATGATTTGTAAGTTGATAACACCTTGCTTTTACATGAATAAGAAATTTCAAATACGGGCTCATACACGTTGCCTATAAAAATCAAAGTATCCTACAAATAACGTAGAAAATATAAAACTACTGTAAACAAACTATTTTTCGCTTGTGATTTATATTCGCGGATTTCTCGAGGAACAGAAATTCGCGAAAATAAAACTTCGCGAATTAACTCTTTTTCATAGCCGTATTATTGCTTTTTACGAAGAATTTCAAAAATAAATAACAGCAATATTGCCCTCTGACACTGAAACGCGAACAACAGTAAGATTGTTTTAAATATTATGACCCACCTATAACGATCGTACAGTAAAGAGGCAATAGCGTGTATGACGTTTCCGTTTTTTTGGATTTTATGCATTTTTCACCTTTAAATGTGTTTCTATGCCCCATGTACAATGCCCCATCTATGCAAATAAGGGGACATAATTATAGTGTCCGGGTCCGTTCGTCCGTCCGTCTCAAATCAGGTTTACCTACAAGTTGAAGTTAGTTTACCATGAAGAAAGTTTGGTATCACCATGACACTTTGAACACATATACATCAGGATATTATAAAACAAAAATCATCATAACATTTTACCTCTTTCATCAACTTGATGGTCGATTTATTACATAAAAAGGGGGATCTCATGCTATGGTTTACCTACAGGTAGAAGTTAAGTTTACCATGCATGTGAACAAAGTGTGATACCATTATGATCGAGACTTTAAACACATATACATCAGGATATGAACAAACGAAAATCACCATAAAATTGTACCAGTCTAATCAACTTCACAGAAATATAGTTGTTATACTCAGGTTTACCTTAAGGTTGAAGTTACTTTATCATGAAGGAAGTGTGGTGTCATCATGAAACTTTATACATGTAAATCATATTATACTCTTGGGATCTTTTTCATGGTTTGGTGGATTGCAAGGAAAAGTAAATGTTGCGAGATCGGGAATTATGTATGTTGGAAAAAAATTCGTTAGAATATGACTTGGCAAAGTTATAACATACGTCGTCGTGTTTGATATATTAAGTGAGGTTTTTTTTATTTGTGTTTGTTTCAAGCTAAAGAAGCAAAGGGGTGCCAAAGAGTCATTTATATAAACTTTTGCTTCGATATATTATCGGTAAATGACTTATGAATATACTTGTGAAGAAGTTTGTCATTTCCCTTACTTTCAAAACATTTTCAAGGTAAAATATAAATTCCGGAGATTTACAACATTTTGATTTAATTTGAAATATCGATGTAAAGATGTGCTATAGCAGAAAGGAACCGCTTACTCTTTCGGAGCAACTGAGTTCACTCTCTTTACGACTTGAGTTCGCGTTGTTGATTTTTGTTTGGTTGGTTTTGTGTGTTTTGTGTTTCCTCGTGCTGTTCTTGCTCGTAATTATCGGTTTTGTCGTTTCCCTTTCGGACCTTTGACACTCGAATGCACCATTAGCGCCTCTTTGGATCTACCAATTAAGTTGAACAAGGTCACCAGGCAAAATTACTTTGAGCAGTTAAGTTGTCAACAAATTAAGATTTTAAATTGAAATATTTGTTATCGTATCGTTAATTATAATACATGCTGGTTTATTACTATCATATTTCTGATTTTGTTCAAATTAGTACTGAATTAAATTTAACTTTATTTGTTTTAGGCCTTTTTGCTGTGACTATATTCGTGCTCCTTTTTCTGAAATGTGACTTTAGCAACAACAAGCTTACACATATTCCCCCGAAAGTGGGGTATCAATCGATCCTGACATTGCCTAAACCCCAATCTCTAAAAAATGAAAGCCAATCCGTTTACCTTTGTGTGGTATTTAGAGGTAGACTTGGAAACATGATGTCAGAATTAGCATCATCATACGCAATTGCCAGATCAAATAATATGAGAGTTATGATAAAAAAGAATTCTTATATCAGCAATATTTTTAAACTACCAAATGTGACTATTGCACAAAGCAACAGTTTTTGTGACAGACTACCGATGCGACCCGAGAAAGCATCTTCAATAGCAGTTTTTGATCCAAAGTTATTGAAATTCAACGAAAGAAAAAGTTATAGAAGTAACGACTACCTTCATTCTTGGAGGTTTTTCGATGGCTATAAAAAAGAGATTCGACAGCAGTTTGTATTTAAAGATGCAATTTCTAGAAAAGCGAATGTCACTATTTCTTCTATTCTCCAAGAGCATTCGATAAAGTCACGTGATCAAGTTATTTTGATTGGCGTTCACATAAGACGAGGTGACATTGTTAAAACAGGTAAAAAATCAGGATTTAATTTGGCGTCTGATGAGTATTTAGGGAAAGGCGTAAAATATTTTACGGACAAATATGCGAAGAAACGCTTAGTTTTTGTCATAATTTCTGATGACATGAACTACGCGAAAAAATATTTTCCGACTCATGTAAATTCGACGTTTGTCCATAATTGTGTCGAATGTGATATGGCGACAATTGCATCTTGTGATCATGCCTTGATGACGATTGGTTCATTTGGTTGGTGGTGTAGCTGGTTGACAAATGGGGACGTCGTTTATTACAACAAACCATATGTAAAGGGCAGTAAATGGGATATACAAGAAAATTACGACAACAGATATTATAAATATTGGATAGGTCTTAGCTAAAAAATGGAAAATACGTTAGATATTATGCTTGAAAATGGCCAACTCATTGGCAACAGTAATAAAACAACCGGATGAAAACAGATATTATATACGTAACATTTGGAAGAATTTAGAAAAAAATCGTGAAGGAAAGAGAGGAAATCCTATGGTACAATGAAAATAAATAGTATAAGTACTATAAATCAGATATCATGGATGTTTAATACCGGGTACTGGAGCCTGCATCAATCTTATTTAAATATAACACTTATTTAGCAATTGTTAAATGTATGTACATATGGATGAGAGGTTAACTAGTATGTCGAATTTGATCGTAAACTTACATGTAACTTACTCGATTTGTCTCCTGAAAGATTTTTTATTGTTGACAATTTACCTTGTTTTATCTTTAATTCTTTGGTATTTGAGATTGACCATCCCAGTTCGGTAGTTATGTTGTTATTCACATAAAATTCAATATTAATAAGCAATGAGACAATCGAATGTCAAAGGCCAGAAAGGGCAATGACAAAATTAGAACAACAACAAAAAAATTGACAACGAACAAAACATCCACCCTAACAGCAAGCAGCAACGGTCTATGCATTAAGCACCATGTTTGTGACCTCAATTTTACACTTAAATAATTCTGTTAATGGTAGTTGAGTTTTGTGCTCAGATTTTAGTATGATGCCTAGAATTACTAAGTCTGCTAGTAGGAGAACGGTAAACTGCAAACCCATGCAAATGAGGGAAATGCTTTTTTCAAAGTGAATTAATACTAGTGTTTTAAAATAAAACTTTAAGCAGAGTTACTCAACCTAATAACATTCAAATTCAGGTTGTGACAATTTACCTAGATAAGAACAAATATTAGTGGTGCATACATGTATAGTAAGGCGATGACCCGCTTACGACAACTTGAAACAAGTGACATTTCATCGAAGTATGAAAGGCGATTCTATGGGTTAATTAATCAATGGAATTATTGCATTTTAATCATATGCACGGTAAATTTAATTACAGAGCCATAACTCTCATAATGCCTAATAGGTAAAGCAAACAGATACCAATGAGGCATCCGAATATCAAAAGTTCAAAAGGGCTGAGACAATACCAATAAACACCAATCAGAACAGTCAGAAAAAACAGACAACATAAAACACAAAATACAAAAAATCAGCTGAAACCAATCAATAACACGAACTCAATTCGTAACGGGATTGAAATCAGGTGCTCCGGAAGACTAGGCAGTTTCACGGTTCCTGCTAGTAATAGCAAAATGTCGCACTGTCACCTGTAAATTCAGTGTGTCAAACCCAGTAAAGGGAGACAAACCAAAATCATATGACAAACCAACACTTATCTGAGAGATTGAAATCCCGTTCTTATTTATGAGCGCATGTAACCTTCCGTAAAACACAGCAACCAAGGAGCAACATAACCCAATCTTTTTAGGCTGGCCTAGTTCCTAGGAGTAGGTCTTCTTTAAAGCCCTCCCTTAATGAGGAAATTAAGAAGCTTACCACTACTGTCCATACTTTGAGTACCACCGTCAATGCTAGATTTATAGAGGTGGTTGACAGTTTAACCAATTTGGAGAATAGGCAGGTGAGTAGTTTCCATGCTCCTTTCTCCCCTCCTTTAGTTCAGGCACCTCAGCCATCCATATCTGGCGCCTCCCATTCTTGGCCTGATTTTGATAATTCTTTGTCTATAGCTCCTAGAAGTCAAGAGGCTCAGTTTCTAGATGATAGGTCTGAAACTGGTCTTGATGACATGGTAGCTGAGGATCAAGAGGTACTCTCTCGTGAAGAAACTTCTCCTGCCTCTTTAGTGGGTTTGCTTAGCAAGTGTATGAGATTAAGAGGAGTGCTGATATTCCCATGGCCTCCCCTACCAAACGACTCCTTCAGATTTCCAGTCTTGCTCAGGTATAGTTAAACCTGAGTCTAAGAGCTGCTGTTCTTTTCCTGCCTCTAGTCATTTTAAGAACTCTATGGCTACCTTAAATACTACTTTTGTTGAAAACAAAGCCACCAAATCTTCAGTTTCAGGTCCTGGCAGTGGCTTTGCTTTTTCCCACACCAATTTTCATATGGTTCAGGCAAGAGATTATGATATTCATGACGCTCCTTTTGCTAATGCTACCCCCCATTGTGAGAGGTTGTTCTCTTCACTTCTTGGTGGTAAGGTTATTTATGGCTTGAGACTCTCTCAGTCTTCATATACTAAAACTGATCATAGCCTCATACTTGCTATTCGGTCTTTGCAAAATGTTGAACATTTTCTGTCAGTACTGAAAGATAAAGGAGATGAGTTTAATGAGTTAAAGTCTCTCCTTTTACAGGTGGATGGATGTCTTGGTGTCGCTCAGTCCTTATTACTGGCAACACTAGGCAGGATATCTTGGACAAGTCTTAAGTCTCCGAGTCTCTCAAGGAGTCATTGTTGTGCTCTCCTTTTGAAGAAGGTGCTCTTTTTGGGATGTCTTTGAATACTCTTAGAGATGAGCTAAGCAAAGAACCCCATACTGTTAAAGTAGTTTTTCAGGTTTCTGAAGGTAGGAGGAAAGTTACCACCAATCCCCAACATTATCAACCTTCTCATGCCAAGCCCCCGACCTCTTCTCATTTTCAATCTTCTCTGCACAAGAGGTCTTTTGAGCCTAAGTCTACTTCATCTTCTTTCTCTTCCCAACCGATGAAGAAATCTAAGTTTGGAAAGGGTAAGAAACATGGTTTTTGACTTGCTTCCTCCTCTGTTAGTACCTTACCCACTGGACATTCCCATTCCTTGCCCTCTTCTTCCAGTGGAAGGCAGGCTTTCCCACTTTTACCATCAGTGGGAAGAAATCATTTCAGACAAGTGGGTTCTTTCGGTGCTTCGGAGGGGTCTTCAGCTTCAGTTTTCAAAACAGACTCCTCTTTCTCCTGATCTGTCTTCTACTCGAGATCCTGTGAAAAACCTCTTGCTACAAGAGGAAGTCACATCTCTGCTACAGATGGGGATATTAGAGTTAGTCAATCCCCCTTACAGCCTAGGTTTTTATTCTCGCCTCTTTCTTGTCCCCAAGAAGAACAAGATAATAAGACCTGTTTTGGATCTGTCTTTTCTCAATCAGTTCCTTATCATTCCTCATTTTAAAATGGAGACCAACCGTTCTATCAGATCTGCTATCGATTCGGATATGTGGACCACTTCTTTGGATCTCACAGATGCTTACTTCCATATTCCAATAGCAGTGGCAGGCTGCATTCAAAGCAATGGCTTTCGGCCTATCTACTGCACCTCTGGTTTCACCAACATTTTCCAAACCGTGGTGTCTCATCTTCATTGCCAGTCAGTCTTCATACATTCGTACCTGGACGACTCCTTGGTCAAGAACTTGTCTTGCTTTCTTCCTCAGGAGCAGACTCGTTCAGTAATCAAGTTTTTTTTTTAATCTCGGATTCCTGATTTCTTGGGAGAAGTCCGAGATCACACCATCCCAAGATTTTATCTCTCTAGGGGAGCACTATCGGACAGAAATAGGTCTAGTCGTCCCTCCTGAAGAAAAGCTAGACAAATTGTCCCTTCTGGTATCCAATCTCAGTCAGTCAACTTCAGTGCCAGTCCGTCAGATTCTGCAACTGATAGGTTTCTCATGTCTCTTGTGGTTTAGTTCCTCTTGGTCGTTTACACATTCGTCCTCCTCATTGGTATCTTCTAGAGTTTTGGCAACCAAGCTCTCAGATGTGGAAAGCTCTAGTTTCTGTTCTTCCCCGCTTATTACTTTATCTTCAGTGGTGGTTACAGAGGAAAAATCTTCTGACAGGTTTACCAATAGATCTACCATCTGAAATTTGGGTATTTAGAAATAAAAAAAAAATGCGAATATTTAACATTGAACTAGAGTCTGGTTCATGCATTATACAAAATACCAAAGTGGTATAAAAGCAGTTTATTTGGTAATGATGTATATGCATATTTCAAGAAGCAACATCTTATCAACAGTATTTAAATTAAAACATTGGATGGTCAAAAACCAAAGTATTGAAGGAAAAATACACAAAACCAAAACGTTCAAACAAGATATATTGACAAAAAAAACTTTGGAATCTTGAACCTTGAACTGTACAATGTATTCAGGATTAATATTGAAGTAAGGACAATTTGGACATGCTGAATATTCTTTTTAAACTTAAAACTTATCGGTACGTTTTTGTTTTATGGAATTTAGAGATCCATTTTGGTCTCGTTTGCTTCAAATGCAAGACAATTACGCATAGAGTTAAAAGTTGATGATATTATTTTGTACGAATGCCTTTTCAATAAAATATGGGTAGTCCTAACGCCAATTTCGGTTTTAAAAGTAAACAGTGTTGTTTCTTAGATAAGACTCTAAATACTGAATCTAACGACTGTTTTGGAATTGATAAAAAACGGTTCTCAATTAAATTGATTTGCAAAATAAGGATCTCATTTCACGGTGGTAATTGATTTGAGTTTTTCCACAAAACAATTGACCATTTAAAGTTCCCACTTTCGGCTGCAAGGGAAGATTTTCAACCTAAAGGCCAGCGATGTTGACGTATTCAGCTTTAGTAATTGCCTTTTCATTCAATCATTTCCCACCGGAGTGGACAATTTCCTCTTTTAGAATCAGATTTATTGAATTTACATTGGCTTGAGAGTTCAGCCTAGGTTATGTCCCCAAGATTCCCTTTACTCTATAGGATATTTTAGGATAGATATTCTGTTTGCTGATGAAGTCACCATTGTGTTATCTTCTCTGTATAAAAGACACCACAAAAGAAAATGTTTTAATTTATTTGAAAGTATTATCTCTGTCGCACCGATACATGTATATGATGTGTATATTTTACAATTTCAACTGTATGACAAAACCTTCATTTTTTTGGACTGATCGCTTTTAAATAAATCTATCAGATAATCATTCTTGTACGGCCTCTTTAATTGTTGCACAGTACTGTCGATAAGCGGGAGTTGACTTTGACTTTTCAAAGCGTTAAGAAGTCATTCATGCAGAAAAAGAAGGTTCCAACCAGCATCAGTAGAGCATTCCTAGTTAGGTGTATCTTCTATATTAACTTGGTTGATATGAAGCGGGTCTGTAAATGGGAAGAGACCTTAACCATAATCCTGTAAATAAGAATGGATTTGCAAGTTGGTGAAATCTTACAATATATCGTGTTAATAATGTTTTCGTATAGTAAGAGAAACATTTTGAAAAATACAAAATTGAAACTTTAAGTGTTTTGGGTTGTATCTGTCTTATAACTATTTTCATTACATTTGACACTTTTAAAGAGTATCAAAAGAGCCTATCCTATTCTTTTTTTTTAAGAAAATACACATTATTTAGAATTTGTGTAAACTTTTCACTTTGATTTGTCACAAAAAGTCATTTCTCAACCAAATTGAATGAAATCTAATTCACACAGACATTTTTAAACATTTGTATGTTTAATGTAATTATTCCAATAAATTTGATAGATAGGCAAAGAAGTAGTTAAAAAAATGGGTCAAAGACAGAAATGGCCGGATTTCGTTTATCAAGAAGTAGGTGAGCGACAGACCTGAAATCACATCCCACATTATGGGAGCCCATGTTGATGCTGCATACCAAATATCAAGAGGCTGTGATTAGTAGTTGCTAAGAAAACTGTAACGAAAATTTTCTACTATTGGACATTATTGTCAAAAATTAACTAAGTTGGTAAACAGGAAGTAGATGAGCGACAGACCTGAAATCGCATCCCACGTTATGGGACCTCACCCTGATACTGTATATCAAATATCAAGTGGCTATGATAAATAGTTGCTGAGAAAACTGTTACGAAAATTTTCTACTATTGGACATTATTGTCAAAAATTAACTAAGTCGGTAAACAGGAAGTAGATGAGCGACAGATCTGAAATCGCATCCCACGTTATGGGACCTCACCCTGATACTGTATATCAAATATCAAGTGGCTGTGATAAATAGTTGCTGAGAAAACTGTTACGAAAATTTTCTACTATTGGACATTATTGTCAAAAATTAACTAAGTCGGTAAACAGGAAGTAGGTAAGCGACAGACATGAAATTGCATCCCACGTTATGGGACCCCACCCTGATGCTGTATACAAAATATCAAGTGGCTGTGATAAGTAGTTGCTGAGAAAACTGTTACGAAAATTTCTTCCCCGCCCGCCCGCCGACCGCCCGCCCGCCCGACATTCACCATTTTATAACCCGGATTTTTCACTCCGTGAAATCCGGCCAAAAATAAACCAACTCTCATTTATAAACCTGTGATATTTTTTTCGAATACTAGTATACTGGATTATTTACAAGTTGCCGATCTATCTAGTATACAGGTTTTATGCCTTAACCATTCCCTGTAAGTGGTCAGCCACGGGAGAAATACAGGTCACAACCAACATCCGAAGAATGCACTGTGCTGAGAACCACAACCTACCATAAAATATGGTTATTGTGGCGCTTGTCTGTATGCGGCAATGAACTCTAACCATGATTATTCTGCAGGTTGTCATCCGTTCGAAAAAGTTGGATACCTAAACTTCGCAAAAGTTCATACAAATAAAGATTTATAGGTTGATATTACTCGTGTTTAATTACATCTATTAGCCGTCCGTTCTATTCACAAAGATCTTGTCTGCTGTGAAAGAAGGACAACAGGCATACTGTGACACTGTTTATTGTAGTAATTAAAACAAAATTAAAGAACTCAAAAGATTCCGGTCATTTTCTGATGTTTATTCTTTCAATTGAAACCTATTGATTTTCCACTCTGTTCACCTCCTTGCCACACGAGAAATAAAAACGCGTCTGATAAAAAATAATTATTGAAAAAGCTTTTCCAAATTTTAGAGCGAAAATCTCCTGAGAAAAGTACTAAAAAAGTAAAGCAAATCTTTTATGCATTTCTGCTCCTGCTGCACGAAAACTTTTATCCAACTATAATGATTTTCTTGTTTTAGGCTATAATTCTCCAAAATTGTTATAAGATTAGTTACACAATGGTTCAAGTTTGCAGTATGCTTGATGTCCTTGTTGACAACATCTTTGTCACATTTGGAAGAGAAATTTTTCAACAACAAATTGGCATTCCATTGGGCACAAACTGTACTATTTGCCTTACCGATGTCATTATGCCATATACCATTTACCATTCACCATCCCCATCCCCATCCCCATTTACCATCCCCCCATTTACTATAGTTTGGGAAGCTTTTACCATTTAGGGACTGTATTTGCCTTACCGATGTCATTATTGGATTGTGATCTCAAATTCGTCTCACGCCTTCATCTCAAAACAAAAATATACAATAAAAGAAACGACTTTAATTTTCAAATTCTAAAATCTTTCTAACCTCGAAAGTAATATACCTTCTTTGACTGCATATGGTGTTCATATTTCACAACTTATTCGATATGCCAGGGATTGTAATCTTTTTTTCTGGACGCCGTTGTCTCACTGACCGGATTTAAGACCATAATTACAAGAAAGTACGTCTCATAGGGTATCTTAATAAGTTTTTCTTTCGATATCAGCAACTGGTAGAAAAATTACGTAAGACGAAATGATTTGTGATTGTCATGACTATTATGTGGCTGTTCGTTGTGCTGGCATCATGGAACGCCAAATTAACATATATTCAATTAATTGTACCTATCTTCAAATAATTGAAGATATCTTCAATCATTTGAAGATATCTTCAAATAAATTGAAGATATCTTCAAATAATTAAAGATATCTTCATATCAATTGAACCTATCTACAAATGAATTATACCTAGGTGCAATTTAATTGCTCCTAGGTATAATTCAATTGTACCTATCTTCAATTGAATTGAAGATATCTTTAATTCACTTGAAGATAGGTCTAATTCCAACATCTCCATAATTCATTTGGAGATATCTTCAATTCATTCGAATATATATACATATATAACTTTATTTCCTCTTTTACAGAGATTTGTCATTACAACATATAATACACAATGTCAGTTCAAACTTACATACACAATTTGAATACATAAGGAAGTACGTATATAGCAACATGTAACAAAATGGTACAAAGAAAGGCAGAAAATAAAATACATAGGAATTAATAAACAACAATGATACACTGTTAGAATCATAAATTAAGTTTAATCAGAACATTTAATGAATTAAATTGAAGCAATCTATTGAAAATTGAAAATATGAAAAATATAGTTAATGACAATTATATATCACCTAATTGAAAAATACAACAACAACAAAAAAGCAAAAAAAATAAAATAATATACCCAAGAAAAATATTGTAAAATTGAAAAGACAAGTAATATTGGGGGAAAAAAAACTCGTGACAAGACAATTATCCTATTACATCTGTAAAAATTAAGTGTAATATTTCAAAAAGGTAAAGAACAGAAAGAAAGAAATAGAGAAAAAAAAGTGTTTTGCAATAAGTAATTTGACAGTTTAAAACTTTATTACTGTTTTAGAATCTTTATAAATATAATCTTTTACAAATGTGTGTCATTTCAAACATATAATACACGATGTTGACAATATTATTTTAAAAATCTCACAAAAACTGAATAGATCACAAAAAAGTATTTCTATACAGAAGGAAAGCAGACAATAAAATACAACAAAGATACACTTTTAGAGCTGAATAAAATTGAATCGCTATAATGGAAATTGAAAGGAAAAGACAAAAATAACACGAAGATTTATATATTGAAAAAATTGATAAGATGAAGAAAAAAAAATATAAATAAATAATTAACCTCACGATTGACATGACATCTTTTCTATTACAATCAGTATAAACTACATGTTTTCAGACAAATTACAGTGTTTTATTAAGGATAAAAGTGCTTGCAAATTGAAGCAATATGGAAAACGCAAGTCTTCGAAAACTGGATTGATTCATCAGAGTCTAGTTCGTATTCCGTATTGCAGGACAGTATCGTATATAAAAAATTAGTTGAAGGTATGTTGTCCAAGTAAACACTGAATGTTATTGGATTGATAGCTATGATGTCACACCAAAACTCATCTCGACTGTCTTTTGTATGATCACAGGATAACAATAAATGTTTGAAAATGTTACTGTAAAACTGACCACATTTATCACAGAGTAAACGTTCGATTTCTTCGCGTATTAGGCAGCAAATGTCTACAAGAAATTTAGCTTTTTCTCTTAGTTCTGGAAATAGTTTTGCTATAATCCATGCTTTGTGTGGAGTGATCTTGGGATGTATCATTTTAAATGTGTCAAAGTCACTATCGCTATCCATCCTGGTATGCCACAAATCTTCTTCTATTTCGTAGATGTGTTGTTTTACAGTCCTTGACCATATCTGTTTAGAAGGAAATATTCCAGTGTCCAGAAAGTCACTTATAAATTGTAACAAGTTATATTTTCTCACTAGCTCCAAAATGTCTGGAATGAAACCGAATTGTTCAGTAACACAGCTGTGTTTATTTTCCAGCAGTCTCGTTACCAGGATTCTTTTAGGCAATGCATTAGATTTCAACCTGCAGAGCCTTCCAAAGAAAAGCAGTTTGCAAATGTTAAGCTCAGTTTCTATCGAGTACATTCCAAATAAGCTACAGCATTTATCAGATCTGGTTCTCTTGGGTAGGCCCTGAAGTGTTTTGCAAATAAAACGATGTGAACGTTCAAGCAACAATAACTCAGTCTTGTTCAAATTGTTCCAAAGTTTGCAACCATACAAAGCTTTTCTATAACATACAGATTTTACTATCTTTAAGCAGGTAAGTGGATTCAAGAAACACGGATGAATACCAGAGTTTAATACTGAAAGAGCTGATGTCCGTAATAATCGACAGGCATTTGATATAATTTCAAAAGAGTTAAAATCACTTTTTAGTATAACTCCAACATGTCTTGCAGACTTAACGACTGGAATACGGTTAGAGTATAGTGTTACGTATGGTATAGTCTTAGCCTTTCGTTTTGAGTATACTAATACGTGACTCTTAGGCGGTGAAAATTTGAAGGCCCATTTTAAACTATATGCTTCACAACAGTTAATCATACACTGCATTCCATATTCGGTTGTAGCTGCTAACGCGATATCATCTGCTTGAACGGACGAACTTATGTCGATGTCAATCATCCTACATCCGAACCGGTTTTCTGCTAATTCCTTAAGTAGGTCGTTAATGTACAACAAATATAAGACAGCCGATAACACTCCACCTTGTCGAACACCACGTTGAAGTTTAAACCAAGAGGACTGGATTCCATTAAACAATACACAACTTTGCATATCGCTGTACATCTCATCTAGAAGTAGCCATAAGTCACCATACACTCCTTTCTGAAATAGTATGAGCAAAAGACCATCATGCCAAACGGTGTCGAATGCCTTTACACTATCTAAGAGTACAATAAGAATATCACTATGTCTTTCTTGATAATGATGAATAACGTCCTGTACATTAAACGACGCATGTAAGCTACACAATTGTTTTTGATAAGCCATCTGTGTAGGATGCGGAAAGTCATTCTGTAGTGTCTCTAATCTCAAGAGTAACGCTTTTTCAAATATTTTCTCAACGCAGCTTGTCAGTGAAATTCCACGGTACGAATTTGGATCCGTCTTATCTTTTGTACCGCCTTTAAACAGTGGAATGATGACACTCTGTTTCCAATCAGTAGGGGTGTAGCAGGTATGTATGATCATATTAAAGAGATGGCAGAGATGACTGATCAAGAGTTTTCCACCATATTTTATATGTTCGTACGAAATACCGTCAAGTCCACTAGATTTATTATTTTTAAGTTGCTTACAAATATTGAGTATTTCTTGCTCATCGAAAGGTACGATTTGGTGTTCTAATGTTTTTTGCGACGTTCTTATGACCTTCACTTCATTCGCTACGTTTATCACATTATTTTGGGAAGTATATGAAGAGTCAAACATGTATATATGCTCGAAATGCTTTGACCATGCGTGACAAATATCCGTGTCTGACGTATTAATTGTCCCATCTACTTTCAATTCACGACATACTGTTTTGTGTTTCCTCCGACTTTTAAGAATCGACCAAACATACTTCTGGTCTGTATCAGCAGAACCTTCTAATTTATTTATCATGTCTTTTAGGTAATTATTATAGGCACTGTCTAATTCGTTTCTGAATACCCTCTTAGAGTTCTTGTAATCGGTGAAAAACGGATTGTTCCTATCATGCACTTTACCATTACCTATCCATAATGATCGTTTCTCTGTCATAGTCTTATGGTGCTTATCAACTATTGCATTCCAATACGGTTTGATGTGTTTGACGAACTTTTTGTGAGGAAGTGTATCCCTAGCTGCTTTTAAAATAGCTGAAATAATGAAGTTGTAATAAGTCTCAATTTCATCTTTAGACGACGACAGCGTCGGTTTCGATAGGGACCAAAGATTCTGCGACAAAGCAAATGAGTAGTCTAATATTGTGTTTGTTTCAATCGCTTTTGCCCATGATACTTTCGGTTTGATCATATCACTGGTCGGTTTAGCTGTCACGAAAGAGTTTTTTAAGTCAAATATGCATGTAACAGGCTTATGGTCGGACACATTATACATATCTTCCTCGGTTACAAAAACTGTTTTTATATCAGATAAGTTATCGCTGTTTGTAACAATGTGATCGATTACCGAACAGGGTCCATCTTCGTACGACTGAAATGAGTGAACTGGCCCTTTACCAAAGTTTTGAAGGTGTAATGATACGCTACTTGAGTCGCATAAAAGACGGTCAACATAATGACTCCGCCGGTCATGTGATGCTTGGTATCTTGGTCCGAATATTTTACAGTTAAAATCACCCAGAATAAATACGGTTCCGTGCATAGAATATGCGTTGTACAAGTCAAACAGATACTCTGTCTCATTCACAAAATATTCATATGACTGTGTTACGGCTGGAAGGTAAACGTTAAATAAGAAAATACTAACAGAGTTTGGAATGTTTATTTCAATGCCACAAATTCTACTGCTATTAATCTCTATTTCCGAAACGTACGGAGTAATGTTGGACGATACCAAAAACGCCACGCCGCCTCTATTCGAAACTTGGATTCGCTCAGAATTATTCTCATCCACGCCTTTACCATAAACATGGTAGTTTCTTTCAATAGTTTCTAAAAAGTTAAGTTGACATTTTCTTAACCAATGTTCAGATAAACCTATGACATCTATGTTGTTACTCAATAAAAAGTTTGAAAGAAATGGGGCGGCAGTCATGACGCCTCTACAATTCCAGCATGATATACGCAAGTTCATCGTCGGTTTTCGTCAGTCTTTGAAGAAAGAAACACGGACCACGGAAGCCACTCTTTGATGAAAATACCCTTCGGCCAGAAATCTGATTGATGAAGAAGTTGATCAGAATGAACATCGATATTGAGCTGTGCTGAAGCTGTTCGTTTATTTGGCCTATCAAAGTACCTTAAATGCGTTATGGTGACGCCTCTTTGTTCTAAGTAACTCCGCATAGACGATTCACACGAGTTCCATTTGTTTATACCACCTACGTAGTAACGTCGAACAGACCGTCTTTCCTTTACAACGTATCCGCTAAACGATTCCACCTTGTTGGTATTGCACACAGAAGAAGGGCAGTGTACAGGTATATTGGAGGAAAGTGTTGGTGTTTTATCATTTGTGGTTGGTGCAGAATTGTCTTGTGTGTAAACGGTATCGGTTGCATGTGTCACTAAATCATTTGACTTACTGCCAGGAGCAGGTTGAACACTAACATTTGGATCTAAAACTGAAGTTTGTGTCGAACAGTCTGAACTAATATGCTTGAGCACAGAAGCGTAGGTTGTTTTTGTTTTGTCCAGCGATTTAATTTCTTTCTCTGCATTTGAAATGCGAGCACGCAAGTCGCTTATAGATTTTGAGAACGCAGTTGTTTTTGATTTTACTTCATCTATGTCGTCATCAAACACTTTAATTTTGTCATTTATAATGTTTGTTTTTGTTTTTAGACTAACAACACCCTGCAGACGCGTGTCGTTGATTTGGTTAATCCTTAAAGTTTCAAGTGACAATGTTTTCTTTAATTCACTTACAGAGGAAATCAGGCATTTGGATTCATTCTGAAGTTTGTTAATGTCCTTGACCATATTATCGTTCATAGTTTCGATTTTAGCTCTTTGATTATGTTTGAAAATTTGACTTTATCAGATTTATTATTTTCAAACAGTTCTTCAGTACTTTTCTTAAAGTTCTTTAGAGCCTCAACCTCATTCATTAGTTTTTTTATTGTTATCACGGAGTGTTGAGATTTGATTTTGTAAGTTTTTGCACTTTTCATCTTGCTTTGCACTCGTACTAATTAATTGTTTGTTTTCACGATTCAGTTCCGACACGGTTCTATTTAAGTATTCAGATTCTTGTGTAAAGTCGCCCTTCAAGGAGTTCAGTTCGCGTTCTAATCGAATAAGTGTCTCTTTTGTCGAAAGACTAATATGAAACATCTCGGGTTCGGCATCGTTTGTCCTGCGACCGGAAGATGGCGTTTGCGATCGAACATTCAAAGTTTGTTTCAGATCATCAGTAAATTCTCCAACAGAAGCTAAGAAAAGAACAAAACAATCATTTCCAAGTTTATTGTCAATTGTTTCACCGCTTGGTTTTCTTGGACAAAGACGCTTCTTTAGAGTGGCATTTTTGTAAGGAAAGTCTTGATGTCGTTTAGCCAAATCAAGAAGAGTGTACCTAACGTCTTCCAAGTCTAAGGTAAGTTCATTGCATTTTTCTTGAAGTTTTGATATGAATGAATCTTTAGGTAGCGCTGCAAGTTCGGTCTCAAGGTAACGCGTGATAATTTCAGTTTTATCACAGTTTGTACTAATGTTAGATTGTATAGGAGTAGAATACTGGGATGACAATGCAGCAATAAATGGATCATATTGAGAGTCCATAACGCTAGGGTGAACTAATAAGTCACTCGGTTGAAGTTCCGTTAGATCCGTCATACTGTGTTAAATAACAGTGAGTTCGTATTCACAGGTATATCAGGTAAACACATAGGACGCAATTAAAGTCATAATTTTCGCAATTAATATGATAATTTTGTGATGGGATACGAAAGAATGTTTATATGCTTAGATCTCACCAAAGTCTTGTCCAGATTCAACGTCTCTAAACAGATTATTTCACATCATAACATCGGAGCTCAAAATTGCACATCCATATACAAAGGGCAGATAACTCTTTTTCTTCTATATTAACTTGGTTGATATGAAGCGGGTCTGTAAATGGGAAGAGACCTTAACCATAATCCTGTAAATAAGAATTGATTTGCAAGTTGGTGAAATCTTACAATATATCGTGTTAATAATGTTTTCGTATAGTAAGAGAAACATTTTGAAAAATACAAAATTGAAACTTTAAGTGTTTTGGGTTGTATCTGTCTTATAACTATTTTCATTACATTTGACACTTTTAAAGAGTATCAAAAGAGCCTATCCTATTCTTTTTTTTTAAGAAAATACACATTATTTAGAATTTGTGTAAACTTTTCACTTTGATTTGTCACAAAAAGTCATTTCTCAACCAAATTGAATGAAATCTAATTCACACAGACATTTTTAAGCATTTGTATGTTTAATGTAATTATTCCAATAAACTTGATAGATAGGCAAAGAAGTAGTTAAAAAAATAAACCAACTCTCATTTATAAACCTGTGATATTTTTTTCGAATACTAGTATACTGGATTATTTACAAGTTGCCGATCTATCTAGTATACAGGTTTTATGCCTTAACCATTCCCTGTAAGTGGTCAGCCACGGGAGAAATACAGGTCACAACCAACATCCGAAGAATGCACTGTGCTGAGAACCACAACCTACCATAAAATATGGTTATTGTGGCGCTTGTCTGTATGCGGCAATGAACTCTAACCATGATTATTCTGCAGGTTGTCATCTGTTCGAAAAAGTTGGATACCTAAACTTCGCAAAAGTTCATACAAATAAAGATTTATAGGTTGATATTACTCGTGTTTAATTACATCTATTAGCCGTCCGTTCTATTCACAAAGATCTTGTCTGCTGTGAAAGAAGGACAACAGGCATACTGTGACACTATTTATTGTAGTAATTAAAACAAAATTAAAGAACTCAAAAGATTCCGGTCATTTTCTGATGTTTATTCTTTCAATTGAAACCTATTGATTTTCCACTCTGTTCACCTCCTTGCCACACGAGAAATAAAAACGCGTCTGATAAAAAATAATTATTGAAAAAGCTTTTCCAAATTTTAGAGCGAAAATCTCCTGAGAAAAGTACTAAAAAAGTAAAGCAAATCTTTTATGCATTTCTGCTCCTGCTGCACGAAAACTTTTATCCAACTATAATGATTTTCTTGTTTTAGGCTATAATTCTCCAAAAATTGTTATAAGATTAGTTACACAATGGTTCAAGTTTGCAGTATGCTTGATGTCCTTGTTGACAACATCTTTGTCACATTTGGAAGAGAAATTTTTCAACAACAAATTGGCATTCCATTGGGCACAAACTGTACTACAGTACCTGTATGGTAAAAGCTTCCCTCTCTCCCCATTTACCATCACACCATTTACCATCCCCATACACCATATATTATCTCCATCCCCATACACCATATACCATCCCCATCCCCATCCCCATACACCTTGTACCATTCGCGTCCCCATCCCCATACACGATTTACGATCCCCATTCCCATTTACCATTCTACATTCCCCATACCCATAATGCAATTGGTTATTATTATCGATAATTCATGCATCAATTTGTTTTATGAAAATTTTTACGATATTTAATAGTTTAAATATCTATCAATGTTTTTTATTTAGTTTACATGTATAAATAACATACGGGTGACAAATAAATAATAACTATAACTTATTTTCATAACACAAACTTTTAATACTATCGCATTTCAATATTTACAATATTAAATATTAGGGCGTGGCTATTTTGCCGTAACCGGCAAAATAGTCTCCCAGGCTATTTTGCCGTAATTGTTAAAATTCATTAATTAACACAGGTATCACGGCCTTAACTCGACTAATTAGGGATAACTTGTACATAAAGACAGGGATGTCCAAAAATCCCTGATAAAGATTATTAAATAAAAAAGATCTTTCGGTAAATCAGTGCTATTATAGTTTGATGGTGTTTGATTCAAGGCATTGGAATGTCTTTTTAAATTAATATTTGAAAGTTAATATTTAATTTTAAAAATAAGATTCGGATAAATTATACGATCTAAATATTTGTTTTCTTTTTCATCCAAGAAAATTAAAACGTAGATAAAATGTTTATGAAATTAACTGAATCTTAGAAGTATATGGTTGAGATCTCAAATTGATTTTTTTTATATAAAAATAATTGTGGCTGCCAACCATTTAGCAGTTTGATAAAAAGCTTAAAAAGACCAGGGATGTCCAAAACAAGTTTTATTTAATCCCTGAAAAGACGAAACTTCTCGAAATCTTAACACCGCTTAGCCCTTGTACAATCTTGATTGACAAGCGCTTAATTCCTGGGAACGTATATATAAATTTTGGTTCATCCTATGTTTTGTAATATAGAATATATATCTATAAACATTAAAAAAATGCAACTTACTTTAAAAAGATATTTGATTATTTTCTAAACTGAGATTTTCTAATTTTTCTGAAATAAAATTAAGGTAAAACAATAATATGCAATATCATTTTAAATTTATAATGATATAATCTAGTTTCTTTGTACCAATGTAAACGGCTGTTTGAGAATAAAGATATATAATGAATATAAAAATAATTTGTTCCACTCGATATTTTGCTAATTAGGGTACCTTTAAACTGAGAAACGCAATCGAAACGCAACGAAACGAAACGCAACGAAACGAAACGAAATATAACTAAACGAAACGAAATTTAACGAAACGAAACGAAATTTTATAAAATGTAACGAAAAATTATTTGTTGACTTTTTTTTTTATAAAAATTCAATCCCATTTGCATTGGTTATCACAATCTAGTCTTGTGAATGTCGAATATCGAAAAGTTATGTTTTTAAACTTTGTTTTGTGTTTTTTATAGAGAAGTTGCTGGTCTAAGAAATGCATATATCCTATTGCCGACCATTAACAATTTGAAAACTGACATTCAGAAACAAATTAACGTTGTATGATTTAACAAAGAAAATGACAATAGGAGAAAATGGCAGACAACATTTCATAAATATTAATTGAAAATGTTTCATTTTTAAATTAGTAATAACTAAAGCTGTTATTATCATCTTTTAATGAAACCATTTTATTCAAAATCTATTTAGAAACATAATTACAATGTCTATACTAATTATTATAATATTATTACGCAACTTTTCAGTAAAAATTGATCTTGAACTTTTCTAATTACATCCAATGTATGACATATAGGTCTAGGCATTACCTGTATAAAAGTCAAAATATTAATACTTTTAGTTTATCTATAAGCATATATGTTTCAAATCTAAGAAAAAACTTGTTTCACAATCAATTTCTTGTCAATTTCATTAAGCCAGCAAATAATTTGGAGCTCAAATATCAGTTTTTACTTGAGTAACTAATATTTTACATATAACAATGGCAAGTGTAATCTTAAGACTCCTATGCAAACCAATTTTCATTATAGTTTCTTAACTATAAACCTTATTTTTGAAATAATTGATACATTAACTTTTATGCATATGGCTATGTATATTTTCAACTTATCTTAGCATATATGTTTCAAATCTAATGAAAAAACTTGTTTCGCAATCAATTTCTTGTCAATTTTATTAAGCCGGCATATAATTTGGAGCTCAAATATCAGTTTTTACTTGAGTAACTAATATTTTACATATAACAATTGCAAGTGTGATCTTAATACTCCTATGCAAACCAATTTTCATTATAGTTTCTTAACTATGAACCTTACTTTTGAAATAATTGATACATTTAGGCATATGGCTATGTATATTTTCAACTTATCTTAGCATATATGTTTCAAATCTAATGAAAAAACTTGTTTCGTAATCAATTTCTTGTCAGTTTTATTAAGCCGGCATATAATTTGGAGCTCAAATATAAGTTTTTATTTGAGTAACTAATATTTTACATGTTAAATTTGCAAGTGTGTTCTTAAGACTCCTATGCAAACCAATTTTTATTATAGTTTCTGAACTATAAACCTTATTTTTGAAATAATTCATACATTTATGCATATGGCTATGTATATTTTCAACTTATCTTAGCATATATGTTTCAAATCTAATGAAAAAACTTGTTCCGCAATCAATTTCTTGTCAATTTTATTAAGCCGGCATATAATTTGGAGCTCAAATATCAGTTTTTACTTGAGTTACTAATATTTTACATATAACAATTGCAAGTGTGATCTTAAAACTCCTATGCAAACCAATTTTTATTATAGTTTCTTAACTATGAACCTTATTTTTGAATTATTGATATATTTAGGCATATGGCTATGTATATTTTCAACTTATCTTAGCATATATCTTTCAAATTTAATGAAAAAAAACTTGTTTCGCAATCAATTTCTTGTCAGTTTTATTAAGCCGGCATATAATTTGGAGCTCAAATATCAGTTTTTACTTGAGTAACTAATATTTTACATATAACAATTGCATGTGAAATCTTAATCATGTTAATACTCCTATGCAAACCAATTTTCATTATAGTTTCTTAACAATGAACCTTATTTTTGAAATAATTGATACATTTATGCATATGGCTATATATATTTTCAACTTATCTAAGCATAAATGTTTCAAATTTAATGAAAAAACTTGTTTCGCAATCAATTTCTTTTCAATTTTATTAAGCCGGCATATAATTTGGAGCTCAAATATCAGTTTTTTATTTGAGTAACCAATATTTCATATATAAAACTAGCAAGTGTGATATTAATACTCCTATGCAAACCAATTTTCATTATAGTTTCTTAACAATGAACCTTATTTTTGAAATAATTGATACATTTATGCATATGGCTATATATATTTTCAACTTATCTAAGCATATATGTTTCAAATTTAATGAAAAAACTTGTTTTGCAATCAATTTCTTGTCAATTTTATTAAGCCGGCATATAATTTGGAGCTCAAATATCAGTTTTTACTTGAGTAACTAATATTTTTCATATAACAATTGCATGTGTAATCTTAATCATGTTAATACTCCTATGCAAACCAATTTTTATTATAGTTTCTTAACAATGAACCTTATTTTTGAAATAATTGATACATTTATGCATATGGCTATATATATTTTCAACTTATCTAAGCATATATGTTTCAAATTTAATGAAAAAACTTGTTTCGCAATCAATTTCTTGTCAATTTTATTAAGCCGGCATATAATTTGGAGCTCAAATATCAGTTTTTACTTGAGTAACAAATATTTCACATATAAAACTTGCAAGTGTGATCTTAATACTCCTATGCAAACCAATTTTCATTATAGTTTCTTAACTATGAACCTTACTTTTTAAAAACATTGATACATTTATGCATATGGCTATGTATATTTTCAACTTATCTTAGTTACAAATACCAAAACGCGGGTATAAACGGTTAATTTTGATATGCTATATATCGATATTTCAAGGAGTAACCTCTCATCAGTAGCATTTAAACCAAAACATTGGAAGGTCAAAATCCAAAACAGTTGAAAACGAAAAGTACTCAAAACCAAAACGTTCGAACAAGGAAGCCAAATCCAGCACCGAGGATATCGACCATGTGCATTACAAGGAAAGAGACCTGGTGTTTTTATCAATTTTGAATTTAACAATCGAAAATTTCAGCGACAATAAATTAGAAATTTTATGGTAATTCGTGTCAGACAAGTCTGACTACCAGGCTTGTGATTACCCTTGGGGACCTCTGGTATATATGTTTCAAATCTAATGAAAAAACTTGTTTCGCAATCAATTTCTTGTCAGTTTTATTAAGCCGGCATATAATTTGGAGCTCAAATATCAGTTTTTTATTTGAGTAACCAATATTTCACATATAAAACTAGCAAGTGTGATATTAATATTCCTATGCAAACCAATTTTCATTATAGTTTCTTAACAATGAACCTTATTTTTGAAATAATTGATACATTTATGCATATGGCTATATATATTTTCAAATTATCTAAGCATATATGTTTCAAATTTAATGAAAAAACTTGTTTTGCAATCAATTTCTTGTCAAATTTATTAAGCCGGCATATAATTTGGAGCTCAAATATCAGTTTTTTCTTGAGTAACAAATATTTCACATATAAAACTTGCAAGTGTGATCTTAATACTCCTATGCAAACCAATTTTCATTATAGTTTCTTAACTATGAACCTTACTTTTGAAAAACATTGATACATTTATGCATATGGCTATGTATATTTTCAACTTATCTTAGCATATATGTTTCAAATTTAATGAAAAAAACTTGTTTCGCAATCAATTTCTTGTCAGTTTTATTAAGCCGGCATATAATTTGGAGCTCAAATATCAGTTTTTACTTGAGTAACTAATATTTTACATATAACAATTGCATGTGTAATCTTCATCATGTTAATACTCCTATGCAAACCAATTTTCATTATAGTTTCTTAACAATGAACCTTATTTTTGAAATAATTGATACATTTATGCATATGGCTATATATATTTTCAACTTATCTAAGCATATATGTTTCAAATTTAATGAAAAAACTTGTTTCACAATCAATTTCTTGTCAATTTTATTAAGCCGGCATATAATTTGGAGCTCAGATATCAGTTTTTACTTGAGTAACAAATATTTCACATATAAAACTTGCAAGTGTGATCTTAATACTCCTATGCAAACCAATTTTCATTATAGTTTCTTAACTATGAACCTTCTTTTGAAAAACATTGATACATCCCGTACGAAATATTTTACAGGATTCCTGCAGGACAGCTACAGGAAAGTTAACGTAATCTTACCGTACTTAATTTTTCCTGCAGTATTTTTAACGTACATGGAAAATTGATCATTTTACTGTAAGGAATTTAAATTCTTCTATAACAGTATTCCTGTTACAATACAGGAATATTTCTTTCTATAACCGTAATTTTTAGCTGATGCAGGAATCTCAAAATTTTATTACAGGAATACTGCTATGTTGGACTTAGAAATTTTGTGATACAGGATTTCGGGGTGCTGGTAAAAGGAATATTGGACTTAGACATTTTTCTTAACATGAATATTTAAATGTGGGACTTAGAAATTTTTCATTACAGGAATATAATATACACACACAACTTTGTTGTATTTGTGATTGCTGGTATGATAAAGCATACTAGATTTTATATTTATGCAAATAAAAGTGGAAAACATTATAATAGATTTTTTCAGTTTTTATTTTACACCCCCCCCAAAAAAAAACAACAACCCTAAATTGTTTTATTTTTGATTTATTATTTCATGAATGAGGCCTTTTAATTAATGATGAAATAAATATTTTTAAATATGTATATTAAATAATATTGAGCAAGTATAGGTATTTTTGGTTAAGTACCTATAAAAAAAAACCAATATGAACCTAAGTTTTGGCATCATCCCATTGATACAATTTATCATTTCCTGTTTAGCTCATAGCAAGAGGGGAGAAATTGGGATATTCTTTATAAGAACAGAAATATACATTGTAGTACTAGTTTTTGTTTTTATTTTAAAATCAAGTAATTATTTTCAAATAAAAAAAAGTGTAACATGATTAAATTTGAAGTAAAAAGTAAAATAGAATATTATTGTAAATTTTAGAATGTAAATTCCCTTTATGAACCTTACAGTATTTTAAAATCTTATCAGGCGCTATCATTGGCCCAATTCAAATATGTTTACATCATGGCTGGCCTGACAAAGATCTTTGCTGTGTAAATTTTGGAAGGATTGTGAGGAAGATATGACAAAATATGTGCATGTAGACATTGTGTTATCATATAGAAATTGTTGTAAATTTATTTTTACACATTTTACCTGAAAAAAGTAAAATAAGGTAAAATGAAATTGAAATAATAAACTGGGAAATAACTTCAAGACTCTTGGCTGCTCAATTAAATGGTAAGTTGTTTTTTTTTAGTTTCAAATACATTTATTATTAAATTGTATTGAATAACTTAAAAATTGTATTTAAAAATTAATTAACCATTTGAAACACAAATCAATGTTTTTTTTTTTTTCTTCATTGACTAATCATTTTGGCAGGCCTAGAGACCATAATCTATCCATTCATATGTTATAATCAGCTGATAAAAATTTATTGTTTCTATGCCTCCTTATACATGTACAAAAAGTATGATGAGAAAAATTAAGCTGGACAAAATTGAAACCAGATGTTTATGACTCGCTTATGAACATGTAATGTGTAGAAAATTAATGAAACTTTACACTTACATGTAATCCATTCATTATAAGATAAACTTGACTAGATTAGATTATATTCTGGCCAATAATTGCATGATTGATCATGTAAGTGCCCATTAGGTTACAGGCATGTAAGCAGAATTTACTTCGATTAAAATTTAATTTTATTTTTCAGGTGTGTTACAGATAAATACATGTAGAATACAGCTGCAGAAATTATAACAATCCAGATCATACAGTACTTTAAAAAAAAGTCAGGAATTAAAGGTAATTAAAACATTTTTTTTCATGTAACAGTATTTATTATGTCAAGCAATGGTCAAGACATTGAATAAAATTATTAAGTTATCTTGACAAACAAGATGACTAAATCTGATGAAGAGAATTCAAAATCAATTTAAATAAAAAAATTTAAATGCTGGTGTTGATTATTTAAAAAAAAACAAAAAAAAAACCAAGAATATAATGTCCAAAAGACATTTGACATTGGGACAGAAGGACAAACACACCCAAACACTATATGCGCCCTACTTTCCTAGATGGGGCATAAAAACTTTATTTAATACATCCTTTGCCTAAGAAATGTTGACATCACAATTTATACATTATGGATGCACTTTTGCTCCTCCAACAAATTTGTTAAGTGTTGATATTCAAATTGCATGAATTAATTCAGACTACATTTAATGTATATTAGAACAATAGATTAGAACATGATTGGTAACATGTAGATGATGTTTGGGTTTATTTTTATTTTCCAGGATTAAATGAAGAAGGATCCCACTAGAAGATTTAGCTGCAGAGTAATGCCGAAACAAAATGAACACACGTCGTAGCAGAATCCTAAAATACAATGTCTCCTGAATTTAACAAATAATTCTTAGTGAATATGACATTGACCTATAACATGTACATGTGTATTACTTTAACATGTTTAGTAAATGAAGAGATAAATGACGTCTGTTTTTCACTATGGCATTTTCCAGTTTTTATTAATCACAGAAAAAAGAAATCCTGTAAGTAATTTATGATTTAGAAATGTAACAGGAATATTTACAGGATTGTAAGAAAAATCCTGTAATTTTTCCTGCTACTAAATTCCTGCTAATTTAAATATTTCGGCCTATTTTACTGTAGGAATCCTGCAATTCCTGGCGTAATTTGAGGCAGGAATTTTGATGCAGGAATCCTGTAACCTAATGTTGGCGGAATTTTGTTCCAGGAATAGTAGCAGGATTTTTTTTCCTGCAACAAAATCCTGTAAATTTTCCTGCTACAAATTCCTGCTAATTTAAATATTTCGGCATATTTTACGGTAGGAATACTGTAACAATCCTGTAGGAATCCTACAATATTTTTTTCTTCTTCATTATATAAAGTAATGAAAAATCATTACAGGAAAAAATATAGAATACGGTAAAATTACGTTAATAGTACGGCAGGAGAATTTCGTACAGGATTTATGCATATGGCTATGTATATTTTCAACTTATCTTAGCATATATGTTTCAAATCTAATGAAAAAACTTGTTTCGCAATCAATTTCTTGTCAGTTTTATTAAGCCGGCATATAATTTGGAGCTCAAATATCAGTTTTTACTTGAGTAACTAATATTTTACATATAACAATTGCATGTGTAATCTTAATCATGTTAATACTCCTATGCAAACCAATTTTCATTATAGTTTCTTAACTATGAACCTTATTTTTGAAGTGCATATATACATGTATGCATATGGCTATGTATATTTTCAATTTTTCTGGGCACAAAAGCTAATTATTTTAAATCTAATAGAAAAACGTATCAGGTGTAATATCGTCACTTTTTTTTAAACGCTATATATTATTATTCAATATTAACTAAAATACTCAGAATTAAAATCTTAATGTAAACAATTTTTATTGTTTTCATTATACAAATAAATAAACGGCGAAATGTACGTCACAATTTATTTGATCTTGAACATTTCGTTTATAAATTTTTTTCATTTATTTCAGTCAGATATCTTATTTTTATAAATAGTTGTATTCAAATAAAAGATACATGTACAAATTTATCCTAAAAATGCCGTCATTAAAAATGTAATATGAAAAATGTCTTTAATCAAGGAATTCATTGCTTTAATGTATAAAGCTATTTTCATACACTCAACAAACATACAACTATATAATTTTACGTTAATCGTCCTCGTGTAGTAATACAAATATATTCGTTTTATATATTTAATGCAACAGACATCTACCGTATCATCGACAGTAAAAATGACCATATAAATTTACAATTATTCTATTATTCTATCATCTACCATGCATCCCCATGTACCATTCGGTAGACCAATCAAATTCGATTTACCATTTACCATCCCCATTCACGATCCCCATCCCCATACACGATACTATTCCCCATACACCATCCCCATACACTATACTATTCCCCATATACCATTTACCATTCACCATCCCCATCCCCATCCCCATTTACCATCCCCCCATTTACTATAGTTTGGGAAGCTTTTACCATTTAGGGACTGTATTTGCCTTACCGATGTCATTATTGGATTGTGATCTCAAATTCGTCTCACGCCTTCATCTCAAAACAAAAATATACAATAAAAGAAACGACTTTAATTTTCAAATTCTAAAATCTTTCTAACCTCGAAAGTAATATACCTTCTTTGACTGCATATGGTGTTCATATTTCACAACTTATTCGATATGCCAGGGATTGTAATCTTTTTTTCTGGACGCCGTTGTCTCACTGACCGGATTTAAGACCATAATTACAAGAAAGTACGTCTCATAGGGTATCTTAATAAGTTTTTCTTTCGATATCAGCAACTGGTAGAAAAATTACGTAAGACGAAATGATTCGTGATTGTCATGACTATTATGTGGCTGTTCGTTGTGCTGGCATCATGGAACGCCAAATTAACATATATTCAATTAATTGTACCTATCTTCAAATAATTGAAGATATCTTCAATCATTTGAAGATATCTTCAAATAAATTGAAGATATCTTCAAATAATTAAAGATATCTTCATATCAATTGAACCTATCTACAAATGAATTATACCTAGGTGCAATTTAATTGCTCCTAGGTATAATTCAATTGTACCTATCTTCAATTGAATTGAAGATATCTTTAATTCACTTGAAGATAGGTCTAATTCCAACATCTCCATAATTCATTTGGAGATATCTTCAATTCATTTGAAGATATCTTCAATTCATTTGAATATATGTTCAATTCAATTACACCTATCTTCAATTGAATTATACCTATCTTCAATTCAATTATAGATGTAGAGACAATTGAATTGAAGATAGGTTTAATTCAATTGAAGATAGGTTCAATTCGATTGAAGATAGGTTCAATTCAATTGAAGATATGTTGAATTGGATTGAAGATAGGTACAATTGAATTGAAGATAGGTACAATTGAATTGAAGATATCTTTAAATGTGCTGAATTGTACCTAGGTACAATTGAATTGAAGATAGGTATAATTAATTGAAGATATCTATAATTGAATTGAAGATAGGTATAATTGAATTGAAGATATCTATAATTGAATTGAAGATAGGTATAATTCAATTGAACATATCTTCAATTATTTGAAGATAGGTACAATTAATTGAATATATGTTAATTTGGCGTTCCATATGGCATGATCACCTATATATCTCTGTTATGTCTAACAACCATGTCGTGTTGTGTGTTACTAGCAGACTCTAAGATCACAATGAAATAGGGAGGTTTGGCGCAATAATAGCTGGTTCAACACACCATTTGGTTTGAAAAGCATGTTCCAAGTCAGGACCATTGCAATCTTCAAATTTCCGGTATAGCTGCCTTGTCTTTTCTCTGGGATATTTGAAATTGATCCTCCAAGTTTGGTAGATTTGTTATAACCTGTATTTCTTTAACCAAACACTTTTCAGAGTAACGTTTAAATTGTGTTATACACAAGACTGTTCTGCATACTACATGTGTAGTCGTGTAAAGAAAACGGACAATAGAGAGCATCTCTTTCGCTATACATATATACTGAAAGAGTCCAAGGGTTCAAACACATTTGGAGTTTATCAGTTCAGCTTTATACCAAAGGTAGTATTTAGCTTTTAGTCAGTCTCACAACGATTTACAAGTTCTGGTTCTTGGGCAAAGAAGAAAAGGTGTACCGAAGCGATAATCAACCATTCCGAAGAGATAAAGGCAAAACCTGGAGACGAAAATCATCACAACGAAACCACACAACAAACAAAAACGCACAGAACAGCTAAACCGCATTTCCCAACGTGAACTCAAGCCGAAACAAGAGTGAACTCGAGTGCTCCGGAAGAGTTAGCAGTTCCTGCTTGCTAAAGCGCACCCGTCACGATGCCAAAAATCGATTAAGTGTTGGTCAAATCCGGAAAGGATGACATTAGCAAACACTATGTCAAACTAACATCTATCTCTTTATTCAAGCTATGATATATAGTCTGATGGAGATCTACTAGGACTAATTTTGCGTTCATTTAATCCATTTGAACTATGGCAAGCGATATGAAACGATCTTAATCCTGTAAATATGCATGATTGATAAGATAAAGAATGAAATTTACCAACAGTGGCCAAGTCATTATAAAGATTTAATACCTCTTGACGCGGGAAATCGATCTTTGAATTAACTAGATTCCATATCTGCATCCTATGCATGAAGAAATTTACATTATTTGTTTTACATTAAGTTGTCTATGGTTAGCATACGAATAATCGTTAAACAGAAAAACCAGCGAATATGGAACCTAACACTAGACAAATTACCCCATTACCACAGCTTTCATCCACTTTTATTGGTCTTATTCCAGTGATGAAGTGGATAATGGGGTTTGTAGAAAACTTTAAATTTTAAAATCACCTTTTATTTGATTTGGATATGGAAAGATGTGTGTTAATCTCCTATGTTTTGACATTTTTACGTTCGAATTGAAGCTTGTTACCAGAATTTAGTTTGTAATTTTCAAAGCTTAACAAGATATACGGTACTACTAATGGAATTTTCGCAGAGTAGTTACAGTTATTTAAGATAATCAAGGCAAATTTTCGATAATACATTTTACAGATATTTTACCTAACTTGTTGATATCTAGCTTTTACAAGAAGAAAAGTTCAAAGTGTGGTACATTTTTTTGAAGATAAAGTTAGAATTTACCAGTCAGCATGGTCAGACTTCTAAATAGCACGAGTGCTCGACAATTAAATGTGATTAAGGTTCTTTGAAAATTGCAATTGTACAAAACTGTTTATATGAGTTGTTACTGTTCATTCATTGTACATGCAACCCTAAAAAAGCATGAGAAGTCAAACAAAGGTAGGTGTTTGTCATTTACAATCCGATGGTATTTACACTATAAGCAACTTTTGTCAGCATTATCATTATTGAAAATTCTAAATATTAGATGAAACTTTAGTTATCATACTGTAACACGTTAGTTTTCCTACCCAAAATGTAATTGGTGGTTTTCAGAGCAAATGTTAATGTATCTAAGATATTCTGTAATGTCAATCTTTGTTGTCATTTTTTTTTCAGCCAAAAACTTGAAACTTTTGTGTGTGTGAATCAACTATTAGTCACCAGTTACCTTTAACCTCACGAGAACATGTAACAAATGAAATCATTAACAAGTTATCCAACCCTTAAACCCTTGATTACACATAGCAAACGAGAACATTAATGCTTTGATATACTTTTAAGCCACTCAGGGTACACATAGCACACTTTGTTCTATCTATAATCACATGAGAACACTAACAATTTGATATTTCTTAATACGTTGAGTACAAGTATCAAATTTGAACACCAAAACTCAATGTGTATAATCCCTTTAGTCTACATAACGAGTGATATCATCTCCGCTATGATTTACATTTGATCCCTTGAGTACATATAATAATAAACAATACCATCATCTGGATACAACTATAATCCATTGAGTACAACAAATGAGAACACCCACACTTTGATCTTTCCCAATCCTTTAAATACAAATACTTTATGAGAACACCAACACCTTGATACAACTATAATCCCCTGAGCACATACGAAATGAGAACACCAACTCTTTAATCTTCCACTTTGAGTACACGTATCAAATATGGACACTAATTCCTTAAATTATTATAAAAAATGATATCATCCACATATGATCTACTTTTGATCCCTTGAGTACATAGAACAAATGTGAACACAAACATAATAATGTCATGCCCCTTTCCATGATATTAGCAAGTGAATAATTAATGATATTGAAGTAGAATCAAACAGTGTGCAGCAATAGAAAAAAAATACTTTCATTCTTTTTTCTCTCTTTTTTTCTGTTTTCTTATTAGGCATTTCGGGGAATCTACAACAATTATAACAATACTATTACAATGGGGGTTTGGGGCTACTACTATAATTCATTCATTTGATAATTTCAAAATAAATTTCATGTTGTATTCAGCTGCTACTTTTTTAATGTCTTCGATTCTCTGTTCTCTGTACATGTAATTCCTTTTATCTATGATGTCCAGCCAGTTGTCATGACTCTTGACGATCTTTGTGTGTAGTTCTGGATGCTTCTTTTTGGTGACTACCTTGTAGGGTTTAAGTATATCTGACTCAACAAGTAAGAAATTTCTCTCGCTACTCGGTTCTTCAAATATGTAGGTATCTTGTGGCATGCCGTAGGTTATTTTAGTCACTTCGAACGGCGGCGATCTATTCCTTATCCATTCCATTGATCTGTGACCCTTTTTATTTTACTTTTTGTGTGTTTAACTGGCAAACTCCTTCGCAGTAGGCTTATCCTTCCCGAATAAAACAGGTCAGGATTATCCAAACTCCTTCGCATTACAGGCTTATCCTTCCCGACAAAAATAGGCCAGGATTGTCCAACAGCAAAAAGCTTGTATGAATTCCATCAAGATTCTTGATAATTATTTTATTTGAACATGTTGAGTACATTTTCAAAATTTTGCTATAGTTAGCCAAGAAAACATCAGATTTTCTGTAATATTTTTTTCTTGAAAAAATTGATAAAAGTCAAATGGGTTTAAATGAGTACGCACTAGTACTATTTTAAAGTGAAGTTAAGTTCAAGTATTTAGGCTATAATATAAACAATGTGGTTGCGTAATGCATTTAGGTATATGTAAGTACTTTTCATGCTTTTTAATTTAGAGAGTAGGGGTAAAAAGAGGTCATTGAAAAGAGGCCCGGAGAGCCTGGTGCAGGAACGTTACGGACGGGGTCTGGAACTGTGAGGAGTTTGGTTTACTGAGTGACTTAGGTAGGTTCAAAACATGTGACTTGTTTAACATAATAACTGTAATATGGTTTTTAAAAACATATTTTGTTCAAAATTCAATTAAATTTACATTGTCTGAAAATGTAACATAGTTTTGATTATTTACCTATTAATTAAGCATTTTAGATAAAGCAATAAAAAAGGTTGTATTCTCTTTTTCTAACATTACTAATTAAAACTAAAATGCATAAAGGAGGGGACATTATCATTTCTTTCTATTTTTTTTTTTCAAATTCAGTTTTGCCAAAAAATGTCTCCCTTTTAATTTCAATTTAATCAAAATAAATGTATAATACGAATATTTTTTTCTTAAATAATGTAGAACAGCTTCCGCTTTAACAAAACAAAAAAAAATAATTATTGAAGACCTAGTTTAATGAATGACAAATAATTTCAATTGTAATCACAAAACCTTTATAAGTTTGTGATCAGAGAAAAAAGCTCTTCTCTAAAAAATCCATGTAAACTTTATAATGCACAGCATGTATTTGTGTTTCAAGATACACACTCAGTTTATGTCTGCACTTGCCAATTGACCAAAAATATTGTACAGAAGTACAAGAATCTTGACTTAGGCTAAAAGGCAAGGCACAATAATTGAAGATTTTATGAGGACGCGAAGCGTCCGAAATGAAATATAGATTATACGAGGAAAACGAATAAGATATAACATTGCAATTGCCTTCAATCTAACTCAACTCAACCATAAAATCAGCTGTTTAAACCCCCTACAGGTGAGAAAAATGAACTCATCCAATACACCTGTAGTACACCTGTACAATGCATGTAATATCGCTTTCAATCATGCGAGCTTTCTTTGAATTTCTTGCTTCTTGTATTTGTTTGTTTGATTCTTGTTTTTTTTTTGTTTTTTTTGTTTTTTTTTTTTTTTAGACAAAAATCATTAAAATCTCACTAATACCGAATCAGGTTGTGTCATGTACATTCAAACCACTTAAAAAATAAACATAGAAAAACTAGAAATAGTCACATGATTATATTAATAACAAAATGTATCATGCAAAGTATCAGAACACATAAAATAGTGAATGTCTATTAATAAATGTCATCATTATCAGTCACTGTTGCTTCTCATCTCTGTTTCTGTTAACCTGTGGAGTCATCCGGCTCTCCTTGTCTGTCCTTGTTTGTACAGTCTTCTCCTGAAAAAGAATAAAAAATATCAAATATTTGTAACATTGCAAAGGGTTGGGTTGTGGAGGGAAATTGCAATGTTATATCTTATTCGTTTTCCTCGTATAATCTATATTTCATTTCGGACGCTTCGCGTCCTCATAAAATCTTCAATTATACTTCGGAAAACTCATAAGATATAACATTGCACGTTCAAAGCTCCAAACCTACCTATAGACAAAACAATATCTCCAAAAGTCGTCTTCTTAACTACAGATCTACAGTAAAATTTCTTAAATGTATTTACATTAGACCAATCAGCCATCTTTAAAATTTCGTTTACTGGTAAACCTTGATTTTTAGCTTTCGAAGTAGAAGCACTTCTAGTAGAGTGTGCTTTGAATCTATTTGTATCGACACCAGCTAATTGTAAAAATTGCTTAATCCAGTTAGCAACTGTATTTGCAGTAAGACCTTTATGTGGCTTTTAAAGAGTTCTTAATAGAGGATTAGGAACAGACTTACTAGAATCTCTTATCCCAGCAGATCTAGATAAATAAACCTCTAAACAATGAACCACACATAATTTTAAATTTGCTGGAAATCTAGAATAAAATATTTCCTTCGATTGACAATCAGACTGTGTTTTTGAAAGACCTGGTAAAGAAAACTTAACACCTTCACTGTCACATAACATGAAACGTACATCAATTCTCGCTATTTCAGAAGACCGTTTTGGGGCTGCGATGGCTAATAACATTGCCAGTTTTTTAGACAAAACTTTTAAATCTAATTCATTATTTCCTGGAAGAGAAATCATGTATTTGAGGACCTTATCTAAATCCCAAGTTTCTTGATAACGTGGTAAAGGTGGTTTTTCACGTAAAATGCCTCTCATTAACCGCCTAACTAATAAAGTTTGACCAACTGGTTGCCCATTTACATGTGGGAGTATAGACGAAATGGCAGATCTATGGACATTTACAGTTCGATACTCAAAACCTTGGTCAAACATCCATGCTAAAAATTCTAAAACTGATGCTAAAGGTGCTGAAAAGGGATCAACTTCCCTCTCCAAACACCAGCATACCCATTTGTTCCATGCCGAATCATATGACTTACTGGTTCCCTTTCCCCAAGAGCTAAGGAGAAGTTTTTCAACTTTCTCTGATAAGCCTTCTGATTGTAAGGATCGCCTGAAACAAGCCACCCTACCAACTGAAGTGTCTTGTTCAAAACCAGAGGGTGCGGATTCCCGAATGGATCTAACAAAATTTCCCGAAATGTTGGAAGTAGACAGGGGTCTTGAATCGACATCTCGAGGCATGTCGCATACCATGGTTGTGTTGTCCAAGCAGGAGTTACCAACACAACTGTCGCCATCTCTGTTTGAATTTTCGTCAAACAACGAGCTATCAGGCAAAAAGGTGGGAAGGCATATCCTTTCAGGTCTGACCAAGAGTGAAGAAGAGCATTTACTGAACTTGCCTCTGGATCTGGGAACCAGCTCATGTAAGTTGGTAACTGAAAGTTCACTCTGCTTGCAAACAGATCTACATTGCAAGACATTGTCTTTTGCATTAAATGACTGAAAACCGTCACATCTAACTTCCAACTGCTTGAGTCGGTGTGATTCCGAGATTCCCAATCCGCTATTCCATTTTGACTGCCCGGAATAAAGTCGACCTGAATGAAAACATTCCTCTGAATGCACCAATTCCAGATTTCCATTGAAATCTGATTGCAATTCATTGACACTGCCCCCCCCCCATTTTGTTCAGATAGGTCAAAGCTGTCTTGTTGTCTGTCTGAATTAAGACACTGACACTGGTCAGATCTTTTAGAAAGGCCTTTAGAGCATGTTTTATGGCTAGCAACTCCAGAATATTTATGTGATATTGACTCTCTGAACTTAGCCAAGGACCCCCTATTCTTATCCCATTGTGAACTGCTCCCCATCCAAATAAACTTGCATCGGTTTGAATTATAAGAGAGTGGGGTTCCGAGACAAGACTTCTGCCGTTCCAAACCTTTAGACTGTGAATCCACCAGTTCAACTCCTCCAGACATTGGTCTGAAAGAGTTACTACTGAATCGTAATTCAGATTGTGCTTCAGTTTCAAATTCTTTATCATTTGAAGGTTTCTGTAATGCAATGGGGCTGGGAACACTGCTTGAATTGACGCCGTAAAATGACCTATCAATTCGGACAGTTTGCGGACACTCACAACCCTCATATCCTTGACCTCTTTGCATATCTTTTGAATTTTTTCTAACTTTGACTTTGGAAGACTTAAAGTCATTTCCAACGAGTTCACTGTGTACCCTAAGAACTCCATTACCTGACTTGGGATTAGAATTGACTTTTTCTTGTTTATCAGAAAACCAAGACTTTCCAAAAGAACAACTACTTTCTGAGCTTCTAACTGACAAATTTCTTTTGCTTGATTCATGATCAGAATATCGTCCAGATAGATCACTAACCTTATCCCAAGCTTCCTTAAAAAACTCATTGGGACCTTCATTACCTTGGTAAGAACTCGAGGGGCAACTGAAATCCCGAAGGGGAGCGACTTGAACTGATATGTCTTCCCTGCCCACCTGAATTGAAGGTATTTTTGATGTTCCGAAAAAATCGGAAGGGTCAGGTAAGCATCCGACAGATCTAGTTTGATCATCCAATCTCCTTTTCTTAACAAATCCTTTACATTGTGAATCCCCTCCATCTTGAAATGTTGATATTCTAGATATTGATTTAATTTTGTGAGATTGATGACAGGTCTTTGACCACCCCCCTTTTTTTCGACAAGGAAGAGGTGACTCAAAAAATGTTCCTGATAATTTGGAACCTCCTGAACAGCCTGTTTCTGAACTAATGTATTTACTTCTTGGTCTAACAATAAGATTTTTTCTTTCAAAAAGAATAGATTTGGGGGACTCAACTGTTCTGGTGGAACCTGAGCAAAGTCTAGTTTTAAACCTTTTACAGTTTCTAATATCCATGGATCGGATGTTAATTTCATCCTATTCCTTACAAATATTTTTGTTCGACCACCTACCGGAACATGTGTAAGATTTTTGGGGTCTATAGGTAAGTTTACTTCTAACTTTTGATAGCTTACCTCTAACTCTACTTTTTCTGAAAGGGAGTCCCTCGTCTGTTGCCTCTGCCTCTGCCAAGACTTCTGCCCCTGTTGCCCCCAAACTGGAATTGGCTGTTTGGGGGCTCCAGCCGAAAAGGCTGGTTCTGTGAAGAGCCTGCAGCAGAACTGTAATTAGAGCTTCTTCTTCTTCTTTTTGTTTTGGAAGGCGGCTTACTACGAGAGTAATTGCGCCATTTTACTTATTGCATTTTATGTCTGCAAATTAACGACTAAATTATATAAATTAACTCATGGTGAGTAGGAGTGTGTGAAAAAAAAAGTTTAGAAAAATAAAGAAACAAAAAAGAAAAGTAAATAGTAATAATAATAATAATTAAAAAAAAACAAAAAAAAACAAAAAAAAAAAAAACATAAAAGCATAATGATAAATACCCCCCCCCCCAAAAAAAAAATATAAGAGTGTGACAAGAGTCCTAATGCCTATATTTGTAAATGATAAATGTTTAGAGATTTTATTGGGTAATGGAAAAATTAGATCTAGGAAAATACCAAGTATCAATTAAAGGTCAAATATGTACGATAGAGAAAAGATGGGGTGAAAATTGGCTTCTGTGCTAAGACCAGTTTATTCATTCGACAACTATGTCTTAAAATTTTGATACGTTTCCCATTCGACCCTCGATTTACATCCCTTATTTTGAAATATTCCCACCAGTTTATTTGATTTTGTATCTTACTTGAAGACTAACATGATCATTCTTGTAAATTTGTTCGGAGAGTTTGGGCACCATGTATTTTACAGAGTGGAGTCTTGGAGTGGAGTTGTAGAGTGGAGTCTGGAGTTTGGAGTTTAGAGTGATAGTTGGAGTGAAATTGTCTTATATTTAAATGTGTGCTACAAATATTTGTAATAAAGGCTGATTGATCTTTATAAACTAAGGTCAGCTACAGCAACATTCACTATTATCATCATTGACAGGAATGTCTACAGTTTTAAAACAAAAGAGTTTTATTCATAAAGTAAGATTTATGACCTATTAACCACCGACAGTCTAATGTTAAACTTCATAACAAAGTTATTTACAGGTCAGTACCCTGTACAGCCTGTTTTTAATGCATTGCAAGCGTTTTTCATTACACAATTTTGATTATTCTTCTTAAAAAACAATAAAAATTTGGAGCCATGTCTAACTCCTTTATCAGTCATCTTCAAATTGTCAAAAAAGAATGCACTTTTATGACCAAGATATTTAAAACAATTTATGGATAACTGGACATGCCATGCCATGATGGGCATAACTTTAAGTAATTTTTTTTTTTGCTTATAAAATTAATTGGACTCCAAACTCCAGACTCCAAAACTCCAAACTCCAAACTCCAAACTCCACTCCAAGACTCCACTCTGTAAAATACATGGTGCCGAGAGTTTGGGTATATGGTAGGAATATATTTGTTTATAAATAATTACCCATAGGAACCTGAAATTCCCGTCCCATCGAAAGGTCGAGCGGGTTCGAAGAGAATTTTGCTTACCATGTGCAGATGCATATATGTCATAAAGACAGTATATACAAAATTAAGAAAATATGTAGAAAATAATTTATTTTCTGGTATATTTATTGCTATGTTCTGTATGTTAAAGTGAGTTTTGAGTAGCTAAGTTATTTAGTGTAAAGAGTTTGATTTTGTTCATATAACAAGTATAGTTATGTAAGGAAGTATTTGTGTAGTATATACATGGAATATAATATGTTATTGTTTTGTTTGTTTGTTTGTTTGTTAGTTATTTTTCCTGTAAAGATGACTTGGTTCGGCAGACTGTTATCATATATTGTTAAGTAATATTAAAAACAATATATCATATTTTGTGTACAAGTCCTATACTTGAAGTACCACCTCCCCCTCCAAATCAGAGTTAAAATTTTTATATACTGATATTTGTGACCCTTCCATTGTAGGTGATATTGGAAAGGTCACCCCTACCTACATAAAAATAGAAAAAATAATAATATCAGTATTTTCTTTCCTTCGTAAGAGGATTCGATCCAAAGATATACACAACATCTATCAGCCATACATTAGGGATAGAATAGTGAATTCTTAATTTTAAATCAAATGGTGCAGTAATGCATAGCTGAAAATAATGGTGTATTATAAATATTTCTTTTCGGTACTTCAAATGTATAGGTAGTTGGTAAGCATTATTTCCCTAAAAGTTACAAATCTGTAAGAATTACACGCATAGTGGCTTTTCGTTCCCGTTAAGTTCATCAGTATAAAAGTACACAGGTCGTAGCACAGAAGTATTGGACTAGTATTGTGGTTGCTCAATGAGCCGTGAACACGAATTATTCGTGATTAAAGTACATGATTGTTTACAGGATAGAAATAGGTCATGATGTCATGAGGTAACAAGTGAATAATATATTCATGGATGTATACATGTGCTATATATATGTTCAATTCTTCAAGCTGTGAGAAAAAAAAAATTCAATGGATTTAAACTAAAAACAGAGCAAAAAAAATACCAGCAAAACTAATTTGATAGAAAAGAAGACCAAATATGGCAAGTATTAATTAAGAGTATAAGTAAACTATTCAAAGGCTTTAGATTAACTTCTGTTAGTATTTAGCTAAAATATTGAAGTCTTCCAGTGGAAATGACATATTTATATACAGGCATAAAGTTTGGGCCTTGCAGTATACTATACAGAGAAAATTCTACGTTTCTCTCTTTCATTTCTGTGATCATATATTTTCTGACATCAGTGAACTGTTTACATTCGAAAAGAAAATGATATACTGTTTCTGACTGTTTGCAATAAGTACACAATGGGTTTCTTACTACGTTAATTTTATTAAGATGTTTATTAAGGCCTATATAGCCATTACGTAGCATATAAAGCACCTTTTCCTGTTTTCTTTTCAGATTATGTATAGGCATTTTAAAGTCTACTTTTGGTTTTAAAGAATATAAGTCTTTGCTATCATTATCGATCCACTGTTTTTGCCATGCATTTAAAATAATTTGTTTAGAAAACGTCTTGATGTCGTTTTTATAAATGGGAACTTGTGTAGTAGTAGCGAGAGACAGAGCCGATTTTGCAGCTTTGTCCGCTTTCTCATTACCACTTACCCCTACATGGCTAGGTACCCATTCTAAAATAATATTAAAGCCTAATTGTTTTAAATCTGAATAAAGCTTGTATATATTAAGAGTAATATCATTTTTAATTTTGAAAACAGACCCTTCAATAGCTTGAAGTGCTGACAATGAATCTACAAATATAGCCACGTCAGTTGGCTCAATGTTTTTAAGCCAGGTTAAACACAATACTATAGCATATAGCTCACATATGAACACCGATGTGAATTTAGGAAGACGAGTCTGTTCTGAATAATTCAACTGTGGGCATACAAAAGCACAGCCGCTTACTTCATTGTTTGTGTCTTTAGATCCGTCCGTGAAGACTTTTATAAAGTTATTGTATTTACTGTCAATAAGGATATCGGTTTCACTTTTGATGATATGATCGAGATCTTTTTTATTTACAAGCTTGTGTAAGTGCGTACTAACTACTGGTTTTTTTAAGTTTCCAGGGTGGTATGTCAGATTCTTGATATTTATATATATCTTCAAAATGTACATCACTATAATTTTTAATTGTATTTATTGCAACAGAATGGAAAGGTTTTCTTTTTACTCGTTTGTTGAATAGAGTAAATGTATTTGTATCACGAACTTCTCGTTTTACCGGATGATTGTCATTATGACTTAGTAAATTCAAGTACATTTTTGATATTAGACCTTGTCTTCTAATATTAAGCGGGGGATCTCCCATTTCTACCTGTAATGATGCAAGTGATGCACCCTTCATTGACCCAGTGCATAGTTTTAGGGCTTGATATTGAATTTGATCTAACTTTTTTGTTATTGAATGAGAGGCAGTATTATAGACCTCACTTCCATAGTCTATTTTGGATCTTATCATTGCAATATATATATTACGGAGTGTTTTGCAAGTTGCACCCCAAGAAGTACCTGTAAGTAACCTCATGCAGTTTATAACTTTCATACATCTATGGTGAATATAGTCTATATGTTTTTTCCATATAAGTTTGCTATCAAATATGATACCTAGAAATTTAGTTTCTGTTACCACCTGAAGGACATCTTTACCTAGTTTTAAGCTAATCTTTTGTAAGGACTTTCTTCTAGAAAATACCAAACAGACCGTTTTCGTAGGGGAAATATTAAATCCCCAAGAAGTACACCAGCAATAAATAGCGTTCAAATCTTGTTGGATTTTGTTCTGCAAAAATGCAAGACTTGGACTTGTAATTAGAGCTGGAATTAGAAGTAAAACCTCTATTAGCATAAGAAGGCCTTTGTTTGTTTCTATATTTAGAGCCAGAGGAGTAGTTTATCATGCTGAAAAGTTCCTTATTGTCCTTACTCTCGGAGGACAACATTTTCCTAAAGCTACGGCCAAACAATTCCCCGGATGCCTTGCATAAAGCTCTCTTGCCGTCACGATCCTCTAAAAGATCTGAACAGTCAGGAAGTACCCTATTTAACAATGATTTGCGTCTATCAGTCATATAGACATAGTGAGCATTGCCAATAAGGACAAGTGCTCTTTGCACCAAGTTAATAACGTCTACGGGATTCAGACCACATTTCTTTTTCTTAATCTTTTCTGCTTCACTCCACAATATAGCTAAAGGACCTGTAGCATCCAGAATCCTGTTCTGAGCATTTATAATGGACCTTTCTTTGCCTAAAGACAAGGGCTGTTTAAATTTGCGCTTAAATAACTTTTTCATAAACCTGTCCGTCTCTTTACTAGCTAACTTTTTAGAATTAGGCACATTACAGTTTTTTGTGACCTCTAATCTTTGAGGTTTACTGATACCCTGGTTGGCATATTTCTCAATGTACTTTGTAATCTTAGACGGTACCTTTACACCCTTCTTAAGGATCTCCGACGGATCGAACATATTATCATCCGAATCAACCTCATCTTCCGAGGAGCTAGACGAAGAGGACAAAGACGTACCTTCATCTGATGACTCAACTTCACCCCTTTTTCTTTTAGCGGAAGTTCTAATTTCTGACCTTACTGGCGGTGCCCTCTGGCGTTCACTTTGCCAACTTCGTGGGGCTCTATCGGGGTCACTTTCTACTTCACCCTCTGAGAGAGATATGGAGTGGTCATGTCTGCGCCTTGAGGCGTTGTTGTTGCCCTGAGAGGCGGTATTTGTGCCCTGAGAGGCTTCATTATTGCCCTGAGAGGCTTCATTGCTGCCCTGAGAGGCTTCAGAATCATCATTATAATCCATATTCATCGCCGCGTCTCTAGAAGGAGTACGGAGAGTACTACTCCCCGGTGAATCAAGTTGACTTTGAGCCATAAAAGCGGAGCGAAAAAATATACGACTGTATTCATGAACGAGCTAGAATTGAAAGCGATATTACATGCATTGTACAGGTGTACTACAGGTGTATTGGATGAGTTCATTTTTCTCACCTGTAGGGGGTTTAAACAGCTGATTTTATGGTTGAGTTGAGTTAGATTGAAGGCAATTGCAATGTTATATCTTATGAGTTTTCCGAAGTATAATCCATTGAGTACATATAGCACACTGATAGACAATATTGAGATGTGGAATAAGTGTGCACGACACAACAAACATAAACAAACAGCAATTCAAAAAATCACAACGGAAAACAGCAAGCAGTCTTCAACATGACCATAGGTCACTGCTTACCGTCTTGCATTGGCCCAAGACTTATAATACAATACAAAAGTATCAAAACAAATCCCTAAATTATCAACGAAAGACCCAATTCTTGACATAAAACAGTTAACATAGAATGACAAGGACATACAAAGGCTTTGGCAAAGTTTCCTGGCTTAGGACAGGCACATATAAAATGTGGCGGGGTTAAACTAGTTTTTTGGATCCAACCTTCCCCCTATTGATAAGCTAAGCCTTGCACAAAGCTACATATAAAACACACTTTAAAACTCAATAGACAAAAGTTCAATTCAACAAGAGAGAACCTAAGACAAAATATTGTACGAAAACAACAAGACAAGGAGGAACTCTCTTGAGAACACTCGAAGTTACTGACAACTAGCTAAGAAACATTTATCGATTGATGTAAAAGAATCAAATGCATCAGTTCTAAATCCGACACCCCACGTCAAAACAATGAATGATTAAGAGTTGTATCACCATACAGAACCAACATACTTGATCGCTGTGGTGCTTATAAATAATACAGTGGATACAAAGTGAAAATTTAACGTTTGAAAGTTACTATCAAGCTATCAATATTTCTGCCAAAACATACCAAATGCAAAGATTTTACTAAAACATTGAATTCGTATCCTTTTTCAAATGGTTTTTAAGCCAGCTTTTAATTTCCATAAGGTTGTTTTTGAATTTTTGTGCTTTATAAACTACATTGCTATAAAAATCAGGATGAGATATTCCTTTAACAATCAGAAATCTACGTGTACAATCAAATTTTTCGATGAGATGTCCATATTTATGTGCAAATTTTGTAAAAGATTTGACTAATTTGTGGTAAGGGTAACCTTGTTTTAGCAATTTTTCTGTAATAAAACGGTTTTTATCATTAAAATCAGACACATCACTGCAAATGCGAGCATACCTGACTAATTGTGAAATGTATACCCCGTAAGCTGGAGCTATTGGTACGTCTCCTTCAAGAAACGGAAAATTAACTATTGGGAATGAAAAGTCATCCCATTTATCATATACTTTAGTGTGTAATCTACCATTGATAATGCTTAAGTCCAAATCTAGAAATGGACATCTACTGTCGGTCGAGTTTGGTTTGTTTAGGGTTAATTCTTTAGGATATATATCATTTATTAAATTTGAGAATGTGGGGTTGTTTAGAGCAAGTATGTTATCTAAGTACCTATATGTATTGTTAAAAGTTTCCATAAGGTGGATTTTGTTTGGGTCTTTTTGTAGCTTGGCCATAAACTGTGATTCGTAACAATATAAAAAAAGATCAGCTATGAGTGGAGCACAATAGGTTCCCATTGGAATACCAATGACTTGGCGATACATTTGTTTACCGAACTGGATAAAAATATTATCTAAAAGAAAGTTTAATGCAGTAATGACTTCTTTGTCGGTCCAATTAACATAACCTTTGTGATGTGTGATTGTGACTCTTTAATTATTGTTCTTTTCTCTTTTCTCCTTGTTGGGCCCTACATTGGAAAACAAAATATGTTCTATGTTCTATAGCAAATGGTTACACCAACATTTTGATATACCCTTAATCTCATCTCTTGAGTACATATAGCAAATGAGAACACCAACATTTTGATATAACCTTAATCCCTTGAGTACATATAGCAAATGAGAACACCAACATTTTGATATACCCTTAATCCCTTGAGTACATATAGCAAATGCGAACACCAACATTTTGATATTCCCTTAATCCCTTGGTATAGCAAATGAGAATACCAACATTTTGATACACCCTTAATTTCTTGAGTACATATAGCAAACGAGAACACCAACATTTTGATATACCCTTAATCCTTTGAGTGTATATAGAAAATGAGAACACCATTTTGATATATCCTTAATCTTTTGGGTGCATATAGAAAATGAGAACACCAACATTTTGGTATACACTTATTCCCTTGGGTACATATAGCAAATGAGAACACAAACATTTTGATATACACTTATTCCCTTGGGTACATGTACATATAGCAAATAAAGGTAATAACAAAACTACCGAACTTGAATGATCAATCTCATAGTCCAGAGAAAATGACAAAAACGAATCAGTCATACCGGAGAACTGGTGGATCGCAATGGTCCTGACTTGGTACAGGCATTTCAAACGAAATGGTGGGTTAAACCAGGTTTTATGGCGCCAAACCTCCCTCTTCCATTGCGATCTTAGGATCCGGTAATGACTATAGAACACAACATAGTTGTGAGACACAATAGGGATATTGAGGTGATCATCTCAGTACAGCAGACCAGTCAAACACTAATTAAAACAATTAACTATCATATCTTTTAACTCAATTTTGAACTTTTCTACTAGTGGCTGATAACGAAGAAAGAATTTTTTTAGTGATCGTATGAGACGTATTTTCTTATAGCCCTGCTTCAAAAGTCGGTCACGAAGAAACCGGTGTCTGATCAAAAAATCTGTGAAATGTGTGCAAGCTCTGGCATATCGAATAAGTTGAGAAATATAAACACCGTATGCAGGAGAAGTAGGTATATTGCTCTGTAGATTAGGAAAATTAATAATTTGAAAATTAAAATCGTCTCGTTTATCGTAAATTTTTGTACTGAGATGACCACCTGGGTCAAATTCGAGGTGCAAATCCAAGAAAGACGTGAAGCAAATGAGAACACCAACATTTTGATATACACTTTATCTCTTGAGTACATGTAGCAAATAAGAACACCAACACGTTTATCTACTGGTCATTTTCTAAGATTCATTCTTTGAAACTTTCGATATTTCACACTGTACACCACCTTTCCATCCACAAACTTAAAGAGTTATTGAAAAGGCTTTTTTTCAAATTCTTGGAACTTTGTTGATTTAGGTCAGCAAATGAAATGAATGCAGGTTTGGTGTGACCTGTGGCAGTCCCAAACTTTTCACATGCATTATATATCACAGTTAAGTCATCCTTGTTTAGCAATATTTTTATTGTTTAGATGATTTAGAATTCATATATTTGATTTTTTCATATCAGTCGATAAATGCTTCTCAGCTACCTGACAATAACATCGTGTGCATGTTGTGTCAAGAATTAATCTTTGTTGCTTTTTAATGTCCAATGACTTTTTGTGTGTCTCTTTTTTTTCTTTTTTTTTTGGTGTGTTTTGTTTTGTTTGTTTTGTTGTTGTTGTTCCCGTTGTTCAGAGGTATTGTCAGCAACAATCATGAATTTGATGTTGACACGCGGATACGCTTACATTTGCGCAATACATGCACAAATGCATTGATTTAAAAATCTTAACACACGTAATAAGTTTCTATAATAATATTTGGATAATGGTTTGGAATGAGGGTGTTGATATTTTCTACAATCTGTATGTTCTCGCTGTTCTTTACATTAATCTGAAGAATTATTTTTATTTACTCTTCACATTTTTTGGCCTTCATTCTATATATATCATTATTCGCTATTTTATACCATTGTTCTCAATTCTTATAAACTATTATCGTGCTATTATTAAGGGGGCAAGCGTTATGAAAAATGGATCCCAAAATGACGGGTGGTGTAATTCTGCAACGATGAACATGGATATCAGCTGTCTATATATCAATATAATGTTGATTCCAGACATTTGCATTTATTTATTTAAAAACAATATGCATGTTTTACATGTTACAAATAAATGAATAGGTGTCAATTACAAAGAAATAGGGAGGTAGCAATGTGCAATCCGAAGTCAATGTCCCAAATGACAAAGACCAAGCCAGTCAACAGGACACTTTCCGTTTTCATGTTTGGTGTTTGACGTTATGATTGTAAGTGTTAGGTCCATAACATAAAGTTTGTTTGTGTAGCCCATTTAAAAAAATGTTTTAGTAATAAAATGAATTTTAAAAAAGTTTAAAACGTCGATGACATGAAAAACGTTTTTTCAAAAAATAAAATAAACTAATTTTTTTTGCGTACATACGTACGCCTTATTATGACAATCAAATCAAAAAGCGTTGAAAACAAACTGAAAGTGCGTAAAGCATGAGTGCTTTACAGGACGTTGAAAAAAAATCAACTCATAGTACTACAAAGATCTCCACTCTAAATGTGACAAATATTTCGTCAATATTAAGGAACTCAAGCATACTCCAAGCTTGGTCCAATGTGTAACAAATCTAATATTCATAAGATGTTGAAGTATTCATCAAAGGTAAAAAAAGTCAATATCCAGATCTTCTTGTGTAGCAACATTCCATCCGCTCCCGCTTATAGAGTTTACGTATCACAATTGATTCGTTACTCCAGATCTGGCGGGAATTACGTCGGTTTCCTTTGTAGAGCGTCACATTTGGCACAAAAATTATTAACACAGGGTTATGTTGCTTCTCGGTTGCTCACGTCAGTCAAGACTTTTTATGGTATTATCATTCATTCATAGACATGTATGAGATTTCTATCTCTCAGATAAATGCAGATGTTGGTTTGTCATAGGGTTTTGTTTTGTCTTCTTTTACCGGATTTTTACACACTGAATTGGAAATAAATATTGGCAACACGACGGGTGTGTTATAGAAGGAAGGAAGCGTTTACTCTTCCGGAGCACCTGAAATCACTCTCATTACCACTTACGTTCTCGTTGTTAAATGATATTCAGTGGTTTTCGTGTTTCCGTGTTTTATATGTTGTCTATTTTTCATCATATCTTATTTGTGCTTGCTGGTTTTGTCTCTGTCCTTTATATAGGACTTTGACATTCGGATGCCCTATTGTTACCTCTGCTTCTCTACTGTCTTTTTATTTTTGCGATTAAGATTTATCATTCCGGGCCAGTTTAATATTTTGAATCTTTGTTAAAAACAATTCGACGGCTGTCTATATAAAGATGCTTGAACTATCAGAGCTTAAATTGAAACCAATTGTCAATATTTTGTAGCTCGCAAGAGAGTCTTCAAGAGAGTCAAATAAGGCACTTTAGACGAAGGTTTAAAGACAGGAGATAATTGGGATTTCAAGAGCGTATATAGTAAAGTTAAGAACATCAAACAGTTTGTCAAATTCAATATAATCCTTAACTGGTAGTTGACAAAAACTTTGAACGGAAATGTTTAAAGGTCATTTATATGTTGGTGACAAATAAGCTTGACCTTGGAAAAAGTTCCAACAACACAGCATTCCAACTAATAACATTTTATTCCTTATGTTTGCCTTAACTTGCACTTGAAAAAAGAGCAACAAGTTGTTTTCCTTTTAAGGAACAACTTGCATGGCATCATAACATTAAAATTACAAAATTGAAATCTCTGTAAATCTAAAAATGGTAATTCGGTTAAATATAAAGTGTAAAGTTACATTATTTTTTATCTTCCATTAGTATTAATGCAAGCTGCACCTTAGTTTTATAGCCAGAATCAAATTGAATAGTTATCATGTTTCTCGTGATTTTAGCAAATAATTGATACATTTGACATTTGGAAATACAATATACCATCTGAAGACAAAGTAATAACTATCTCGTGTAAAAAAGATTGCTTATATATGATTTCACTGGTAATAAGAGACAAACTCAATCAAAACAAGCGAGAGTAACTTAACATCTCCCTTATGTTCTAATGACCTGACATCTAGCCTAAAGGGAAGAACAGAAACTATTAAAATGCGAAAAACAATACCACTGTTGCAGCAATGGAAGCGATACAAAATATATGTTTGAACAGAATAATATTATCTTGAATTATTTCAATAGTATCAATTCTTTTGGTTGGTGTGAACATTTTTTTAGCTTATTTTCTGGTATGGTTTCCTGACATTACATACTTGGAAAAGGTGTAAATGAAATAAGAGGAAAGCGGGAACAAAAAGTCAACTTACATGTAAGAGTCTAATATGGCACGCGATAATAACAAAAACCTGATAAACCACATTTATCGACCGTAAACTATAGTTTGTTGTTGATAAACTGGGTTTATCGCACGCTAACTATAGTTAAGAGGGGGGTCAAGGGGGGGTCCAATAACACCTTAACAGGGAATTGATTTTCCCAATAACAGATAACAGAGAATTGATATTTTTGGACTGACCATTTCAATTTAGCTAATATACTATTTTTAATAACAGATAACATAAAATTATATTATTCAATAACAGGTAACAGTAAACTGAATTTCTTCAATAACAGTTAACACAGAACTGGTCAATAACAGTTAACATTAAATCTGATATCTGCAATAACAGCTAACAGAAAACCAATTTAAGCTAATAACACAGGAACAGCTAACCCCCTTGCCCCCCCTCAGTTAACATTCGTGAAACCAAGTTTATCAGCGATAACGTTAGTTTGCGCGGTGCAAATGCTATTTTATCAACGCAAAACAGCATTTATCGACCGTAAACTATAGTTTTCGGTTGATAAACTCAGTTTATCGCCGATAAACTCAGTTTATCATCGATAAATTCGGTTTATCACCGAGAAACCCTAATTAGCATTTGAAAACCCCATTATCGACCGCTAATGATAAATTTCAAACAACTGAAATTATCATTAGCATCAGCAAACTATAGTTAGCGAGTGATAAACCCAGTTTATCGACCGCTAACTACAGTTTACGGTCGATAAACTCAGTTTATGGGGTTTTGTGACTGTCGCATGCCATGCAGTCCAGCACCCAGGAACCCTTATAAGCATTGAAAATTTCCATAGTCAACAGCTAATGTTAATTAAACAAACTTGGTTTATCAGGGTTTTATAACCTACAATGCACAGTTGTTTTTGACTGACTCGAGCGTCAGCCCCATCCCACCCGTCTGTTATCATATTTCATGGACGCAAATCCTCTGAAACTACTTAGCAGAAATAAATGAATCTTGGTATGCTTAGCAGAAATAAATCAATCTTGGTATGAAAGAAGTACACTTCGTAAAGTTGTGCAAATAATTAGGACTTTTTTTCTTTTTTTTCTGTATTTTTTTTATAAAAGGTGCGACCCTTTTGACTAAGAAAATCTTGAATTCTGCATTTCATATTTCTAAGTTTAACGGAATCTTGTTATGGCATTCATATGCATGCGAATTATCTTTACAATGCTTGTTGTACCTCAATAGGTATTCCTCAGGGATAATATTAATTGAACTCGTAGGGTATGAAAGCACGCTTACTTAGTTTCTGTTATTGATACTTTCCAAACCACATGACATAGCATAGCATGCAATAGCAACCACATAATAAACTATTTTATAGAACGTAAACCATAGTTCATAGTTCACTCGGTTACTTTAGTTTGCGCGGCGCAAATGCTACTTTATCAATTCAAAACAACATTTATCGACCGTAAACTATAGTTTGCGGTAGATAAACTGAGTTTATCACCGATAAATTCGGTTTATTACCGAGAAACTCTAATTAGCATTTGAAACCCCCATTATCGACCGCTAATGATAAATTTCAAACAACTGAAATTACCATTAGCATCAGCAAACTATAGTTAGCGAGTGATAAACCCAGTTTATCGACCGCTTACTATAGTTTACGGTCGATAAACTCAGTTTATGGGTTTTTTGTGACTGCCGCGTGCCATAGTCTAAAGGCTCCAATGATGAATATTCAATAATGTATATCAGTTATGTTAAGAATGTTCTTTGAAATTGAAATGTGACGGAAATGACCATGCTTTATCCCCTTGGTTAGTGTTAAGCTTTGTTAAAGCAACCGAATACGCACTGTTTTTGCCTTTTTCAATTTATACTTAGTACATTGTATTAGGGTAAAAATACAATAATGGTAAACGTTCATTTTACACATTTTGTTCTGCAAACATAACAAAAGTGATGATTGTAGAAGGTAAGAAAAAAAAACCACTGAACAAATTGCGTACTGATTGACTCATTACTTAGAAACTACCATATGTATTAATTTGTAATTCGTACTTCTGTGGATTATTTGTTCCTCATTTGGATTAATTTACAACCAATGTGAATGAAGGCCGTAGATAATTAAATAAATGCTCTAATGGAAAAAATGTATCGTAAAAAGTGTTCGTTTTAGTACGTTTTACCAGATAAGCCGGAGTTATAAAACGACACACATAATTGAAGACACCGGACTGCTCAAAAGACAACAATCAAACGACCCTGATGTCTCACAGGATTGCTGTCAATGACAAGGGATGATTAACTTACCGGTATCCGGCTTTGTATAATTAGAATTTCTTGAATACAAATATACATCACAAACCTTGTGACATAGGGACGTCTGTAACAATTATCATTACCTCATTTCTGAAGGAATATCGATGTGTTCCAATGGTATAAATGACAAAAGAATAAGACAATAGGTATTGTAATGACATAATTAGTCAGAAAAAGTCTGGAGGAAACTATATTGTATCACTTTCCGTTAGGAATTATGCACAGAGTTGATATCTTATCCTTTTATTATCCCCCAAATGACTCAGTATTATTCTGTATTGCAAAATGGTATAAGAAGGTGAATCTTCTCATCTGACTTTTTCAATAAGATTGTACTACAATAATGGGATTTCTTGTTATATATTTGATTTATACGGGTGTTCTTGAATAAAGACCTTTGAAAAGCTTTTTTCAAAGTACGAAACCAGGTATGATTTGGTTTCAAATGCCTGTTCCAAGTCATGTCTATCATTGCGGTCTTCAATTGGGTTGGCATGTCTTTGTTTTGTTAATAACTTCGTTGAAACAGTAGATAAAACTTCAATGAAAGGAGTGGACGCAGCAATATTTACTTCTTTACTTTTTTGTTATGTGAAATTCATTTGCATCTCTTGTGAAAAACAATTTCTGTATCTTTATTTTGTAAGACAGGTATTAAGTTATGATGCATTAGAGATTTGCAAATGATACAACTTTTTGTAGTGAGAAACGTTATCATTACTTAATTTTCAGATTGAATCTAAAAATAATTTATCTCTAAAAATAGATTTTTTTTTTCAGGTAAAGTCTATACTATAAAGAGTTTCTGATTGGTCTAATTTCTATTTACGTTTGGATGTATGACGATATTGGCCAGTGCTGTTGTTGAGCCGCGACCTCTTGTAATGTTAAAAACTATTGTGTTTTTTTAGATTACCGCCTCTATTATAGGTTGTGTCACGTACACTTATTCCACATCTCATTATCGTTTATTTGTGTTAAACGTACGTTAAAAAAGTAGATAATACACAGACATAGAACATCACAACCATGATAAAATCAAGCATTTATTAATGTTCATTTCTACAAATCAAAATAATTGTATGTCATTACCAAACTTATGTGGTGTTAGTCAGGGTTTCTTTCTTTTTTATACTGATCACCAGTTTATACTTAAATTTAACATACTTAACAATAAAGTAACAGATTAACGTTACTACCTATTCTCTGACATTTCCTTCTTAAATGAAAACCTCACTGGTGCAGTAAAGACTTCCTTCTCATTAACCGACATTATGTATAACTTAAATTCTCCTAGGGCTTTCTGAAAATATAGCATATAGCAGATTTAGAGCTTTTAATACTGAACTTGGTTTTCTTCGTCTGATTTTAGCATCAGCAGATGAGGCTTAATTGTTAAAGAATAAAATGCAATGTCATGCAGGTCAAACTCATTTTCAAAAATCGATAAATAACTGAGACGACAGCCATTAAGAAAAAAAGGAAAGACCTTTACTACTATTATCTAAATTGTAAACTCAAAATACATTGTTTGTTAGTAAACTCGCCAAGTTGTTAACATTCTTTTTTTGAAGCTTCCCGTCTACTTTCGTAAATGAACCCAAAATATTGGATACTGAATCATGTTACATGTAAATGCAGCTGTTATGTGAAATTCATTTGCATCTATTGTGAAAAAAAAACACTTTTGTCATTCTCATTTCTGTACCTTTATTTTGTAAGACAGGTATTAAGGTCTGATGCATAGGAGATTAACAAATGATTCAACTTTTTGAAGTGAGATATTGAGTCTAAAAAAGTTTATCTCTAAAAATAGTTTTTCCCCAGGTAAAATCTATACTTAAAGTTTCCGATTGGTGTGATTTCTTTTTACGTTTGTGTGACATGTATGACGATATTGGCCAGTGCTGATATTTGACAGACATTTGTTGAGCGGCGACCTCTGGTTACGTTTAAAAAACTACTGTTTATCTTTCATTATGGTTTTAGATTACCTTTTCTAATAATTGGCATTTTCTTTGAAATATAGATTTACAATTCATTGTAAGTAGCAGAAAGGTACCAATCGGGCATGTTCGAGTTGGCCTTTCCTTTCAAAACGTTTGAAATATGGATTTACAATTCATTGTAAGAATCAGAGAGGTATCAATCGGGCATGTTCGAGTTGGCCTTTCCTTTCAAAACGTTTGAAATATGGATTAACAATTCATTGTAAGAATCAGAGAGGTATCAATCGGGCATGTCCGAGTTGGCCTTTCCTTTCAAAACGTTTGAAATATGGATTTACAATTCATTGTTGGTAGCAGAGAGGTACCAATTGGGCATGTACGAATATTAAAAGTTCTAAAGAGTAAAGACAAAACCAGACTGAACACGAACGAGAAAAGCAAGTTTTACAGGTTTGTACAGGTGTTTTATATTCCGACAGTCTTTTTCTTGCCATGGATAATTCTCTCATTTCATTTGCATTACATTGTCATCTATAAAAGACCTATAGCATGAAGCGAACAGTGACCACTTGTCACATTTAAGCCTGCTTGTTGTTTCTCATTGTGATGTTTCAAAAATGCCTTTGTTTATTACTTTATGTAATATTCAATTATTCGGCATTAGTTAAAGAAGCAGAGGTACCAATGGGGTATCCGAATGTCAAAAGTCCGAAAGGGCAGAGACAAAACCAGTAAACAGTTTACACCAACAAGAACGAGACAAAAACAGACAACATGTAAAACATGGAAACACAAAATAACTTAATAGCAATCAACAATCAATCAAACTTAATATTTGTAAATATACTTTTATATTTATTTTCACCATCTTCAATAGCAACACATCATCAAAACAGAGCAATTCTTATTGTTTTACTGAGGATTGCAGATGATCTTGTTATATGTGTACATTAATAGGTACGTTATGAGGACTAAAATCGAATTTTCTTACGCCTATGCATCATGCAGTGATGATTTGATAATTGATATCTTCAAGTTGATTAGTTCTATTAAATATGTTTTAAATACCTATAAATGAGATTACAATTATCATTCACAAGAATTTGATTTCCAAATACCAAAATAAGAAGAAATCAAACAATCAAACCAGTCTGACTTGATTACATAACTGAAACAGTTAGGGAGTGGATATACAATATAGCACACATTTTATGCAAGAGTTATCCTCACGGGTATCATACGATCTGTGCATTTTAGCATCTTTTTTCGATTAAGATCTGATTTCACTTAAGATAAAATAACATAAAAAGTAACATTATGAATAAATATATACTCAACTCATGTTCATTCTTCTATAAAAAATCAACTTTTTTTCAGATCGTATGTCACTGCATTGCCCACTAGGGATAGTGGCAGACTGGCAACACAATTACGGTGATATAAAACACATATAACATGAGAACAATACGATTATAATAATTGAGAAGGGAATAAGGATTTTGTAGAAATGAAGAGCGATATCACAATAGGAAATGCTCTTAAAATGTTTTTGGTAGCTTGGTGTCTCATATTTTGACATTTTTAAGTTCAGCAGTAAAATTGTTTTTCTTTTAGTCCATTGCCACCTTTTTGAGTTTTGTTTTTTCATTGGACCTTCTGGGTTAAAATTTTTACATTTAAAAAAAATTCTTTTGGGATAAATATGTCTTCGATACTTATAATATCATGAGTATTGTGGTAAACAATCAAAGGTCTTAGGGAACAACAGTTTCAGACATTGAAGTGGCCAAGAACAGCTACATAGATAACGTCGGCGTTAGACAGCGAGACATAACTACTGGTTCCATTGAAGGCTGTTGATTGTTTTCCGTTGTGGATATTCTAACTTTACATTTAAATGCAGCAAATTTGTAGAAGTTATATCTATCTAACTTATATCACTACTGATTTTTAAATTTCATTCATGAAAAGAATTAAAAACCAGTATAAATTGCTAGGATAAAGGTAATTATTGCAAAACTTTTCTTCAATTACAACATTACAGAATAGTAACCTAACCTACATTAATGAAACTAGATTAACCCTCATCCTTGCAAATGACTCAATTAAACATCAAATTAGCAAGGACTTGCAAGACCGGAAAACATACTAAAATGTATTCTCATCACAATTTTGTCATATCTTTTTTCTCTATTAAATTAGAATCTTCAAATCAAATAATTTGTTCACATAACGATTTACGATGTGATTGGAATGCTCAATAGCCAAGGAAGCCGAGTTCTGTCACCAATAGTGGTAGAGACATTTCGCTTCGTAGACAAGCAGCAGAAAGCGATGTTAATTGTATCGTTCATTGCCATCGTATAAAGATTATTGTTACTTGGCTATTGCCACGTATATCAATACATAGTTAATTCTGATAATTGCGGATTTAATGCAATCAATGGAAAGGCCTTGGTTGTAAATAAAGGTAAGTACTTCTATTAGTTAGTACGTTTGCAGTTATAATAGTATCTAAGGAATAATTCTTGCCTTTTGCTGCAAACGATTATTTTATAAGTGCTTGATTTTCTGAATGCAAAAAAAAAATGTTGCTTTAAAAATTAGCAACTGGTTGTGTTGTATAAGTAAAATGCGTGACTTTTAAAACTTTTTTTAGTTACAAATAATAATGCAAATGAAATAAATATGAATAATAAAACATGACATTTTCTACCATCATGCTTATTAACTTGTATATTATGTAAATCCTAAAAGTTTCTTGAACGATTTGATTTTTATTTTACGCGGTGTTTTCTTACGTGAAAAAGATCTATTTGGATAAATTGTTAATGGTTTTTAACCAAACTGAGCACAAGATTATGATATTTTACCAGTCCTTTTTGTATGTTCGTTTTGTTTTCCTGTTCTCAATCTTATTCATATTTTTCAAGTATACAAAAAATTATTTTGTTGACAATTGTGCCTTAAAATATTCGAAAATGTAACAAAGGAGAAATTACGAGGCAACTTCGGTTTTCCTATGCTTGCATGTAGTAAACAATGAAAAAATAATAATAAACATTATGCATATGAACTATAATGTTATCGTCACAACAACAGTTTCTACACGACACGCCTATAATCTATAAGTTAACACTGGACAATGCAAAGTATTTTTTTTCTTTACGAAATAAGGGCGACTATCTTAACTATACTAGGGTGACTACTTCATGCACTAAATTTCCAGAGGTCTTACTTTTATAAAGCAACGTAATATTGCATTTAAAGCCAAACAAGTAACCAAAAAAATGTATCAGACCTTTTTTCAAATTTTCCAAGATTTTAAACAACATTTAAACAAAGACTTCTGGGATAATTACCCCGCAATGATTTGCGTTCAAGAGAGTAATAGACGTGCAAAAGCTCTATATTACACTAGTACAAATAGAGTTGACAACAACAACTGAAACAAAATAACGATTTGTACCCTTATAATATTTTTATCATACAGGATTTTAATTCGCATAATTCTGCATTTCTAGGGACAATATCCTCAAGGATTCTTAATGAATATGAATTTCTTGTATTGCAAAATAGTTGCTTAAACAGGATTGTGTTGCTCATCGGTTTATGTTTCGACGAAAGACATCATATAATCTTAGACGATTAGAGGATTTTTCATCTTTCAAATGCGTACGGGTTTGCAAGTTGTTGTATTGTCATTCCATACCGTACTTTAAATGCAATGAATCGATCGTTGGCGATGAGGCACAGGCGGTTTCCTTCGGACCATCTGAGTTTAGATTTTTTATGTTTTCTTGATCTGTCTCTTTGTATTGTTTTCTTTTGTATTAAGTTAAATTGTTTTCATGGTCTTTGCCTTTGCAAACTGTCGACATTTTAAATCCACGTCAGTTGTTCTTTACTTCATTCGAGCAATTAAATCAATTTGATAAACCAACGACCTTTCTACTTTATTTCCCTTTAAAATTATAACATATTAAATAGTATGACGCGTTGGAAAGGTCCTATACAAAAGAAGGTGCCGATCGCAAAACTCATGACAAATTAAGATTGATCATGAAAAAACTTCCTTAAAATTTCTATATGATTGATTGGTTGAAATTGCGATATAAACTTTATTCAGGATACAAAATAATTTTAAGGACAAGCTAAATTTAAAAATCAAGGACTATCAAAATCGATTTAAAACTTATGAAACAAAATTGTTGACCACTTTATGTGATATTGCACAATTTTTAGGCAACCATACTAAAGCAATTTTCATTGGCAGAATCAACATTAAATTTAATAAATTATCAAACATTTTACTTCTTGCTATTTCAGCTAAACGGTAGCCCGGCTAACGTGGCTCATTACTTTAGTTGTATAGATGCACATGGAATAAAGAACGAAAATGAATTCCAATTGTTATCATATAGATTATTAATTTTGACATCAACTTGTTTTATTTAAATAGAAAATTTTTTTGAATGAGGTTGATAAAAGTTTGACATAAAATGATTATAAAGAAGCCATCGTTTCGATAATTTTTAATCATTAATTTGATAATTTGTATTTATTTACTTTTTGCCCGATAGGTCAAATTTAATGTCAACTTGTGTGGTAGAAAAAAACTCAAAAATTTAAAAATGCATTGTCTAAAACGTTTACTGAAAATTGATTTGGTAAGGAGTCAATTTCTATTCGGAAGGATGATTTTAGAACTAACCAATATTGAGCAGATTCGGCACAAAAATGTAATTCGGATATAAAAGTTTTTCCGGCGAATTCGAAAGGTCAGACAAGCTCTAATGCAGATCGGAACTTGTAAATCTAATCAATAAGAATTTGTTAGGTTTCAACAAACCTTAGCTTGTTTTGTCCACACATTTATTATAGGTTGCGAGTTATTCATGATCAGAATTGTGAATTTGGATTTTCAAGTGTCTGATGCCAAAATGTAGGACCAACTTTCCGTTCTTGGTTCCTAAATTAAATTCAAAGGAATCTGGCGAGCTCTTTCCTTTGCACATGCTGGCAAAACTTGCCGGTATCCAGAAAAGCCTATTCTAAAGGACAAGCTGTCTCTAAGTATCTTTTTTTCTGTCGGGTCCCATTTTGAGCTTTTTTTTTTATTTAACGCTCAAGCACATTATAAAAAGCGTCTCCAAACAGGGTATCTCCTGAGTAAATGTTCTTTATTGTGTGAAGTGGTTTCTTTTTGAAATTTCATTCCTTTCAAAATTTTTGCCATGAAATTTAGTCTTCTCTCGTATAAGCAAGCTACGTTCACCTGGCCAACTAACAGCACGGTTGAGAACCTCAGTTATTGACATCTCTGATGTCTCTTTACCGTGATGTCCCCATGAATAGTATTAGTGAACCTTGTACACGGGCCACATTATATTACTGACATTTTTCTGAATGTATTTAAGGCTATTATCATGCAACTTCATGAATTTTATTGTGTTGTGACTGTCGATCAAGGCTTTGGCAAAATCGTCGACAAATGGTGGGGTCAGTACGCTGTTCATGGGCACGCGTGTGTCTACCAAAACTATGTCTTTGATACAATCATCATTGACGATCGTTGAAAAACCTACAGCCAGTCATTACAAACTATGACTTCTTGTCCCTAAGATCAAATCTTTCCTGATTTCAGTCATCATCTACTACTGTCTCATTTCACTTCTTTGACCTTTTTTCTTGTTCATAGTATGATACGCGTATTTCCCTTTCTTCAGTCTCTGACGTTTCCTCGTCCGAGGTATTTCAAATGGATCTGTGTCTGAATCGTCTTAAGAAGATTCTCTATAAATGTATTTTGATTCTCGAGCCTTCTTAGAAATTTGATATTCTTAGAGACATTTTTTGCCATCTTGGCCAAAGGATTTTGTAGCAGATGAGCTGCCAAAATCGCGAAAATATGAATTTTGATAGAAAAAAAAATTAAAAAGACCTTAACTTAATTATAAATCAAACGAAATACAATGTCCTTCATGCATGACCTTAGAACAACAAAATATTAAATACAATTTTCTATAATAATTAAAAAAAAACATATGTCAATAAATAATTTATGAAAGAATATGGAGTAAATGAACATGTTGTACATTTATCAAAATCATTTCAATATGTGGATCGTGTCTTTTTGGCACATATTCCATATTCTTTCGTTTTTAATATGAGACCATAACACATATGTTAATTCTAACTGCAATTAATTTTATGAGCTGTATGGCCATTTCGGAAAATTATTCCTCATCAGCAGCACTAGAACCCAAACAAAGGAAATGCACAATTTCAAAGCATAAAACCACACGAAATCCAAATATTTAAAGCTAAGGGAAAAACTACGTTGGAAGAAGTTTAATCTTACGTTTTAGAATTTTCATAAATTTATATAAAGATTAAAACAAAGTGTACACATGAGAAGTAATCTCATGTACAAGTACACCATATCTAAAAAAAAATAAAGAGCATACATCTTAAACACGGGGAATTGTTCTACCAACTCCACACGGCATAACAGACAAACTTCTGTAATAATTAATTAATGAAAGGATATACAGTAAATACATGAGACCACAACACATAGGTTAACTCCAACTGATATTATTTTTATAAGCTGTATGGCCATTTCGGAAAACAAATGACAACAAATTATTCCTCATCAGCAGCACTAGAACCATAACAAAGGAAATCCACAATTTAAAAGATGTTCAAAATGCATAAAGCAACACGAAATCCAAATATATATAACTAAGGGCAAAACTACGATGGATGAAGTTTAATCTTAGGTTTTAGAATTTACATAAATTTATATAGTGGTTTAAACAAAGTACACACATTAGAAGTAATATCATGTACAAGTACACAATTTCTAAAAAATAAAGAGCATATTTCTTAAACACGGGGCATTGTTCTACTAACTCTACACGGCATTAAAGATAGTTGTGATCAAAGCATGCGGTAGTAGTTATTTTTTGTCAATTGGGGGAAACTGTCCGTATTTTCCATTTATTAAAACTAACAATTCATTTTGTTATGCGGCCCTATATATGGTGGTTCGTCTACACGGAATTAACTGTTTGTTTTTGGCGGGAATGCTTTAGCTAGCAGAATCTGATTACAATTTCGGGTTGTCTTACATGTTGTTATCTCGTGATTGGACGGTAGTACACACACGTTGTTGTATGCAGTTGCTTTGTAGTTTGTTGTCGTGTTATCAGCTTTGTCTACTGGCTAAAGTGTCATGGCCTTTTCGGACTAACGACACTAAAATGCCACATGAATACTCTTTAATTTGCTTATTTAAAACAAAAAACAGAAAAAAACCTTTTTTTTTTCCTAGTGCCTGGTTTACCGACTGTGAGGATATATTGAATGAACTACGAAAATATAACAAAGTTTCAAACAATGGAAACAAAAATAATTGATAAATAAGTACCGGTATATTATAAAAACTATTTGAGTGGATGTTACTCAGCGTGTGCATTTTCTATTGTTTCTATATATAATGATGTTTTATGGTGTTTGAATTGCTTTTAATTGAATGGTGCCTATCGTTCACTACATGAATTTTTCAATTAATGAAAACATTATTAATGTCCATCATAGTGTCAGCATTATCGTCAGACTATCCCAAGAAAGGCCACATGGGAGGTTTAAAATGACATGTTATTATATAAGAAATATTCCTGGTCTTGGGTACATTATTTATTTGTATTTATTCTAAAGACTTGTTGGATATTATTGCTGTAGACACGTTATTGGACAAGTTTTACAAAAACCCATTTTGTATAATTTTGACACGATGTGTCATGTTAATGCATAGTGTCAACGTAAATTGTATAAAAATGGCAAAGCAATCTTAGAACACAGCTGAATGAAAAAATGTAACTGCTGTGACAAATACTTTTCCGTTCTTTTTAAATCATTGCTCGATCTAAATTATAGCTATAAGCATGGTTGATATTAAGAAAAAGGCCGGGTAGCATATGGCTAAGAAGTTCTTGTATAATATCTAATGGTGGCATGTGAGGCCGCAAAAATGAGCTGAAGATACATGTAGCTTGTTTAAAAGTAGTATTTGAGCTTACATGTTTTTTTTTTGTAATGTAAAGATTGTTTTGTTTATTTTTCTGTTTCGTACTGAAATTTCAATATTCGTCGAAGAAGGACGAATATATTTATCGAATTAACGTTGTTCTGCATTTCAAATTTTCTAGGTCAATGTCCGCTAGCTAGCAAGAATTTTCGAATGGTTTGTTTTGACTTAATTGACAAAAATAGTCAACAGTGTATTATTCCATGAGGAACATTTTTTTAAGCTTCACGACCTTGTTTTGATTCTGTTTTAAGCCAATGGATAAAAAACAATTATTCGAGGCTTGTATAATAATCTATTCCTCATAAAGGAATATTTCAAAACATTCATTTCTGATACTTGAAAGTCTATTGAACCACTTCACCCAGTCATCATGACACCGACAGCAGATTTCTTTTGAATAGCTTTACGACATTGTTTTACCTCTTGGGAAAAAACAAAATGAATGCATCAAAAACTATCTATCAATCTTTTTAGTAATCTATACATTGGGGTGTGAATTGTAGTGGTTAGACATTCAGAACCTAAATTGTTCAAATTATTTCCATTTCCGCCGTAAATTCATTCGGAAAAAGTTTGACACAACCAGCATCAATATCTTACCCAAAATTGTTCATTTTTTACATCAATATTGTTGGTGTGCAAATGGTTGTTAAGCAGGTAAATCCTTTAATAATTCTTCTTAAGTGGTCATCTATGCAGACAAAAATAGGTAAAAGTCAGCATCCAAAGCTTACCTCATTTGTTTTATGTACATGTACACATGTGGTCCTTTAGATTGCAATGAAAGAGGGATGTTTGGCCATAAATCCTGGTTTAACCCACCATTTTATTTGAAATGCCTGTACCAAGTCTGGACCATTGCGATCTATAACTATTCCGGTGTGTCTTCCATGTTTTGTCTTTTCTCTTGGACACTGAGATTGATCCTTCAAGTTCGGTAATTTTGTTATTACCCTTATTATCTAGTACACAAATATGGCTGATGAGACACTTGTAAGTAAACTGAAATTGACTTCAACTATTTTTGTAAGTAGACAGCACCAACCAAGTTCAGCCAGATGAACATGTATTGCTTCAAACAAAACCACTTATATACAAGGAATGGCTTGCAATACACTACAGTAACTTCTTTTACATTTTTTTGTATGCGCACAAAATATTTACTTAGTCAACTTATTGAACATTAAAGTCAAAATTTAACTAAGTCAGTAAACAGGAAGTAGGTAAGCAACAGACCTGAAATCGAATCCAACACTATGGGAGGCCATTCTGATGCTGCATCTTAAATATCAATAAGCTGTGATTAGTAGTTGCTTAAAAACTGTTACGAAAATTTTCTTTTATTGGACATTTATTTCAAAAATAAAGTAAGTCAGTAAACATTAAGTAAGTGAGCAACAGACCTGAAATCAAATCCCATTCTGATGCTGCATACCAAATGTCAAGAGGATGTGATCAGAAGTTGCTGAGAAAACTGTTACGAAAATTTTCCATAATTGGACATTGATGTCAAAAATTAACTACGTCGGTAAACAGGAAGTAGGTGAGCGACATACCTGAAATCAAATCTCACGCTATGAGAGCCCACGCTGATGCTGCATATCAAATATCAAGAGGCTGTGATTAGTAGTTGCTGAGAAAACTGTAACGAAAATTTTCTTTTATTGGACATTTATGTCAAAAGTTAACTAAGTCAGTTAACAGTAAGTAGGTGAGCCTCAAACCTGAAATAAAATCCCACTCTACGGGAGCCTATGTTGATGCTGCATACCTAATATCAAGAGGCTGTGATTAGTAGTTGCTCAGAAAACTGTTACGAAAATTTTCTATAATTGGACATTTAAGTTGGTAAACAGGAAGTAGGTAAGCAACAGACCTGAAACCGTATCCCGCCCTATGGGAGACCATGCTGATGCTGCATACCAAATATCAAGAGTATATATATGATAAATGGTGTTGCGTACAGCTCTGTAAAGTAATTGATATAATATAGAATGGATATGGTGAGCTGCAAAGTTAGAAAGGGGTGTCCGTCGACACCGGAAATCCAGCATGGGGTTGAGCTGGAATCGAACCCATACTCTGTCATCTATGGCAACTTCGCCTGCACTGTGTACAGCGCCCTAGACCACTAGACCACCTAGGCTAGATAAAAATCTAGCTTTCGGTTGTAACACAGTACACGATAAACATTAGGTGATTCCAGCTCAACCCCATGCTGGATTTTCCGGTGTCAACGGCTTTAAAAAGATGATTTTCATCACTGTTGGCACACGGACACCCCTTTCTAACTTTGCAGCTCACCATATCCATTCTATATTATATCAACTACTTTACAGAGCTGTACGCAACACCATTTATCATATATATACTTATATTACTATACCAGTTGCGACCAATTCTCTATCTTTCTCTCCCTTCCCACCTAATGTTCATCGTGTACTGTGTTACAACCTTAGATTGTCTACGAGGGGGCTTAACTAGGCAACCGAAAGCTAGATTTTTATCTAGCCTAGGTGGTCTAGTGGTCTAGGGCGCTGGACACAGTGCAGGCGAAGTTGCCATAGATGACAGAGTATGGGTTCGATTCCAGCTCAACCCCATGCTCGATTTTCCGGTGTCAACGGCTTTAAAATGATGATTTTCATCACTGTTTGCACACGGACACCTCTTTCTAACTTTGCAGCTCACCATATCCATTCTATATTATATCAAATATCAAGAGACTGTGAGAAAACTGCTAAGAAATTATTTTCTCCGCCCGCCCGACATTCACCATTTGATAAATCGGATTTTCACTAGTGAAATCTGGCCAAAAATGAATCTTGTGGGTAAAGGTAATACGGATATACAATAAAATTGTGTTTTTAGTTTATTGTCACATTTTCTAAAAGTAGATGATTAAAGTTTCAAATGAAAAAGCAGAAGATAACAGGTTTTGTTTAACAGAAATCAATGCACAACTTAAGAAAAAAAAAGCCATGTCAATTAATAAATAAGAAAAGTTAATGGTCTTTAATTGTTACATTATTTAATTTATTGTTTTTCAAGAGATTGGTTTGATATAATAAATGCAGAAAATTGTTCAAAAGCACCATTTTATATAACATTGACACGACGTGTCATGTTAATGCATAGTGTCAACGTAAATTTTAAAAAATAGCAAAGCAAGCTACAAACAGCTTCTGATCAGTTAAAATTTTACCGCTTTGACATATACTTATAAGTCCCAAAGTATTGCTTTATTTTAAAGCATTGGTGATATTAGAAGTAGATTGGAAAAAATATGGTTTAGTAGGGCTTGTCTTGTAATGAATCAACAATGGTCACTCGTGGAGCCATAAAAATGAAGCAAGTATTTCTTTTTTTTAAGTTGTATTAGAGCTTAACCGTTATATTTTGCTCTTTGTTATTTGGAGATTGGTTTGCTTTTCTGTTTCGTAATATCATTACCCTATTTTTCATAGAAGAAGGAAGATATTTAACGATATTAACGTTTGTTTCTAGTATTTAAGGCTAATGTTAATTGACAATACAGTATTTTCGAATGTACTGTCTTGTCTGATCGACAACAAAAGTGAGCAGTCTTTAATTCTTCAATTCAATAAGGAACCATATTTTGAGCTTTATGACCTTGTTTTGATTCTGCTTAAAACCATTGGATAAAAATACAATTCTTAAAGGTTCGTGTATTTATCCTATCCTATCAAGAGTATCATCAAAACAATAGTCTCTGATGCTTTCAAATCTATGAAGCCACTTTTTCCAGTCATCATGATATCTGCAGCAGAATTGTTTGAAAAATTAACCGATATTGTTTTACCCCTTGGGAAAAAATGAAAAGTATGCATCAAAGGGTAATAATCCATCATATCAGTAATCTATACACCAGAGTGTGAACTGCAATAGTCATATATTTAGAACTTAAACATGTACAAGTTATTTCCATTTTAGCTGAGACAATTTTACAGATTATAATATGTAAAACTTCAAAAAAAAACATTGCTACACAAAGAATAACTTGCATTATATTTCTTTTACATTTTATTTTGTCTATGCACAAAATATTAACGCCTTAAAAAAGTTTTCAAACTATCCGTCCAATGAAAAAAAAAATCTTGTGGATATTGGTGATTTATAGAGTGAGTGAAATAAAATAAAGATTGTGGTCACATTTCCTAAAAAGGAGGTGATGACAGTTTCAAATAAAAATCAGAAGATAACAGCTAGTTTTTTTTTTTACAGAAATTGATGGACAACTTTAGAAAAAAACGTGACATGTGAAATTATACATGTATATAAGAAAAAAATCATGATCTTAAATTGTTATATTATTTAATTGTATTGTTTGTTTTATTTTATGGCTGTTGACAATTGTTTAAACGCACCATGATGTAAAATATTGACATAATCTGTCATTTTATTGCAAAAGGTCAACGTAAATTTTAAACAAATGACAAAGCAAGCTAAGAACACAGCTGCAGTAAAAAATGTAACCGCTTTGACATCTACTTATCCGTTCATTTTCTCAAACCTAAAGTAAAGCTTTAAGCATTGTTGATATAACAAGTAGGCCGGATAGCATATGGTTAAGTAGGTCTTGTCTCGTATCATCAATCTTAATGGTCACAAGCAAAGCCACAAAAATGAAACAAGAATTGCTTGTTTTATAGTTATATTAGAGTTAACATATTGTACTTTGGAGATTTGTTTGTTTTTGTTTTAAAATATCATTATCCTATTTTTTCATAGAAGAACGAAAAAAATTAACGATATTAACGTTTGTCTTTTATGTCGATGTCCGCTAACTATCATGTATGTTCGAATGCATTGTCTTGTCTTAATGGACAATAATAGTTAGCAGTGTTTTATTTAATAAAGAACTATATTTTAAGCTTCATGACCTTTTTTCGATTCGGCTTAAAGCAAATGGATAAATATACAATCATTAGAGAATCAGATGTACCAATGGGGTATCCGAATGTCAAAAGTCCGAAAGGGCAGAGACAAAACCAGTACACACCGACAAGAACGGGACAAAAACAGACAACATGTAAAACACGGAAACACAAAATAACTCAATATCAATCAACAACGCGAACTCCAGTCGAAACAAGAGGTTTTGACATTTATCCATTTCTTGTGTGTTTTTGTTTCCTCGTTCTGTTCGTTCGTGTTTACTGTGTTTGTCTTTGCAACTTCGGACTATTGATACTCGAATTCTTGTAATTACAATTAAATGATACCACTTCTTCTAGTCTTATCGACATCTACAGCAGCAGTTCTTCAAAAAACACTTTCCGATATTGTTTTACCTCTTTAGGAATTATTAAGTGTATGCATCAAAGGCTAATGATAAATTCTATTAGTTATCTACACATCGATATATTGGAGTATGAATTGTAGCAGTCAGACATTTAGAACCTAAATTTGTAAAAGTTCATTCAATTTTTGCTGAGACAATTTTACAGATAATAACATATAACATCAAACAAAGCCATTATACAAAACAAATTGTATATTACAACTTCTTTTAAATCTTTGTGCGCACAAAACATTAACTGAGTCAATTTCACTTTTTTTTCATTACAAATGTGCAGTTATCATGGTTATTGCTGCGATCCTACGGAAACAGAAATGTTTTAAAAGTTTTCGGATAGATACTTGGAAAATGTAAAACAATAAAGTTTCTTTTTTGCCTTCGCAATAGCAACATCTCCCATTTACCCAGAATAATAATTTCAAAGGTCTGGATCAAAATATCCTTGTAATATGCACTACTATTTCATAAAACTGCTGAGTAGATTCAGAGAAGTTGAGTAGAATAACTTATAGGACATAAACAATAAGTCTCTCCACATAAATCTTGTGGATTATGCTACTACTATCGTATTTAGGGTAACATTCACAATTCCTCAAAATAGGTTATACGAAAACAAGAGGCAAGCAGGTTTTAACAGAAATCGATTAAAAGAGAGATGAGATTAAATTAGTTTATCGAAGAAAAAGTTTCAAAACGCATACATGGCATAACAGTTACTGAATATACAAATTAAACACAAATATAATAGATAAAAGTACAGCCAAATACCTCTGAGATTTAAAAAAGGAAATGCACCTAATGGGGAGTGGTAACTCAAACAATTTTATTTGCAAAGACATTATTTAACTGACAAAAACTGATTAACTTGACAGAATATATATAATCCCCATGCCGGGAACCAAAGTCAACATCAATAAAACTCGCAGAGACTGGATCCAAATCACTGACGTCTCTACAAACTTAATTAGACTTCAAAATTTTCCGCTTAATGATTCAAATAAAACCAGATCTTTTTGCCATTTTACAAGTGCCATCATGAGGAACACAAGTTTCTTTGGCGTAAAACAGTCTCATAATCAAGTCTATAGTTAAGTATTTGTTTGCAGAAGAAACGAAAACTAATCTCCTCTAAGCAACGGTAAACTAATTCCCGCCAATTCTAATTTTCACCGAGCAACCGTCGAATCATCTCAATATTCCTTTATTCAAATTAAGTTCTAGATTCTATATAAGTCTTAATAACCAGTTGTTTGATTACATTAAGTCTATTGATTTATATCGTTTTTAACTAAAGTGCTTATAGTCTAATTTCTTCGCTTTCTGTCATATTTTACCTTTGATTACAAGGCTGATTAAAGATATTTATCTTTAGGCGTCTTTAATATTGTCGATAAATTGGACTCTAATACCAAAATGAAATAAAGGGCTTTTTACTTTTTTTTTTCTTTTTTGTGTCATACAAAGAAGGGTTTTAGTTTGTTTTAAATACAGATAGCTTTGAAAAATACATTATTGCTGGCATTTTGTATAAAATATATAGTCAGGAATATTGAAAGTATTGAACAGTCTTAAAATCCGAATTCATCATTGATGTTTTATCCATACTTTTAGTGGAAAGTATATCTTTTTTTCAAAATGAAACGAAGGAAAATCCACCGTATGAAAATTTAGATATTTTTTTAACTTAACAAATTAAGCAATTCATGGGAATCTTGATATTAATTATATCAAGAACGATGAAGTCGGTAACAAAGAAGACATGTTAGATGGGCCGAAGGTGAGCAAAGGACAAACAAAAAAGACACAAATATCCAATATCTAAAAGTCGTATGAATTTCATTTAAGACATATTTCGTCATATATGGGTCTTAGAATAACAAACACAAATTTTCAAAAAAGGGATCAATTAATCAAAATGCTATTTTTTTCATCGGCAATATATTTGTAATAAAATGCTGACATCAGTAGGATATCTAAGAATTACTTTTTATAAAGATGAAATCTTTAGTAGAAAATGTAGCAGCTCTTCTGTTAGCACTATTACAGATAATAATAACCATTCAGACCATATTAGGAAGTCAGACCTAACTAGTATCGCATTGTAACAATTCGGTTCATATCAATCAATAAGTCATTTAAAAAGATCTTTATTCCATTTTCATAAAACACAAAGCCAGAATGCTTTCAGTTGGAGGTAACCAGCTGAGAATTTGTACACTGAAACTAAAAGGCTCCATATATATTAAATTATTTCTAAACTGTGTCCGGTTTTCATTGCTTGTGTAGTCATATGTGTCTATTTTAGGGAAATTGTTTTATTTCTGTTTTGTAACTTTAACGATTTTTTATGATTTGATTTATTCAACATTTTCACGAAAAACCACAGTGGCTTATGTTTTTTTTCCTATGAATGGTCTGCCATAAGGTAAGCTTGATCTTTTTTTTCAGGGTCTGACATGTAAGAAAAACCTATAAATGAAAACATACATTGTATATTTGTAAGAAAATGCTAAAAAAATTAAAGCTATGTTATAGTTTTTTATGTATTAATATACAACCAGAGATTTTACAAAATGGTGAGAACATTTATTAATAATTAATAATAATAGATCAAAATTACAGTTCTTTAGACGGATATGTTTACTCTTTCCTTGTGTCTAAATTATTCAAAATGACATAACGTTTTAACTATCGGTCATTTTTCTACTTATATTGTTTATTCTACAATTAAGAAAATATTGACTTGCTTATTATGTCACCTTTTTGAAATGCTATACTCTGATTAAAACCTAATATTGGTTTTGAAGCTAATTTTATGAAAAATTCTGTGAATTTAAAGACATATAGAAAAAGAATGTCCTTTGCAATTATTTTGAAACTTTTGCATGATGCTGGATTGTTGTACTTTTAAAGAATGGTATTTAAAAACTAATGGGTCAAAGAGCTCACTTTTAATAAATAAAAAATTCAAAAGCAGCCATTTTTCAATCATTTCTGACTATTTTTTGGCTATTTTCAAACGTAATACTATGTATCCCTTCAGTTTATATCAACCAATCACATTCCTTCCTCTATTGTTTTGCAGTACGCTGTATCTAATGACACTCATTTCTAGGGCTATCCATCACACAGTTTTCTTTTAAAAACACCTCCTGCTTGCATTTCTATACATGTACCTATGCTGTACAAAGTTGTAAAGTTACAAATTTATCAATAATATCAAATCTGCAAAACAAACTACAGACTGCAGACTACTTTTAAACATATTTACATTGCAATTTCGTCTCATAAGCATTGAGTGGAACAGACGTAGTTCATGTTTCACCCACATATACATTGTATAATGTCTCTTCTAAACGTTTAATTATTCAAATCTGATCGGTTGATCTGTGCCAGGAAATTCCACAGTAAAGTACAATCACATTTGTGTAAAGACTACTAGGCATGTGTGGAACTTATGTGTCATTAGAAAATCTTTTTTACCAGAAGTTGTACCATAGCTAAGGTGAATGAATGTTAATGAAACAGTACTGTAAATTTATTTTACCCTCAAATTACTTTAAAATTATTTTAAAGACTCGTTCCGAGACGTTTTGTTTGACGACGTATATACTTTAAGAAATATGCAAGTTGTCAAAGTGGTAGTTCACTTTATTAGGCCATATAGGCGGTTAAATGAATATTTTGTTGGTAAAATCTGGGTTTCATAACTAAATCCTCTAAAAATCCTTTTTAGTGTGCATTTAAATTACTTATTTTCGTTAATACTTTCTCCCTTTCGAACACAAGTGTGTGATTCCTTTTCGGCTCATTTTCGTTGTTATTGATACTTGGGGTAATTAGTCCGAAATAGCATTTGAATATTCGATTAAAAAAGAACTTACAAAGTTTTGTTCGTCTAACGTGTGGAATTATCAGTATTTACCAGGACCTACAGAAGAAAGAATAATCTATTTGATTTCATGCTTTGTCAACGTGGATTAGCTGTTAGCAAGCAAATTATTTATAGCTGAAGTCTACTAAATTTCCCCGTAGATTTCAAAATTTGCATCGGTTTCTCGTTCATCTTTGTATATATATATATCTTTTTCTCGTGTTTAACACACTTAAAACAATACTGATCCGTGTTTTAATCATTTTTTTATATTTGAATTCAGTGTGGATTGGCGTGAGAAAAATGGTTATGTAAAGAAAAAAGTTTTCAATGCAAGTTTATGGAGGGTAGACGTGACCTCAACTTTATACACATTCCTTCTTTTTCAGGCCGTATAATATTTACTGCATAAAGTCACGTGCATTAAGTGTTGTTTTAAAATGAACGAAAACACTTTATTAAATCATTTTGTGGGACATCAGCATGAAACAGTTCCCGATTATTCTAATTTTCGTCTTAAGGATGTTCGCTGGTCAGTTTGAAATCAACAAGGTATCTAAATTTATATATTTCATGAATAGACCATAGGTAACCATGGTAAAGGTACAAAATAAGCTTTAAAAAAATCATAGGTTACTGCATTCATTTTCGAGATATTAGGTGTTCAAAATTTGGCGGGAAAATGCTTTCTCTGGCTTTTTCAAAGGTTTAGCATTAGGCTTGTTTTAGTGTTAAAACCTATGAAATAATAACAAGAAATTAAAAACTGTGTAAATTAGCTCTTAATGACCCAATCAACCTTATTATTAAAAGAAATTAAGGGGTTGCTGGGCAAAAAAAATAAATCCATTTTTTAAATGGTAAGTTCCAAAAATCTGACAGAAATCACAAATATTGACTCAAAATCATGCACTTGTAAATAATCCCTCCTTTTATTGGAATGTACCAGCCATTTACAGCTGAAATATAACTGCAAAACACACATGGATAAATCCTTGTTTTTTGGAATACAAAGTGAGATAGTCGTGTCGAATTAACCTCCTGTACGGCTAGAAAACAATGTAAAAACATCTATTTTTGCTGATTGGACTCAAATTAGCCTCAGTCGGGATAATTAAAGTACTTTATCTTCAGATCCAATTATGGACCAAAACGGCGTTGTTTCTTTCCCTCTTCCTATATAATTATTGTTCAGTGATATTTAAGATTGACGCTAAAGCACTTGTAATTTCAAGTTAAAAAACTTCTGTCGAATAAATGTACAATCCATCAAAATATATCAAGCTATAATTAGACTGATTCCACAGTTCCTAATGGTCTGTTCGATTTCTTCATTTAACGTTGTATTGAGTAGCTCTTATGTTTTAAGAATGTCAACTTCTGTCTTATTCTGTGTACTTCTTGCTGGAAGATTTAATTGGTCGGCAATCAATCAAAAGTCGCCTTCCTGATTGCATTACTAATTGTCATGGTTATTCAAGGACAAAATTTAAGCTAATAATGTTTTCTTTCTCCGCAGTATAAAGAACCAATGCATATGCTTATATATTTTTTGCTTTATAACTTCTAGATCTGAAACTAAATCATTAACTTTTGAACAATCTGACTAATAAATTAAAAGTCTGCTTTTTTATTCATTTTACTGTTGGAATTTATCTCCTATGTGGAATGATGCCCAAACGCCCAAACCTTTAGAGTAAGTAGTCTTTTTATTTTCATAAATTAAGAAATGCAATTGACGTCCTCAAAGTATTTTCACTGGAATTTAGTTACTTGCTATATGTCATGTATGTGGATAAAATTGTATTTTGTATAGATTGTTCTTCACCTAGACATATAATATGCTTTTGTACTGCTCAACATTTAATGTTCTTTCCAGTAGTCAAACTTTCCCTTTTTGTGTAGCAACATTCCATCTGCTCCGGCTTATGGAGTCTTTATATCACAGTTGATTCGTTACTCAAGATCTTGCAGGAATTACATCGATTTCATTGGCAGAGCGTTACGTTTGACACAAAAATTGCTAGCACAGGATTATGTTGATCCACGGCTGCTGACTTCACTTAAGAAATTTTATAGAACACACCGTGAACTCGTAGACAAATATGGGATTTCTATCTCTCAAATGAGCCAGATGTTGGTTTGAGGTAGAATTTTTTTTTGCTTTCTTTACCGTATTTGACACACTGAATTGGAAATTAGCAACACGACGGGTGTGCTATAGCAGGCAGGAACCGCTTACTCTCCCAGAGCTCCTGATTTCACTCTTATAACGACTTGAGTTCGCGTTTTTGATTTCCGTTCGGTTGATTTGTGTTTTGTGTTTCTTCGTGCTGTTCTTGTTCGTGTTTAACGGTTTTGTCGTTGCACTTTCGTACTTTTGACACTCGAATGCCCCATTGGTGCCTCACTGCTTCTCTCAATGCTTTAGCGACCAGAACATTAGAAAAAAATATTATCGGAAGTGCATAATTTACATGTTCATCAGACATACATGACATATTTAACATGTAGTCTCGGAATTATCTTTTTCCCTCTTTGATTTCATCACTTGACGCGAGGAAATAACACAAATACATCTTGAATTCACAACTCATATAAACTGTCATTGTGATTGACGGTTTACCTAATTTTGTAAAGACGAAAAACTGATATTTCAAAAAGATTATGATTTTAATATTCTGATTTGTACATAGTATGAGTAATTTTTGAGTCAACACGTTATACAATAATTGTCAGCATCCGTTCAGAATTAAACATCGAATGCTCAATTACCTTCAAATGATGAATTGTTCATTGAAAGCAATGCGATTTAAAATCATATTAACGAAAGATTTTAAAATTCATTGAAGGAACAACAAAACGTCTTTTTTACTTGAAATTGCATTAGTTTTCCAATTTAATATTTCTTGACAGGAAATTCAAGTCGCAGTGGAGAAATTGTATTGATCTAGTACTTAACAAAGCACGAGAGTAAAGTTAATGGCACAATTAAAACATGCAAAAGCAATTTACATTGAACCCTGAATCCGCTGTTCTTAACGTTTTGCACGTACAATTACATTCATTAATAAAAATAACTTATTCGAATCTTAACACTTTATGCAGGTTAAACTCGTGTAAATTCAATCTCGTTGCACTATTTATTACAACACGTATATACATAAAACATCATTAACATTAATTTGAAGTTAAAAATGAGTTACATTCTGAAATTCCAAGAGTGAAACAATTTATCATCTTTAATGCGTTTATTTGCCTAATATCGTAAGGGTAAAATTACCGGTAGTTTCCAAGACATCTATGATGACTAGGGACCAGATAAATGTATGCCATGTCAAAGCATCTCATTCTCCTAAATTATCCATACCAAGGTCTCGCATGCATTTATTTACTTTAATAAGGTTTTGCTTGGTACACTTATTCCAGCTTATTCTCATTCATGTTAGCCTTACTTTTAATCTGATCTCAAGCAATGAATGATTAAGAATTATTCCCTTGTCCGAAAAATATCGGTTATTAAAACTGTAGAAGATATCCTCAAGATTTATGTTGGTGTATTATCAGTTTTGTAATACTAGTAATTGTGACAAAAATTATTTTATTTTCATTTGTTTCCTTGATCATGAAGAGTTATTATACAATAAAGAGATTTAGTAGACATATGCCTCTGATATTACAAAGCTACTCTGTGGTTAATCTGAAATTTATATAAAAAAGTTCTTCATGAAAAGATTTTAAAGTTTTATATGCCGTACATTATTGAGACTACAAAGAATCAAAAGCTGAAATTATTTTGATCACTTCCTGCATGAATGTAAAGACAACATTCATTTAACATTGATAAGTGCACTATCATTGAGTACGGAGAGCATTACTGAAATGTGTTTAGTAGAGGGTTTACCCAAAGCTGTTTATTTAGCTGGACAACACTTATTCAACGTGAAGATTACAATGAATTATTAACGATTATTTTATATAAAGCTGCAAAAATTTGACTTTTCGTACATGTAAAGGTATGTTTCAAAAGGTATATTTTTTTCATATTTGTGTATTTAAAAAAAAAATGCAAAATTGATAGGTTCTATATGGCTTTAAGGTCGAGACCCTTAACCAATAGATCGACCCCTTGTCTCTCAAGAACATGTTTCTGTTCATACTGTCGGTGAGTAAAACAGCTTTTATATATATATTTTTGTTACATTATTGCAAAACCGTCTAGTACATGAAATGACGCAATAACATTTTTATTTTCTAATCAACAGAAACATGCAAACCTTAACATGTATATTATACTGTTTTTTTGTTTGTTTGTTTTTTTTTTTTTTTTTTGTAAAATAACATCATTGCATTAGTACTTTGACATGTTTTAATATTATTATAAATATGAAATTGAAAAAAAAAACTGATAATATATCATATGCTTGACCGATTTAAGATATTCTTATAATCATTTTTTAAACAGGATATTTGAAAAGGAATACATGTATAATAATTCTAAACTATTTGAAGAGATCTGAGTTTATTGTTTTTAAATTTGTGCAACTAAATTATTATGCAATAGCTCTAACATTTATCGATAAATTATCCATCTGTTTTGTTACTCCAGAAGATGTACTAAAATCACAAGATAGTTTTAACATGTGAGATTGGTATGATCAAAAAGAATTACTACCTAAAGGTAACATGGATATTCTTATATTTCTCAAGCAACAGTATTAAAAATATTGTGTTTGGCTTTTCAATTTTTAAGTAGAGCGCCTCTGATGAGTCTTGAATAGACTTTACGCATGTCAGGCACTCTGTTGTTATTGTGATCCCTAAAACAATCACTATCATGATTATATTTATAACCTTTTACTGAACAAACTGAATATTTCTCATTTCATACCAGCGTTTTAAAGAGTGTGCACAGATAAAACTCTGGGTGTGATGATTTTTATTGTAATTCAAGTCTTAAAAATTTAAGTTGTTGTGTCCTGTCTAATCTTTATAAACCAGAACATGAACAAATTCTAACTATGACTTGGCTAGTAAGGCGAAAAAATTAGAAAAAAAAATAAAATCAATGCAAACAACTTATAAAATCCTTATAAATGCTGAATGTTGAATTTTCAAAGGTATTATCATATTCCTTTCATTTTTCACTTGAATGATAATTCGTAAGATCATTTTTATTGTTTTGTCATATATAGTTCAAATATAAAGATCTAAGTTTCTTTCTGCACATGGTCTATATTTCAAACTTTTAATAAAGTGACCAATATCAACACGACGGATGTGTAATAGCAAGCAGAAAGTGCTCACTCTTCCGGTACACACGAGTTCACTTTCCTTACGACTTGAGTTCGTGTTGTGATTGTTATTCATTTTTTGGTGTGTTTATGTTGTATGTTTTTTGTGCTGTTCTTGTTTGTTTTCCCTTATTTTGTGTACCCCCTTTTGGATTTTTTTACGCGGTATCTCGGTATTTTTCTCGATTTCGCTTCCCCTGTCAATGTTTTCGGTAATAAATTATTCTCTATTGATAGCTGCTTGGGTTTTCACCTTCCAATTAGTGTTGTTTCAGGACTGGATTTGAATTGCATGCATATTATTTAGACCTTGGGCAAATCGCAGAGCGGCGAGCAGCGCCTTCTGGCCTCGTTGAAAGCTGCTGGTAGTTTTCCATTGTGTTTTTTTCTTAATAACCACTTGTCATGGGAGCTTTGTGGCGTACACTTACCGGTATTCCACATCTCATTATTTTCCATTTAACGAAAAATAACTTGTCTTCATAGGCATGTTCAGCAGATTTAGACGCGGCCGATTTTTTTCTATGTAAGGGCTATCTGTTAATGTTTTGCTTTACTTGAACATCCACATAAAATGGCCTGCACTTAGATTAAAATGTTAAAAGCGGAAATGAGGTCCACATGCATACATGCTAATGTTACGTCCTTAAAAATAGATATCCTAAAAATTAACTGTTTCATGGAAATTGGGTCCACATGCACATATGATGCAGGCTTGCTTATATTACATGTAGATCCTTAAAACTGATATCTTATTGACAACAATGAAAAAATAGCAATTTATGTTATTTATCTTTTGTTCATGTAGCTGTCTTCCAAAATTATGATTAACAGGAAATTGGAAAGACATGATACTTGTATTTACATAACATCTATTTGAAGACTTCCAGATGCATCCGAAAGATACACTTTCAATTTATATTGCTTGCCATGTTTGTCAAATTAATATGTTATGTAATTCTGATATCGATAACTGCTTGACAATCTGTGTGCTTCCTTTATCCGGAAAGAAGACTTGAAAAACAATATGGTATTCAACATGAAATTGATAATGGAGAGAATCAGAATACAAAACGGGTCCCAATAAAACGGTTCATTTAAATATGCTGTATATGCATATTAAAAGAAGTAATCTCCAAGAGCTGAATTAATCTGTAAACAAAAGTACAACAAAGGGGCAGATAAACAATTTCTGCCTGTGTCTGACGTTAAAATCGTTTTCAATTAAATCATTTGAGAAACCAATCATGCTTGGTGTAGTTTGTTTGGGTTCTTTTGTTAAAGGGGATTTTGCTTCGAATCAAAAATCAAAATTTTAGTACTATACTTCTTATTCATCTAAACACTATTTTTTTTTCTTGTTTTCTTCTTGTGTCAGGTTCTCTCTTTTTGAATTGTGTTTTTGAACTGAAAGTGTTATTTTGTGGTTAAAGATTATCAATACGGGGAGGTTGGGCCTAAAAAACTAGTTTATCCCCACCACATTTTATATGTACCTGTCTTAAGCCGAAATTCTTGTCAAAGCTCCTGTTTGTCCCTATGTTTTCCATTTTTATTATTCTATTCCTATAAAAATGGGTTTTTTCATTATAATTTGGGGATAGATTTATATTGAATCTTATGAATTGTATTTTCAGTCTTGGGTGAATGCAAGACGGCGAGCAGCGACTGTTGGTCATATTGAAGACTGGTGGCCGTCTTCCATGATGGATTTTTAAAATTGCCTGGTGCTTGTTAATGTAGGTTGTGTCGCGTACATTTATTCCACATCTCGTTATCGTCTAAATATTACATTGGTATTAAATACAAGTTGTGATAAGAACTTATTGATAAAACCTTTAACGTTGTCATTGTTTTTATATATTTGACAATTGCGTTATATTATGTAGTTAGGTTAGCCTTATATATATTAATCTTTATTCTATGGCCTGAGATGAACTGTCGTGGAATAGACATTAATTGAAATTGTCGATTAAACCGGAAGCTCGCACAATTTAACGGAAGTTTCGTAAAAGGAGTCTGCGGGAAGTTTTAATTGACTGCCAAATGATTAATTTTAAAGAAAGTCTCAGCTTTATTTTTAAGCTTTAGAGTCAATATGTGTTGGGTAGTTAGAAAACAGTTAAATGATTATTGGACAAAATTGAAAAAAAGGTAAACAGAAATGATTCGTGTTTTTAATCTTTGTGCAAAATATCAATGGACATGATGAACTTAAACAATAAAAGCATGTCACTAAAACTAGTTTACATATATTACAGACTTGTATCGTTTTATTATTTTCAATAGATTGTTATTATGTTTGAGACATGTTTTCGCTTTGAAATAGAAAAACCTGTCAAGACTTTTTCCTGAAATATCTTACATCAACTTATGGTCTGAATAAGTTTATTGCATATAGGTGAGTGTTTGAAAGGGTCAGCTATACACTTTTTAAAAATTGATAAAAACAACAAACGTAAATATTACGTACTGTTTGATCTAAATACTTGACCTTTGAAAACCACCATACCTGCTTAAACATTTTGGTGATGAGTTTTTGTTTGGGGGGAATGCCTGTAACATGTATTCTATAGGCTTATATATACAAATTTCTTTAGCATCATGTATTTTCATCTACAAAACACTTTTTGGAAACATTGGTAAACAACACAGTATTGTAACATAATAGGTAATCACCTTGCTTGCTGAATTATTTCTTCATTCATATGAAGCTGACTTCTTGCAATTTGTTCTAGACCAAAAAGATTGTAGATTAGCCTCACTTTCCGTTATATTGATGAAGTCCTTTCACTGAACAATTCTCGATTTTGTGACTTTCTACATCTCATATATCCTCAGGAACTTGAAATAAGAGACACAGCAAGTTCAAGGAAGTCTTCTTCATATTTAGATCTTCATCTCGAAAAGAAAAACTTTCAACAGAACTCTATGACAAACGTGATGACTTCAACTTTCCAAATATCAACTTTCCTTTCGTGTGTAGCAACATTCTGTCCGCTCCAGCTTACTCGAGAGCTTGCGGTAATTACATCGATTTCCTTGGCAGAGCGTCACTTTTGACACAAAAATTGTTATCACAAGGCTATGTTGCTCCTCCGTTTCTGTCGTCACTCAAGAAATTTTACGGAAGACATCATGCACTCTTAAACAAATAGGGGATTTCCATCTCTCAGATGAGTGAAGATGTTGGTTTGTCATAAGACTTGTTTTGTCTTTCTGTACCAGATTTGACACACTGAATTGGAAATTGGCAGAGCGACGGGTGTGCTATAGCAGACAGGAATCGTTTACTCGTCCGGAGTTGACTCTAATTGCGGCTAGAGTTCCCGTTATTGATTGATATTTGGTGGTTTTTGTGTTGTCTGTTTTTTTCGTCCTGTCCTTGTTTGTGTTTGCTAATTTTGTCTCAGACTGCCCTTTTGGACTTTGACAATCGGATGCCCCATTGGTACCTCTGTTTTTTTTGGGGGACATTTTTGTTTGATAAATCCCATTCGGTAATTTTGATTGGGGGAGAAATTTCACGACGAATTGAAATTCAACTCTTTTAATTGCGAGTCGTTTATCTCCAGACATTGCAAAATGTATGATACGGATCAAGTTCAGAAAATGTTTTAGGACCATGTTTCACGTGGACATGGAAAAGAAATATCAGTTAAAGAAACACATTAGAGAAAAACGGCTTTGCCAGACTCGATTTTAACCCTAATTTGTTTCAACGAAAATAAGACTTAAATTTCAGTCTGTTTGACATTAAAACGTCTCATTGTCTATGGTTTATTTCAGCATCATTAGTCTAGTGAATCAGAATGTCAAAGGAGTAATCACACGTAAAGGATAGCCTGCAACGTAATTTAGTGCAGACTTCGGGTAATTGAACATATGAAACTCAAAACAATGTCGACAAATCTGATTTTAACAGTAAATTAAAAAACAAAACAAGATAACTTTACAATTAAAAACCTTTTTCACAGTAAAATAAAAAAATAACAAGAAGATTTCAAAATTTATTACATTTTTCTTGTGGTGATTTTCATTACTGGCAATGAACACAAAGGATTTAAGATATGTGCTTAATGTTTTCATTGACAAGTATTAGATAAGGGTTTTATGTATTTTTAGGTGAATATTGTTTTCGAAAATATGTCAAAATAAGAAAATTCTAACATTTTTAATTCTTTGAAAAATAAAGAAAAAGAACAGATTTAATTGTTTTTCTTACTATCTTTCTTGGTGCATATCACTAAAATATTTTTTGTACACACTCCACCAAAAACTACAAAAAGGTTCAATCCTAACTTGTGCTGAAGTTAACTTGGAGCAAACCAACGTTTTACTTTTCTGGTTTGGTTTTGTTCTCTTGACCAAAACTAATAATAATCTGTAGGTCGCTAAAAGCAAATCGTGGATTTTGTTTTAGTTTGGTTGAGAAAGAAGAAAAAACCCAACCAAACTTCTGGTAAGGGATTGTCAGAGGAAACCTATCCTTACCTCTGCCATCTTGGTAGGTGTTTCGAAAACAACCCAACCAGTGATATGTTTATGGTTCCGCTGACCATACCTCGCTTGTTTGGTTTTATTTTGACAATAACAATACCGGTAAGTCTTAAGTACCACTTTTTATAAGAATCATGCAAAGAGTGATTCATGGGTGAAAAGCCTACACCAATTTATTTTTGATGTGTTACTCCTACTAGCACCCTGATTTGGTCTTTTGTGCTCTTTTTCCAAACTAGCCCTGGTCCTGAGAGAAAAAAAATATATAGAATGCATTGGAAATAATTAAGAAAGGGAGATAACTCTTAAAATTGTCAACAATTTCAATAGAAACCATTGTAACAAAATGGCAAGATTTCTCCCAGGACCATGCAGTTATGAGCAAATTGTTATTTATGTCTTATTTTATATACTTTGAACTATCTTTCGTTAAAAATAAACCACTGTAGCCTTTTTATCGATGAATCACTTTTCTTCAATTTTGCATGATTCTTTTGTGGACTACTACTTAAATACATACGTTCACTCGCTGGATATAGCCCTTTCCAAAAACCCAACCGTTATTCCGATTTCGATTCTTTTATTTTCATATTTGCAAAAGTAGTTTCGCTTTATAGACAGGCAATATGATGTGAACAACGTTGAGCAAAGGAAAACAACAATTTATCCCTATCCATTTTTGACGTCAGTTCCCCTTCCCGATTCAATAAAGGTAATAACAAAACTACCGAACTTGAATGATCAATCTCATAGTCCAGAGAAAATGACAAAAACGAATCAGTCATACCGGAGAACTGGTGGATCGCAATGGTCCTGACTTGGTACAGGCATTTCAAATGAAATGGTGGGTTAAACCAGGTTTTATGGCGCCAAACCTCCCTCTTCCATTGCGATCTTAGGATCCGGTAATGACCATAGAACACAACATAGTTGTGAGACACAATAGGGATATTGAGGTGATCATCTCAGTACAGCACACCAGTCAATGACTAATTAAAACAATTAACTATCATATCTTTTAACTCAATTTTGAACTTTTCTACTAGTGGCTGATAACGAAGAAAGAATTTTTTTAGTGATCGTATGAAACGTATTTTCTTATAGCCCTGCTTCGAAAGTCGGTCACGAAGAAACCGGTGTCTGATCAAAAAATCTGTGAAATGTGTGCAAGCTCTGGCATATCGAACACCGTATGCAGGAGAAGTAGGTATATTGCTCTGTAGATTAGGAAAATTAATAATTTGAAAATTAAAATCGTCTCGTTTATCGTAAAGTTTTGTACTGAGATGACCACCTGGGTCAAATTCGAGGTGCAAATCCAAGAAAAATAATACTTGGAGTGAAATCATAGATGTTAACGTGTGTTTGAGCAGTTTAAACATTTGGCAGACGGAGTTAAAGATTTAAGTAAATTTAAACAGATTTCCAACGGCGAAGCCGATCCAGAAGTGCATTATTGGAAGATTTCACGGATCTGCACGTCTAAAAAGGACTATTGCAAAACAGAATCGCTGTTGAAAATCATTGAACGATTTGTTGTGATAAAACGATTTCAAACAAGTGACATTTGATGTTAAACCATTAATAGTGTAAATAAAACAAATAATAAAATTACCGAACTAAATGATTATCCGAAAAAAGAAAGAGAAAGACTGAAAATAAATTTCTTAATATTTAATTGAAACTATTTAAACTTGATTAAAACTTTATCTCCAAAATAAACTTGTGTTAATGTATTGTTTAACAAAATGAATTCTGATAACATTAATTTTCATGAAGTACTTTAAATGAGTTAAAATGTAATAAAACGCGAGGTTCTATGTTTTCCGAATGCCTTATTAAATTATATGCAACAAAAGTTATCAGTGTCTTATTTTCTAAAATGACTGTCAACAACGGTTACAATGAACATTAACTTAATAATTGTTGAAGAAAATAATTCATATAAAAAATTATTATTGTTGAAAATGTTATCACTATTCTATTTATAGTTTGCACTGCTTGAAGAATACTTTGAACGATACTACAAACACAAACCTTCTCCCTAAAACCCCAATGTTTTCTGAATTAAATGCATAACAGGTCACAGAATTAGTTAATTTTGTTAAACTTTGTTTAAAGTTGAAAAAGCACATATTCATTTCGTTGTTTATTATTTTGATTCAAAACATGAGCAAGAGTCAAAACATTGTCACCATGGATCATTACAACGGGAGTCAATAATGAAAAAATACATGTAAGTACTATTAAAGTGTTATTCTTATGGTTCAACGGTTAGAAGCACGTGTATTTGTAAAAAGATTTTTTAAATTATTTTTTTAAATACAATATAAATGAAACTAGTCGATCTTTCTGTATTGTACGTAAATGTAAACTCCAAAGGTGAAACAGAGGATGGATGATTTTTTTTTTATTTTAAAGGCTAAAACCGTAGAAACGTAAACAACGAAGTGACCGATAAGTTCTGGTTCTTAGTTGAGATAACTGAAAAAAAATTGTTATACAACTCTATCAATAGAAAATAATGAGATGTGGAATAAATGTACGCGACACAGTCCACAATCAAGCGGCAATTCAGAAAAACCACAATGGACAACCACCAGCATCCTTCAACGAGGCCTGTAGGCGCTGCTTGCGGTTCTTTAATTGGCTCAGGGTCTAAATAAAATGCATATAGTTCAAATCAAGTCCTGAAATAGTCACAGATAGACCCCCTTCTTAAACAAGGAACAGAAAACATCAAAAAGACAATTACAAACGAAAGCTTTGTCAAAGATTCCTGGCTTAGGACAGGCACATTTAAAATGTGGCAGGGTTAAACTAGTTTTTTTTTGCCCAACCTCCCCCTTTTAATATTCCTAGACAAAGCACAAAAAGTAAACACACTGAGCAAAACTACTTATAGATTTGTCACCTTCGGAGGGGAGATTTTTCAACAACAAATCGGCATTCCAATGGGCACAAACTGTGCTCCTCTCCTCGCCGATTTGTTTTTATACTCTTACGAGACTGAATTTCTTCAGGGACTCTTAAAGAACAAGAAGATGAAAGAGGCAAGGTCATTTAATCTTACATTCAGATATACTGATGATGTCCTTTCTGTCAATAATACTTCATTTGGTAGACGGATTCCTTCAATATATCCTCCAGAATTGGAGATTAAAGAGATCAAATTGCTTCACGTCTTTCTTGGATTTGCAACTCGAATTTAACCCAGGTGGTCATCTCAGTACTTTTTTTAACACATGGAATAACTTTATTGCACTTATTGCTGTGTAACAATTAGTACATAATAATTATACAGCATTCTACTATGCACTCCCTGTTAAGTTAGTCATTAGTCAAGCAGGGGATCAACTAATGAAAACAATCATGAAAATTGCAGTATTAGTGTATTACATAAAGAATTTTTACAATACATTAAACAAGTACAGATGTAACATATTTACCAGTTACTCTTGGGCGGTGTTTCGAACAATGGATGATGTAATTACTAGTCATCTCAGTACTAAAATTTACGATAAAAGAGACGATTTTAATTTTCAAATTATTAATTTTCCTAATCTACAGAGCAATATACCTACTTCCCCCGCATACGGTGTTTATATTTCACAACTTATTCGATATGCCAGAGCTTGCACACAGTTCACAGATTTTTTGATCAGACACCGATTTCTTCATGACCAACTTTTGGAGCAGGGCTATAAGAAAATACATCTCATACGATTCCTAAAAAATATCTTTCTTCGTTATCAGCCACTAGTAGAAAAGTTCAAAATTGAGTTAAAAGATATGGTGGTTAATTGTTTTAATTAGTGTTTGACTGGTCTGCTGTACTGAGATGACCATCTCAATATCCCTATTGTGTCTCACAACTATGTTGTGTTCTATGGTCATTACCGGATCCTAAGATCGCAATGGAAGAGGAAGGTTTGGCGCCATAAAACCTGGTTGAACCCACCACTTCTTAAGAAGTGCCTGTACTAAGTCAGGACCATTGCGGTCTTTAATTCTTCTGGTTTTGTGTTTCTCTCGAATAAAAATTACAACAAAGTTCCAAAAAAATGATAATTTTCATATTCTACACATCCTATTATCTTCGATTTATAATACCTAATTCCAAGAAAATTTTACAGGGTCACACTAATCTATGTAACTATATATACTACGGACTTTAATATCGCAATGAAAGAGGAAGGTTTGGTGCCATAAAACCTGGTTTAACCCACCATTTCGTTTGAAATGCCTGTACCAAGTCAGGACCATTGCAATCCACCAATCCTCCGGTATGACTGATTCGTTTTTGTCATTTTCTCTGGACTATGAGATTGATCATTCAAGTTCAGTAGTTTTGTTATTACATTTATTCAAATCTGACAGAACTTGAAATAACCAAGTGGTTTGATTTCTTGTTTGGTTTGTTTCTTTTAAGCAAAACTAGTAGCAACCCATGCATAGTTTTCTAAAAACGAATCGTGGATAACTTTTTGTTTGTGGGGTATAAACGGACCTTCTGGGTATGTTTTTTTCAGGACAGACCAAACCTGACATCTGCTGGTTTGGTTTGATCGAAAACAAACCAAACCAGTGACATGTGACCATACCGCGCTTGTTTATTTTGCTTTAGACCAAAACCATACCGGTAAGTCTTCAATACATACTTTTACTCGAAGTAGGTTTCAAATAATAAGATTTTCAAATAATTTATTGTGATAAACATGCAGTTGGAAATATGAGGTCACGTGCATAAACATGATAAAGGCTTTATGCAAATTACAAAAGGTATTTGAGAAACTGAATAACGTTATAAAATTTAAATATAATTCGTTGCTAAATCAAATATAGCTGAGTTACAAAAATCTTCAACATTTTATGCAGGTTCTGTAATTTTATGTAAAATCATAACGTCGACTATAGCTAATATAAATTAAGCCACATACTTGACTCATTTATTTGTTTCGTTATCGCAAAAGTGGACAACAAGAACAAAATTGTTTTTATTCAAATAACATACACTCTGGCAAAACAAGAGTTGTTTTTAGGGTCATTTCAACCAATGACAAACTTTTAAATAGCTACGCACAAGAGAAATTTTACTACTACAATAGTTAACTGTCATGTCATAACACGCCTGTTGGTTCGAAGTGAGCGACTCGGCTTAAATTGGGAAGGAATTATTAAAACGACTCTTATATGATCTATAGAAAGCTTTTTTGTGTCTTTTTTCTTCTTTTTGGTATTGCAAAACAACTGGAAAGTTAGAAAAAGTGTATGCTTCTCAAAGTAAACAAATAATAAAGTAACGAAAATAATCTTTAAAATGCTGTCTTGAATGTTTCTTTTGTCTATATCCACTCTTAAGAAAAAAAAATCAAGAGAGTTATTATTTCGTGTAACATTCGGTGCAAAACAATTATCTTAAAGATAAGGGAGAGATTGAAATTAAAGTTCTAAATATGTATTTGAAACTTAATTAAAACCTGTTTTCCAAAATGAACTTTCGTTAATGCATCGTTTCAGAAATATAACTTCTGAAAATACAATTAATTGCCACGAACCACTATAAATGAGTTAAAATGAAATAAGCGAGAGGTTCTACATTCTTATAATGCCTTATTAAATTATATGTAACAAAAGTTATCACGGCCTTATATTCTTAAGAGATTTTCAACAATGGTTAAAATGCACATTGAATTAATTCTTGTTCAAGGATGAAATTCATCCAGAAAAGTATCTGTTGCTCAAATGTGAATAATATTCAAATAATGTGTGCTTTGCTGTTAGAAGACACTAATAACAGGAAGGGATATGGTTAAAACCATATCCATTGGTACTCGAGTTACATATATGTCACAGTTAGGCTCCTGAAACATGCATAATGCATTTAGCATCATAGTAATACCTACCATACTAGAATGAAAGATAAGGTTGAAGGGATTCATTCATTATTATAAGCATCATTTGAACAAACCATACCAATATGTTTTTATGGCACTTTCTCGTTATAAAACAATATGGGAATTGAATGATTCTTTTGTAGGTGGTCATATGTCTGGAAGAACAGGTTACAGTTAATTTCGAAGCATACGATTGCTTAGTACAATGTATCATTAGGTGCACCTACTACTGGTTTTTTGGCATTGCAAACTGACAAAATGTTGATAGGACAGGTCACCCAGCTAAGCTCAAAAGGGTCTTGCAAGCCTTTTATAATTTTTGACGTTTGGCTTCCTACGACTCTGTGGATCTGAAAAAGTCCAAATGAAATAAATCCCAGAAAGACCTGATTATTATCTGGACAAGTCGTTGCTCAAAAGTTAATTTTGAGAAATTTTAACTGTCTGTTGCACGGGGGGGTTAAATCAATTATAAAGGTAAGTTCATATGTGCGGCCCAAAAGGGTCTACTTTAAAAGGTTGGAAATTTCAATGTTGCATATATGATAAGGTATACTTTTCACAAATGTCATATATCAATAGGAAAAGAGTGACTGAGCATTCACATTTTGCCTCCTTGTAACGATATTTTATTTTTTACCATTCAAACTTTGATTTTAATAGAAAATCTATAAAACATGTAAAGTTAAAGCAAATTCTGTGTAATTTCAAATGCATTAAAAATATATGAATGGGTGTCTTTTTAAAGCAGGCCAATATCTGAATATGGTGGGTATAAAACTTCTGGGCCGCACATCTGTACCCTAAAATACTTGAAGTTACCCCCTCCCCCCCCAACGTGGTCTGTAGTGTAGGGTAGTGTAGGGTATTCCGGACTACAGAAATTTTAAGTAGTTAAATTATCTCGCTGTGCCTGAAGTCATAGTATTACTGACAGGTTGTGTACATGCACATGGAACGAAGAACGAATCGATCGTTGTTTTCATAAAACAAGTGTGGACTCTAATGCATATTGCCTAGCAAGCCGCTATGGACACAAAAAGCAAAGGTCTGCTTTAGTAACATAAAAAAGACTTTATTATTTCTAGGTCCTGCTAAATTTTATTGTTGAATTCTATAAGTAGCCTTTGCTGTACACATACTATAAAATCAATATAAAACTAAGCCATTTTAAGATAAACATGTTGATGAATCTAAGTCATGCAAGTGTTTATCCTAAACATTATTTGTTTTTAGATCCAGTATAAGCATTGTACATGTAGGTTTATTATCTCCTATTTAGTTTAAAATAACTGCATCGAGGTTTGGTTATGTATGTTGAAGAGGAAATAGGAAACTATTGCAGATAGAGAAAAGCTGTTGCTTGCTTAAACCTTCAGCTCATCGAGCTCTACAAAAGTCTCCATTGGATCGAAGATGTCACAGTCTGTTGTTTATATATACTTATAAATCAGCTTAATGTTAAAGTTTAAAAAAGTTTCAATCTTCAAATTATTCTGAGAACAAAAGCTACCAACGGGATTCTGGGAATACCGAAGACGAAAATCAAACATATATTTTTTGCCTAGAAATTTTTACAATTTTCGTTTTATTATATTATATTTTCAACATTTAGTTGCATTCCAAGCATGCGAAGATGTAAAAAAAATCGTACATTGTTATTTTGACATTTTTCTAAGTGTGACCAAAAGGCAAACTGGACTCATCTTTAGTCTTGGGCCAATGCAAGACGGCGAGCAGCGACTTAATATGGTCATGCTGAAGACTGCTGGCTGTTTTCCATTGTGATTTTTTAAATTCCCGTTTCTTTATGTTGGTTGTGTCACGTACAATTATTCCACATCTATTTATCGTCTACTTTAATGGTTATCATTTGTCAGATCAGCCAATGATTTTGAAGTATATGATATTATATGAAATAAGTTTAAACCCAATGTAGATCTCTTTATGAAAATTTGCAATGTGCATGTATACCTTTAAATTTTTTACGTCTAATAGCAATAAATTATATTATAACTCAAACAGGGCAAGATCCAGAATTTTTTGAAAGGGGTTGGTCCACATAAAGTCCGCTGTGGACGAATGACGAAAAGGGGGTGGTTCTAGACAAATTTTTCAGAAAACCTACACGTTACTTGCGAAATTTTTAGCGGAAAGGAGGAAATTCCAACCTCGGACCCCCCCCCCCCCACGGATCCGCCACTGCTCAAATATTTTTGATTCTCACCCATTCAAAGATTGTCCCTCCCTTTATGATAGAGACTAAAGCAAACTTATACAGGAACGTTGCAATCCATGTTCCGCACACAGGGGCTTGGATTCTGGTCATTTATATTGACTTATAATAAAATCGACCCCCTACACTGTAATCATAGGCGGATCCAGGGGGGCTGGGGGCCCGGGTCCCCCCTTTTGGCGGAAAAATTTGGTTGAATATTAAGGAAATCATTGAAGCGTAACCAAAGCGGGTCCCCTCTTAGGCCAGTCAGCGGGCCCCCTCTTTTCAGAATTTCTTGATCCGCCACTGAATTAATCCAAGCCCCTGTGGTTCCGCACAGTTAAAATTTTTTTCTGACATGTTTGTAGTTGTGGCGACTTTGGTCTCTGTGTGGTGAATCGACAAAATTATCAAGCAATGATAACATTTTCGAACAACCAATAACTTGTGACAAATAAGTTTATTTTTCCGGATCCCGCAATAGCTTTGTTAGAAATAGATAAAATTATTTATCCTTATTAAAATGACCTAGATCAAGACAGACGAATGACCCAATGTGGCTATTTTGTCATTTTCTAAAAATCAATAAAATGCTTGAATTGTGTGTGTCTGATTGACCTATATTTCTGTCTGTGATAATGAACTATCTTCAATGAATTAACATTTTGCAGTCAAAAATTTAAAAGAAAGTACGCTTAAACATGTGAGTGACTACGCCATGTACGCTACATGATCTAGTTGAATCGCATTGTTGCTTTAAAACACCACCACATAAAAGCATGAAATACGAAGATGCTGTGTACAACTTTTTTGCAAGACTTAACTTATTTTTGGTGTCCGAATAGTATTTTTGTCCTTTAAAACTTTATTCAATTAAGCAAATTTTCGCAATCCAAAATCAAATATCCATTACGCTAAGGCTACGCAAGATATGCTACACTGACTAAAATATAATCCGAAGCGGAACACATAATCTACTGGTCGCGGCCATATTGTCTTGATGGAAATCCGAAGATTTAATAGGTGGTAATAACATCACGAGTTCAATGCCTTATTGATGATTTTAAAACAATTACACGTGAAATTATATCATTAAGATCGCAAAATGTTTGCATGGTTCATAAATACATAAGTAGAGAGTTGCCAAAACGATAAAACGATGAAAAAATTAACATATCTTGAAAAGTTCAATCTGTTTGTGTATATTATGCTGCTGAGATAAAAATTGTTCGCGCAGTAATATAAGAAATTTAACTGCAGTAACAGCTTTTATAGCGCAATAATGCACCGGATAGTGACTTTTCGGTATTTTTTAAAATTGATCATTGATAAAATTTTACACAGACTCTTAAATTTATTTACAAACTGGCATTAAAATCAATCCTCATGACGAACTATTTTGCATCCTATTATGCAACATACGAATCGTTATGCAATCGACAACAGGGTGAATCTAAGTATACATCTAGAATAGATATTCGAGAATAGGTCTCTCGTATGAAAATGCAGAACAAAAACAAAACAGTTATGAAAACATACATTTGGTTTTGTTAAAAAAAATTACATTTCGAAAGTCATCTTTTTCTTTTCTTTTTTCTATAAAATCTCCATTGAATCCGAGATTCAAAACTGAAAAGTTGCAATTGTCAAGTACATATTTTAAGAATCCATGTAAAAACAAAATACCAGAAGATAATTTTGAAAACGGTAAATTTTAAATATAAAAGATGTTCTCTACCATTGTTCAAAATAAATTGGTTTTCAACCGGGTGTCTTAAATGAAAAAATAATAAGATAAGAAGTATAAATTAGGCAACAAATTGTGATAGATCTTTCCCCTCTTTTGAAAATAATTGACGTAAACATTTTGTCGGGAAAATCTTTCTATAACTTTTTCATAGGTTAAGCACTATTTCGCTTTTAAAACATATGCCAGATTAATATGGATTAAAAAAGACTTTGTACATCAATTGTTATGGATATACTAAGACATTAAGCAAAAGAAATCAGGTAATTTTTCAACCTTTTCATGGTAATAAAAACAATGACTGAAATCCTAAAACTAGACTAGTTAGCATCCTTAAAGGTAAAAATACCAATCTTCGATAGTCAGTCTTAAATATCTTAGAAGAAGTTGCAATTCATGCAACACACTTACAAAAATATTGAAGATCGCAATGGTCCTGACTAGTTAAAGGCATTTAAAAGAAAAGGTTTTATGGTACCAAACATCCCTCTTATCATCATTAATAAACAAAAATAACAAAAGTTCTTGCTACTGTCTAACAGGACTGTGTCGGAATAAATAACTCTCCTATATATTATACATCCCATTATGTACAATCTTTTACGTCTGTATTACTTCATTTAGTTAAGGAAATATAGTCTGATAGCACCCATTCTTCGTGCTTCAATTACTGTCATATTCAGATATATGTTTTGTATGTCTGACAAGAAAAAAATGTATATCATTTATCAGAAACAAAGTAACACCTAGACATTTACGTTCATTCAAAAGGAATGTATAGTTATCTGACATGAGTTACACGTTATGCGTCATCAGAAAAAATAAGCTATTCGATGGCTTTATCCATATAGAACTGAATTATGCAACATCTAATCTGGGACAAATTCATACAGCAAATAGTAACATTTTCTGTGCCATTGATGTAAGGGTTGGCTTCTGTTAACTTAAGATAACTAAGTTTACTAGTTGATTATTTGAATGACATTTACATTTGTATAGATTGAAATTCTAATTACCTTCATTTTATTTATTTCATGAAATTGAAAGTGACTAGCCCAATATATCCACAAAGTGCGACCTGTGCAAGTTTTTTTTTCCTTTTGTATTAACAAGGATACACCTTGCTATGCATCTTTTTGTGCACATTTTTAGATTATCATAATTATCATAATTATCATTTCCACAACCATTCATTAGAAAGTCGAGAAATTTATATAAGTGTTGTAATCATATTTGACACAATCTAATCATCAATAATTACATCTTTAGAAATACATGTGTTTATTTTTTTACTAATAAAAACCTACATGCCCTTGTTTGGGTCAATATTTTTTCTTGACTTTTTTATGCTTTTTATGCATGTATACTTGGGTAGGTTTGTTTTTAATTCAAGGTGATGCGATGAACGTTATTGCATTAGTTGTTGACAAATCGTACCGGACTTGACATGTAACTGATGCGGTATACTATAAATGATCTTTGTATCAATTTTGCATCGACTGATTTAATTGCAGAAGACAGCGAGTTTCGTGTAATGATAGGGAAAGACGACCATAAAATCAATGTTTCTTGATATCGTTGATTGGTTTCGCTTCCTCTTAAAGAACAAATTATTTTGTAGTAAAAAATCCTTTTACACCATTTTATTTAAATGCGAAGCTCATATAATGTTAATTACAGCTTTCAACATGTTAGGATGCTAGCGATCATGATACAGGATTAACGTTGTTGAATGATTTTAATTTCGTAAGATAGATCAATTCAATTTTAAACTAATAATTATATATCATGTTTATGCCATGAACAAAATGTATACGAAATTAAAACAAGAAACAAGTATTGATTACAATCAATATTTTTATTCATTTAGTTGAAATTCCAACCACCATTCCATATTCACGAATTTATATTTCTGTGGTTTCATTATCATTCGTTAAGTATTAACTTTCATGGTTTTCGTGGGTGACCTTGGCACACAAAATTTCACACCCAACGAAAATGATCTGTATGTAGTTGATATGAGAACCACGAATTTATGAATGCACGAACTGACCTTTTTTTCATTTCAAAACCACGAAAATTTGTATCCTTGAAACTAACTGAATCTTCAAAATGTCACTTTGTCCAAACAACATTTAAGATCCTGTCTTCCTGTCTTTACTTTCATAATGATCCATGTATAAATCTTGTTTTATTGTGAACTGGATTTTATTTAAATTATGAAAATTCATTTTGGTTGGAATGCCTGTACCAAGTCAGGACCATTGCGATCCACCAATTCTCCGGTATGACTGATTCGTTTTTGTCATTTTCTCTGGACTATGAGATTGATCATTCAAGTTTGGTAGTTTTGTTATTACATTTATTTGCACATACCTTACAAGCAGGAATTGCTTACCCTTTCGGGGCACCTGTGTTTCTCTCGTTTAGACCGTGTTTACTCTCGTGACGACTTGACGTTCTTGTTGTTGATTGCTATTCAGTTTGTGTTTGATGATGTCTTGTTTCTTCGTGTTGGGCTCGTTCGTGTTTATTGAAATTGTATTTGTTCTTCGGACTTTTTACATTGAATTCACCAATGGTACATGCCTCTTGCGTTGGTCATTCACAAATTTCCTTAAAACTGAAACACCAAAACTGATTGTTACAGATCTGAAATTTTTACATGTTTTACGCAATGATTTAGTATCATTAATTGAAATTTTGAACTTTTATGTATATATATTTTTTTTAAATGCTCAAGATTTGACGCCAACGGGGTCATGTTTGACTTTTCATTACTTTAAATATAAAAAAACTGTTTAATTTGCTAATCAAAGAGAAATATTTAAGATATTAATTCGTTAATGATCTTGGTCTTTTATTATGAAAAAAGTCTCATTATCTTTTCAACAACGAGTTTGCATTCAAATCGGCACAAATTGTGCCCCTCTCCTCGCCGATTTGTTTTAAAATTTATACTCTTACGACACTGAATTTCTTCAAATACTCGTAAAGAACAAGAAGATGATAGAGGCACGGTCCTTAAATCTCACTTTCAGATATATTAGCGATGTCCTCTCTGTAAACCTCGCTTCCTTTGGTAGATGAATTTCTTTGATATATCCTGCAGAGTAACCACCGAATCCAACTGCTTCACGTCATTATTGGATTTGCATCTCAAATATGACAAGGATTGTAATCTCAGTACAAAAATTTACGATAAAAGAGACAACTTTAATTTTCAAATTATTAATTTCCCTTACCTTGAAAGGAACATACCTTCCTCACCTGCTTACGGTGTTTATATTTCACAACTTATTCGATATGCCAGGGCTTGTACAGATTTTTTAATTTTTTTTATACGACGCCGCTGTCTCCGTGACCGACTCTAAGACCAAGGTTACAAGAAAATGCGTCTCATACGGTCCCTAAAAATATTCTTCCCTCGTTATCAGCCACTGGTGGAAAATTCAAAAGTAAGTTTAACGTACATGTTTATTGGTTAGTGTTTGTTTTTATCAGTGTTTTGCTGATTGTTGTACTGAGATGATTATCTTATTATCCCTATTATGTCTTCACAACCGTGTTGCGCTGTGTCTTACTACTGGCGCCTAAGATCGCAATGGAAGAGGGAGGTTTGGCGCGCCATAAAACCTGGTTTAACCCACAATTTCATTTGAAATGCCTGTACCAAGTCAGGACCATAGCGATCTTTAACTATTCCGATATGTCTTCCATGTTTTGTCTTTTCTTTTGGACATTGAGATTGATCCTCCAAGTTCGGTAATTTTGTTATTACCTTTATTGTAATGGGTTTTGCTGAAATACAAAGGGTTTTCTTAAGATATAAAATAAGAGGTAGCTTCTAAAATACAACTGTCAAAACTTTGACAATAACACTGCATTTACTGGAAAAAGTTCAGTGATCTTGTAATAATTGGCTACCTTGAGAAGTAGGTTCAAACTACTCTACTCACTTGTATCAGATTCACTTTAGTTAGTGTCTCTTTGTAAGCACAGGTTACCACATTGAACAGAATAATCAGCAGACTGTGATATATCGCAGATATGAAAAATAGACCTGACATAAAACAGGACTGGTGAAAAATGATAGGCCCAATCAAGTTTATAACGCGTCATATGCAGCGTTTCATTTACAACAGACATCGTTGTTGCCGACACCATCAAGGAATTGAACTACGTATACTTTCCTATTACAACAATAAACACAGTAACGCATATGTCCCTTTGACCCCTCAAATGACAACAAAACAGAGTCACCACACAAGGAAACCAACCATTGGTTACTTAGCACTAACAAGCACTCAATTAGCACTTTAGAATTTACTGTGATATTGTTAGTTTATGCTCATGTATTGAAATTTTGGTGATTTGCAACACATTGGTAATATAATAAATATGTGCAAAAATGATACGGAATATTCGACGGAAATTTGAAGATTTTAAATACCAATTGTAACACAAATAAAGTTATCCTAGACCTAACCTAAGGTTCCCTCATTAATACGAGAGAAAAGGGGAATATAACGATTTATTCACATTCAATATGCATTGAAAATAGACCTCTAATAAGTATCCTTAATTTGTGAAAAGACACTATTATAAACTATGTCTGGGAAAGTCTTGCCTCAAGGAACAAGACAAAGAACTGAATATATATTGTCGAGATAATGTATGGCAAAATTTATTCAGAGTTGCTACAGATGAATATTTTAGAAGATTTATAAATGTAGTTCCTAATTTCAATGGATTGTTACACAAATGGGAATTTTCGTATAATATCTTTTTGAAATTACATTTCAGAAAAAAATTGAATTAAAGCATATTCTTCGGGCAATTATATGTCATAAATGTCATGAATGTTGGGTTTGATATAAATTTTATGTTTCTTTCGTGGAAGGAAACATTCAAATTATAAGCTCCGGTGTAATTCATTACTACACGGAAGTAATTATTTTATAAAATCATCAAAACAACCCAGTTTATTTTCAATAACAAATAATAAATATTAAATGGAATGTCTTAATGGAAAATTTACAAAGTTAACATGATTTACAGCAATGAACATGTATACTCATGGACACAAGAAACGTTACAAATTTTAATATTTAAGGAAATTTCTAAAATAATTGATTGATACAATATTTTTTTTAATTTCTAAAAATTGCATAAATTATCAGACAAGGAAACAATGAACATTGATTGACCTTAATTGTAAGCATCAGACATGCAAAAATGAAATCGTGAAATTCAAATTATCAATTCTGATATTTTTTATATAACTCGCAACCTATAAAAGTGTAAAATGGCTAAGATGACTATCAGGGTTCTTTATATACTTTTGCTGTAAGGGAGGATAAAGAAAATTGAAATTGAATTTTAAATGGATTCTGATTGATTAGTATTACCACAACCAGTTGCAGTCGGATACATGCACCTTGAAATCACCAATATCCTAAAACCTAATTTTTGTACCGAATCCACTAATGATAGTGCGAATAGAATAAAAAATGTCTTTGGAATAACCTCTTTGAATGAAAATAAGCATTCACACTCCCCGCCTGACCATTTCAATTTTCTGTAATACGTTGTAGACAATGGGTGTTTATTTTTTGTGTTTTTTCTGTCATTTCAATGCACACGAGTGGACAAAGCAACTGACACGATAGAGCGTTACGACTGACATACAAACTATTAACACAGGGATTATTTTCTCCTCGGTTGTTGTCCTCACTCAATTTTTTACGGAAGACAATTTTCCACAATCAAATGCAGTGTTTCTATAAGTACAGAAGTTGGTTGGGTCATAGTGTTTGTATTGTTGTCCTTTACAACATTTGATGTGTATTAAAGATGGCGTGTGTTGTATAACAAGCTGAAATTTCTAACCTCTCCTTAGCACCATAAATTACTCATATGTTTAGTTCACATTGTGACTGCGGTTGTGTTCTTTTGTATTTTTTATGTTTAAGCGTTTTTTATTTCTTTATCTTCATCTTGTTTTCCCTTTCCACTGATAACGTCTCTGACTTTTCGGACTTGCAAGAAGCAGAGGTACCAATGGCGCATCCGAATGTTAAAAGTCAAAAAGGGCAGAGACAAAACCATTAAACACCAACAAGAACGGGACAAAAAACAGACAACATGTGAAACATGGAAACACAAAAACTACTAAATACCAATTAACTATGCGACTGGAATCGTTACAAGAGTGAATTCGGAAGAGTAAGCAGTTCCTGTTTGCTACAGCACACCCGTCGCTTTTCAACAGTCAATTCAGTATGTCAAGTCCGAGAGATCGAAATCCCATATGCAATATTCGAATGTCCTATTGGTACTTCTTTGGTCCCCCTAGACTAGCATCTTTTTTAATCCAACTTCAAAAATGTACCATCTACTTACAACTTTGTAAATAAGAATGTAGTGTTGGAGGAAACAAATATAGATCCTCCTAGGCATAAAAAGTGAAATACCAATTTCGAGTTTCAAACATTTATAACAAGGACAAAATGTAAAATTCGAGGTGAAAAATATCAAACTAGACTTCATGAAAGAAATGCCAACCTTGAATTGTCCAAAGTCAATTTGACTTGCACTTGTTATCGGAAAATGTAAAAGTCAAAATAGAAACGAGAGTCTTCCATTTCAACAATATCTAGGTTTCTTGTAAAAATTTATGATAGAAATGAAGACGTGTTTAAGAGTTTTCATGTTTTTAATCACATACAATATTCACAACTCTTTTTTTTTTGGTTTATTGTTATGAAATGGCGATTTTTAAAATTATTGTAGCAGTTTGATAATCTTAAATTGATTATCTGGCGTACTTATTTAAAAATCGAATCAGATAAATTGAATTTGATGCCCACACAGTTTTTATCCACAACAATCAAATGTAATTTGTATATTTCATAAAAATTACATGGCTATTGGGTGTTCAATTTAAAATGTTATTGTGCGTTTTCTGTTATTTTTATATCTTCCTGTTAGCTTCGTTTACAATTGATTAAGTATTGAAGTCACTTGTAGTGAATCTAAATGTTTAATTATTTTCTACGGATATACCAAAAATACAAAAAGGACGGTTCTCAATTGCTTTTTAAGTACCACGTCACAATTTCCTGGCATAAAATGAACAAACCCAGCAGTTACCAAAACTGGTTTTCTGTGTGTTCTTTTATGTAATACTTATATTGACTTTCTATTCCTGTCATCAATCAGTGGTTCTTCGTTTGCTCCTAATTGATTCACAAATGACTGCAATTATTGTAAAAGGCAGCTTGATTATTGTCAACCTCTTACAGAGCAAGGCATGTAAAAGGACCAAACTTGCATGGAATATCAATTAAAATTCTCTTGTTCATTAAACCATTTTGGTGTTTTAAGTTAGTGAGTTTAATTACTTTTTTATAATTATACATCACGTATTACCAGTTAACTAATTATTCATTTAACATCACTATCATAATATCTGATACATGTAGTCCTAAGTAGAATGTAAAGAAATGCAATTCAGACTGAGATCCAATCTTCAGGAAAATTTATCTAAATCAGTGTTAGGTTTTCTTGGCGTTTTTGTCGAATAATGGTAAAGGTACCACTAAGTTTACCTTTTAGATGTATTGACTGTGATAGTCCCTATACTTCGCATTAAAAGTGAAAATAGGGGAGAGATATTTTTATTCTGATTTTTTAGCTAAATATATCAATGGGATCGATAAAGTTTCCATGATAATCCATGTTGGACAGCATTCACTTTTAAAATATCTTTTTCCTATATCTATAACTTATTGAGCTGTTTATTGCTGTTAACTTGTCTGTATATAATGATAGCCAAAAGCGTTCAAAGTGCAATCTTTCATTTTTATCTCCGTTTTATTATATAACGTAACAATAACGTTAAAGTGCTTTACATGCAAAGAAAAAATGTCCGAGAATTTGCACTGTAAAACATTATAACTATTAAAAAGAAGACGGAAACTATTACATAATTAATGTTAATTTACTATTGTATTTTATGCAATGAAAAATAGGTGTTACACTACAATTCATCTTATATTGTGCAAATAATGGATTACAATGAAGCATTCTGAAAAATACAATTATTTTGCTAATAACATCGTTAATAATTTGATGATTATTTTCCTTTCAGAATTCTATAAATATGGTGAACAGCGTTTATGCATGTAACTATTATGTTTGCTTAAATTAAGGTAAGTGCATTTATCTCTAGAATGGCTTTTTTGCTTTTGGTTAATTATATTAAACCAACGTATTTCCAAAGTATACATCATTTTGAATCATTTACTTATATTGATTTGTTCTATGGTACGAAGACCAGTAGTACAATTACTTCATTATATTAATCCAAATGATTTGAAAAATTTTGTTGATGTACATTTTAAGGTTGATACTAGGTTCGATTTTACTTAGGCTTGAAATTCAGAACTTGGAAATAACACATGTATGTTTGTCAACTTTGAAGCATAAGTTGTAATGTACTAGCATGAGCTAAATTTGGCATTCTTTATCGGCGCGTTCAAGATTAAATGGCTCTGTGTTACCAGACATAACAGTACAAAATGGGAAAAATAGAAAAAATATATCTTTTTCTTCCTTTTATTGAACAACAGAATTGTAAGTGTAAAAAAGTACTAAGTTAATATATTTCATTGTTAAAACTTTGCTTTAAACGCCTGAGTTCACTCTCGTAACGACTTGACTTTACCTTGCTTCTGCTCGGTAAATTTTGTCTTTTTTATATTTTATGTTTCTTCGTGCTGTTTTCGGTCGTGTTTATTGGTTTTGTCATTGCCCTTTCGAATTTTTGACGCTCGAATCGTGCCTCTTTGCTTCCTGTTTCTCTGATGTAAATTTCTGTAAAAATAAGTTTAAAAATATTTGTTGCAAAAGTATAAAGTATCACAGGGTGCTCACGCATAAAAACTCTCTTAGGAGCTTCAAATTGTAAACAACAATGCCTTCAAGACCATTTAACAATTTAATGCATGTAAAAGAAAAGAAAATGTATCAGCAATTTATATCAATTGAACAAAAAATTAAGTGTCAGTCTCCAACCTTAAGTTGTTTCCTTTTGAATACGGTGGGTTGAACACCATAAACTGTTGTTTTAAGTAAGAGAAAACAAATAACAAACTGGAAATAAGGGATTGTTTATCAAAGTCTGGATTTCAGATGACCATGGCTAATATCTAGTAAAATCAGTGAAGACACAATTATGAAGATGTTGATTTAGGCAAGCTCAAATAGCTTTTGAAGATAAATCTGTTAAGAATGTATTAAGTTAATAAACCTGATGTAATTGAGTGATATTTCGTATATTACGGTGTTACACAATAACTAATTCCATTTCGAATTTGGATATCACACTACCATATCAGTAGCCATAAAAATTGGTAATAATATAGTTACAACAAATATTGATGAAAATAGCGCATCGAAAGAAGCAAAGGTGTACCAAAGGGGTAACCGTAAAGATGAAGACAAAACTGGTAGACAAAAAATCATCATAACAAAACAAAGCACATAACAACATAAAACACACACATCGAGCTATCACTTTTTATATGTTTTACCTCCTTTTACTTGTTTTATAAGAAGACCAAATGACGGAGAAAGTTTCCATAGACGTTAAATTAAAGGTGACATAATAACAATATTTAGATATACCATTTATTCATAAAGGATGGTTTACCATGTTCACGATTTAAGGCCCTTTTAAAGGCACTTGTAATATATTGGGCAGTTATAACGAAGAAAATAACAGTACCTGCAGGAATCCGACGATTTCGGACAACAAGTTATATGTTTCTTAAACTGCTTAATGTACATAGCATTTTTATTGTTCTATCTTGTCTATATTGTACTACAAAATATTTTGAACTCTTTTAGTGTTGAATATTTCTGTATTATAACATTTTGTAAAGTTAACATTAATCATTTTTAAATGGTTGCATCCATTTGCATCAAAGCAAAACGCTATGCATTTAACAGCCAAGATTTGAAAATGACCAATATGACCTATATTTTTTTTCGGAAGGCTTAAGCATTGATTTGTTAGAGTAGAAATCCTTAGAATATATGTATAGAATGATATAAAATTGTATGTTTTACTGTCAAGAACCATCACTAACATATTTGTTCGATCCTTTATAAAGATTCTTTGGGGATTATATTTAATTACATAACCATAAAGCAAAATGTCAGCCATTCTTCATATTACCGGATTTGCTGTGAAATATAACTTGAAACAAAAATATTTTAGTAGGTTTATTGAGGCTGTATAAAATCTGTTAAGAATAATCAGGGGAGAAAACAAAATTATCAATCTTAGAAATATCTGTATATTCCCAATACGAGAAATGTAATGTTAGAAACAATGTATTGTATTTAACAGTACTTGTGTTGATTTGATGATCCTGTAGAATAAAAGTTAATTACAAAATTGCCGAAATCGGAGGATTAATTTCAAATTTCAATAAAAAAGACACAACAATTAAGAAAAAATTGTGAAATCGAAGCTCGCAATGACCCTGAATCGTAACAGGCATGCTAAAAGAAATGGTTGGTTTAACCAGGTTTTATGACATGCCAAACATTTGCATTCATTTCAATTGCAATTTTGAGTACGGTAATTACACAAAAACACAACATGGTTATAAACGTATAATAAGGATATTTATACGATCTTCTCAGTGCAACAACTAGCCAAACACTCATCAAAACAGTCACTAACCATTTCGTCCAACATAATTTTAGTTTTTCAACCAGTGACTGATAATGAATGAAGCTTTTTAGAGATTACATGAAACGTACTTTCTTGAAACATTAGTCTAATATTCGTTCACGGAGACAGCGGTGTCGGATCGAAAATTCGAAAAATTTGAACAATCCCTTGAATATCGAAAAAGTTGTGAAATATAAACACCATATGCAGCTGAAGTAGGTATATAAAAAAAGGTTAAGAAAATTGATATTTTTTAATTCAAAGTCGCCTCTTTTATCGTAAGATTTTTTTATTTATATTGAGATGACTACCCAAGTCAAATGTCAGATGCAAATCCAAGAATGCTAAGCAATTGGATTGTTTTGTTTATTCAATCTCTAACTCTGGAGATTATATTGAAGGAATATAAGATAAGTCTTAATTGTTCTTAAAAAACATAAAATGTCTATAAAATGTTACATACTTAAAACTAAAATATAGTTAGAATTTGAAAAAAAAACTGACTTGTAGTTTACAGTAGAGTTTGTTGGATCAATTACTAAAACGATTTATGACCCTAAACTCCCTACTTTCCAGGCGTAAGGTTTAACAATCGAAATATATTATCATAGTAATTATGATACATATATATCACACAAGGCATAAAATAACTGTTATTTCAGAGCTTGTGGCTTAAGGTTTATCATGATATCCTTGAATGAGCTTTACATTGCACATGACCTAATAAATGGTAAGACTTGGTTATGTTGCCTCTTGGTTTGTAATCTTTTCTTATAAAATTTTACACTATTATAAAAGTACTGGATTTTTATCTTTACAATGAGTACAGACATGAGCTTATCGTGAAAGGATCGTAAAAAACGACACAAGCTTGGGTAACAAATAGGAAAGGATTACTGTTCTGGGCACTCAAGTTTTATCTTGTCCTTTTGTAAGTTCGAGAAGCTGATTGCAGTTTATTTGAAAATGTTAGTTTTGTAGTGTTATAAATGTGTTGTTGTTGTTGTTGTTGTTGTTGTGGTAGTGGTGGTGGTGGCGGCTGTTGTTGTTGTTGTTGTTGATTTTCCTAGCTGTTGTGGTTGTTGACTTTTCTGTCAACTGGTGTTATGATTGCCTTTTGGACCTTTAGCCATTGGAATGGCCAAATGGTACTTTCATGACTTTACTTCTTAAAATTTCGTACTTTAATTTTTTTTAAGACTTTGAAATGGATATTTACAAGCGGCACTTGTATTTATGTTTGTAATCTAACAAAATACAAATACCAAACAGTTAAACTATGCTTACGCTCAAGACTTACCACTTCATTACTATACAGGAATAATCGCAGGATGTCGTTATAGGTGCAAATTAAGATGCTAATGGTAATAGTTGATTGTCCTTAAAATTATGGTACAAAAATATGACAAAATCGTTCCTTAATTTGGAACCAAGAGATCATTGAAACAAAGTTCATGTATGAATTTAATGCAGGAAAAAGTCAAGTCATTTTACAAAGAGGAATAATTAAAAGATGTCATCTAAAGAAGCAAAGAGGTACCAATTAATGGGGCCTTCCAGTGTCAAAAGTCAAGAGCAACGACACAACCGGTAAACACGAAAAAACACAAAATACAAAATCAATCGAACAGAAATCAACAACACAAACTCAAGTCATAACTAGAATGAACTCATCTGCTCCGGAAGAGTGAGCGATTCCTGTCTGCTATAGCACACCCGTCGCGCTGCTAATTTCCAATTCAAAGTGTCAAATCCGGTAAAGGAAGACACAACAAAGCTCTATGATAAACCAACATCTGCACTCATATGAGAGATAGAAATCTCATTATTTGTCTACCAGTGAATGGTGTCTAACGTACATTTTCTTGACTGAAGATATCAATCGAGAAGCAAAGTTACCTGGTGTTAAGAATTTCTGTGTCAAACATTATGCTCTGCCAAGGAAATCGATGTTATCCCTGCAAACTCTGGAGCAACGAATCAATTGTTATACGAACACTCCATAAGCTTAAGCGGACGGAATGTTGCTTCATCCCGTCCGCCCCACGAAAAGAAAAGAAAAATTAAACACCATAAACAGCAATTTGAGATTTGGAACTAAAATCCAGTATCAGCTATAAACCCTAACATTGTTTCTATTTTGATAAAATGCAAAGAACACCATAAACTGACCCTGTAAGTAAGCAAATAAACATAACACATTAAAATAAGGGGGAGATAATCAGTCTGGAATCAAGATGATCAAAGCAAGTATCTTGTAAAATCAGTAAAGACACAATTATGAAAAAGTAGATTAAAGCAAGCTCAAATAACATTTGCAGATAAATCTAGAAATCGGTTAATAACTTAATTAACGCGATACTACTGTGTGATATTTAAGAATATTCTGCGTATCAAACTGTCATATATATATTATACGACCTCCTATTACAGAGGAAAATCTAAATGACCGAGAAAAGTTGCGAAGAAGTTAAAGGTGACCTTGACAAAAATGTTTTTACAGAGATTTATTTCTTAATTTAGGACGGTCGGTACATTTTTAGAACACATACGTTACATGGGTATCTAAGTAGATGTAACACATGAAGGGCAAGTAGAGTACCGAAAGGAAGCCACCGATCGACGTATGTATATGGCATTTTCACTGTTCCGTCTTGTCTACTCTGTTCACTCTAAAAGTGGTTGGTAATGTAGCATTTCTGTATCACAACATCTATTTTCTAAACATTTCATTATTTTTTTACATGGGTGCATCCATTTGCATTAAAACACAAAACAATACATATAGAAGTTACTTGTCAAGTTATGAAAGTAAACAAAGAGGTAATTTTATTTTCATGATAAATGTAAGCATTGATTTGTTAGACTAGTAAAAAAGCATTTTATAGTCTTAAGAATATATGTGTCTAATGAAATAAAACGTAATTCTGTCAAGAATCGTCGTTTACATATTTATTCATTTTTTAAGGCCATTCCATGGGTATTAAATTGAATTACATAATCATAAAGCAAAATGTCAGCGATTCTTCATATCGTCAAATATTCATAAAAATATTAAAAATGAGACAAAATAATTTGCTAGGTTTATTGGGATTGGCTGAAATCCTTAGTGTGTTAAAATAATCAGGGGAGATAACATAAATATATATCAATCTTAGAAATATCTGTATATTCTCAATATGTGAAATATCTTTTTCGAAATAGTTTATTTGTTTATTGGCTTGTTACCCGGGTGTAGATTTTCCATGGAAACCACGGAATTCCAAACTTTTTTCATGGTTTCCTAAGAAAAAAGCTTGGACAATTTTTTATTTCAAGGTTTTTTTTTTAGTTTTCCGTGGTTTTCTTATGAAAAGTTTGGAATCTATTTCATAAAGTTTGGAAGTACGAGGTTTTCTAAGGTTTTTCAGCAGGTTTTTCAAGGTTTTAAGCAGATTTGATTTTCCAAGGTTTTTATTTTCCGTGGTTTCTTTTCTAGGCATGCTCAGGAGTGTCGTCTCCCATTTTGAAATTGACATTCAGTGACTTTGGAGCCAAAACATGTTATTGTTCAAAACAGTGAGCACAAGTTTATTTGTGAAGGAAATTTCATGAAAGTTGAATAATATGATGTATGTAAGTACATTTGTTTAATCAAAAACATTTTTTGAACTCGATTAATGATAGATAAAATGTAAAAACACATATTTATTTTAAAGTAATAATTATATGACAGTTGTTAAAATGCATGGTTTTGAAAGGTTTTATGATATTATACAAATGTAAAACATGGACTATCTCCCATACAAATGTACTTCAAAGCTCATTTGGTAAAGTCTAAACAAATCATTAGCTTCATCTATACATGTAAAGCCTAAAATGAAATATCTTTGAATGTAATTCATAAATTAGCACACCATCATTAATCTTAAGCATGACTTAATTATATGAATTGAATGAAAGTGCTGAAGTTTGAATTATTATGCAATATTTTTATTATATTGATGTGTTGTATTTGTACATTCATGTTTGTAGTTCATTAACTGGGACAACAGACTGTATTATATTATTTGTTTCAGATCAATAGGAAAGCGGGTAAATTTTTCAAGGATTTTGTCAAAATTTTCCAAAGTTTATTTCCATGGTTGTCCGTGGTTTATTTTCAATTTTCCAAGGTTTTCCGAGGTTCATGTCCAAGGTTTTCCACGCTTTATTTCCAAGGTTTTCCATGGTTTATTTCCTATAGGCGAGCGGCGGATATCGAAAAAGTCGTCTAATTAAAAAGTTTAAATTACCAAAAAACCTCATGAGATTTTTTGAACTCAAATAAAAGGTTGATTATTCTATTTTATGGATATATATGTTTGACAAGTCGAATATGGTCAGAAGATATAAAAAAATGTTGTTTTGTACATGTACCCTATGAAAATCTTTAACGGCTTGATTTTTGAAATTATTTTTTTTACCTGAAAAACACACACGAACAAAAATTGTAAATCACATCATGAAATATTTTGCTCAATTCTTTGTTTGCAATTGAAATTTTCAAAAACAATAATAATTTTCTACAATTTTTATCGAATTAAAAATCACGAATAAAAGTAGCAAAAATACACGTTAATTTTAACTTTTGCAACATTAATTGTCATTTAAAGCAAACAAATTGTATACTTAGATCAAGAAAATGTTGTAAGGCAACTTTTTAGTTAAAACTGCATACTTCTGACGAATGATAATAAAGTTATACTTAATTGAATATGTTAGATTTTGAGAAAATTGACTGCAGATGACTCGGAAAACTGTCGGAGTGTCCCGTATTTACATTTTAACTATAATCTGATTGATTAGTAATTGTAAGAATTTTCATTTTTTGGTGTAATTATGAAGAATATGTGCTAGTTTTGGGTTTGTGTGAACACAAGAAATTTATTATTTGGTCTTTGCTTTTATTTTTAACCTGCGTTGTTTGATAAAAGCAAAGTTTTAAAAATTTGTGAAAGGTGTACTTGACTTTTGAGGTGCGTTTGATATGTTGAACTGAATAAAAATTCAATTGCAGAAAAACAATAAATTAATGCCGTATATTTTGCCGAAAATATTTGAAATTATGTTACAAGACTATCTATTTGAAACTAAAAGTATAAACTGTGCACGTAAGCATCCAGGAGCAAATCAAGAAATTTTCGAAAAAAGGGGGAGGGCTCTACATAAAGCATTGCTGTTGAAGATGTTCATGACAGTTTTGCCTGAAATCTATAAGATTTTTTTAACATTTGTCACTAAGCGATATTAAGGGGCTCCCGGAACACCCCACCTGCTGGAGCCGTCATTGTACAATGATTTGGTCGTCTTTTGAACTTATGACTTCGCGCTTAAAAATGTCTAATCTTTGAGCTCAAATTGCACAATGTTCTGACCATTTTAGAGGCGTCAAACTAATATGTTCTGAAAGCCAAAACTCTTATCTCTCTATTAAGTCCAAAATATCGCCAAAGGTTTGTTATTAAGTTATAAAACTTAAAAGTTTTTAAAACCTCTATTCGCCACTTAACTCTTATGTGTTTTTTAGTTAGTTTTTCGATGATTTTCTTTCTTTTTTTCTGTGCAAAGTTATTGTTTTCTACTTAACTAGTTGGATTTAAGATATTGTTGTTGGTTTTTGATTCCTATTCCGTTTTAAACATGTTAATGGTAACTCAGTACACTTTTTATTAAAAACCTAATATTCTGATATAATCCACAAATATGGTGTTTTTGAGTCAATGAACACATTTGAACCATTTATTTTTGTTACAAACGAAAGATAATATAATGTTTTACAAATAGAGGAAAAAAGTGAGTGAAAATGTGAATTCTTTTTTTTTGCAATTCAAACTTTTATACACAAAAATCAAAATAATTTGACCCTTTTCTAAAAATAGAAAAATTGACGTAATAAATTTCTTCAAGGAGACCAAAAGTGAATGATTTATATTCACTTATATATGTAAGTAATATTTAGTCTTTATTTTCTAACTTTTAACCACATTTTGTAACATTTTAGTTGCCTTAATGTTTGCAGACTCAAACTTTTAGATTCTGGGTAGTGACCTTTGACCTTTAATTTTTTCATGTTCTGACCAGATTCCAAATAGCAAACATCGATATTATTAAAGCTAAAATATTAAACTATCAATATAGTTAAAAATATCCCATGAGGTTTTTGGGTAATTTAATTTTTTTTCAAGACCCTTTCCGCCGCTCGCCTACTAGGTTTTCCGTGGTTTTAATCTTATTTTCAATTTTCCGAGGTGCCAATACTCAAAGGTTTTTTTCCATGGTTTTTTTGCAAGGTTTTCCTTGGTTTTCCTTGGAAAATCTACGCCTGGGCAGTTTGTGCAGGGTTGCCCTTAACTGATTTTTTTTCTGACATTAAATTGATCGGTGACAACGCAAAGAATAGTGTAACTAAAAGAAAATGTTTAGCCGTCCGGACCTCTGATTTGCTTTCGTCACATCAGTAATTCGCAATGCTGATTACAGTTAGGATGTACGTGTGTCTTTTGCTCATATACGGAGTTTTCGTTTGGTCCTTTTTGTGAGCTGATTTTACCTTTGTCTTTTGAAATACACTGGTATAATATTTTTTAATAATATTGATGATTAACTTATTGACCTATATTTCATGTTTGTACCCTTACAGGCTTTCCTGTAATTACGCCTTCGACTAATCACCCTATTTCTATACAAAAATAATCACAGGGTGTTTATGTAAGCGAGAATTAAGTTGCTAATGTTGATAGTTGACTGTCCTGAAAAATTACCATAAAATACGACGAGAATGTTACTTGATTTGGAACCAACAGATCATTGAAACAAAGCTCATATATGGCTTTTTATCCAGCATTGCCAAAACATAATACGAAATGGAATATTTAATTAACACGTTATCAATATCGTGCATTAATTATCTTTTTAACTAAAAATTATTTTACTGTTGTCTCAAATGTTTATATTCGAAGAATTAGAATCAGCATCATTTGATATTAACGGCAATTTTTTTGCTGAAGTTGTCTGTTCGACAGTACAATTATTTTGTCGTACGACTCTGCAGGCAAACAATTGTATCTCAGATCAAATTTGCCCCAGCTACGGATATATTTCTCGAAGTTTCTCTGATTCAAGGTCAATTTCGATTCTCTTTTTTCCCTATCTATGCCCGTCAGAGGCATAGATAAGGTTATATTCCTAATTATTCTAGTATCTTTTGTTGAAAAATTATTTGTGTATTGTTTTATCTGATGGCGACTGCATTTCACGCTTATATACCGTGAAGCAGCTTTTTTTTGAAGGCGAAGACTTTTCGGTTTTATATCCCTTTGTTGAACCCTTTGACTAATTCATGGTACCCAACCCCTGCGAAAAATGTTCAAGAACAAGGTCTCTGTTCATGAACGTTCAAGAATTTTTCAAAAAGTTCATGAACTGTTCACGAACTGTTCGCTGGGGCATTTATGTCCTTACTGTCTTTCAGTTTTATGTGTTAGTTAGTCGGTCTGCCTTTTACAACGGCCTGCGTTCCTTCATTTCTACACTGATTCCATTTTCTTGTCATCTCTCTGGCTTGCTAGGGAACTTGTAAACAGCATCCAGGCCTACCTTATTTCTACCATTAAAAAAAGAAAAATATCTTTGTTCAGCATCAGTTTTATGTGCATGTTTCTGTTTAAAATCACTACAATCTTCATTCCTTTCCTTTTCGTTATTACCTCGTTTTATATTTCCCACAAGGACAATCCCCTTCGGTTATATATGCTGCTACGTGTACATTTTATGGATAATTTTACATGTATTATCTTCGTTAACGGGGTTCTCATGCAGCCGTTGGGATCTACTAGAAATTCATTCAAATAGTACTTACCCAAGATCAAATTTACAACAAAGTCTCAGATTCCTGGTGCTCGTTTCATCAACAGAAGCGCTCAACGCGAAAAGTGGAAATGCCAAATGATAAATAAATTTAAAAAAACATAGAACAAAAGACAAAATTAAAAATTCAAATTATAAAATGTAAAAGCAAAATGAATACTACAGTTTTTTCTCAATATAAGTTTAGTTGTTCATATTGTTAATATATTAAAGCATAACCAAATCTGTAAAAAGCTTATCTAAAAGGAAATGTCAGATGCTTCGGATTGATCCTTTCAATAACTGTAAATGCTGGCTTCTAATATATTTTTTTTAATAATACATGTAGCTTAACCGCATAACATCTTTAAAGCTAATGCAAATATTACATGATTTTATAGACCCTTAATTGACTCAAGCATGATAATACAAATATATTGAAAAGCATTAAAGTATTTTGAATTTATAGTTTATTGTCACTAAATGTTTGCGTTTTTCTTAATTGTGAAACATTTTAAACATTCTAATGTCCTTATTAGTCGAATTAGTTTTTTGCGTGTACAACAATTAAACAAAACATAACGGAAGTAAGCTAAGAGAACAGTGCATTTTGTTGCATTATTTCTAAATTTTGTTTCTCGGAAGAAAGAGAAAAAATAAACCAACTTTTATTTAAAAATATTAGGAAAGCAGTTAATGCATTGTAATCGTTTCCTTTATTTCATGTTTTTGTAGTTTTAGAATTCAGAAACTCCTATGTTCACGCAAGGAAATAACATTGCACTTTAGGTTGATGGTAACCTGTCAGTATGATTCTCGCATTTCCACTTTGTCAACAGCTTTCAATATAGAATCTTTTGTAACAACGGTTTTCTGAATTTAACACGTTTTGACAGGACAAACGCTTGATTGAATTATATTTTTATGGTTTCGAATGTTTAGGAAGAAAACTTGCAACAAATTACATCATCAATTGACAAGTTAGCAGATATTCCTTTTCTTGTCATTTCAATCCAAATCATATTTATAGAAAAGTTTCAATTAGTTTGTGCAAATTACCGCCTGACAATAGTTTAAATTAGGACCGAGTGCATTTAAAAATATATAAGATGAACATTTCTGAAGTTGCTTAAAGATCAAAGTTTGTTCCTTGTTTGAAAATTGGATTATATTGTTTTACACCTATAAGGCTTTCTATTTGATTATAGCATGGTGAAACATGTCGTCCGCCTTCTGTCAACTTATGCAAACCATTGCGCACTCTTAGTTTTAGCTAAGTTTGAACACAGAAAAGTGCATGAAATTCTTATAAATTGTTGTTTAGGTTAGAATTGCCATACACAGCTAAAATCAGTTTCGACTTCATGGCATTTTGTTTGCAGCTCGAACAGTTCCTAACCGTTGTTCTACGACTGTAAATAAATGATGTCATGTATTTATGTACGCAGTGTTGAGAAAGGCGCAATATTCCTCGCTCATAAGAAAACAATGTTTTATGTTTCGGTATGAGTAGGACCCGTTGGTTCCTCTGAAGTACACTTAATTCCACAACTTCCCAATTTCTCTATTTTCTATTGACCATAAAACTCATCTATTCCATTGGCTTTGTAACTCCCTTTTCATATTTATCTCTGTGATAAGGCCGAAATCGCGCCACTTGGAGGTAACTTACAGACTAATTTATAGTAAATATATGTTATGTTTGAAGTTGGGGTTTTGTTCGTTTATATGCTAAAAAGGCGTATTTCTAAGTATTTAAGAACAGAAAATGTTCGTACCATTCCGAAGAGTAATATTACGTATCTTTTTTATAGATGTAGAATTTATTGACAGGAAACAAGTTATCAATAGATCTGAATTACTCGGCGGCTAAGGTTTTAAAACTGTCTTAGGGCTACCCAAAACTAACCATTTGTAAGACAGGGTATATCATACACCGTTGGAAAGCTGCCAACAGAACAGTTTTATACCTTATTTGAGCAACTTAAACCGCACAATAATTCCTTAGTGACATCTTATGATCATAAATATATTTCCTTTCCAAAATGGTACATCATATCTCGTAACCAAGATCAAAACACAGCTTGTTAATGATTTATGGTCTCAGAAACATACAAAATTAATAATTGAATACTGGAAGGCTATACATTTTATGAGACAAGACTATATATATCGCCAGGCATTAATAGCCCGAGATCAAATTTCATATATTTTATCACCCTGATGAAAGTTCCATTAAAATTGCTATTATAAGTTACTATTGCGCGACTTCTGAAAGAAAAATCTTGGTCAATATTACATTACTAGTGGCAGTTTGGTTTGACATGAGGTTTAGGTTAATTGTTGAACATTCTGTCATCTTATATAATAGGAGTGTCCTCTGTTTTTGAAATGCCCTCAGGTCAACCACTGTATCATTGAATCATCTTGTCACTTCAAGTGTTTAATTCAATGCTCAATAGACTTAACTTATAACAATTTTCAAATATTTTAATCTTTAAATGACGTTTGTAAACCTTCAAGCCATAGCAAATGTTTCTTAAGGTTTCTTTACAATTATCTTCTCGTACAGGAAAAATCAACGCAAAAAGGAAAATAATCATTTGAAAGAGGAAGTAATGAATAATAATATCCTTACAAGCCATGCACATACATTGACATTGTACCTTGTCCTCTGAGCTCGCGTTGTTGATTGCTATTCAGTCTTTTTTGTGTGTTTTTATGTTGTCTGTTTCTTCGTGCAGTTCTCGTTTACTGGTTTTGTGTTAGCCCTTTAAGATTCTTGACATTCGAAGTCCAATTGTTTTATCTGCTTCATTTTTAAGGTTACACATGTAAACACGTATTACAAAGACAACAGACAGACCATTCATTGCATATATACTCATTAACCTTCAACAAAACCCAACAAGAACAAGTTAATGTCAATTTTGAAAAATCCAAAGAACAGTTAAATGAGATGCTTTTACATAAAAGACGACTTTTCTATGGTCGAAACCGTCAAGCGGATGAGGAAAAGATAGAAATCTTTTGAGCCACTTACAGAGTGTGTCTAGGTATCGACTTGTGTACAGCAATGATCTCCCAAGTAATACTCTAGACATGCTTTGTAATGGTAGCAATGCCTTCAGACATAAAACCGCAGATATTATGACTGGTGTGGATCTTACAGAGGACGGGGAGATATTATAGACCTGGTTTTTAATGTTACAAATACCTTTAGACATACCATATGGCAGTTATCACGTTGATCTTTAAGAAGATGGAGCAATATTTTAGACATGATTGCATTGTATTGGCAGTAATACCTTATGACATACAATACGGTAGATATCCTGTGAAATTTCTGTGAATCTTCAAGAAGACGGAGAAATGCGGTACTCTAGACGTGCTTTTAATGGTAGCAACGCCTTAAAACTGTCTACAAAACACAGATATCCTCCTGTGAAACATCCGTAAATATTCAAGAAGATTGAGTGCATTCTAGACACGCTTTGTAATAATAGCAATACCTTCAGACATACATTCAACTGCAAATATCGAGTCAAAACCTTGATCTTCTAGAAAATGTCGGATGAAGACGAATTGTAACATATAGAGAGAAGGGCTCCAAACCATAGTTCAAACATTGAAAGCAAATATTATTTCTACCCTCAAAAAGATAGAGAAATATTCTAAAACTGCTGTGACAACATATACAAAGAAAACATACTACCAAGCAGATACTATGTGAATCTTCGAAAAGTTTGAGTACTAGCTTGAAATGATGTGTAAATAAAGGTAATAACAAAACTACCGAACTTGAATGATCAATCTCATAGTCCAGAGAAAATGACAAAAACGAATCAGTCATACCGGAGAACTGGTGGATCGCAATGGTCCTGACTTGGTACAGGCATTTCATTGAATGAACAGAAACAAAGAGAGAGTGATATAAAAGGTTATTGTAAATGGCACCAGGATGTTTGCGAACCTTCGGCAAAATAAAGAAATACTTTTAAAAGGTTGTAGAATTATTAAGTTAAGGAAAGGAAATGTTACAGGAGGTTCAAAATATTTCTGATCGTTTGGAAGCAAGTAACTAATAATCCAGAAAAAAATAGGATTCATGTGAACCTTAATTAAAACCTGAATATTATACACGGTATAAATTGACCTTTCTCTATCTTTCAAGTTCTGAGTTCAAACCATCAATGGCATGTCTCCATCATCTTATTTTGTGTTAGTCTTTTCAGTTCTTGCTGGCTTTTATATTCTGTAAAGCACTTGTCTACTCTTTATGTTGTTTTAGCTTCCTATTTTAAAACATTTTTTGTTACCTAAATTTTCCTCTGCCGGCGTATGATGAAATCACTAGCTTTCTGTAACAAATGTCCTGTTTAAGTAGTCGGAATCATATTTTCAATAACTAAAGTTAAATATTCTTTGGTCATTCTGCGTCAAAATACACGATAAACATCAAAAGACAAAAACAGTGGACACTTTGAATTGTATATTGAATAAATGATACTAGTAGTTTCTTGACCATACATAATACATTTTGGACATACTTTGTAAGTTATAATAAATACATCGCAACGTCTTCTGGTAGAAAATTGAAAATCTCATACTGTTATTTGGTATTAATAGGAAGAAAACGAAATCCCCTGTTAAAACATTTTCCTTTTACGTAACTGTCTGACTGGCTATAAAAAACAAGTGAAACATATCTGATTAACCAATGTTAGTCAAATTTGGCGGCCAATCATAAACTAACAGACCATGTTCATAATATCTTTGTATGCACAGGAATCAATAACCTTATTGTTGGCCATGATTTAGCCAAAACGAGACAAACCTGCCAAGCTTAGGATAAAATGCCATAACGGGAACTAATTTGCCACGACGAAGTCTAATTCACCAAACAAGTGGCTAAAAGGTGGACCTTTTAAGGCAAATAAAGAGATTGACCATTTGTATTTACTAGTTTAATAAACATCGACTCAAAACATCAGTTGAGTTCCATTGTGTCATCTCTACTATCAGTGTGAGGCTTATAGAATAGTTGTACAACTGGTCATAAGCTGTCGTTAATCTGGTTATAAAATGTCCTAAGTTGAGCTGGTTTAAAGTGTTAAACCTATCATAAACTGTTCAAAATTGAATCTGTCATGAACTTTTCATCAACTGTTTTAGTTTGATCCTGTCATAATTTATAGCTTTAAAAAGTGTACGAAGCCCTGGCGCTTTGTTCTTCGCAGCTTCGACTGTTGTCCCTGAAAACTTTTCTTTTTACGTACGTCATTTAAGTCACAAGAACAAAATTATTGAAATAACAGTTCATCAATATGAAGTGTGATTTTACAGCACTCATCAAGGGCAAAAATCACAATTCAATGGTAATATTTCAAAGAATTGTTAATAAATGATTGTATGGAAAATTGTACTTATCCTATATCAAAGCTTTGAACAAACTGTGAATTGTCCTAGATCAGATCAATCCAAAAACTGTTCCATTATAATCTAATAACGGTCAGCAGTTTTAGAACAGTTTTCAGACGGATGCTAACTTACGATTCTCTAGACAAATTAGACCTGACCACATCTGTATACATTTCATTATTGTTATATGTAACATGTATATATCATTTTTTTCTGTGGATTGTTTTCAGTTAATACAAGCTAAAACAAGATTGAAATTTATTTATATGACTCTCTGATTAGAAAAACAAGCTATATTTTTGTACTTGCTGCTTATTTTCACACCCTTATTGAACCCTTGATTTGCTCATCAATTCTTCATCTCCATATAATACTATAAAAGCAGTTCCATGTTAAACATCAAAGCCGGATTCCGACGATTTATGAACATTATAACTCATGATTGCCTGTCATAATGTAAAATGATGCTTAATTTATCTATCTGTTAAGTGCTAATAAATAACCGTCTATTAAATATGATATTGTCAATGTTTCTTGATATCAAAATATTGTTTATAGTTCCGTTTATTTATTTTTATATTGGTTGCTTTGCTTAAGAGTGATATTTCGTTTCCGGATTTCATGGATAAACAAAATTCACAACATGTTTAAGCAGAGATTTGGACTGTTTTAGATCACAAAACAACTCTCAAACTAGATTGAAAAATGACAAAAAATGTATTTTTTATCAGGTAATGCATGTACAAAAACGTATCACTTTTTTATCATTGCAACTGTGTTCAGTTATTTAACGTCATTACAGCGTTGTGTTATTTCATATACTGGCATGGCGAATTTTTATATTCTTTCATTGTAAAAACAACTCCTTTTTCATTCACAATTTCCTTAAACCATATACCAATATACATGTAAATGAAATCTTTAAAAAAAAAATGAAGAAAATTCTGTTTTTTTCTAATTTTCATCATATTTATCAACCTCTCAACCAGTTTGGGAAAATATTTCTGACCTCTGAAGAAAAGTTTGTTCTCAGCGTAAATGCGCGTGCAATTGATGTTCAACCTTTTTGCATTTTTTGTTTACCTGAAGACATTAGTGAAAAGCCTTTTACAACTAAATTCTCGATGGTTATGAAATTTCTAACATCTCGGGAAATAAATTTGATATTTTAATCGCTCGACAAGCCTCGCCATTAAAATAATCAAATGTATTTCCCTTGATGTTAGAAATTTCATTATTACCTCGCTAGCGTTGTAGAAGCTAAATTTTTATATCTGCACTTTATGTAACTAATTACTATTAGCGATTGATTCTGATCACTTGCGTGGATCTTTGTGTAAGCATAGTCCTATCTTTGTTCAGTTGACTGGTCATTTACATCGGGACCCTAACATTCATCGAATAATCAATTACAGTTCAAGACAAAATCTCAAGCCAGTGAAGGGTAATTGTTTTTGTAAAATGACAAAATAGCATGAAGCATTTGTATGTGTCAGCTCTACAATGGTCATGAATTTGAACGTATCAAGATTTAGGCAAATAATAAAAGACTTGATTTAAGAAATCGTGCCTTTGGTTCTTATTGCGTGTCGTTTTTATGGAACGGTGGCAAACCGACACTTTTATTTTACCGTTACTAGCTCGGCGAATGCGTTGCAGTAGGCTGAAACTGCTCATCCTTCGGGATCATCGGAGTTAACTCTTTTTACGACTCGAGTTCGCGTTGTTAATTGCAATTAAAGTGTTTTTATGTTTTTATTTTTTCTGTTCCTTTGTGTTGTTTTTGTTTTTGTTAACTATGTTTATCTTTGTCCTTTTTTAACCAATGACATTCGTGTGCCCCATTGATACCTCTCTGCTTCTTTACCAGTATACGTCTGTGTGTGGATTGCTTTTACTATTTCATTATGAAGAAATTCTTAATGACATACAGTTACTTGATGGCCGAATACTCTCGGTTTAGCTACTTGTTTTGTCAGTACGACCTAGTAACTAGTTTATGCATCAAATTAACCGATTTCTATACCCGCTTTTGTATTTTGTAAATAAATGTTCTTTGGTTTGAATATTTTGTCTCTATAATGTTGTTTTTTTCTTTTAACATTGTTATACAAAATGCTTCAAATTTTTACTAAGTTTGATGAGCGTCTCGTGAACAAGCCTCTTCAGAAATCTTTAAGAAAATGTAACTTTCTTTGAAATTTATTCATTGATTGAGATGTAAGGTTACTAGTCGAGTTGAATTAACCTACTGCGGTGGGTATAGTCTGGTCAAAAACAGAAAAGTAAGGCCTTTGTCAATAATGATATAGACTGCTGTGACCAATGAAAGCAAGAGAGTCTACATTCAGACATCTAATGAATAGTAAGAACGGTTTGTTAATGTCGCATCAGGTTCTCTCGACATTATACAAACCGTTCTTGTTGTTATATAATGGTGTCTTTTTTGTTGCCAATCTCATTCCAAATGGGTATTTATGATTCTGTCTTGTTAAGTTCTTTACTGATGTATGGTAATTACAAGTATTGTCGAGTTGACAAACAAAAAAGATAGAATCAAATAAAACATAAATTACATTTATTTTCAACCGGCTGTTTCATTGTGAACTTTAAAGTAATCTTTTAAGTCATTTTTTATGAAATTCTAATGTAAGATTTTTGAATAGCATTTCATGTCAAATTGTCTTTAATAAACTACATGTAGAGGAATGAAGGTAACAGTTTATCAAAAGGTAGCTATATTGCTGTTAAATAATAACTACAACAAAGTTCCAGACTGAGGAATTAAACAACAATAATCTGCATTTTTATTTTCTTGATTCATTCCAAGTGAAATTATGTAATAGAGGTAGAAACAAGGTTTTGTGGCATCAAACTTCCATCTTCCATCTTAAACTCATCACAAAATTGAAATTAAAACTTTTCATGTTTTATTGAAATGCTAAGCTATTGTCTTAAGTTTTATAGGCGACAATTACTAGCAGTTGATTTCATCAATATTATTTCTTTTCGATATACAGATTTAGAAGTGAACAAATTCTCTCTTAGAAGCCCTGACAATGACTTGACAATTACAAGACATTCCACTCAGAACAGATTAAACACACATTGCCTCTTAGATAAAAACCAAATAAATCTAATGATTTAAGGGTAAACGTTTTGTATTTATTACGCCATTCCATTTCTTTGATTCTAGACACTGTAAGTGCGAGAGAAATTGACTTTTATGGCCATTCTGTTGGAATGATTGTATACAATATACACGATTTCATTATTTATTTCCAATTTTGTAGGTCTCTCGAGTAATTGTTATCATATTACCTATGAAATAAAAACCATAATCGGCAGAAATATTGCGAAAGAAGAGTCTTCATATTCTGATATTGGTGAAATGATCACATTTGATGCAGAATAAATTTTCAATTATTGAAATTCGTTCGCTTGACGGTATATTACGTAGATAAATGTTTTTATCTGTGATTTTATTAATCTAAATTCTAGCGTCAAAGACAATCTTTTATCAGAAAAAAAGATTTATACGTTCAAAGAAAATTTACAATGAAATCATAAAAACACAGTGAATACTGCAATCATTAACAAAGGATTTAGGACTATAGAGCATAAACAAATAAGTTCGACGGTTTTGTGGCGAACCTACACTTTAAGCAGTCTAACCGACTTGTTTTTATGCTGCGTTCACACTTACAAATAATGCGCATTCAATTTGATTTCAATTCGCATTCAAAAATTTTGACGCGTTCACACATAAAAACTATTTGAATGCGAATCAATTCGAATTGAAATAATGCGAATTATCCAATTCGCTATGATGATACGTTTTCGATAATTCGAATTGGATAATTCGCATTCAATGCGCATTGCATTGCCGTGTGAACGGAAACTTTTATTCAATTCGAATTATATGACAAGTCATGAAGTGCCCTAAATATATCTCAATTGCATCAATTAATATATATATCTAATTGCTCCAATTTAAAATAAATATCTAATTGCATCAATTGAAAATATTACATCTAACATTAAATGAAACGGAGTAAAATCCAAAGAGGGGGTCACACATGAACTTTTAACGTTTACGACGTCATTAATCCTTGACGTCATAGCAGAATTCCAGGAATGCGAATTGAGTGGTAAAATATGTGTGAACGGATATCAGTTTCAATTCGAATTGAATGCGAATTGAAGACACGTGTGAACGCAAACGACGTTATCGAATTCGCATTCAGTTCAATGCGCTTTGGTAATGAGGATTGAATGCGCATTAAGTGGTGTTAAGTGTGAACGCAGCATTATACTCTTACGAACCTTAATTTCTCCAGGAACACGTTAAAACATGGGGATATAAAAACGATCTCAAATGTTTGATGAAGTTCTCTCCATCAACAACACTTCGGGTTTCTTCAAAGTAACCTCAATATATTTCATGATTTTTGCGATATGCAAGGGCTTGTACATTTTTCCTGATTTTGTATCACACACTGTTGTCTCTGTGATCTCTTTTAAACCAAGGTTTTCAGACATAAACGTTTCATTAGGTCTCTTAAAAGTTTTTCTTTTAATATCAGCCAATGGAAGTAAATATAAAAAACTATGTCAGACGAAATGATTCGTGATTGTTTTGAATACTAGGTGTTTTTATTGGCTGCTTGATGTGCCGAGATGATCACTGTCATGCTATACAAGTTTTGTTACCGGACATTTAAATCGGAAAGGAAGGGGGGTTCAAGGTTAAAACTGTCATACACTGTTCTAAACTACGGCGGTTTTAGAACTATATTTTAAGCTACACCCTCTCATTCCGATCTACTCCTTTGCAGTTTTAGGCTTTATCCTGTTACAAAAAGTGCTCTAAATGCCACACTGTTATTTGTTGTATTTGTTTATTGTTATTTGCGACCATTAAGTTTATTCAGTAGTACTCAAAGATAAATTTGTTAAATGAAAGTCAATCGAATATCGCATTATTATTTGAAAAATAATAATACGTAGTTGTACTGAATTGCGACTGATTACCGTCAGTGCGTAGAACTCTCTGTGTGCAAATAGAACATTTTAAAACCTGTCAGACCTTAGAACTTAAGTTTCAAGGTGCGTATTATAATTCAGAACTGACAAAAATGTTTTAAAATCGAAGATTCTTGTGTGTTTTTTGTAACTACTCGAGCCTTAAATCCTTTTGATAAATGTGATCCTTATTCAAAGATTATTTGCGATATTTACTTCAACTTTAACTTCGTACTACCATGGTCAAACAAATGTTAAAGTAAGAACTAATTTTATGGTAATGTCTTCGTGTTGTTGATGAACCGGTCATTGCCGACACATATGGAGCTATCAATAAATTCATTAATACATGTCAAATTATTGTCTTTGATTCTCCAAGAAGTATTTAGGAAATCCTTTTGAAGCCTTAAGTGATTTTGTCATATAAACCTGTTATTATCAGCCCCTATATAATGAAATAATGGATTAAGTGTGCATTACGTGATTGAGTCGGAAAGAAATAAGTAGAATTGTTTATTAGTTTATCAGAATCACTAGTTGTCTTGTTCAACATTAGTTCAAAAGGTAAGGATATTTTTAAATAAGTTAGACTTTGTGTCAAAAGAGTAGATTTTTAAACTTCTGGTTAAAAATATTAAACAGATTTTGACAAACCGATGGTAGATATGACTAAAACTGTTTATCAAAATTATCTTTTACCCTTATCACTTTGCAAATGTATCTGGTGAAACTTAATTTTGCAAACCATAAGAGATTGATAAAGCCATTGCTTTCATGGAATGAATAAGGGTAATAACAATACTACCGAACTTGGAGAATCAATCTCAAATGTCCAAAGGACAGGACAAAAACAAGACAGACATGCAGAAAAAATTGAAGGTAGAAAAATTATCAACTTGATTCATTTCTAAAGAAAAGGTGGTAAAGACCAGGTTAAATATGTCTCTAATTGCGAAACTATAGAATGACACATTTGTAGTTCACAAAAAACACGGATAATATACATATTGAGGTTATCATCTCAGTACAACAACCAGCAAAATACTTATCACAACAATCAATGACCATTCGTGTAACATTATTTTGATTTTTCCACCAGTGGCTGATATTGAAGGAAAACATTTTAGAGACCGAAAAAGACTTATTTGCTTTTATAACCTTGGTCCAATAGTCGATTACAGAGATAGTGTTATCGGATTAAAAAATCTGAAAAATTTATACAAGCCCCGGCATATCGAATCAGTTGGGAAATATAAGTTCAGTATTTTGGTTTATAAATAAAAATATAAAGCGTTTGTTAATCTTTTTTATTTTAAATCATTTTAATATTTAAACCATCAACACAACTTACAAATATCACAACATAATAATGTACGAATACAATGAAGGCTGACCTGGATCAAGGTGCAACCGTTCCAGTGACCAGTGTCGCAAAAATGTCTCAGATGTGGGTTTTTTTACCGTAGCAAAATCTTAAATCAGATCTACAAATGTTAGGAAGCTTAAAAACGATCTAGTTTTATATAAAATGTTTCTTCGTATCCGATGACAAAAACTTACGATTAAAGTTTTGAAATAAAATAAACATTAAAATAAACTGCTTACTCTTCCGGAGCACCTGAGTTCACTCTAGTTTCGACTTGAGTTCGCGTTGCTGAATGCGGTTTTGTTGTTATGTGTGTGTGTTTTATGTTTTTATGTGGTTTGTTTTGTTGTGATGATTTTTTGTCTGCCGGTTTTGTCTTTGTCTTCACGGTTTTATGATACTGATTACCCCTTTGGTACACCTTTGCTTCTTATGTATTATATCTTAATCGTAGGGGAATGACAGACGGCAAGAATTGACTGTTCGTCACATTGAAGGCTGTTGGCTGTCTTCCACTGTGGATATTTTACATAACCATGCAGGTTGTGCTGTGTACTCCATGACACATGTAATAGTCAGTAAGAAATGTTCTCTCTTTTTGGAAAAGGTTTTTAATGCTCGTTCTGTCTTTGTCTTTTGGTTCTTTTTAAAGTCTAATAAATGTTTTAAATATCAAATACAAATATAACGACATTTAACGACAATATATAATTTTTAACTTCTATTTTAGATCTGATTAATTCTAGGTAAATGTAAAAACATCTCAGTTATATTCATATTCTCTTTTAAGTCCCCAGACATCACTAATGCACAATTTGACATTTCACTAAAGATGAATTTCCTATATGTTCGACATAATTAGAATGAAAGTAGAACATGAAAAATAATGTGGACTGTCAATAGTTCATAAAGTATTTGAAAGAGTATGTAGAACAATTTTTTTTTCAATTTTTTTATTTAAAAAAAACAGATTATCTTAGGCATCAAACTCAATCTTGTATGATTAACATAAATGAAAGAATTATTAATTTTTACTGACATTAGCGATTAACAAAGTATTTTAAAAGTTTCGTTATATTAAATGTTTCCAGCTTTTTTTACTTGAAAATAACCAAGATTTATTCTAGGCATTGACTTTATGAACTCTGATACAGATTTTCTATTTCTAATTTTCTTGTATTTACACACTTAATACTTTAGATAACTTTTTGGAATGACCTCCAAGTTTTTACACGATTTGTATTTATAATTTCCTTGTTAAGTTGGTCAAATTGATTTTTGACCTTTTTCACATTGCATACAAAGAACTGTGAGAGCATACAAGTTTCGTTTTAGCTGCTACAGATATATAGTCTCTTTTGAGTCAAGGCTGTCAGATGACCGTTTATTGGAGGTTACTGGTATGGCAATTTGAAAGTAAAATACAGTGTTTTTGTCATGTTTATAGCTTAGAAACTAAAACAAAACTATTCCAAACATTGAAATGGTGTTGCTTGCCGAAAATGTCAGCTCATGGGCTCTATAAATTTCTCTTCTTTTGGGTCGATGATGTCAGATGACCCCTTAAAGCTGAAAAAATGTGGATTTTTTTTGGCTCTTTCCATAGGCCAATAAATAGCAAATGGGTCACTGAAGTCTTGATGAATAATATAAGTCAAAGACAAAACCTTGCTCTGCGAATCGCAGTACAAAAATTTACGATAAAATAGACGATTTTACTTTTAAAATCATTAATTTTCCTAACCTGGAAAGTAACATACCTACGTCACCTGCATACGGTGTCTATATTTTACAACTAATTCGATATGCCAGGGCTTGTACACATTTTTCAGATTTTTTGATCCGACACATCTTTCTCCGTAACCGACTATTAGACCAAGGTTATAAGAAAATACGTTTCATCCGATCTCTAAAAAAAATCTTTCTTCGGTATCAGCCACTGGTAGAAAAATTCAATATCATGTTAGACGAAATGGTTAGTTCTTGCTTTGATTAGTGTTTGGCTGGTTGATGTACTGAAATGATCACCCTAGCATCACAAACCTGTTGTGTTTTGTGTAACTACCGGACCCGAAGACCGCAATGGAAGACGGAGGTTTGGCGCGCCTTAAAATCTGGTTTAACCCACCTTTTCTTTTGAAATCTCTGTACCAAGTCAGGACCATTGCAATCTTCAATTTTTCCGGTATGTCTTCCTTGTTTTGTCTAGTCTTATGGACTTTTGAGATTGATTCTCCAAGTTCGGTAATTTTGTTATTACCTTTATTTACATGCACAAAAGATATAACATATATAAAACTTTATTCTTTTACTACATGTAATATTCTTATAATACAAATATACTCAGCGTATTTTATTTAAACAGAACTTCTATTTTGAGGGAAAACAATTTCATTAAATCTATTTGATTTAACAGAGAATTTCATTGAGGTAAACAGACATGGAGCAAAGAGCAGACAACGTCCTCATCTTTTAGATAATCTCCAGTTATAATTTCTGCCAAATGTATCACTTATCTTTCTTAATTGACATTAACATGCTATATTGTCTGGCATTACCAGTATCCTGAGAATATCAGTTCCTATCTTGACTGTTTATTTGTCCATGTTTGATCTATTGTTTCTAAAACTAGTCTCAGAGATTTTTAGATATCGACTGAGAACAAATATGACCGGACTTTGCCACTTCAACTTGTTTAATTACACCCTGCTCCAATATTAATATTCATTTGAGATATTCTATTGCTGTTAATGTGAGCAAACATCAATCGTACATTGGCTAGCTTTGTTATTACAGTGAAAGATAAATACCTATAACATAACATCAGTGGTTTCAGGTAAGCTAATTTCTCAATTTCTTATTAATTGAATTGTCAATTTTGAGCAAGTATATGACAGATTTATATTTTAAGACGGAGTCCACGTGTCTTTATCATAACTGATCGATTTTTTTTATTATTTCAAACCTTAATTCTTATAGAAAGTTGGTTTTTTTGGGGTTTTTTTGGCTGGGATTAATGAGCAACATAAGTAAATATCTAAATTGTATATTGAATTTCTTAAATGTTAATTTTAATATACATTTATAATATATATACATTTAATTGTATACCTGTAACAGTTAATTCAAGCTGGTTTATTTTTTAAGGTTTATAGTTTTGACCAGTCCTCGCGTGTCTTTAGAAAGTATTGGGATTTGTTAAAAGATGTTTTGCTACTTTAGTGACTTTACTGTTGAAAAGTTTTTAGAACTGTTTATGTCAAACCCGGTAATACTTCCCGACAGTAATAAACTGTTCTTTGTCTTGGCAGTTTTGAAACTTTTTTTTCACCTTTACAGTTTTGGACTTGTAATGCGCTATGACAGTTAAAGAACTTTTTTGCGCCCTGAAAGTATATACATGTACATACAAGAACTATGTTCCGTCATAACTAACTATTGTAAGTAAAGTATATTTAAATTATAGTATATTTTGAAAAATATACTTTTCCAAAATCATAATACTTGATATTCCGTTAGCTGTTTGAGGATATCCAATGTTTATGTTTTATTATAATTATCTTCAAAGATTATTGCTTGTTTCAGGAATTGCTGACAAACTTAAAATCAAATCAAATTTTGAACTATGCTGTGCATGACGCAATTTCTTTATAAACCAACAAAATTTATAATTCTGTATTTGCCATTGATCCTTAAAGTGACCACTGGCCTTTGACGGCAGTTTAATGCGTGAAATTTGGGATGCTTCATGTTCTAAACAAGCTTCAATTGACAACAAAACCCTTGGGTTGGAATCTTGTGTATATTCTATGGTCTAAGTGACCATGACATTTTTCCTAAACAGTATCAACATTTCTATTTCATGACAAAATAACTATAGGGAGTTGTCACTGTTATTCAATTCAGTCTATACAACCAGCTGTTTTGGGCAACAATGAAAAGGGTTTATGTGTTCAGTTGGATGTTTTTAGAACTTAATTCGTAAAAACGAAAACGTCAGTTTTATAGCTTAAGTTTTATAGCTTAAAGTACGTAGTTTAATGAAAGATGTTAAATGATTTTAAAGTTCTTTCTGTAGCCATATAAACAAATATTCATTAATTTCAATTGTATAAATACAGTTTTTGTAACAAATCAAAGTTCCTCATTTCTACGCTTTCCCCGACTGATTTGTATTACATTTCACGTATCGTCGAAATAATACCATACAAAAATCGTATTGACTTGACATGAACTATTGCCATAACTTAATAACAGTTTCGATTGTTGTCATAACTCTTTGTCTAAGCATTAGATCTGAGCATCGATCCTTATATAGGGTGTAGGATTGTCATTGTATCACTTTATCCAGTTTTCATTTGAGATTAGCAAACTCCACATCTCAATAATGAATCTTTCATTTCAACGTTAATACATTTACATTTGGCTTTGTTCAAATTGTGTGGTCAATCCGCATGACATTTATACTATATCTCAATATTCATTATTGTAGCAACTTGTCAATGTTGTTCTTTCCAATGTATTGTTGTGTAGTTTTAGGGCATAAGTCAAATCCTTGTATGTACATTTAAGGTAATACAAATTATGTCTTTTTTTTAATTAATCGGATTTGAATACGTGTAACTTTAAAAAATACTAGTACCAGATGGAATCATCAATGTTTAAAAACAATTTTGTTTCCTTTCAAATAATAAGAACAAAGAGCCCTTGAACAAAAAGTCTAACGCAAAGCAAGGCATGTACGCTTCACACAGATGTCTGACTTTATCATATATTCCTCTTATTTCCTTATAACCAATAGGTCTCAAGATACAATAGCATATCCTGGACGTGGTGTGCACCTCATGTACATATAACCAAACTAAAATGTGAACACATGTAAAATATACATACAGTACTAGTTATTTAATGTTTCCTGTAAAATAATATGTTTTGGAACATACATTATTTTTTTCATGCGAAGCTGCAATGTATGAAACCTTTATGTCGATAAACATGTCGCCAGTTAAACATATTTTATGCGTGTAGAATCATTTGGTCGTTCCCTAAAAACTAAAAAAGTGCCACTCGAATCATTTGACTTTTGAATGTATAATTTTCCTCTTTTTTTCATGTGTTTTCTTTTTTTAAATAAAAAAAAATACATTTTATTTTCTAAACATCAGGTTTTTCCCTTGTAATGAATATGGTACTTGTCTCATCTTCCTTGTTTGAAATTTTTGGACTGAGTACGGTTCGATCGATACTTTCGATTTTCGACCTCCCAAATATTTTGATTCAGAGGCTACTCCTTGAAGTATGCATAATAAACAGCTTAGTTAAACTTGTACTTAAAAAATCTAATTTATAATCATAATATATCCGGAAAAGACATAAATATATGTACTAGGAAAAGTTTCAGTGGAAATACAGTACCAATTCATATTTCATCTCAGTTGCGATGTCAAGATTTTTAAAACTAAGCAAAATAACTTAAGACAAATGTTCCTTATCAATTTGCTTATAACTTGTATAAATAACACGTCATTCAACAATTAGGTTCCCTTAAAAAATGCACGTTTATCTTAATTTAGGTCTTATACGGACTTGTAAACTGGTAGTCAATCATACTTTTATTTTCTAGCATGACACTGTCTGAAAAGTCATCAATATTTTCATTTCGGAAAATCCAGTTAATTTCTTGGCAATGACCACTTAAATGGCGAATGTCGCTGACCTTCTTTTTCCATTTCAATTATAAAATATTGACTTGTCAGGGACTGATATCTTGGAAGCATCAGCTTCTATTATTAATTTACATTTCCCTTTTGTTTTTAATTCATCCTTTGTTTACTGCAAATAACGTCGGCTTAATGTCACAAATCAATCAGACATTCAATTAGTAAAATTATTCGGACGAGACCCTCTACCCCACGTACAATGTACGTCGACTTATGATATTTTAACGTGGCAGGTGAAACTTTGGATGTACGTGTGTAAGTCGTCGTGTGATAGAAGCTCTATCTGAGTTAGACAAGGGAAACCAGAACAGTTATTTAAAAAACATCGTTTTATCTTTAAAATATTTGAACACTTTCATGAAATCATTGTTTCCTATTTTGTTATGACCCATTGTCATTTCTTATGAAAATGCCTGTATCAAGTCAGAATCATCATGATTTTAAGTTTTAGAGTATTAAATTAAACAGTTAGTCCACTTTCGGTCTGTTAAAATATGTATTAACTGTTCACTGATAATCAATCCGGAACTGTCTTTAATGGAACTGATACACCTAGTACCTTTTGTGAATTTGGCATTACATTTTGACATTATTCGTTCAGTAAATGTCTGGTTTGGGTTTAATCTTAACTTGCAGCCTTTTTCTAAAATTAGTTTAGGAATTTTTAAAAGAGAACTTGAGTTGAGGAAATCTTCAAATTTGAGATGTTTTATGAAACCGGTCACTTTGTTATTTTTCCTTTCTTCTTTGTTAAAAAGGGTTATGGGAAACATTTCAAATACGCGGCATTTCTGACATATAATTGACAGAAAGAAAATAGTTTATAAAGTGGTATACCATTAGAAATGTCTACTTCTCTTCTGGTGTTTCTATGTCAGTATAAGTAGCTTCTTTGTATTTAAAGAAGCTCGTTCATATTTAGCATAGATCAAACCAACCCAAAGATGTATACTATCTACTTACTAATTGAATCTTTCAGTGATCGTTTAATGTTACGAAATAATAAGTGATATATGTCTTTATAATTAGGTTCAAGTATCGAAAATGGAAAATATGGATACAAAATAATTTGATTTTCAAGAGGTATATGATGTAAAGATGTTATAGCGCGTAATTATGAAAATTATTTAAGATATAAGTATGGCAGTTCAATCAAAATATTGGCAAAACATTAATGTTTTGTTTTAAGTGAGTCGTTATTAACAAAACATCGTTAATCTTTGATTCTTTGATCTTTCTTTTTTTCAAGCTACTCAAAATATTGTTTTCGAAACTCTACGCCATATTAATATATCCACTCGCATACATTTTTTTAGAATATATTTCAATAATGTGAGAAAAAAGACACGAAAACTGAAGTTTGAAATTATGTGCAAAAAATCTTTAAAAAAAAAAAGTAAATACAACTACATTTACAAAAATGCTTAAATTACATGCATATGTAAATGGTAAACTTAATAAAAGAAACCATAAACTAGTAAAACAATCAGTTACAAATAGTAGGAATCATAATTTCAACTTAGTTCCATGCAATAGATTTTGCTACGTCTGATCATGACGGGCGTTTGTATATTTAAGACTCGTCAGATGCGCTGTACCAAAAACAGTTGAAAATGCCAGAGAGTACATAATTACTAAGAGCTTAGAAGAATTGAAAGAATATATGCCGAACTGGAATCCAAGTTATGACTTAGATCAACCTATATATGGGATAAGGAAGATTCTTAGAATTTTAGAGGAAACTAGAGAATTAAATTATTTATCAAAGGAACGAACAATATTCTGATATATTTTGTCATTACACCCTATTAACAGTTATTGTTTGTTTAGTGTCTCAATGCAATATTCATAAACATTAATAATTATATTCATTCATGTTTTGTATAAGTTAGTATGTTCTGTGATGAAAGTTAAAACAATCCGTTTGAACATAGATCATATCACTGATGGTAAATACCAACTGCATTTCTACTGATTACAACTGCATTCTTTATGACATGTTTTAAACAAACAGGAATTTACTATCAATATTTCTACCACTGAGTTAATAGCAATGCTAATGAGTCCTGCATATCAATATTTTCTACTGGTCATTAAGAGGCACTTACAAGCTTCTCTTTGTACTTTTATATTTTATGGGGATATCTTCTAATACAACAATATAAACAATATGGAGATACCATGTTGTAAACTAAATGCAAAACATCAAGACTAGTATGATTATGAATGAATGATGGTGTCGTAAAGCTGTATATAACAGGAAGGATTTTTATAAAATGCTATTGTACAAAGTCATGTTGTATAGCCAAAGTTATTTTTGCTTGCTTTGTTTTCTACTTGACGACTCGAATTCTGTTATATTAAAAAAAAACATGGAACTAGATGATGAAACATAACATAAAATGATGATATCATGAGAGATGGAATTGGTGCATTATACCAAAACGATACAGGAGTTTTGACTGTCACTTAGGGTTATGTAATGTTAAGAAATTTCCCCTTTCACAGGATTAATCGAAGCTCCTTCTAAATTCGAAACCTGCAGCAGGGTTTTTTAATGTGCAAAGAACGCAACATGTTTCAAAAAACACCATATGTAACACAAAAATGTGCGTTCAGGTTTTCTGTACTATGGTTAGCAAGTTAACTTGGTCGTCCCATTCAACAACCTTATCACAGTCGCTCTTGGGAAAAAGGCCTGATTGGACGGTCAGATATACCGGTAATATAAAGTGTTCTTACTTTAATAAGTCCACGTGCCTTACTTTTGCTACCTTGGACCGCATGGGTAAAATAGTAGAAGAGTTAAATTTTCAATACTAACATCACATATACTTGTCTACATAATGAGTTACCAAAAATTAATATATCCTCGTCTCTCTTCCAATATCATTGATTTCTAGTATAATAATGTTTATTGGTCAATAAATATTGAAATTAAATGTTTGAAGGACTTGGAAATAAACTCTGACCATGGCTTGTTTAGAGAATTAGAGAAATCTAATTGGTATCGACTAATTATCTGAGGAGTTTTTGTTTACGTTACTAAGGTAGAAGTTTTTCAACAGCGTGTATACATGTACCTTAGTCTTTTTCTTTTAAGAATTCATTCATTAAAATATCAAGCCGAAAAGGGTCAAACAAACAAAAATATATGGCACTTCGCAATTAAAGATGCAGAGGTTCCAATGGGGCATTATTTCGAAGTTCGAAAGGGAAGAGACAAAACCAGCAAACACATACAAGGACAGGGCGAAAAAACAGACAACATGTAAAACATGAAAACACAAAAACCACTGAATATCAATTAACAACACGAACTCTTCGTAATGAGAGTGAACTCAGGTGCTCTGGAAGAGTAAACGGTTCCTGACTGCTATAGTACACCCATCGCGTTGCCAATTTCCAATTCAATGTCAAATCCGGTAAAGGAAGACAAAACAAAACCCTTTGACAAACCAACATGCGCACATTTAAGAGATGTAAATCCCATATTTTTTTATGAGTGCATGATGTCTACCAAACAAAATAAGCTTGAAAAGAAACATCGGGTGGTATCAGAAGATTTAAACGTTTAACACAACAATGAGTCCCAAAAAAAGAAATCTAATATACATGTAGATCATTCCTTTCGTTTGGGACTCAGTGTTAAGGTGTAGACATGTATATGGAAAATCTGAACGTTTGTAATTGGACAGTTCGTTCGAGAGCTTTGTTAAAAGTCTTATCCAATCAAACCAATCAATCAATAGATATACAGTGAGTAAGCTGCTTCCGTATTACTTGTAAATATCACCCAGCACTAGCAATTTCTTTCCTCGTAACGTTGCAAGGCATGGTTGGTGGTCAAGATATCTGATAATAAACATGCCGTTAAACTTGTTAACAACTGTTATTGTCTGATTTACAGAGATATATTGTCTGGTCAGTGGATGTTTATCGAATTTTAGAAACATTTGAACAAAATATATACATTTTGGTTATCAGAAAGTTATTTTAGTCTTAAGCTTGATTGCATAGCCTTTTCCATCTGTTTTGTAGTTCCTTAAGTATATAAGTACTGTAACAAAGATAATCTTGAATGCTTGAAGAAAAATATAATTGTAAGCTATAGAATGAGACGTCTTAAATGTTTTATTATTTAATCGTGGTTTTTCCCATGCACGTCCCTGTTTGAGACTAGGAATTAACGGCTCTTAGGCTGTTCGTAAAGGAACACTAAAGATCGCCCAGAGCCATAATGACGAGTCTTTTTTGCACAAGCCAAATGTATGCATGTCCAATGTTATTGAAAAGTGCCCTATAGTCATGTCGTCATGCATGCTGTATCAATTTGTCAGATCATAATAAGAGATCTACAATTCGACTTGAAAGGAGGGCCTTGATTTTTTCCTGAAAATTATCCTGAAATATATGATAATTTCTGCTGTATTAGATAATGCTAATGATAAAAAAATATTCATTCGTGACACCTTTCTAATCAAAACAACCCCCTTTAGAATACAGTGACATGAATCGCCAAGGCTTATGACACAATGTCAGGAACTGTCAAGGCTTAGAAACAATGTAAGGAACTGTCAGGGCTCAGAAACAGTGTAAGGAATCGCCAAGTATTAGAACACAATGTAAGGAATTGTAAGGGTTTCGAACACAGTTTCAGAAATTGTCAGAAATTAGATCGGTGTGAAGAATTTTCGGGACTTAGAACACGGTGTCGGTAATGTTAGTGCTGAGAACAAGTTTATCAGTTTGACGTTCTTCCATATAGAACAGCTTGTCACAGTTACTGATCTGTGTTCAAAACAGTTCTAGAGTGTCAAAAGTCAGAAAGGACAACGACAAAACCGGCCAGTAAACACGAACAATAACATCACGAAGAAACACTAAAAACAATTAAAATCAACCGAACGGAAAGCAACAACGCGAACTCAAGTCGTAACAAGAGTGAATTCAGATCAGTAGATATTTATTTAAGTTTTGCTAATTTTACTTTGAAAGTTGACGTGGAAGTTATACCTTACGATTTACTAAAACTTTTGTATTGTTTTGGTGAATTAATCATAAAAGAAACTACTAAGATAAAAACAAATATTGAGTACAACTCCTAAAGGAGGAAATGGATAAATAAGTTTGAAAAAGTAATTTCTCTCACTGAGCAATATGTATTTTATTCTTAATAAAACCAGCATGTTTAATCCAATCATATGCATGTCCCAAGGTTTAATAGTCAGAAATCAAATAATACAAATGAATTTTATAAGAAGAGACATTTTCTTTTATTCAATTACCGACTCAGAACTTCATAATGCGTTTTCTTAATCTTTCATATGACTGCATCATAGTTAAATTGAGTTTTGGATTCAATAATGAACCGAGTGTCGGTGCAAATGAAATAAAAAGTTACAAAATAACTTCAGAATATTTGCATTTGATGAATACCAAAACGAGAGTATACTGATACAGGACAATTTGAATTTAATGAATTGTAAAAGAGAGAAGAGTCCCAAATCAACGTGGTATTTTTTGTGATTTCTTCACCTCTTTATGTAATGACGTAATGACCTTAAAAGAGTCGAGTTATACATGACCTTTCAAATTCTCACAGATTAAGCATTATGCAAATATCTTTATATTAAAAACAAAAAGAATATGGAATATTCACGAACACTTCACAAATTATTTTATTTTTCTATTTTAAGTAAGTGGATTGTCATACATAAAATTCAACCATAAAATGTCACAAATCGAGTTTTGAAATATAGACTGATTTTCAGCTCAATATTAAAAAGCAATTGAGTCAACATGTATTTTATATTTATATGTAATTTTTTTAAAATGAAATTTTACCAGTCAAGCTGCAGTAATGAAACAGTAACTCATTTTATTTTCGATTTTGAGGCCTTTGAATAGCTCTTCTTCTTTTTCAATTCTCTTATGAGGTTTATATTATGCTTAATGTCATTGTCAACTGCAATCAAACATCATTGTAAAAAAGATGCTACTAGAATTCGCCTTCAGTTCACGTGACTACATGTGTAATTGTGCTTTGGTTGCAACCTTGGTTTTTGTATTTTTGTATACTATGTTTATATCTTGTTATATTTGAATGTTTGGTAGTGTGGCTGTGTGTTTGATTTCATGTTTACCGATACCGATTTTGTTTTGGCTTTTTCGGACTAAAGACGTTCTATTGCCAAATAAATTGGAATACCTTCGCTTTTTTTTATATTAGCTTAAATGTTGTACTAAAAAATCTATATTGGAGAATAATAATTGTATGACATTGCACAACTTTCTTTTTTCTTTTTCTTTTTTCCATTGGAATTTTGCTGCTAGGTATATTGTAGATGTTTAAAAGCAGTCTGGTATAATAAAACGTTCAAGTCTCACATATACACGGAAAATTTTTAACAAAAAGTGGTATTTTAGGTTACTATGTAGATAAAGGTAATAACAAAACTACCGAACTTGAATGATCAATCTCATAGTCCAGAGAAAATGACAAAAACGAATCAGTCATACCGGAGAACTGGTGGATCGCAATGGTCCTGACTTGGTACAGGCATTTCAAACGAAATGATGGGTTAAACCAGGTTTTATGGCGCCAAACCTCCCTCTTCCATTGCGATCTTAGGATCCGGTAATGACCATATAACACAACATAGTTGTGAGACACAATAGGGATATTGAGGTGATCATCTCAGTACAGCACACCAGTCAAACACTAATTAAAATAATTAACTATCATATCTTTTAACTCAATTTTGAACTTTTCTACTAGTGGCTGATAACGAAGAAAGAATTTTTTTAGTGATCGTATGAGACGTATTTTCTTATAGCCCTGCTTCAAAAGTCGGTCACGAAGAAACCGGTGTCTGATCAAAAAATCTGTGAAATGTGTGCAAGCTCTGGCATATCGAATAAGTTGAGAAATATAAACACCGTAAGCAGGAGAAGTAGGTATATTGCTCTGTAGATTAGGAAAATTAATAATTTGAAAATTAAAATCGTCTCGTTTATCGTAAATTTTTGTACTGAGATGACCACCTGGGTCAAATTCGAGGTGCAAATCCAAGAAAGACGTGAAGCAATTAGATTCGGTGGTCTCTTTAATCTCCAATTCTGGAGGATATATTGAAGGAATCCAACTACCAAATGAAGTGTTATTGACAGAAAGGACATCGTCAATATATCTGAATGTAAGATTAAATGACCTTGCCTCTTTCATCTTCTTGTTCTTTACGAGTCCCTGAAGGAATTCAGTCTCGTAAGAGTATAAAAACAAATCGGCGAGAAGAGGAGCACAGTTTGTGCCCATTGGAATGCCGATTTGTTGTTGAAAAATCTCTCCTCCGAAGGTGACAAATATGTTGTCAATGAGGAAATCAAGCATACTGCAAACTTGTAGATTAAGTTGTTTAGGAATTCTATATGAACTTATATAAGCCCCAGGATACCTAAAAATCACGATTGTGCTTTCAATACCTTAACGTTACAATTGGGTTCTTTCAGCTGCTACCGTCTATAGAGGCTTCCTGTCTATACAACAACAATTGAAAGATAGCACCAATTTGTCAGTCTAGAAATTCGATTTGAAACTCTTTTATCACAAAAAAGACAGCTGCATTCAAAATTAATCCGGTGATAGACACATTAGTTTTGAATTTTATACTAGTAAGGCGATTATCGTTTTTAACTTTCGCTTGGACTGGCTCAGTTGATGCTATTGGAAATAGATGGCTGAGCATGATTGTTCAATTTACAATCGCTGTTTGGTTTATTGAAAAACATATTACATAATTAAAAAGTAAATTAAATAGTATGTTATTGCAGCTTGTATTTGTAAATAGCTCCAATCATGTATACTTGTACATATGTCCGTATCAGATAAAAAAATCGTACATTTAAGTCGAAATAATGACATTCATCACCATGTATTGATTACAAGAGTAAGTGATCTGAACTTGGCATCGGAAGAATATACAAGAACAACAACTTCATGGCTTCAGTGTTTTGCCCGCTGCAAAACCGTATATCAATAGCAAATTAACAATAATAAGTTTGAAAAGAGATGTTCTTCTAAATTGTAGGGCTTGTGTCCGGAACAATACAAACCTTCGAGTGCTATAGATAATTGCACAAAAGCACAAAACTATTTTCAGCATAAAGTTTGAATTATTGTTCTATATCTTATATCATTACTCATACATGCATATTTGGCAGGTTTTGCATTTAGGTACAAATATTTGTAGAAATGTATGTGTATTTTCAAAAATGATATGAAATAAAGGTAATAGCAAATTTACCGACCTTGGAGAATCCATCTCAAATGTCAATAAGACAAAACAAAACAAGCAAAACATACAGGAAGAATTGATGGTATAACCGTGATTGTTATATAGCTACAAAATCACTTTTCCTGGTTTCTTGGTCATAAAACGACAATTCGAACATCTTTTTTTTAAATCGCGCAAATTCTATTTATATTGAAATAGAAATGTGAAAATCACTAATATTTCAATTCTTTTCATTATTTCTAATATTTTTGTCATTGAAATCCCCAATTGTTAAATTCAAAAATGTTTAAAACACCAGGTTTCTTTCCTTGTACTGCACATGGTCGATATCCTCGGTGATGGTTTTTGCTTTCCTGTTCGACTTTTTTGGTTTTGAGTACTTTTCATTAAATACTTTTGGTTTTTGACCTTCCAATGTTTTTATTCAAATGCTGCTGATCAGAGGTTACTCCTTGAAATATCAATATACAGCATAACTAAATTAACCGTTTTATACCAGATTTGGTATAATTGGTCACTATTCTTTTTAATATATATAATATCTTTTTGAATCTTAACATGACAGAAAACACAGGTATATTAATGCAAGTAAAAAATTTCTTCGATTTCACCAAGCTTTTTTCTCTAATTGCAATAGGTGCACAAAATGACCACGATTTTTAATAAAATTAAAAAGTGTATCAGCAGTTATCATCAGAAACGTTTGATAAACTGTAGACTCCTAAAGCTCCTGGGACATTTTTCTGTTTCATTTTAGAACTGATCTAAAATGGATAATACTTCCTGATAGCAATCAAATGAACATTGTTATCATAACCTATAAACTGATTGGTAATAAATATTGTTTATTGCACATTGAAAATTATTTTACGACGGAACTAATCTCCGAGAGAAAAGATAAAAGGGCTAACATATGCATGAGCATTAAATTTATCTATACTGCAAGTAATTGCATAACTTTTATATAAAGTGGCATATAAATCTTCAATTTCTCTTTATGTTGTATAATTTTCTTTTCAAGTGGGCAAGTTTTAATTAATAGAATAGGAAAGTATAGGTAAAATAATATTTTACCTTGTATCAAATTGAATCAAAAGTGCATATAGCAACATCGTGTAGCTCGTGTCGTCTTTTTGGGTAACTTTTTAAGTCCTGGTGAAAGTCCGGCAATGCCGTGTAGTAAGGTGCCCGACTTACAAATATAAATGTATCGACACGAAGTAATCATTTGATACAAACTATTAAAAGCAAAGACATTCTAAAACGAAAACGATGTCGCCTGCTTTAAATAAAAGAAAAGAAGTATTAATGTGGCATTCGAATGTAAGAAGTCCAAAAGGGCAGGACAATACCAGTAAGCTTAATTGAATGAGAACAGCGCGAAGAAACACAAAACATAAAAACACAAAAACGACTGAATTGCTATTAACACCGCGAACCCAAGTCTTTATGAGAGTAAACTAGGGTGCTCCGGAAGAGTAAGCAGTTCCTGTTTGCTACAGCACAGCTTGTTTCGTATTTTCTATGATTAGTTTGTTATGAATCTATTTTGTTTTTTTCGTCTTAAATGAATATATTATTCATGTTATTTGTATCCATTCTCTGTCATTCTTGTTAATTAAACATATACAAATGGGTTTATCTAGTAAATGTACGTGATCCCTACTGTTAAGAAGAAAAGCGTTTCTGTTCTGCTAGTGACGTATAAATAAACAGTTTACGCACTATATAATGCGCATTATGCCTCTCTTGTTCGAGATTTTTTTATATCAGAATCTTGCATTTGCTTCGTATTGTTCCGTTTTCTATTAACTGTGGTGATGTAATTTATATATGTCTGAACTTGTAAATTAAATGCTTGTTCGTAAATTATATACGGAGCATTCATTGGCGTGGAAAAACAAAACCAATTCACGTCAAGTATTTGAGTTATTTCCGTCTATAATAACTTGGGAAGAATGGACAAAAATTTATAGCAGCGAAAGTTCCAAATAAAGTAAACATCGCGTAATTAGATTATAGCCGGTATGCATAATCTGCATTGAGTTTCATCAACTAAGGATAAAAGAAATTCAATGGAGCTCTAATAGCGATGAAAGATAGTAAAAAGTTTTATGAATTCTTGTTGTGTTTATTAAATTGTGATTTTTAAAACTGAATTGCGTTTGATTAATTCATTAATTTTGTTTCATGTCATGCTGGTATATCTCGCAGAAATGTATTTAACTTTATCGTTACGGATGCAATATTAAAGCATTAAATAACACCAGTAGAATACTTTAGATTTGTTGAAAAAGTAAATGTAGTTGTTCTATCCTTGCAACGGGGTTTTCCTGTTTCAATGACGATATACATGTACCTCATAAGGGGTTTGCCTACGTAGAACTGCTCGTTCATTTTTTTTTTTTTTTTACAATTCCTCTTCTTTTGGTCTAGATTTTTAATATTAAATATTGAATTGTGAGAAGCAGAAGTACCAATTTTATTTTCGTCCCGTCCTTGTTTGTGTTACTGGTTTTGTCTCAGCCCTTTCGGACGTTGACATTTGGATGCGCCATTGGTACCTCTGCTTTGTTGGATTTTGATTTTTTAGACAGTTCTAGAAGTATTTTTTTTCTCTGTTTTCCGCCTTTATCATTGTGTTTTTCTTTTCTATTGATGTCCGTTTAAGAGCTCTTAAAATTTTTTCACAAATCAAAATAAAATGATTTAACCTATTGCGTAATTTTAAGCCCTCCTAAGTGTTTTTTTTCTATAATGATGTACTTATACATCAACTATGCATGTAGCATATACATGTTCTAAATGACGATTTTTTTTTTCAATAGATTCGTTCAATTTGTATTTCCTTTTTCCTTTTCAGTGTAAGATATAGCAGCCAATAAAAGTGACAATATGGTAAACTACGAATCAGTAGACAACTTTTCCAGCCTCGTTGTGATCTTGAACTCAACTGCAGAGAATATCAATATTTCCGGTTTGCCTGGTCCTTGTGACATAAAGACCGATGAATATTCCGGTTTTTATAACGTTGCGCAATACATCACTGGCCTTATTATTTATCCGATAGTATGTTTGCTGGGATTAATAGGAAATACACTAACGCTGATAGTTTTAAGCCACAAAGACATGGCCACATCTACAAACGTTTATTTATCGGCCTTAGCCGTCTCGGACACAATCAAACTTATAAATGATGTGTTCTATTTCATTATGGTCGTTTTGCAAAATCATAACTTGGACAAGGACATGAAAATCATCTCAAACTTCTACCCGTATGCTCATTATATATTCAACATGTCGGTCTGTGTGACTGCTTGGTTGACGGTTTCTGTTGCTTTTGAGAGATACATTTCAATATGTCATATTACAAGGGCAAAAGAAATGTGCACAATCGCAAAGGCGAAAACAGTGAGCACTGTAGTATTCATAACGATGATAATTCTATCCATACCTTCAGCATTAAGGTACGAGGCAGTTCGGAAGGTCGACAATTCCACAAACGTCACGTGCTATAACGTTTTACCGAGTGCTGTTGGAAGCAACGCTGCATTTATGGACCCGTACACGTGGATTCAGAATTCTCTGAGGTCCATCATACCCTTGATTGTACTGATATTTCTAAATGCAAGAATTATAAACGAGTTACGTAAGCAGAGAGTTAAAGGCAAGAAACTCTCATCAAGAAACAGAATAACACTCATGTTGATTGCTATAATTATATTTTTTACCGTTTGCATTTTACCGGATGCATTTATGTCCCTTTTCTTTGGGTTCGGGTATGTTGACGAATCAAACTTGGTAAAAGGTATAAGAGAGATAACTGACTCTCTTCTTGCAATCAACTCTGCCTTTAACTTTGTTTTGTATTGTAGCATGAGTAAAGTCTTTCGAACGACATTTTCAAAAATCTTTCTTACAAAATGTGTCACAATCAAACCACAACAAGAGCGACTAATGCCTAATGGAACATGCATTGAAAAAGAAGTGAAATCCGTCAATTATAACCGGAAGGACAGCTCTAGCGGAAGCGGAAATAACAACAAGGAGACTTTCGTGTGATAAAATACATTTACTCTTGACTAAAAGGACTTCTTTTTATCTTGATTTATGCATAAGTGGTTGTAGTTTGACGGATGAGAACAAAACATGAACGGGCACGTAGAGCATTTTATCGGCAAGTTTCCTTTACATTGCATATCTAATGGAGGTGATTGAACACAATAAAATGTACGCAAAGTGTCTTCATTAAGAAAAAATATCATGTCTTTGGGCAATGTATTTGAAAGTAAATTCTTTGCAGATGGATGATTTCGAAATCCCGGTGAGTTGAAAATGAGAAACGAATTGCTCTTAGCCTATGCTGCACTAGAAAGAAGACTTTTAAGATCTTGCAAGCTAGAACACACTTTCTTTGATTTAAAATTTGTTTGACTTTGACAGTGCAAAATGTTTGCGTTTATCAATCAAATCCATCAATATTTCACAGGATATATATATAAACATGTTCCATCATCAACTTGCAAGCTGTACTAATGGCGTTATTCACTTGTATTATATTCATTATTTTTCCAATATTTCAATGAGATATTAACAAATGATTTTTAACATATATAAAACTAAAAACGACAAATCAATTATACAATTAGTACTAATGAATGATATAAAAAGAAATCTACTATAAATTGCATTTAGACTCCTTTTGACAAACTTGAAAGTTCGAATACAATTGATTTGTTGTACATGTAACTATTGATGATAAAATATTATCCTCTTTCCTCCATACTTCGTATCTATAATCTATTCTTGTCTGTTATTCATGTCAAATTAACCTTTTTAAGTAAAAAGTTAAATAAGTTACAAAAATTTCAGAAAGATCAAGTGTTTGGTTTTTGAGATTCAGATTACACAAGACAGGAACACCTTAACGCGACGGACGGACAGACGGACGGACAGACAGACGGACGGATGGAGTGACCCGACTCCTAGACCTGCTTTCGCCTTCGGCGACGCAGGTAAAAAAGTGTAAAGTTTATTTTCTGTCTGAATTGTATTGTGCATGCAATACTTAGTTATACGACCTCCTGTTTATTGTAAATTGCATACATTTACCATGTTTACAAATGTCACTTCAATGTATAGCTTCTCATTGTATTGCAATTGTACATCAGTCCGAAAAAATAAATCATATGTATCAATAAACTGTTTAATCTAGATGTTTTATAGAATATACAATGATAATTCGTCCGAAAACACTGCTAGTAAGTTTGAGGTTGGTAACGTTTATAACACAAGAATAACCAAATGAGATAATCAAAATACCACAATATTGCGGCGGGCAGGTAGAAAGAAAAAAAATCAATTACAGTAGATTTTAAGTTTACTAATTCGTCATAGCTGAGAGCCTGGCCCTATTCGCAAGCTAAAGATATAACCGAGTATTGACCTTTTACGGCACGTCACAATACTGGAAAGCACTCTTGATAAAAAAAAAGCAAAGAAAAGCAGAATTTAAATATGTAATAACAAAATCACATCTAGTGACCATATGATGCTAACCATAGTAAACGCGCACACAACAAACAAATTGAATGTGCCTATACACGTCAACCAATTAAGCATGCGAAATCAACAACTCTTTACAACAAAGCTCTGGTTGAAAAAAAAATCCTATCTGCTCCCATCTAAGCCTATCCATGCGAGGAAGGAGAATAAACATTTTGATGAGGAATTCAAATGCCAAACGTTCGAAAGGACAAAGAGTAAATCAGTTAACAAAAAGGAGATGGTAAGAATCATGAAATCCGTAAACTTTGTAATGCTGATATGAAAATTTAAATGAGTCCCATTTCATGAGCAGCAATTTAATCAAAACATGGATGGTTATAGAAAACCAAATCTATGAAAAAAATGCACTCGTATCCAAATTAAAAATTCGAGCTGAGAAGCATAATCCAACATCGAAGACATCGACCATGTGAAGTAAAAGCAAAGAAACATAATAAAAGGAAACAGACAACACAAAAATAATCGATCAGCAACGTGCACTCTTCAAGTCGTAAGAATGTAAACACGTGTGTTTCGGAATGGTAGGCAGTTTAAGTTTGTTGCAACACATCCGTCGTGTTGCTAACGCATTCAACGACAACAGAACAAAAACCTTTGACAAACCAACATCTGTACAGTGACATCCCATATTTGTTTATGAGCACATGATATCTTCCTTATTTCTAGAGAGGAGACAACAATGGAGGAGCAACATAAGCATGTGTTCGCAATTTTTGTATCAGATGTGAATCTTTGTCATGGAAATTTTTATGTATATCCCACAGGCTATGGTAACAAATCACTTGCTTTACGTTAATTTCATAAGATGAAGCGGACTTATTTTTAAGCTTGCTACAAAAGAAAATAAAGTTGAAGTAATCACGTTTGTCATAGAACGTTGTTGAAAGTTTTCAATAAGTGCTATTTCGATGTGAATGAGGCAGACTTTATAAAATGCGTATAGTGTCAATATCTCAAATTCCTGGGAATATATTAAATAAAGGTAATAACAAAATTACATAACTTGGAGAATCAATCTCAAATGTCCATAAGACGAGACAAAACAAGGAAGACATACCGGAAAAATTGAAGACCGCAATGGTCCTGACTTTGTACAGATATTTCAAAAGAAATGGTGGGTTAAACCAGGTTTTAAGGCGCACCAAACCTCCCTCTTCCATTGTAATCTTTTGGTCCGGTAGTTTCACAAAACACAACAGGTTTGTGATGACATATCATGGATGCTAAGATGATCACTAATCAAAGCAATAAGTAACCATTTCGTCTAACATGATATTGATTTTTTCTACCAGTGGCTGATTTAAACGAAGAAAGAATTTTTTTAGGGATCGTATGAGACGTATTTTCTTATAACTCGGTTACGAAGAGAGCAGAGCAGTGTCGGATCAAAAAATCTGAAAAATGGGTAAAAGCCCTGGCATATCGAATTAGTTGTGAAATATAGACACCGTATGCAGGTGACGTTGGTATGTTACTTTCCAGGTTAGGAAAATTTAAAATTTTAAAATTAAAATCGTCTCTTTTATCGTAAATTTTTGTACTGAGATGACCACTCGAGATGTAGATCCAAGAATGGTGTAAAGCAAGAAGATTTTATGGTTTCTTTAATCTCTAGTTCTGGACAATATATTGAAGGAATCCATCTGCCAAACGACGAGTTGTTGACAGAGAGGACGTAATCAATATTTCTGAAAGTGAGATTAAATGACCTTGCTTCTTTCATCTTCATGTTTTTTACAAGTTCCTTAAGAAATTCAGTCTCGTCTCGTAAGAGTATAAAAACAAGTGGGCGAGGAGAGGAGCACAGTTTGTGCCCATTGGAATGCCGACTTGTTGTTGAAAAATCCCTCCTTCAAATGTGACAAATATGTTGTCAATTAGGAAATCAACTTACTGCAAACGTGATCCAAGAAGTAACAAATCTTATCTTTATAAGATGTTTTGGAAAACAATGTAGAATTATAGCCTAAAACAACATAGTTTCTTTATTTCGAAAATGCCTTGTTAATAAGTGGGTTTTTTTTCAGTCGACACTTAAGTTTTTCGTGTTGCAATGTGGTGTACAAAGTTGAAAAATAGAAAATTTTCAAAGAATGAACCTCAGAGAATGACCGGGATTTAAAATTATCTAACAAATCTTTTGAGTTCTTTAAAATCCACATATGATCAATTCCACTACGATTATATATAGTGTCACATTATGCTTGTTGTCCTTCTTTGACAGCAGACAAGATCTTAGTAAGTTGGACGGACAATTCTGTAGTTGAACACGATGAAGATCCAGCTATGTACCTTTCTTTGTACGGATTTTTGTGGAGTTTAGGTATCCAGTACAAATATGGTAGCTCTTCAATGATATATTCAAAGAGGAAATGAAAGAGTTATGGTTGGCTATGATCTCATCTTTGTCAAATGATGTCCGAGTGTATGTAGCACTAGCAGATGAATTACCATATATGCTTAATTCTTGAATCAGACATTTGTAGTAATGTGCTTTACATACAAAAGCTATGTTGTTGGAAGCCTTTTCTGCCGGTGTGACAACATATTTGTCATGTAAGGAGGAGAGACAATTGAGAGCTTCACGATCTGTGAATACAGAACACGGCATTTCCGAAGTTTATCTATTCGGCTGCTTCAAGAGATCGAATAGTCCTTACCCTGTCTGACATTGACTCAAGTTCTGGCTCTTGGTCCACCTTCCGTTTTATCCAGGCTCTGGCATAGTCCTCCACAGCGTCCAAGATGATCTTAAAGTTTTGGTTCCAATTACTTAGTAATACGTTGTGGCTCCCTTACTTTAGGTCCATGGGTAACCACATTGCGTAATAAATCGTTTTCAATTATCTTTATATCACCCTTGACAACATGGCCGGATGGACCATAGACAAACGGAGAGGTGGAACAGTCGCACGTCAGAGGGGAATTTAAGCAGTCTTCAATGTTTAGGTCCTGCAATGCCTTTTTGTGGTTGAAAATTTTACCGCTGATGGTCTTAGTATAGCAGTAGGAAACAATAGGTGTTGACTGGTTCTGAAAATAAAGAAGGATCTGAGATGTAACTTCTTTACGATTCAAAATATTGCTGTTGTTGATAGCGTTAATTCCATTGTTTTTAAATGGAATGTGAAGAAATTTTCTGTCCTCGGTACTAAGACGTTCGCTTCTTACGGGTTTGAAAAGACGGAAAATGGCCACGTCGCAAATGATGCTGGAAAGTCTGTAAGAAGGCGAAAATATATCAGTACCTCTTTTTTCCAACCCAAGATCACGAAGGTCCGTGTTTCGTGACTCGTAGTGAAAAAAGAAAGGTACGAACATGATGAACACCCAACGTTTGTTATAGTTTAGCGAGTAGATCATCAAACGTGTCTGATAGAGATCTGGTGTCAGTTTGACCGACGACAGATCTAGGCTTGTATCGTTTATGACCATAACTACATGTACGCGTATGTCGACCATTGGGATCAAACAGCTTCATACTTTACTACATTGAGGGCTTGAAAGATTGCCCACTCCTTTAATATTATCATTACACCCATAAGGCATTGCAGTACCTAAAGTTTTTATCCAGTGTAGCTCTCGATTTTTACGATAAGGTGTACTAAGATTAGGACTGTTGGTGTCGTGGTTAATCTTTTCAAGAAAACGAACTTTCATGTTCAAGCATTGGTCGTGGTTAGGCTGATTAAAGTGGTTATACAGAATCCGAAAATCAATTTTTTTATTGTCATACCTATGACAATTCATGCGAGAAGGCAAAGAGATTTTGGTTTCACCGACATACAACAGTCCACACAAAGTACATTCAATACCGTAACTGACATTTTTGGTAGAACAGTCCAGAGGGTCGTGGAAAAGTTCTATATACTTTACCAGTTAAATTACTAGTAAATCCAGGAGAAATAATGAGCATAACGCAGGTCTTACAAGTTGATTTTCTACCGGTTTTAGATTTGCTAGTCGAAATATAAGGTGGGGATATGAATTGTTTGGGCCTTTCAGAACGTCTGTAAGTTTGATAGAGCATGGTTTAATAATTTGAACTGAATCTGAAGTTCGGAAATAATAATTACCCTCTGGCTGAACGTATGTCAAATTGTTGGTGTCCTTAAGGACATTCCTAGGAACAACTATTTCGTTTCGTTTGCTACTTTGTTCCCAGAGGTAGCAGCAGAGGACCTTATTAACCCGGGCGACGTCCTACCCGGTATACAGTTCTTTATTTTGTTACTCATCATCATTGCTAAGAAGGCTACTAAGTTGCAATGCCCTCGGGGAATTAAAAACTCCACCAGCAGCGACATTCGCTTGGTTGTGGTAAATAAAGGTAATAACAAAATTACCAAACTTGGAGAATGAATCTCAATTGTCCATTAGAAGAGAAAAAACAAGGAAGACATACCGGAAAAGTTGAAGACTGCAATGGTCCTGACTTAGTACAGGCATTTCAAAAGAAATGCTGGGTTAAACCAGGTTTAAGGCGCACCAAACCTCCCTCTTCCATTGCGATCTTTTGGTCCAGTAGTTACACAAAACACAACAGGTGTGTGATGACACATCAGGGATGTTAAGATGATCATCTCAGTACATCAACCAGCCAAACACTATTCAAAGTAAGAACTAACCATTTCGTCTAACATGATATTGAATTTTGCTACCAGTGGCTGATACGAAGAAAGATTTTTTTAGGGACCGTATGAGACGTATTTTCTTATAACCTTGGTATAATAGTCGGTTACGGAGAAAGCGGTGTCAGATCAAAAATCTGAAAAATGTGTACAAGTTCTGGCATATCGAATTAGTTGTAAATATAGACACAATATGCAGGTGACGTTGGTTACGTTGTCAAAAGGAGAAAATAACCTTAACCAGGATCGTTCAGTGACATTCGTCAATTCAACAGAAAGTGAGGATAAAGGATAGGGCTTATCTACGATCTTTTTATCCAGAAGGGATTGTAAGATTTCCCCTTCATATAAAGGAAAATAGCAGATAACAAAAGAGCAAATTTTCCCCTATTGGATTGCCAGATCTATGCTGAAAAATACGTCCACCAAACTATACAAATATGTTGTCTATTAAATAGAAAGTTGAGATTTTCAATTATTTGCTCCTTTAGTAAATTTCTTTTCTTTTCTTCGACTCATTGATGGCAAAGTAAGTCTGTATAGTCGACTTCCAGATATTTGAATTTTCTATTATTTTAAATCAACTGTGCTAATTGTGATTTAAGTTGTGCCTTTGAAATAGTGCAGAAAAAAAAACGCTTTGATACTGTTACAAGATGTAACTTATTTGGAGTTACGAATCTAGAATAATCCTTTCGAAATATTTAGGATTCACATTTGGTGGCAAAACGAGCGAAACAATTAAGATTCAACAATATAGTGAAAGAACTGGTTTTCAAAGAATACATTTTATAATACATACATATATACCTATACAACTTATACAGTGAGTATACGGGATTTTTATCGACCAGATGAGCACAGATGTGGATTTATCATCGAGTTTTTCGACTATAAATAAATGCGTCTCATGTACTTTATTTGAAAGATTTCTTTCTTTAAAACATACCATTATTATATGCAAAAGCTTGAACTAATTCCCCTGACTTTTTTATCTGATACCTTTGGCTCTGTGACGTTAGACCAAGATTTTAAGAAGGTACGTGTCATGCGGTCTCTAAAGAAGTTATTCTCCTTATTAGCGAGCACAGCTCAACAGGGGGCACAAAGTGCCCGTAAGAGCTGTGAAGCTCTACAGCATTTGTTCCCGATAAAAATTGCCAATCGCTGAAATTGATATTTTATGGTCCAGATATTATATATATGCTTCTCAAAGTAATAGGTGTTGTGTAAATTCGGAAATATTTACAATTTTGTAAATAGCCTTCCCAAAATTATCTATGTAAAACAAAACAAGGAGAAAATATTCTGAAAACGGTGAGTTACAAGTAACCAAATCTTGTTGGATTTTTATTTTAATTTCCTTTTTTCCGTTGGTTTATTTTTACGTTTTCATTTTTTTACGTTTTTCACGTTTATACATCTCGTCTCAAATGAACGTTAAAGAAAATGTATCATCAAAATATATCTACGACTACCTCAGATCTTATATGACTGCGCAGAATCGAAATCAAACTTTTTTTTATTCATTGATGAAAAAATATGCTTACAGTGACATTATAAACACATAAACATTGTGTCTTCAGTTCAAATTTAATCAATCAAATCATTCGGGTGACTTGGAACTAAAGAAAACGGACATGGCATATGTAAGAAAATATCACAAGACATACGAATGTTTGCCTCAAAAGTATTCACGTCTTTGTCGAGATTGTGGTCCTTAAGATATTTATCTTGATTATTAAACGATTTTATTCCTCATCTGAGGTGTGGAATTCCGTCAAATGAATACAGTTAAAGGACCCATCTAAGCTGTTTTGCGTTAATTGGTTGTTGCATGATGTGGAACAGTAAGAAATTCTTTTTAACTCGAAAGATATTGAAATGAAGTACCATGATATGTACATGTATTCAAATAACACAAATATTGGTTAACTTATAAGTATGCTGTGCTTGCACTTAGGCAATGCCTTACCGAATTTGTCATTGGTACAAAATGTACATGTAGAGAAAAATAGAATTTCTCTTAAAAATATGATTACTTATTGTTTACAGGATTGGCACTTTGAAGAAGCAAAGAGGTATAAATGAGGCATTCGAATGCCAAAGTCTGAAAGGTAAACCCAAAACCAGTAAACACGAACGAGAACAACACGAAGAAACAAGCTAAGCAACAAACAAGACTTTAACAACTCAATAACAATCAACATTAAGAATTCAAGTCGTAAAGTGAACTCAAGAGTAAGCAGTTCCTGCTTGCTTAAGCACTCTAGTCGTGTTACTAAAAGGATGACAAAACATAACCCTTTGACAAACCAATATCTGCACTCATCTGAAAGTTCGTAATATATGAGTGCATGTCCCCCATAAAATTTCGTAAGTAAAGACAACAATGGAGAAGCAACAAAACTTTGAGTTAGCAATTTTTGAATCAGAAATGGTACTTTATTAATAACTTCGATGCAAGTTCCACAAGCTCTGCAATAATGAATCAGTTGTGATACGAAAACTCGGTAAGCAAGGGCGGACGGAATGTTGCTTAGCAAGAAGGGAAAATTGAATAATACCGTTTGTCATAGAGCTTTTGTGGGGAGACATATTGTTTTTGTCCTGTCCGTCCGTCCGTCTGTCCGTCCGTCTGTCAGCACAACTCCTCTGACACTATTGAACCGAATTCAATGAAACTTTGTACATAGAAAGGACACCATATGTAGTTGTGCATATTACCAGGAAATTTTGATCCTCAAATGTTTGTGGGAGAAATGGCCCTTTGAACTTAGAAATTTGCTGAAAATTCTCATTTATCATCTTGTCAGCGCAACTCCTGTAAAACTACTGAACTGAATTCAATGAAAGTTGGTATATAGGAAGGATATCATATGTAGTTGTGCATGATACCAGGAAATTTTCATCCTCAATTTTTTGTGGGAGTTATGGCCCTTTGAACATAGAAATTTGCTGAAAATTTTCATTTATCATCTTATCAGCACAACTCTTCTGAAACTTCTGAACCTAATCCAACAAAACTTGGTCTACAATTTTTTTGTTGGAGTTATGGCCTTTTGAACTTTTTGGGGGAAACGGGGGGGTTACAATGTTTTTGCAGGCAAAACAAACTTTGAATCTTTCTTATGTATCTAATTCGAGATAAAGATCTAATTATGAAGCAGACTTTCTAGAATCCATTGTGTCCTTTGGAATATGTGAAATGGAGAAGTCACCATATCGAAAATTGTTGAGTGGAGAGTGGAGAGACATCATCAATAAATCGGATAGTTAGGTTAAAAGACGGTTCATCTACGATCTTTTTTGTCTTAAAATGATTAATTAAAGTGCCTTTTTCTATGATCTCATCTGCCTGATATTTTTAGTATTATGGACAGTCCGTAAAACAAATCAGCAAGCAAAGGTCAACAATTTGTGCCAATTGAAATTTTAATTGTTTGCTGTAACCTGAACACATATTTTGTCAATAAGAAAGATGAGGATGTCGATTATTTGCCCTCTTTAAATTCGTTCTTTTTCAAACTCATTGATGACAAATTAAGTCTGCATAATCGACTACCAAATATTTGTACATGCGTTTCCCATTCTTTCAAAAAAGGCGTTTTATTAGCTGTGCTAATCGTGCTTTGAGTTGTGCATATGGACAAGAAGAATTATGTGAGAAGAACTCAAACGCTGGTGTTGTTACATGATAAAATTATAGAGTAAGGAATCTTCATCAGTTCTTTCAAATTCTTGAGACTCCAAACTTGATTTAAACCTTTCTAAAATGACGTGCACAAACCTTTTTATTTGAAATTAACCAAGTCGGGGCCGTCGTGACCTTAAATTTATTTTTCATTTCATCCTTCCTTTTTTTCGAAAAAAAATAGAAACTGATTTTGCGCTAATGTGTGTAATATTGTATGTTTCAATGGTCATTTTATCAGTATATATTTTCTGTATTCTTTGTATGTAACCCGGAATTGTACCCGTCTTCGGACGGAAGTCTTTAAATAGTTGTACATAAAAATACATGTATGATGGACGTTAAAACGTGTTCGCTTTCTTTAAAAGCTAGTCTTCCCCCAAAAGCAAGCCCTACCCTGTGACATGGTGGAGAACCTAAAGCCCGGATTCAACAGAAATATTGATGCAACCGCTGTTTTGATGTAAATATGAAATTTTTTTTTTGAATTCAGTTTGACCTCTCACGTCTGGAGAAACCACGTGGTTGAATATTTTGAACTTGTTTGCCGTTTGATGATTATACTTTCATACACTTTTCCTTGATTAAGGAATTGATTGCAATTCCTTTCTTGATTTTAACTTAAACTAGTTTGGAGGAGCATTTCCATGTCTATGATGTTTTATTACATTTTTCTGGTAATTTCTATAGTAGGAACATTGAATATGGAACGGATTTCTAGTCTGATTTAAAATTTACTGTTTTCTTTTAAAATTCTAATACCCCCTTCACATATACGACATTCTCTTACGAGTTGTTACGATTTTCAAAATTTATAGTTTTACGAGTTCTTGCGAGATTTCCTGCCAACCTTTTACGATCTATTTCCGAGTTTTCGTCAGTTGTGCGGAATTTTTTCGCACTCCCGTCCAGAGACGATATGGATTTTATTTTTAAAGTGTTTACGAGCATGTTACGGTGCCTTTACGACGTCTTTGCAAGTGATTTGCGATTTTTGGAAATGATATCGTAACTAACTCGCAAACCACTCGTAAAAGAATTCCTTTGCGAGGTCTTCCCGACTTAGTTACGAGTAAAGGCGAGTCATTTACGATCACTACGAGTTCTTTACGAGTTACTTGCGACGTGTTTACGAGTTAAATTATGACATTGTTGTTTTTTCAAGTCGTAAAAGTCTTACGAGGATTTTTTGACATGTCAAAAATCCTCGTAAAACTTTCACGAGTTCTTACGATTTCACACGAGCTAGAAAGACCTGTTTACGAGTAACAAAGAGTGATTTACGAGTCTTCGCGATCGAATACGAGTTGAAAACTCGTAAGAACTCGTAAGGAAATCTCGTATATGTGAAGGGGGTTGGAACTATGGGGTAAATTAGACAATTTAGTCTTTATGTTGGCGAATTACCGTCCAGTGTTACGGAAATTGAATTATATAACCTTTTTACAAAAGCTGGACTGGTTCTCAGTATCAGAATTTGTAGAGACAAAGTTTCTGGACAATTTTTAGGATATGCCTACGTTAATTTTAAAAACTTTGAAGACGCAAAATATGCTTTAGAAGTTCTGAATTTTCATTATTTTGATGGAAGTATTCTAAGAATTATGTGGATTCAAAAAGATCCAAAAATAAGAAAATCGAATACCGGAAATTTTTTCGTTAGAAATCTACCGAATGGAACGGATGGCAGAACATTGTATGACCTGTTTTCTATGCATGGTGAAATTTTATCTTGTAAAACTATGCGCGATAGAGGGTATGCATACGTACATTTTGTCAATGAATATGCAGCAAATAATGCTATTAAGTTTTAAGATGGTGTAGAGTGGCAAGATAGAAAGTTGTCAGTTACATTTTTCAAGAACAAACAAGAACGGAACATCAGTTTGGACAATGGGTATAACAGGTTAACGGATGTGATTGGTAGACAGTTATCAATTCTTGCCATATCGGTGTCAAAGTTTTGCAGCCAATCGTTTTAGACAAAAATGCTAATACGGGAAATGACAGCCTTTCCCTCTGTATTTACAATCAAAAATGCTACTTCAGAAATAGAAATGGGAAATGATCGCCTTTCCCGTGAATTTCTTGAACTGTTTGACCCTCTGTTAAATATAAACAAAACTGAAGATATTTTGACTTCACCGAATTTTGATTGTACTCCTCTGTTGCAACCTGAAAAGTTGGGGAAGGAAATAACTTCTCCGAAAGTTTATTTTGATATCAAATTTATTGTATATGAATATTATCTGTTTGCGCTCACTTTTGTCATGTTTATTTTGTTAAAATGTTCATTGAAAATTGTATTTGTAATCTAATGTGTCTATTGAATTGTGCAGTATATTGTAGAAACTTGTGGTTGTAGAGAGTCAGACATTGTATATTGGTAATTATAGATGAAACTCTGACATTGTGATTTCTATGACCTGGTTTGCAGCAGACTTCGCAATTAGAGTTTACTCTACAAGATAATATGTTCCAGAAAATAGTCCTCTTAAATCTGATGAGCCGAGCATCATTGTAGGAAGTAAACAGTTGCTTGGGTGAGTCATGGATAACGGATAAAAAGACCATTGGAATAAAATGGGATTTTATTTTTTGTCGACTGGGATGTAATATTGTATGTTTAATTGGTCATTTTATCAGTATATGTTTTCTGTTTTATTTGTATGTACCCGTCTTCGGACGCAAGTTTATGTGTTAGTTATTCCCCTGAGGGCGGATGCCCGATGGGGGATAACTGATTTATACCACGGGACTGTAGAGGGTGCTAAATGAAAGTTTATGATAATTAATGAGGGGGGTCTTTCAGGAATTTAGCCTTATCTACTGATAATGCATGATTAGTGCAGGGTATCTCGTTACATTTTATGACATAGTGGTATAAAAGTAGTTGTACATAAAAATATGATGGACGTTGAAACGTGTTCTCTTTATTTAAAAGCTAGTCTTCCCCCAGAAGCAAGCCCTACCCTGTGACATGTGTGCAATGTTTTTAATTTGTAGATTAACTATAGTTTGTTCTTACCAAAAGACACATTCCTTCATTGTTTTTATTCCAAGCGCTGGTCTGCTTCTTTTGTAGCCTGCCTTTGTATTTCTTACTCGCCCCTCTTAAACATCAATTCGTTCCTCCATAACCATGATCGATATGTTATACATGTAACAAGCAGGAACAGCTTATACTTTTGAAGCACATTTTGATGTGATTTTGCGTTTCTTATTACAGTTTTGAACTTTATATTGACGTGTTGTTGTCCTTTGATTTTTGTCATTCTTTTTAGAAATTTCTAATGCATAATAAACAGAACTCTGACAATGAGCATCTTTTATAGAATTCAATTTACATTATAAGGCACCGACCATTTGATTTTCTTGGGGGGGCTGGGATTTCAAAAAAATATATTCTGGATCCGATTTTTGGTAAAAAAAAAATAGCCTATAGGGTGACAAAAATAATCTGGCCCTCATTTTGCGCATTAGAAAAACAGAGATTTTCTCAACAAAATTTTCTAGCATTGAGTGTAGGGGAAAAAACAAGCTGGCCTGCGCAGCCGTCGAAAAAATATTCCCGGCTCGGGTGAAAATCCCAGGCCCCCCTAGAAATCAAATGGTCGGTGCCTAAGAATAATCTTTTTTTCAGAATTCCTGACATTCATTGCACATTATTATCTTGTTTTAACCGGTTAAGTTGACTTTATAACCAGAGGATGTCTCTGAAAAACACGTAAATGACAAATAACAATCCAAAAATGATTTTTATCATGAAACAATTATATTTATGAAAAACTAACCGGTAAGAAAATATATTTTTCGTGATGAAAAAATTACTTTTAAGTATAATTTCCTTATTAAATTGTAATAAAACTACGTTGGAGACTATAAAAACCGAAGCAGCGCAAGGAATCATTTCCGCTTCTTACAATTTATGTCTTGTAAGGGGGTATGTTCTCGTAATACAGAAATAAAATTTAAAATCAAGTTAACTGTCACACTGTATGTAATTACATGAGAACCGGTTCATTTCCGTCGACAGACACTTTTGGTAAATCTAATTTATACACACGAAGCAAGACCATATTTTTTATTGAACCTTTACTGGTTCTTTGTTAAGATGACAAACAAACGGGATTTTGATGGACTTCATCTTACTCTTCATTTAATAGAAATGTCATCCAATGACCTCTTTAAAAATGTCAAACACGATACATCCCGAATGAACACGAAGAACAATAAAGCAATTTTAAAAAATGCCGAATTTGAATCGAATTCCCAAATAATTCAAGACACATCTTGAAATTTTCTTATACATGCACATTTGTAGTTCTTTTTCAAATAATATTAAAAAGATACGGAAGAGGCGAAATTAAAACTTAGAAAATTGAGAAAAAACATCAACTTAGACGCACTTATGAAATGTTATTCAATACAACGTATATATTACAAATTCTTATTTTTACATCACTTTACTATATTCATGATATTCGAATAATTTCTATTATTGTAAGACTTCTTTTGGAGAAGTTAAATATTTTTTCAACAAAATGTACCCGTGCGGGTTCCGGGTCGCGATCAGGGCTGAAGCGCTAAGGTTGTCGTTAAAAGTCCATTAAAGTGTGCTCAGAAACCTTACATCGGATGAGGCTGCATTGCCTCATAGCGACTGGGGTGTGTGCTACAGGTGGTGGAATGGGACAGCCCTGTCAAAAGAATGCCGGGGTCGTCAGGCTATGATGCGTAAACCTGACTGCAAACCATAGTGGTGCAACGTGTCTGCATGGAAAAATGTCAATCTCAACAAGTGGGACTCGTAGAGAGATCGAGTCTTAATTGGCTGTCCCTGACATAAAAGAATCCTGCTGTAGGTCACTATAAGAGTGGGGCCCGTAAACCCAAATGCGGAAGGCGAAATTGCCCGTCCCTGCCCATTACTTCTTTCTTTTCGACAGTCAAACATCTCCTTCCCGATTGGTCTTGTGTGCCCCTTTTCTTCATTTCATCATCATTTCATGTCCGGCTCCCGGATTTTGCCGAAATGGCAATAGAATTAACTCAGAAAAAAACAAATGAAATTTCGTATTTCTCAATTTGCATTGAAATTTTGATAACTGAACAGGATGTCACTCAGAATACATCTTCACAGAACAGTCATTATTAAAAAATAAACAAAGATATCAATCTCATACTTACTTTTAAAACGAATTTAAAGAAGAGACATTCTTACCGAAGAAAATTTATACACATAACAAAAAGACCAATATAGTTTCTGTTTTATTCGTGTCGGGTTTGTTTAGAACATAATGCAAAAAAATTTATGTCTAAATATTTGATTAGAAATTTGCAATACCTTATCTTTTTTTTTCTTGGCTAAAAAATATATTTTTTAACCCTTATCATCCTTAACGTATCCTTATGCCTGTAGCATTGTTAGTGACCAACTATTAAAATTGAAAGGGGTCTTTATTTTTTTCTTCTGGTCGGAGCACGTAAAAAAATACTTATTTTGTAAAGGCATTTCGACAAAATATCTATTAGCATTTAATTATATGACAGAAATCTTTCTTCAGAATATTTTTTTTTAACTTCGCTACCAAAACACATGTATTTGTTCATTCAAAATTAAATTCAAAACACTTTTTGGAAAAAAAACTAGCCCTCCCCCTTCAAGTTAAATGGTCGAACCCTTAAAATTGACTTCAAGATTGTCACTGATTCATAAATACAACCTGCCACACATCTACATGTATGACAGTTTATTACGATTCAACGTTTAACACATGTTTTGTTTAAATATAGGGAACATGATGGGAATTGCTTCCCCTTTTTAATCAAACAACTATTTTCAGTCTTTCAACCTTTCCCTGAAGGTTGTTTGATGTAAATAAAATTAAATCTATATGGTGTAACCTTTTTTCCATTGAATAAGTGGTGTCAAATCATATGTTGACCGCCTTTAGAGAGAGCTGTTGAATGCCGAGTTCAGCTGGTGGATGTTTACATACAATTTTCTCCGGTGTTAAAGAAAATTTCACCCTTGTTTAAAAAATCACCAAAAAAAATTATCCATCATGTGGAAAATTCTATTTTTATTTTATTAAACTACATCCATTTAAAATCTTGAAAACATACATTGATAATCCAGTCTTGATAATATAATCCAATCACAATCCAGCAAAGTTCTAATATATAGCTTCAAGCTCTGTCACAGTCTGACTTCCGGTTGCATTATACTTTATTCCTGTAATGTTTCCTATAGCTTTTTGTGAATCTCCCTGAAATAGCTGAAATCGTACTGCTAAATAATTATACGTTTGCTCATAACATTCATTCTTTTTAAATATTCCGCATTGTCTTGTAAACTGGTCAACGAAGAATAACTCAAATCATTATTTGTCTACTTCAATCTTAGCAGACAAAACCAATGGATACCCCCATCACACATGAACTTGCTTACATCCATCAATTTGCTTACATCCATCAAAAGATATGATAGTTAATTGTTTTAATTAGTGTTTGACTGGTCTGCTGTACTGAGATGATCACCTCAATATCCCTATTGTGTGTCTCCCAACTATGTTGTGTTCTATGGTCATTACCGGATCCTAAGATCGCAATGGAAGAGGGAGGTTTGGCGCCATAAAACCTGGTTTAACCCACCATTTCGTTTGAAATGCCTGTACCAAGTCAGGACCATTGCGATCCACAAATTCTCCGGTATGACTGATTCGATTTTGTCATTTTCTCTGGACTATGAGAATGATCATTCAAGTTCGGTAGTTTTGTTATTACCTTTATTTTTGAATAGTCAATGTGCCGAACAAACACAATGCACGATTGAGGTACGGTATTGACTGCATGTACCTACTTGCAGAGGAGACGCTTTCAGAATTAGCAATATTTTCAATTGTTGAAAAGTTACATATCTCATAGAGTCCATTCCGGTGTGCAATGGCATGGCTTAACTTTCCTTTTCTCCATTGTCAATCTGGTGTCATTTCATCGCCGATGATTGAGAGATAATAAATACAAATGATATATTTCGCAAGGTGTTATTTCAAACACGTACATTCAAAGAGTAATCTTGTTTAGACTAGAATTGTAACATGAAGACCGTCATGGGTTACAAAGAGGACTATATCAGAACTTAGAGAAAGAGGTTCGTGAAGTAACATGCAGAGCTGGAATAAGGTAAGAATTGTCCGGTGTCTCACTGATTGAAATGATAAACTTCGAAAGTGGAAAAACGTGTCACCTTTAATGTTTAAAGATCACAGTGCGACCGAATGTTCTCTACCGAATGTTCTCTTTCTTACACTTAAATTGCAGACATGGCTTCTAACAACAGGGTATGAAAAGCACGTATCTTACAGCGTTTAACCCACACGGCATCCTAGTATATATATAGGTATCATAGGGACACGACTGTAAGCTTCAATAATATAGCCCTTCGACATCTTTTTAATAAGGTGGAGTAAGCGAGCATAAGAGGGTTTTATTATTAAAACTACACGACTGTCTCCGTGACATCATGTCCTCTTCTATTTTTCCTTTTGCTTTCAAGAATGGGTAGACAAATTACTTTAGGATGTTTAATTTCTGACTGACCATGACTGTCTGCTGTACTGAAATGATCATCTGCATATATATTGTCTTATGTTACCTTCTAATTGCCTGATCGTTATAGATTAGAGGAGGATGGTTTATGTATGACGTCATTGATCTAGTTCCATCCCATCACTTCTTTATAAATGCTTGTACCAATTCAGAAGTATACAGGTATTTTGTGGAATTCCAGCTTAAAAGTTTGTAATTTTATTGTTATTGTTAGCTTTTTCTATATCAGTCTATATTTTCAGTCATTAAACGTCTTCATCAGTAAAATTGACAGACATTTGTAACTCGTTTTCTTTTAGAAGACCGAAAAGTCTAACTTGTTTGTAAATTTTAAATATAAAGCTGAAAAAGAAAACCATGCACATGACATGTAAGTTTAAGTTCATATAGTTCTTTAGATTTTTCTTATTCGTATTATTAGTATAATTACTGTACATGTAAGTTAAAACACTACTTCCGATGAGAATTTAGAATGTTAAGTGGACTTCTTGAATACTAAGTCATCTGTCTGTTCGTGTCACTATTTTTATCTCAATATGGTGACGTAATACCGGCGTCTAAGATGTACGTTCGTGACAAATAAAATAACAAAGGACATACTAATATGGGTGCTGGAATTTTTATCTTTCTTTTGGCTTTTGGTAAGTCGTTGTAAACAACTAAAGCAGCAGATTTCATTTTCCTATATGAAAAGCATCATAATCTGGTTGTTTAACCATATGTAGTCTAGATACATGTACTTGAAAGTAGTTGAGGATACTCTTCTTGCCGTTTCAAATCCCTTTATCTTAGTGATTTTTTTTTATTTTCATATACAATATTCTCCAAAAGCACTACATCTTGTGTACTTAGTAAGTGTAACTGTAAGAATTTTTATTGAGTTAAATCCTCTTATTTTCCTTGTCACCTTCTACATGTTCTAGCCACTGTGGGTCTCAAATAAGACCACAGCAACGCTAAGCTTGTCGGTATAAAGGCCACCGTTTTAAACGCTAAGTACCCCGCTGATGAGTTAGAACGCTATGTGCACAGACTAGAATGATTGTGAGAGCGTATTATTGGAAAACTCTGTCACGTTGCATGCCAGGGTCATCTAGCCATATTAAGTACCGAAGCCTTGTCGTAGAATATAGTGGCATAATGTCAAAGGACACTGCAGCTTTTCTCCATAAGAATACACTAGAAGAGCATTTTACTACTGAAACGGACAAAACCTACTTATCAACTATTAAATTTACTGAACTCTTCAACACTTATACAATTAATATGTCCATTGTTAGAAAAAATTGTAAATTATGTCCCATCAAGTGAATTTTGGCGTTTCTAGTGTGTGGACCCGTAGAATCTTTTGTAGTAATGTAAGTTGTCCGACTACTAATCCATCCTTTTACAACTCCTTTTAACGACCCCATCCAACTTCTCACTTCATCATCATTTATATCAATTCGTTGTATCATCTCTTAATTATCGATCTCCTATGTACATGTAGCTAAAGTTGTACTGATTGGTTGTAGAATTACAATCGCTAACCTTGTCTTGTTTCACGTGCATATGTACATATGCGTTTTTTACTGCACATTGGAGATGGTTTTATCTATTTTGGCAATTTTTTAACTGGCTTTGTTGGGTTACTATATGTTTCGATAATATTCTACTTCGACTACTTTTAGGTGTATTTTCACCAAGAAATTGCTTCCCTACATATGTAAACTGGACGTCTTCTGACTGGCTTGATGCTCAACAATCGTGTTTTCAGTCTGGAGGAAGACTTTATGAAGCATCTAGTCTTGAAGATTTTGAAAACCTTACAAAGGTTGTCAATATTTCTACAACAACTTCATATTGGCTCGGAGGGAAGGAAAGACGCAACTTCTTTGTGTGGAACATTGGTAAGTTTTTTTTTATTTATGAAGTTGTTCTATAACCGACGTTAAAACTACAATGTATTTATCCAAAGATACTATATCACGCGGGAGAAACTGATAGAATTATTTTGTTGGCAAATGACTTGTTAAGCTTTGAATTTTTGGAAAACGTACTAATTCGGCTCTAAAAAATGCATTTTACACATCAAAATGGTTACATATGAAAATAAAACTATATGCAAGCTTTGGGTAATAAGTTCTGAAAAGTAACTGATCAAACAGGGAAAATCTGGGTCCATTGGTTACACAGTGAAACGAGGACAAAGGTTGCCCAGACACACACCTAATGGTAAGTTTATAGATATTTATCATTTTTGAAGTAGCCTACGGTATATTCTATATATGCAATGATTATTTTGACGGTTTCTGATTGCTTTCAAGCAAATTATATATATTTTATATTATCTATTGAACAATAAAACAACATAAGCATTATAAGTTTGAGAAACGCCATATTAAGCCCATAGGATATGGAAAACGGATACTAGTAGTCAGATGCAAGTCCACCACCATGAGATTTATAGTCATCTTTTCTAGACACATCTCCTTTGAAACTGCTCAACGGAATTTGCTGAAAATTTGTAGGATTGTTTGTAATGATATGTGGTTGATAACTCTGCTTCTTCTGCCTTCTTATTGCCTTTTCGTCGTTTCGAAGATTATGTAATGTTGGCTGCTGCGCATACATCATTATTCTAAATATTGGAAGTTATAGGGGGTTTCTAATACATGTGGACGATTTGTTCTTATAAAAAGAATAAATTTGAGAAAGCTATCAAAATTTTAAAAATTGTTTAAAACTATATACAGGTGAGTCAGGCGGTTCAAATGGACACTATATTGGCTTTGAAGCCTTTAATAGTGTCTAGTTCTACAATGTCTGATGGAAGTGCATTCCTATCACGAACTGTTCCGGGGAAGACATTCATTTTCCTGGTATCGATTCAGCTGTTTTCTATTTGGAATGCTCTGTTGTTCCATGTTCTTAATGTTCTAAGATGTGGTGTTAGCTTTTTTTGAGTTTTTGTATGACTACAAGCCCTCGATCAATTTTATACATTATGCGGAGAATAAGTCCTTTCTACGGTCTTGTAGGGTTTACCACTTTAAGTTATACGGTATATGATATTGCGTACACTGGATCTTACTCTGTAACTATTGGTGTATAGACTCAATTTGATTTATATTGCACTGTTCATATATGGGTCAAAGCAGTATTCAACTAGGTGTCTGACAAGTGAAATATGTGCCTTTTGATATCAATTTATGATATCAGATTTTTGCATAGGAAGCTGATGGTTCTGTTACCTTAGTTACAGGTGTTGTTTATGTGCTCATAAATTCAATTAATTTTCATTTTATTGATGATAATTAGGCCTGTGTATTTATCTGGGTGGGACTGCATGCACCAGTTTTCATTCCACTGGTCTAGTTGGTTTGGGTTCTCTTGTAATACTTCCGCATATTGATCATTTGATATTGGCAGGTATGCAATCGTATCATCAGCGAAAAAGCGTATAGTGGAGCTAAGGCAAGACTGTAGGTCGCTGATATAGTAGATGAAGAGTATAAGTCCTAGTGCTGAACCTTGGGGGACCCGAGAGTCTACATTGTCTGGATCGGATGAAACCCCATTTACTATTGTTACTACGAACTGTTTACTTTCTGATAGATACATGTAGCTTTGGGTCCATTTTTTGGTTTTGTTTACAATGTCATAATGATTGAGTTAATGTATGAGAATGCAATTGTTAACTTTATCAAATGCCTTTGCTAAGTCTATAATGAGTATGTTCGGTTGTGTCTCACTGTAGATTTTATCATATGTGACTTTGTCGTCAACCAGTTCTATCAGTTGAGTCTCTACCAGGGGCTTATTTGTCTAAAAGAGGGAAGAGGAGGTTGTTGGATCCTCCATGATTCATGATGTTGTCGGCTATGATGTGTGCTAGAATCTTACAGCATATCGATGTTAGGGATATGGGTGTATAATTGTTTGCTCTTATTTTAGCTCCTTTCGTGTAGGCTGGTGACACGTTGCCTGTGTGCCAGTCAGCTTGTACTTTGCTGGCATCCATTAACAGGTGTACATACATATATGGAGGATTGGTGTAATTTCTTCTGCCAACTTCTTGAGAATTCTCAACGTGCAATTTCGTCCTTGGGCTTTATATGGGCAAAGCTGTTTCAGTAATTTAGTTATTCTTTTATGTGTCATGTGATGGTAAATTGTTTTATCATCGGGTGGTTCTTATCTGTCAACATTCTGATGGAGTAGGGGCAGTTGGTTGTTATTGAAATTGACATGTAATAATGCTAAATGCAACTGCATACTACATGTAGTACCAAATATTAATAGTGTCCCATAACAGACAAGAAAAAAAGTTAAGGTGGTTCGGGGGTATAAGCAAAATCCATTAGATTTTATTTTTATTTTGCAGAATTCAAGTTTCAGAAGTCCACATAAAAAAATCCAAAAATGGGGGTCACTGGCCTTTCTACAGATTTATGATCTTGCAAAATGGAAAATTTGCGAACTGCTTTGAGACGACTTAACTGTTGTGAATAGCGGTATATAAGAACCTCAAATTGAAATTAATGACCTACAGTATTGTTTTTCAATATATTATATAGGGAAAAGAGTTATCTAACGTCATTGTGAGCTGGAAACCCATCAGATTTTAGTTATATTTCACAAATGGCAAGCCATTCATACTTTCTTCTGAAAAGCATGAAAAAAACCACGGGTCGTGGACCTTCTTTTCAAGATATATAAGAAAACTAATTTTTCCTAAACATTTCTATATTAAAATTTGTCACACATTCTCCTGCCAATTATTTCCCCTGTAAATAGAACTTTTCAGAAAAAGCTATTTCAATATTTATGTTATATTTATTTCATTTATAAAATGAAATTAAGAATAGAAACAAATTTTGCATCTTTTGTGTTTTTTTAAGCCACTTTAATTGAAATGCTGACTAATGATTTGCAAGATGCCCCGAAAAATTGCTCAGTTTAATACTCCCGAACCACCTTTACATCGGCCAAATCACAAAAAAATCTCTAGGGTCAGTAGACTGCGACTGCTGGAGCATACAAATATATTGCTCTTTATTTGTACTGATGCTAATGCAACTTAATTAAGCACAAAATACAACAATTGTGGACGCCGAAGCCACCGGAATCACATTACTTAGTCTCGTCTTTCGCGACATCCGTCGAGGCGGCAAAAAACTAAACTATTTTGATACATAACTTTCCCCAATTCTTAACGGCTTATTCCGAACATTTACCATCAGATTTCTGCTTATACCGTCATAATTTATGAACTTTCAACAATGTAAATAAACAAACAGCCTGATTGTAATTATTTGTAAATTTTTATGATATTAATACATAAATTTGACACTTGGGGACTTTGGATCTATTTCTTTTTCAAATACTTTGACACATAGTTCAGAATTTTCTCGAAAAACTCCACTTTTGTCCGCCTTTCAAGAAAACTAAGCTAAACAATGTGAAAAAGTGACAACACTGGACAAATCTTATAACCGTTCTCCTTAGAATAGGCATACTTTGTATTGAAATAAATGAGCCGCTAGTTGTAAAAAATAAAGAAATTCCCTACCTTTGTCATGACTGAAGCGGTTGTTTTGTCAGGTTTCCAACAATAACAGGGCTTAGTTCCGGGGTGACCGGAAAAATTATTCTATCAGTTTCTGACCCTTGTATATGAAATATTAAACAATTACTTGTTATGGTAAACATGTTGTGACAAATTACATATACATGCATGAAATTAGATATAACTATGAAATGAGTTCAAATATATTTGTAATGCGTTAAAAGCCAACTGTTCTCTCTGGTTTAATAACTGTTATGGTTATTCAAATACTATTATATTTATTTATTCAAACGTTTGAATAATGCACGTGTCAAGCTAAGAATAACTTAAATCATTTTTCATGTACTTTTACAAATTGATATTTACTGCTTTTGATCCTACAGACCAGAGTAAGCTCATTCCAGATGAAGTAGGATGTTTCACCTACCACCCTAACCTAGATAAAAAGTTTGTAGAGAACCAGCCTGCACTATGTATCAGTTACTGTAAAAACTACATGAAGATGCCATTTGCAGGATTATCCGTAAGAAATTTTAATTTCTATTATGCAAAAACATCTTAGATTTTAAAGACTTAGTTTATAAGCTAGTTGTATTTATCTGCTTGGTCCTTTACGATTACTTGAGTGAGTGAGTGAGTGAGTGAGCAAGTGAGCGAGTGAGTGTCGGAAGGGAAGGGTTAACACTAATAGGTCATGTGTACATGTATAGGAAGATAATTGTGGAAGTCACCGACGAAAACTAACGAACACACAAACTTTGCGTAATAGTGCATCCCGTTTGAGCCATTATACAAAGAAAAAGAAAGATGAAGTGATAATTCACCAGTGATCAATAGTGTGGCATTTAAGCACCCTCGACTACTTGTTACCTTGAAGGTGAACAAAATTTACAAGTATTAGCAGGTTTTAAAGTGTGTTGGTTTTTTTTGTTTTTTTTTGTTTGTGCAAATCAGGAATAAATTTACAAGGACAATATATTTCGGCATTTCTATTCCAAAAATCATATATGTATTTTTTCAAAATTGTGCTTTATTGATTTTTTTTTATTAGAAAAACAAGTGTATATGTTACCCAAACATTAACGGGACAGTTCAGCGGCAGGTTTTCGATAGAAAATGTAATTCAACCTGTCCTGGCGATTCATTCTACAACTGCGGATCCGAAGAAACAACCACTGTTTATTCAACTGAAGGTAATAATTAGAATTGTTCCACAATGTTGTGCGGTGCGGGGCCCCGGAGGCGAATAGGCCCGCAGCAGAGCGTAGATTGTCGTAAGAAGTGGGATTCTGACATCGGGTTAGTGATCAGCCCATACGACCAAGTGTGTAGCCTAGGTAGCTAAATTGGTTGCCTTCGTCCGCGGGGTTTTTTCGGGTCAATTATAAAACGGAAACCCTGACCGCTGGCCAAAGCGTATGGAGAGTGCAACGCTTCATGCACGTAAAATATCCCTTTGTGAACCGCCTAGTGCACCACATAGACTAATTTTTCCGCCCTTACCCACCTCTACCATTCTTCGAAATGTACTGTTCGTTTGTTTCCCATCCCATCCCTATAGTTCTCATCATCATTTTATTTCATGTTCATTTTATATCATCCTTTTCATGTTCATCACCTTTAAATAATCTTTATAGCGTTGCAAGGGCATACAACACCAACTTCCTCACTCACTCGGCTGGAATTTAAGAAAATATTGTAATCCATTGAGACGCTCACATTAAGCTGTTAATGAAATAATGTATATCCGACAAATATAGATTTTAACTGGGTCCATGTCCAGGGGGTCCAATGTAATTGGTAAGTGCGCAGCATAATTTGGTAAGTGACTATAAAGATGGCGGAAAAACCTCGCTTCGATAGACAACGGTCAGTTTTCTCTTCGTGTTTACAAAAGTTATACACATCTTATGAATAAAACCATGTTGCCTTTCGGCAATTATGAGTTATGAGAAATAGTACATAACAAAAATTTAATGCTTGATTTGCTTATCAAAAAGCTATTGAAGAAAAACCGGCCACTTGACAGCAATTTTTTTGTCATGCCGAAAAAAAAACAGGCTTTGTTTCAGGTACTCTGATCACAAACGTTAGGTTTTATGGTGTTTTATGGTTCGTCAACAAGCATGGATATTCCCAAATATTTGTTTCTGTAAAAAAAACATGTATTTGTTGACATATTTACAATTATTTAATTGTTTGGTAAGTGCAAGTTAGTGTACTTAAAAAATTGGTAATGTATCTTATTACAGTGCAAAAACTTTTGAAAGCACTTCTTTTAAATACTTTGCATAATATTTCTTTTGTTATCGTTTTTTTTTTTTTTTTTTGGGGGGGGGGGGTATTCTAATCTTGATGTGTCCGATTGCTTTCTTATTAAGAATAATAAGAGTCCTGGCCTTGATAATATTAGTAATGAAATGCTCCAGGCATCACAATCCTATATTAACCCAAGTCTGTTGAAGCTGTTCAATGCTGTCTTTAGGTCAGGTCAGTACCCGGAACAATGGTCCAAAAGTTACATAAGTCCAATTTATAAAAGTGAAAATCCACTAAAGCCAGAAAACTATAGAGGTATAACTATTAATAATAGTATTGGGAAACCCTTTAATATAATACTTTGTAATCGCTTTGACAAATTTTTGTTAGATAATAAAGTAATACATGAAAGTCAAATTGGCTTTTTTAAAAAATCTGGTACCACAGATCACATATTTGTGTTGAAATGTATAATTGATAAATATCTAAAACAAGGGAATAAAAGATTATATGCTTGCTTCGTGGATTTTCGCAAGGCATTTGATAGAGTTATCCATGTTGGAATTATGTTCAAACTTCTTGAAAGAAATGTTAGTGGTTATTTTTATAGAAAACTAAAAAATATGTACTTAAATGATACTTTATGCATCAAAGTGGGCAACAAAATGACAATTTTTTTCACTGCCAAGGTTGGTGTACGACAGGGCGACGTACCTAGCTCTAACTTGTTCAAATTTTTCATAAATGATTTACCACAAAAATTCTTAGATCAGTCAGAATCAGTTACTTTAGATAACAGGAAAATCCCTTGCTTGTTGTATGCAAACGACTTATTCTTGATGGCCGATTCTAAAAGATGTGACTGTCTACAAAATAAACTCGATATTTTGCAGGAGTATTGTAAAACATGGTGTGTAGATATAAATATTAACAAAACCAAAGATGTCGTATTTAATAACTCTGGTAAATTATTAAATGAAGAATTTCTAATTGGCATTTAAAAGATTGAATTGTAAAAAGCTATAGATATCTTGGTATAGTGCCGTTTTACAGAAGCTAAGTCTAAGTTATATGAAAAGGCATTAAAAGCCAGTTTCAAACTATATAGAGACATGAAGGTGGTATCTCCATCAATTAAGGTTCTCCTTCACATTTTTGATCATACTATAAAACCCATTTGTTTATATGGGTGCGGGGATTACAAACGTAACACCAAAAAGAAAGCAATTGAATTTGTATGAAATATACAAAGATTGGGAACAAGAAAAGCTTAACATGAAATTTTGTAAGTTTCTGTCAGGGGTCTCTAAACAGACTACAAATTTAGCAGTTCTATCAGAACTAGGGAGATTCCCATTGTATTGTGACATTATAGTCCAAATGTTTATGTACTGGCATCGGTTGGAAAACCAGCCATCTGGGCTAATGCCATTTTCCTTGGTTTCGGTGGTCAAAGCTGAACTATATTATTAAAAGAGCACCTTCTTTGCTTCAAACATATTTCGTAAGTGATACTTTCAAACTCTTTTTAAATACAAAAAGCCCGAAAAATTAGTTACATTTAATTCGTATAGGTTTTCACATTGATCATAAACTTATTTGTATTAGTATGCCTTTTAAAATAAAACTTAGAGTGTTAATTTAACACAAGACCATACTCATCATAGCAAGGTAACCGAATTGGCAATGTGAAATTAACATAACCGGAAAATATGTACATGTTCACGTACTTTGTCGGAAAAATCAAAGTTATTTGATTCAGCCTGCTAAACAGATTCATGTAGTAGAATAGAAATGAATCGGAAATCAAAAAAACATATATCTCATTAAAACGTTAATGCAATGAATAAAGATGTTTGCACTGTGATAATATTCATTACCAATTTTCTTTAGTACACCGACTTGCACTTACCAAAAAATAAAATAATTGTAAATATGTCAACAAATACATGTTTCTTTTACAGAAACAAATATTTTGGAATATCCATGCTTGTTGACGAACCACAAAACACTGTAAAACCTTACGTTTGTGATCAGAGTACCTGAAACAAAGCCTGTTTTTTTTCGGCATGACAAAAAAATTGCTGTCAAGTGGCCGGTTTTTCTTCAATAGCTTTTTGATAAGCAAATCAAGCATTAAATTTTTGTTATGTACTATTTCTCATAACTCATAATTGCCGAAAGGCAACATGGTTTTATTCATAAGATGTGTATAACTTTTGTAAACACGAAGAGAAAACTGACCGTTGTCGATCGAAGCGAGGTTTTTCCGCCATCTTTATAGTCACTTACCAAATTATGCTGCGCACTTACCAATTACATTGGACCCCCTGATGTCATCAAAGGCGTCTTGAAATACCGGTAAAACAGTCCTATCTTCATACAATTTTAATGGACAAGGACACGGCTTTGTTCTAATGACACCTTCGTTGAAAGCGCCCCTGGGTAAACACTACATAAATCTCAAGCATTCATCTCACATACTTTCTAAAATTGTAGGAAATATGTAGGTGATTTTTAACTTTCTTCATTCCACTCTTCAGAACTTGGTATCGTTGGAAAAAGATAAAGTTCAAAGAAATCATTACAACCATCAAATTAAAGAATTTAATACATTTTAGAAATTGAAATTACAACAAAGCTCCAGACAATAAATTTTGCTACGCCTGACGCGAGTTTCGTCTATACCTAATTTTTAAAATTTCATGTTTGCACTTTGACAAATCAAACTCGGGGGGAGGGACTCTTCTTTCAGCAGAAACTTAATGTGTTTTCAATCAGTTTGCAAAATGTTTAGGCGTAAAATGTTAATGTGCGTCAGACGCGTTTTAAGATATTGTTTGGCCGGTCGGAGCTAGCCAACTTCAACTAGTTTCATGTTGAAACTGACACCAGCAGAGATGTGGACATCAAGTCGGTATAAAACAAGCATAAATATACAAGCGTTTACCATGTTTACATTATTATACAAAAATACAAGAATAAACTTCATTTTAAAACCTTTCTTTGTCTATATAATATAAATTGAATGAGGTGAAAAATATAGGCAAAGAAAGGTTCTAAAATAAATGACAACACATTTGTCAACTGGCCCATTTTTTAGGTTTTCGAATTATTTAAGAAAAATCAATATCAAAAAGTTACAAACCTATATACCATATGACTAATTTTATTCAATACAGAGACAATCAAATGGAAGTTGTTTGAGCCTGGCAAGGCCAATACTCGTGAAGACTGTGTCCTCTTTACTAAAGATGCATTTAACGAGTCGGTATGGCTTCAAGACAGATGTAGGAATGAGTACAGATATATATGTCGGATTTGTAAGTTTTATTTATCTTACTACAAGTTACACGAATGCATTACTGGTGTAGATGACATGCACATGTTACAGCAGTAATCAGAATCCATACGGTACAGATTCGAATAACAATTTATTTATAAGGGTTGTGTATAAGGGATCCGACCGACCATTTAATTTGAAGGGGGGGGGGGTAGTTTTTTTCCTTAAAATATATTTTGAAAATGCTTTTTGATGAAAAAAATATTTTGGCAGAAGGATTTCGGCTATATGAAATAATGCTATTTAATGATGAAAAAAATATCAAATCTGTCGCGCCTTCAAAAAAAGAAAAATTCTGTTGCAACGCATTAAAAAAATCTCTCGCCAAAACAAAAAACCAAGCCCCCCCCCCCTTTAGGTTGAATAGTCCGTCTCTAACTTCTTCAAACCGACATTCTACAACCGCTTGCACGTAATTAAAACACATTTTTACCTTTGAATGCATTTGCTATTGATGAATTGTGCTTATTTTAATATTATTCTTTGACATCTTCAGACAACACATCCCACCTCGTTGATGGATATAACTAAAGATGTAAACTATATTAACTCTCTATTTGTATATCATTTTATTTTGTACTGTAGATGATGAAACAATTTGCAAGTTCAAGAACCAGAAGACCCCTTGCAATTTCATGTCGTTGGAGAGAGCACCCTGGTTCGAAGCTGTCCGAAAATGTGCAAGCATGAGAGGCCATCTAGCGGGAAAGGATTTAACAGATGATAATGACGTAATATTGGATAGTTCATCATTTTGGTGGACATCACTAACAAGGATTCGACAGAATTGGATGAATGGTAAAACTGTGTGGTTTTTCACATTTTTTTTCTTTAATAGATGAAGAGAGAAATACAAATGACAACAAAGTTCCAGACAATAAATTTTGCTATTCCAGACAATAAATTTTGCTACACCTGACGCGCGTTTCGTCTATTCAAGACTCATCAGAGGCGCTCTACCGAAAATATTGAAAATGCCAAACACTGTATGAATATGAAGAGCATAGAACAGTATAACCAAAAATACCAAACTGGGGAACCAAATTATTACTAAGTTATTCAACCTATGTCTGGGGTAGGAAGAACCTTAGGGTTTAGACAATTTTGAAATTTAGACGGATAATTTAAAGCTTTGATGTATTCTCCAACTCAAAAGTGTTGGTGCCGGAGCGGGCTAACCTCGGGGAATTTAAACTCCACCAGCAGAGCTAACCTTCACGTGTGTTCGAAATACAAATGACAACAAAGTTCCAGACAATAAATTTTGCTACGCCTGACGCGCGTTTCGTCTATTATACCGTAGGTATCTAGTGCATTATTTGAATTGAAAATAAAGATAAGTATTATTTTGCTCCTTGTTATTCTGATTTAGTTTTCTAAATTAATTTGTTCGATGGATTGCATCTCGGTAAAAATGCATGTTGAATCCTTGGTTGTCAAATACGAAAAATCAAATCCTTGCTTTGTTTACTTCCAAAATTTTAAGTTTAATTCTATGTACATCAGAGAATTAAAACAAGGGCTTATGCTAAAGAATTAGAATAAAACAAACATCACCTGTATATCCATTCAATGTGAACTAAATGTACTAAAGGTAATAAAGTTGACGACCTGATACCAAAATCAGAAGAATTTAAACCTAGAAGAACCGGATGTTTGTCACTACGTCATGATGGTACAAAATGGACGATAGAAGCATGGTCCTGTCGTCAGTACCTACCTTTTATATGTAAATTAGGTACGTATTGTTAAAAAAGTGCGTGTACAGTATTCAAGAAACAATAACATTGACTGTGCTTAAAAAGGTTATGCAAAATGCAATTTCAAACTGGGGATTTATTCCCGTAAAACATTTACAAGTATAAAAGAGGGTGCCTACCAGTATGATTCAGGATAATATATAAGACGATAAGGGCACGCGACACAACGTACAGAAACGAGCGGCAATTTAAAAATCCGTAAGGCAATGACACACAGTCTGCAGCCTTCAATGTGACCAGTTGTCGCTGCACGCCGTCTCGCATTGGACCAATATTAAAAGAACAATACATAATAGCCAAAATAATCCAAAAATTATTTGCAGAATAACATGAAATAAGCATTTATTAGGACTACAATGTAAAAAACGTTCAAAGAAAGGTAATCCAACTGAGTTATGATGGTAATTTTGGTTTTATACCATTTGGTTACAACTGCGCAAATGCAAACCTCTGCCACCGGTAATTTTTTTACCCTAAGATAAAGCGTGGAATAAAATACAGACAGCAACGTGATTGGTTGATATAAAATAATATTTAAATAGATGAATGAATAAGCTTATGTTAAATATTGACAAAGAAATTCTGGTGCCAATCATGTGTCTACAGGGCGCTCGCATCTTTGAAAATTTTGGTATTGAAAATAAAATCGAAAAATCACCCCCCTTTTTTCAACCTAAAATTACGTTCATTAACGCCGCATAGACATAGGTTTTTTATTGGCTAAAAATAAACGTTTGGATGTTATCTGAAAGATTTTGACCCATAGAAAGTGAAAATCGGTCAATAACTATTTTTTAAAAAAATGAATACAAGGGTACCCCCTATGGAAAAATGCATTGTAAGCATTTGCGCAGTTGTATCCTATAGAAACTGCCCCTTTTTACATTGCATTGTGTGTTATAAAGCTCTATTTGAATGAAAAGTGAAATATTGACGTGTAAATTCAAAATATGACATTTGGTCTATATTTAGATCGCAAAAACCGGTCTATAGTCTGTTTCTGAATTCTGTAATAGAAAAAAGGAGAAAATAGACGTAGGGACTCATAAAATATTAAATCTGTTGTTATTATTAATCAAAGATTGGTTGTTTGCATTTTTTTATTTTGCTTAGATGCATAGGTAATTGTTGAACGCCAATAAGTACACAAAAATGATTCAAACCAGGACAAAATTTTTAAAAAGCCCCAAGCGAAAATTGTGTCCATTTGTTCACAATGGGGGTGCATTAAAATTGTTAATTTGAAAAACCTTAAGAAATAATTCTCTGTTTAAAACTATTATAAAATTTATGTATAGATGCAGATGTAACACATTGCACGCAAAAACACAAACTTTTTGTGCTACAAGAAGGTTATAGTCTGTTTCAAAATGTCGCATTTTTTCTATTTTCCAAATATTTACAATATCTTTATATTTAGACCCATATTTTGGTCCAAATAGACCAAAGGTATATCGAAAGTCAGTCTCATCTGTAGATAATACATAAGTCTTCTATAAAATATGGGGTAAATCTTAAGCTTTTAAAGAACTTTCTGGTAGAATACCGTATTTCCTCTAACAACCACTTAAAAATTTATAATTTTCTGGCAAGAGGGGGGCTATTTATAATCAGCTCTCCAGGGCTCAAAGAAAAAGATTATTTTTTCTGACTAGTTATATAAAGTCTAGATATATTAAATAAACTTTTTATAAAAGAAAAGTCTCCTTCTGATTTTTATGCAAAAAGTATAGAAACTGCCCCTTTTTACATTGCATTGTGTGTTATAAAGCTCTATTTGAATGAAAAGTGAAATATTGACGTGTAAATTCAAAATATGACATTTGGTCTATATTTAGATCGCAAAAACCGGTCTATAGTCTGTTTCTGAATTCTGTAATAGAAAAAAGGAGAAAATAGACGTAGGGACTCATAAAATATTAAATCTGTTGTTATTATTAATCAAAGATTGGTTGTTTGCATTTTTTTATTTTGCTTAGATGCATAGGTAATTGTTGAACGCCAATAAGTACACAAAAATGATTCAAACCAGGACAAAATTTTTAAAAAGCCCCAAGCGAAAATTGTGTCCATTTGTTCACAATGGGGGTGCATTAAAATTGTTAATTTGAAAAACCTTAAGAAATAATTCTCTGTTTAAAACTATTATAAAATTTATGTATAGATGCAGATGTAACACATTGCACGCAAAAACACAAACTTTTTGTGCTACAAGAAGGTTATAGTCTGTTTCAAAATGTCGCATTTTTTCTATTTTCCAAATATTTACAATATCTTTATATTTAGACCCATATTTTGGTCCAAATAGACCAAAGGTATATCGAAAGTCAGTCTCATCTGTAGATAATACATAAGTCTTCTATAAAATATGGGGTAAATCTTAAGCTTTTAAAGAACTTTCTGGTAGAATACCGTATTTCCTCTAACAACCACTTAAAAATTTATAATTTTCTGGCAAGAGGGGGGCTATTTATAATCAGCTCTCCAGGGCTCAAAGAAAAAGATTATTTTTTCTGACTAGTTATATAAAGTCTAGATATATTAAATAAACTTTTTATAAAAGAAAAGTCTCCTTCTGATTTTTATGCAAAAAGTATAGGTTACATGTACAACTGCGCAAATGCAAACCTCTGCCACCGGTAATTTTTTTACCCTAAGATAAAGCGTGGAATAAAATACAGACAGCAACGTGATTGGTTGATATAAAATAATATTTAAATAGATGAATGAATAAGCTTATGTTAAATATTGACAAAGAAATTCTGGTGCCAATCATGTGTCTACAGGGCGCTCGCATCTTTGAAAATTTTGGTATTGAAAATAAAATCGAAAAATCACCCCCCTTTTTTCAACCTAAAATTACGTTCATTAACGCCGCATAGACATAGGTTTTTTATTGGCTAAAAATAAACGTTTGGATGTTATCTGAAAGATTTTGACCCATAGAAAGTGAAAATCGGTCAATAACTATTTTTTAAAAAAATGAATACAAGGGTACCCCCTATGGAAAAATGCATTGTAAGCATTTGCGCAGTTGTATCCTATAGAAACTGCCCCTTTTTACATTGCATTGTGTGTTATAAAGCTCTATTTGAATGAAAAGTGAAATATTGACGTGTAAATTCAAAATATGACATTTGGTCTATATTTAGATCGCAAAAACCGGTCTATAGTCTGTTTCTGAATTCTGTAATAGAAAAAAGGAGAAAATAGACGTAGGGACTCATAAAATATTAAATCTGTTGTTATTATTAATCAAAGATTGGTTGTTTGCATTTTTTTATTTTGCTTAGATGCATAGGTAATTGTTGAACGCCAATAAGTACACAAAAATGATTCAAACCAGGACAAAATTTTTAAAAAGCCCCAAGCGAAAATTGTGTCCATTTGTTCACAATGGGGGTGCATTAAAATTGTTAATTTGAAAAACCTTAAGAAATAATTCTCTGTTTAAAACTATTATAAAATTTATGTATAGATGCAGATGTAACACATTGCACGCAAAAACACAAACTTTTTGTGCTACAAGAAGGTTATAGTCTGTTTCAAAATGTCGCATTTTTTCTATTTTCCAAATATTTACAATATCTTTATATTTAGACCCATATTTTGGTCCAAATAGACCAAAGGTATATCGAAAGTCAGTCTCATCTGTAGATAATACATAAGTCTTCTATAAAATATGGGGTAAATCTTAAGCTTTTAAAGAACTTTCTGGTAGAATACCGTATTTCCTCTAACAACCACTTAAAAATTTATAATTTTCTGGCAAGAGGGGGGCTATTTATAATCAGCTCTCCAGGGCTCAAAGAAAAAGATTATTTTTTCTGACTAGTTATATAAAGTCTAGATATATTAAATAAACTTTTTATAAAAGAAAAGTCTCCTTCTGATTTTTATGCAAAAAGTATAGAAACTGCCCCTTTTTACATTGCATTGTGTGTTATAAAGCTCTATTTGAATGAAAAGTGAAATATTGACGTGTAAATTCAAAATATGACATTTGGTCTATATTTAGATCGCAAAAACCGGTCTATAGTCTGTTTCTGAATTCTGTAATAGAAAAAAGGAGAAAATAGACGTAGGGACTCATAAAATATTAAATCTGTTGTTATTATTAATCAAAGATTGGTTGTTTGCATTTTTTTATTTTGCTTAGATGCATAGGTAATTGTTGAACGCCAATAAGTACACAAAAATGATTCAAACCAGGACAAAATTTTTAAAAAGCCCCAAGCGAAAATTGTGTCCATTTGTTCACAATGGGGGTGCATTAAAATTGTTAATTTGAAAAACCTTAAGAAATAATTCTCTGTTTAAAACTATTATAAAATTTATGTATAGATGCAGATGTAACACATTGCACGCAAAAACACAAACTTTTTGTGCTACAAGAAGGTTATAGTCTGTTTCAAAATGTCGCATTTTTTCTATTTTCCAAATATTTACAATATCTTTATATTTAGACCCATATTTTGGTCCAAATAGACCAAAGGTATATCGAAAGTCAGTCTCATCTGTAGATAATACATAAGTCTTCTATAAAATATGGGGTAAATCTTAAGCTTTTAAAGAACTTTCTGGTAGAATACCGTATTTCCTCTAACAACCACTTAAAAATTTATAATTTTCTGGCAAGAGGGGGGCTATTTATAATCAGCTCTCCAGGGCTCAAAGAAAAAGATTATTTTTTCTGACTAGTTATATAAAGTCTAGATATATTAAATAAACTTTTTATAAAAGAAAAGTCTCCTTCTGATTTTTATGCAAAAAGTATAGGTTACATGTACAACTGCGCAAATGCAAACCTCTGCCACCGGTAATTTTTTTACCCTAAGATAAAGCGTGGAATAAAATACAGACAGCAACGTGATTGGTTGATATAAAATAATATTTAAATAGATGAATGAATAAGCTTATGTTAAATATTGACAAAGAAATTCTGGTGCCAATCATGTGTCTACAGGGCGCTCGCATCTTTGAAAATTTTGGTATTGAAAATAAAATCGAAAAATCACCCCCCTTTTTTCAACCTAAAATTACGTTCATTAACGCCGCATAGACATAGGTTTTTTATTGGCTAAAAATAAACGTTTGGATGTTATCTGAAAGATTTTGACCCATAGAAAGTGAAAATCGGTCAATAACTATTTTTTAAAAAAATGAATACAAGGGTACCCCCTATGGAAAAATGCATTGTAAGCATTTGCGCAGTTGTATCCTATAGAAACTGCCCCTTTTTACATTGCATTGTGTGTTATAAAGCTCTATTTGAATGAAAAGTGAAATATTGACGTGTAAATTCAAAATATGACATTTGGTCTATATTTAGATCGCAAAAACCGGTCTATAGTCTGTTTCTGAATTCTGTAATAGAAAAAAGGAGAAAATAGACGTAGGGACTCATAAAATATTAAATCTGTTGTTATTATTAATCAAAGATTGGTTGTTTGCATTTTTTTATTTTGCTTAGATGCATAGGTAATTGTTGAACGCCAATAAGTACACAAAAATGATTCAAACCAGGACAAAATTTTTAAAAAGCCCCAAGCGAAAATTGTGTCCATTTGTTCACAATGGGGGTGCATTAAAATTGTTAATTTGAAAAACCTTAAGAAATAATTCTCTGTTTAAAACTATTATAAAATTTATGTATAGATGCAGATGTAACACATTGCACGCAAAAACACAAACTTTTTGTGCTACAAGAAGGTTATAGTCTGTTTCAAAATGTCGCATTTTTTCTATTTTCCAAATATTTACAATATCTTTATATTTAGACCCATATTTTGGTCCAAATAGACCAAAGGTATATCGAAAGTCAGTCTCATCTGTAGATAATACATAAGTCTTCTATAAAATATGGGGTAAATCTTAAGCTTTTAAAGAACTTTCTGGTAGAATACCGTATTTCCTCTAACAACCACTTAAAAATTTATAATTTTCTGGCAAGAGGGGGGCTATTTATAATCAGCTCTCCAGGGCTCAAAGAAAAAGATTATTTTTTCTGACTAGTTATATAAAGTCTAGATATATTAAATAAACTTTTTATAAAAGAAAAGTCTCCTTCTGATTTTTATGCAAAAAGTATAGAAACTGCCCCTTTTTACATTGCATTGTGTGTTATAAAGCTCTATTTGAATGAAAAGTGAAATATTGACGTGTAAATTCAAAATATGACATTTGGTCTATATTTAGATCGCAAAAACCGGTCTATAGTCTGTTTCTGAATTCTGTAATAGAAAAAAGGAGAAAATAGACGTAGGGACTCATAAAATATTAAATCTGTTGTTATTATTAATCAAAGATTGGTTGTTTGCATTTTTTTATTTTGCTTAGATGCATAGGTAATTGTTGAACGCCAATAAGTACACAAAAATGATTCAAACCAGGACAAAATTTTTAAAAAGCCCCAAGCGAAAATTGTGTCCATTTGTTCACAATGGGGGTGCATTAAAATTGTTAATTTGAAAAACCTTAAGAAATAATTCTCTGTTTAAAACTATTATAAAATTTATGTATAGATGCAGATGTAACACATTGCACGCAAAAACACAAACTTTTTGTGCTACAAGAAGGTTATAGTCTGTTTCAAAATGTCGCATTTTTTCTATTTTCCAAATATTTACAATATCTTTATATTTAGACCCATATTTTGGTCCAAATAGACCAAAGGTATATCGAAAGTCAGTCTCATCTGTAGATAATACATAAGTCTTCTATAAAATATGGGGTAAATCTTAAGCTTTTAAAGAACTTTCTGGTAGAATACCGTATTTCCTCTAACAACCACTTAAAAATTTATAATTTTCTGGCAAGAGGGGGGCTATTTATAATCAGCTCTCCAGGGCTCAAAGAAAAAGATTATTTTTTCTGACTAGTTATATAAAGTCTAGATATATTAAATAAACTTTTTATAAAAGAAAAGTCTCCTTCTGATTTTTATGCAAAAAGTATAGGTTACATGTACAACTGCGCAAATGCAAACCTCTGCCACCGGTAATTTTTTTACCCTAAGATAAAGCGTGGAATAAAATACAGACAGCAACGTGATTGGTTGATATAAAATAATATTTAAATAGATGAATGAATAAGCTTATGTTAAATATTGACAAAGAAATTCTGGTGCCAATCATGTGTCTACAGGGCGCTCGCATCTTTGAAAATTTTGGTATTGAAAATAAAATCGAAAAATCACCCCCCTTTTTTCAACCTAAAATTACGTTCATTAACGCCGCATAGACATAGGTTTTTTATTGGCTAAAAATAAACGTTTGGATGTTATCTGAAAGATTTTGACCCATAGAAAGTGAAAATCGGTCAATAACTATTTTTTAAAAAAATGAATACAAGGGTACCCCCTATGGAAAAATGCATTGTAAGCATTTGCGCAGTTGTATCCTATAGAAACTGCCCCTTTTTACATTGCATTGTGTGTTATAAAGCTCTATTTGAATGAAAAGTGAAATATTGACGTGTAAATTCAAAATATGACATTTGGTCTATATTTAGATCGCAAAAACCGGTCTATAGTCTGTTTCTGAATTCTGTAATAGAAAAAAGGAGAAAATAGACGTAGGGACTCATAAAATATTAAATCTGTTGTTATTATTAATCAAAGATTGGTTGTTTGCATTTTTTTATTTTGCTTAGATGCATAGGTAATTGTTGAACGCCAATAAGTACACAAAAATGATTCAAACCAGGACAAAATTTTTAAAAAGCCCCAAGCGAAAATTGTGTCCATTTGTTCACAATGGGGGTGCATTAAAATTGTTAATTTGAAAAACCTTAAGAAATAATTCTCTGTTTAAAACTATTATAAAATTTATGTATAGATGCAGATGTAACACATTGCACGCAAAAACACAAACTTTTTGTGCTACAAGAAGGTTATAGTCTGTTTCAAAATGTCGCATTTTTTCTATTTTCCAAATATTTACAATATCTTTATATTTAGACCCATATTTTGGTCCAAATAGACCAAAGGTATATCGAAAGTCAGTCTCATCTGTAGATAATACATAAGTCTTCTATAAAATATGGGGTAAATCTTAAGCTTTTAAAGAACTTTCTGGTAGAATACCGTATTTCCTCTAACAACCACTTAAAAATTTATAATTTTCTGGCAAGAGGGGGGCTATTTATAATCAGCTCTCCAGGGCTCAAAGAAAAAGATTATTTTTTCTGACTAGTTATATAAAGTCTAGATATATTAAATAAACTTTTTATAAAAGAAAAGTCTCCTTCTGATTTTTATGCAAAAAGTATAGGTTACAACTGCGCAAATGCAAACCTCTGCCACCGGTAATTTTTTTACCCTAAGATAAAGCGTGGAATAAAATACAGACAGCAACGTGATTGGTTGATATAAAATAATATTTAAATAGATGAATGAATAAGCTTATGTTAAATATTGACAAAGAAATTCTGGTGCCAATCATGTGTCTACAGGGCGCTCGCATCTTTGAAAATTTTGGTATTGAAAATAAAATCGAAAAATCACCCCCCTTTTTTCAACCTAAAATTACGTTCATTAACGCCGCATAGACATAGGTTTTTTATTGGCTAAAAATAAACGTTTGGATGTTATCTGAAAGATTTTGACCCATAGAAAGTGAAAATCGGTCAATAACTATTTTTTAAAAAAATGAATACAAGGGTACCCCCTATGGAAAAATGCATTGTAAGCATTTGCGCAGTTGTATCCTATAGAAACTGCCCCTTTTTACATTGCATTGTGTGTTATAAAGCTCTATTTGAATGAAAAGTGAAATATTGACGTGTAAATTCAAAATATGACATTTGGTCTATATTTAGATCGCAAAAACCGGTCTATAGTCTGTTTCTGAATTCTGTAATAGAAAAAAGGAGAAAATAGACGTAGGGACTCATAAAATATTAAATCTGTTGTTATTATTAATCAAAGATTGGTTGTTTGCATTTTTTTATTTTGCTTAGATGCATAGGTAATTGTTGAACGCCAATAAGTACACAAAAATGATTCAAACCAGGACAAAATTTTTAAAAAGCCCCAAGCGAAAATTGTGTCCATTTGTTCACAATGGGGGTGCATTAAAATTGTTAATTTGAAAAACCTTAAGAAATAATTCTCTGTTTAAAACTATTATAAAATTTATGTATAGATGCAGATGTAACACATTGCACGCAAAAACACAAACTTTTTGTGCTACAAGAAGGTTATAGTCTGTTTCAAAATGTCGCATTTTTTCTATTTTCCAAATATTTACAATATCTTTATATTTAGACCCATATTTTGGTCCAAATAGACCAAAGGTATATCGAAAGTCAGTCTCATCTGTAGATAATACATAAGTCTTCTATAAAATATGGGGTAAATCTTAAGCTTTTAAAGAACTTTCTGGTAGAATACCGTATTTCCTCTAACAACCACTTAAAAATTTATAATTTTCTGGCAAGAGGGGGGCTATTTATAATCAGCTCTCCAGGGCTCAAAGAAAAAGATTATTTTTTCTGACTAGTTATATAAAGTCTAGATATATTAAATAAACTTTTTATAAAAGAAAAGTCTCCTTCTGATTTTTATGCAAAAAGTATAGAAACTGCCCCTTTTTACATTGCATTGTGTGTTATAAAGCTCTATTTGAATGAAAAGTGAAATATTGACGTGTAAATTCAAAATATGACATTTGGTCTATATTTAGATCGCAAAAACCGGTCTATAGTCTGTTTCTGAATTCTGTAATAGAAAAAAGGAGAAAATAGACGTAGGGACTCATAAAATATTAAATCTGTTGTTATTATTAATCAAAGATTGGTTGTTTGCATTTTTTTATTTTGCTTAGATGCATAGGTAATTGTTGAACGCCAATAAGTACACAAAAATGATTCAAACCAGGACAAAATTTTTAAAAAGCCCCAAGCGAAAATTGTGTCCATTTGTTCACAATGGGGGTGCATTAAAATTGTTAATTTGAAAAACCTTAAGAAATAATTCTCTGTTTAAAACTATTATAAAATTTATGTATAGATGCAGATGTAACACATTGCACGCAAAAACACAAACTTTTTGTGCTACAAGAAGGTTATAGTCTGTTTCAAAATGTCGCATTTTTTCTATTTTCCAAATATTTACAATATCTTTATATTTAGACCCATATTTTGGTCCAAATAGACCAAAGGTATATCGAAAGTCAGTCTCATCTGTAGATAATACATAAGTCTTCTATAAAATATGGGGTAAATCTTAAGCTTTTAAAGAACTTTCTGGTAGAATACCGTATTTCCTCTAACAACCACTTAAAAATTTATAATTTTCTGGCAAGAGGGGGGCTATTTATAATCAGCTCTCCAGGGCTCAAAGAAAAAGATTATTTTTTCTGACTAGTTATATAAAGTCTAGATATATTAAATAAACTTTTTATAAAAGAAAAGTCTCCTTCTGATTTTTATGCAAAAAGTATAGGTTACATGTACAACTGCGCAAATGCAAACCTCTGCCACCGGTAATTTTTTTACCCTAAGATAAAGCGTGGAATAAAATACAGACAGCAACGTGATTGGTTGATATAAAATAATATTTAAATAGATGAATGAATAAGCTTATGTTAAATATTGACAAAGAAATTCTGGTGCCAATCATGTGTCTACAGGGCGCTCGCATCTTTGAAAATTTTGGTATTGAAAATAAAATCGAAAAATCACCCCCCTTTTTTCAACCTAAAATTACGTTCATTAACGCCGCATAGACATAGGTTTTTTATTGGCTAAAAATAAACGTTTGGATGTTATCTGAAAGATTTTGACCCATAGAAAGTGAAAATCGGTCAATAACTATTTTTTAAAAAAATGAATACAAGGGTACCCCCTATGGAAAAATGCATTGTAAGCATTTGCGCAGTTGTATCCTATAGAAACTGCCCCTTTTTACATTGCATTGTGTGTTATAAAGCTCTATTTGAATGAAAAGTGAAATATTGACGTGTAAATTCAAAATATGACATTTGGTCTATATTTAGATCGCAAAAACCGGTCTATAGTCTGTTTCTGAATTCTGTAATAGAAAAAAGGAGAAAATAGACGTAGGGACTCATAAAATATTAAATCTGTTGTTATTATTAATCAAAGATTGGTTGTTTGCATTTTTTTATTTTGCTTAGATGCATAGGTAATTGTTGAACGCCAATAAGTACACAAAAATGATTCAAACCAGGACAAAATTTTTAAAAAGCCCCAAGCGAAAATTGTGTCCATTTGTTCACAATGGGGGTGCATTAAAATTGTTAATTTGAAAAACCTTAAGAAATAATTCTCTGTTTAAAACTATTATAAAATTTATGTATAGATGCAGATGTAACACATTGCACGCAAAAACACAAACTTTTTGTGCTACAAGAAGGTTATAGTCTGTTTCAAAATGTCGCATTTTTTCTATTTTCCAAATATTTACAATATCTTTATATTTAGACCCATATTTTGGTCCAAATAGACCAAAGGTATATCGAAAGTCAGTCTCATCTGTAGATAATACATAAGTCTTCTATAAAATATGGGGTAAATCTTAAGCTTTTAAAGAACTTTCTGGTAGAATACCGTATTTCCTCTAACAACCACTTAAAAATTTATAATTTTCTGGCAAGAGGGGGGCTATTTATAATCAGCTCTCCAGGGCTCAAAGAAAAAGATTATTTTTTCTGACTAGTTATATAAAGTCTAGATATATTAAATAAACTTTTTATAAAAGAAAAGTCTCCTTCTGATTTTTATGCAAAAAGTATAGAAACTGCCCCTTTTTACATTGCATTGTGTGTTATAAAGCTCTATTTGAATGAAAAGTGAAATATTGACGTGTAAATTCAAAATATGACATTTGGTCTATATTTAGATCGCAAAAACCGGTCTATAGTCTGTTTCTGAATTCTGTAATAGAAAAAAGGAGAAAATAGACGTAGGGACTCATAAAATATTAAATCTGTTGTTATTATTAATCAAAGATTGGTTGTTTGCATTTTTTTATTTTGCTTAGATGCATAGGTAATTGTTGAACGCCAATAAGTACACAAAAATGATTCAAACCAGGACAAAATTTTTAAAAAGCCCCAAGCGAAAATTGTGTCCATTTGTTCACAATGGGGGTGCATTAAAATTGTTAATTTGAAAAACCTTAAGAAATAATTCTCTGTTTAAAACTATTATAAAATTTATGTATAGATGCAGATGTAACACATTGCACGCAAAAACACAAACTTTTTGTGCTACAAGAAGGTTATAGTCTGTTTCAAAATGTCGCATTTTTTCTATTTTCCAAATATTTACAATATCTTTATATTTAGACCCATATTTTGGTCCAAATAGACCAAAGGTATATCGAAAGTCAGTCTCATCTGTAGATAATACATAAGTCTTCTATAAAATATGGGGTAAATCTTAAGCTTTTAAAGAACTTTCTGGTAGAATACCGTATTTCCTCTAACAACCACTTAAAAATTTATAATTTTCTGGCAAGAGGGGGGCTATTTATAATCAGCTCTCCAGGGCTCAAAGAAAAAGATTATTTTTTCTGACTAGTTATATAAAGTCTAGATATATTAAATAAACTTTTTATAAAAGAAAAGTCTCCTTCTGATTTTTATGCAAAAAGTATAGGTTACATGTACAACTGCGCAAATGCAAACCTCTGCCACCGGTAATTTTTTTACCCTAAGATAAAGCGTGGAATAAAATACAGACAGCAACGTGATTGGTTGATATAAAATAATATTTAAATAGATGAATGAATAAGCTTATGTTAAATATTGACAAAGAAATTCTGGTGCCAATCATGTGTCTACAGGGCGCTCGCATCTTTGAAAATTTTGGTATTGAAAATAAAATCGAAAAATCACCCCCCTTTTTTCAACCTAAAATTACGTTCATTAACGCCGCATAGACATAGGTTTTTTATTGGCTAAAAATAAACGTTTGGATGTTATCTGAAAGATTTTGACCCATAGAAAGTGAAAATCGGTCAATAACTATTTTTTAAAAAAATGAATACAAGGGTACCCCCTATGGAAAAATGCATTGTAAGCATTTGCGCAGTTGTATCCTATAGAAACTGCCCCTTTTTACATTGCATTGTGTGTTATAAAGCTCTATTTGAATGAAAAGTGAAATATTGACGTGTAAATTCAAAATATGACATTTGGTCTATATTTAGATCGCAAAAACCGGTCTATAGTCTGTTTCTGAATTCTGTAATAGAAAAAAGGAGAAAATAGACGTAGGGACTCATAAAATATTAAATCTGTTGTTATTATTAATCAAAGATTGGTTGTTTGCATTTTTTTATTTTGCTTAGATGCATAGGTAATTGTTGAACGCCAATAAGTACACAAAAATGATTCAAACCAGGACAAAATTTTTAAAAAGCCCCAAGCGAAAATTGTGTCCATTTGTTCACAATGGGGGTGCATTAAAATTGTTAATTTGAAAAACCTTAAGAAATAATTCTCTGTTTAAAACTATTATAAAATTTATGTATAGATGCAGATGTAACACATTGCACGCAAAAACACAAACTTTTTGTGCTACAAGAAGGTTATAGTCTGTTTCAAAATGTCGCATTTTTTCTATTTTCCAAATATTTACAATATCTTTATATTTAGACCCATATTTTGGTCCAAATAGACCAAAGGTATATCGAAAGTCAGTCTCATCTGTAGATAATACATAAGTCTTCTATAAAATATGGGGTAAATCTTAAGCTTTTAAAGAACTTTCTGGTAGAATACCGTATTTCCTCTAACAACCACTTAAAAATTTATAATTTTCTGGCAAGAGGGGGGCTATTTATAATCAGCTCTCCAGGGCTCAAAGAAAAAGATTATTTTTTCTGACTAGTTATATAAAGTCTAGATATATTAAATAAACTTTTTATAAAAGAAAAGTCTCCTTCTGATTTTTATGCAAAAAGTATAGGTTACATGTACAACTGCGCAAATGCAAACCTCTGCCACCGGTAATTTTTTTACCCTAAGATAAAGCGTGGAATAAAATACAGACAGCAACGTGATTGGTTGATATAAAATAATATTTAAATAGATGAATGAATAAGCTTATGTTAAATATTGACAAAGAAATTCTGGTGCCAATCATGTGTCTACAGGGCGCTCGCATCTTTGAAAATTTTGGTATTGAAAATAAAATCGAAAAATCACCCCCCTTTTTTCAACCTAAAATTACGTTCATTAACGCCGCATAGACATAGGTTTTTTATTGGCTAAAAATAAACGTTTGGATGTTATCTGAAAGATTTTGACCCATAGAAAGTGAAAATCGGTCAATAACTATTTTTTAAAAAAATGAATACAAGGGTACCCCCTATGGAAAAATGCATTGTAAGCATTTGCGCAGTTGTATCCTATAGAAACTGCCCCTTTTTACATTGCATTGTGTGTTATAAAGCTCTATTTGAATGAAAAGTGAAATATTGACGTGTAAATTCAAAATATGACATTTGGTCTATATTTAGATCGCAAAAACCGGTCTATAGTCTGTTTCTGAATTCTGTAATAGAAAAAAGGAGAAAATAGACGTAGGGACTCATAAAATATTAAATCTGTTGTTATTATTAATCAAAGATTGGTTGTTTGCATTTTTTTATTTTGCTTAGATGCATAGGTAATTGTTGAACGCCAATAAGTACACAAAAATGATTCAAACCAGGACAAAATTTTTAAAAAGCCCCAAGCGAAAATTGTGTCCATTTGTTCACAATGGGGGTGCATTAAAATTGTTAATTTGAAAAACCTTAAGAAATAATTCTCTGTTTAAAACTATTATAAAATTTATGTATAGATGCAGATGTAACACATTGCACGCAAAAACACAAACTTTTTGTGCTACAAGAAGGTTATAGTCTGTTTCAAAATGTCGCATTTTTTCTATTTTCCAAATATTTACAATATCTTTATATTTAGACCCATATTTTGGTCCAAATAGACCAAAGGTATATCGAAAGTCAGTCTCATCTGTAGATAATACATAAGTCTTCTATAAAATATGGGGTAAATCTTAAGCTTTTAAAGAACTTTCTGGTAGAATACCGTATTTCCTCTAACAACCACTTAAAAATTTATAATTTTCTGGCAAGAGGGGGGCTATTTATAATCAGCTCTCCAGGGCTCAAAGAAAAAGATTATTTTTTCTGACTAGTTATATAAAGTCTAGATATATTAAATAAACTTTTTATAAAAGAAAAGTCTCCTTCTGATTTTTATGCAAAAAGTATAGAAACTGCCCCTTTTTACATTGCATTGTGTGTTATAAAGCTCTATTTGAATGAAAAGTGAAATATTGACGTGTAAATTCAAAATATGACATTTGGTCTATATTTAGATCGCAAAAACCGGTCTATAGTCTGTTTCTGAATTCTGTAATAGAAAAAAGGAGAAAATAGACGTAGGGACTCATAAAATATTAAATCTGTTGTTATTATTAATCAAAGATTGGTTGTTTGCATTTTTTTATTTTGCTTAGATGCATAGGTAATTGTTGAACGCCAATAAGTACACAAAAATGATTCAAACCAGGACAAAATTTTTAAAAAGCCCCAAGCGAAAATTGTGTCCATTTGTTCACAATGGGGGTGCATTAAAATTGTTAATTTGAAAAACCTTAAGAAATAATTCTCTGTTTAAAACTATTATAAAATTTATGTATAGATGCAGATGTAACACATTGCACGCAAAAACACAAACTTTTTGTGCTACAAGAAGGTTATAGTCTGTTTCAAAATGTCGCATTTTTTCTATTTTCCAAATATTTACAATATCTTTATATTTAGACCCATATTTTGGTCCAAATAGACCAAAGGTATATCGAAAGTCAGTCTCATCTGTAGATAATACATAAGTCTTCTATAAAATATGGGGTAAATCTTAAGCTTTTAAAGAACTTTCTGGTAGAATACCGTATTTCCTCTAACAACCACTTAAAAATTTATAATTTTCTGGCAAGAGGGGGGCTATTTATAATCAGCTCTCCAGGGCTCAAAGAAAAAGATTATTTTTTCTGACTAGTTATATAAAGTCTAGATATATTAAATAAACTTTTTATAAAAGAAAAGTCTCCTTCTGATTTTTATGCAAAAAGTATAGGTTACAACTGCGCAAATGCAAACCTCTGCCACCGGTAATTTTTTTACCCTAAGATAAAGCGTGGAATAAAATACAGACAGCAACGTGATTGGTTGATATAAAATAATATTTAAATAGATGAATGAATAAGCTTATGTTAAATATTGACAAAGAAATTCTGGTGCCAATCATGTGTCTACAGGGCGCTCGCATCTTTGAAAATTTTGGTATTGAAAATAAAATCGAAAAATCACCCCCCTTTTTTCAACCTAAAATTACGTTCATTAACGCCGCATAGACATAGGTTTTTTATTGGCTAAAAATAAACGTTTGGATGTTATCTGAAAGATTTTGACCCATAGAAAGTGAAAATCGGTCAATAACTATTTTTTAAAAAAATGAATACAAGGGTACCCCCTATGGAAAAATGCATTGTAAGCATTTGCGCAGTTGTATCCTATAGAAACTGCCCCTTTTTACATTGCATTGTGTGTTATAAAGCTCTATTTGAATGAAAAGTGAAATATTGACGTGTAAATTCAAAATATGACATTTGGTCTATATTTAGATCGCAAAAACCGGTCTATAGTCTGTTTCTGAATTCTGTAATAGAAAAAAGGAGAAAATAGACGTAGGGACTCATAAAATATTAAATCTGTTGTTATTATTAATCAAAGATTGGTTGTTTGCATTTTTTTATTTTGCTTAGATGCATAGGTAATTGTTGAACGCCAATAAGTACACAAAAATGATTCAAACCAGGACAAAATTTTTAAAAAGCCCCAAGCGAAAATTGTGTCCATTTGTTCACAATGGGGGTGCATTAAAATTGTTAATTTGAAAAACCTTAAGAAATAATTCTCTGTTTAAAACTATTATAAAATTTATGTATAGATGCAGATGTAACACATTGCACGCAAAAACACAAACTTTTTGTGCTACAAGAAGGTTATAGTCTGTTTCAAAATGTCGCATTTTTTCTATTTTCCAAATATTTACAATATCTTTATATTTAGACCCATATTTTGGTCCAAATAGACCAAAGGTATATCGAAAGTCAGTCTCATCTGTAGATAATACATAAGTCTTCTATAAAATATGGGGTAAATCTTAAGCTTTTAAAGAACTTTCTGGTAGAATACCGTATTTCCTCTAACAACCACTTAAAAATTTATAATTTTCTGGCAAGAGGGGGGCTATTTATAATCAGCTCTCCAGGGCTCAAAGAAAAAGATTATTTTTTCTGACTAGTTATATAAAGTCTAGATATATTAAATAAACTTTTTATAAAAGAAAAGTCTCCTTCTGATTTTTATGCAAAAAGTATAGAAACTGCCCCTTTTTACATTGCATTGTGTGTTATAAAGCTCTATTTGAATGAAAAGTGAAATATTGACGTGTAAATTCAAAATATGACATTTGGTCTATATTTAGATCGCAAAAACCGGTCTATAGTCTGTTTCTGAATTCTGTAATAGAAAAAAGGAGAAAATAGACGTAGGGACTCATAAAATATTAAATCTGTTGTTATTATTAATCAAAGATTGGTTGTTTGCATTTTTTTATTTTGCTTAGATGCATAGGTAATTGTTGAACGCCAATAAGTACACAAAAATGATTCAAACCAGGACAAAATTTTTAAAAAGCCCCAAGCGAAAATTGTGTCCATTTGTTCACAATGGGGGTGCATTAAAATTGTTAATTTGAAAAACCTTAAGAAATAATTCTCTGTTTAAAACTATTATAAAATTTATGTATAGATGCAGATGTAACACATTGCACGCAAAAACACAAACTTTTTGTGCTACAAGAAGGTTATAGTCTGTTTCAAAATGTCGCATTTTTTCTATTTTCCAAATATTTACAATATCTTTATATTTAGACCCATATTTTGGTCCAAATAGACCAAAGGTATATCGAAAGTCAGTCTCATCTGTAGATAATACATAAGTCTTCTATAAAATATGGGGTAAATCTTAAGCTTTTAAAGAACTTTCTGGTAGAATACCGTATTTCCTCTAACAACCACTTAAAAATTTATAATTTTCTGGCAAGAGGGGGGCTATTTATAATCAGCTCTCCAGGGCTCAAAGAAAAAGATTATTTTTTCTGACTAGTTATATAAAGTCTAGATATATTAAATAAACTTTTTATAAAAGAAAAGTCTCCTTCTGATTTTTATGCAAAAAGTATAGGTTACATGTACAACTGCGCAAATGCAAACCTCTGCCACCGGTAATTTTTTTACCCTAAGATAAAGCGTGGAATAAAATACAGACAGCAACGTGATTGGTTGATATAAAATAATATTTAAATAGATGAATGAATAAGCTTATGTTAAATATTGACAAAGAAATTCTGGTGCCAATCATGTGTCTACAGGGCGCTCGCATCTTTGAAAATTTTGGTATTGAAAATAAAATCGAAAAATCACCCCCCTTTTTTCAACCTAAAATTACGTTCATTAACGCCGCATAGACATAGGTTTTTTATTGGCTAAAAATAAACGTTTGGATGTTATCTGAAAGATTTTGACCCATAGAAAGTGAAAATCGGTCAATAACTATTTTTTAAAAAAATGAATACAAGGGTACCCCCTATGGAAAAATGCATTGTAAGCATTTGCGCAGTTGTATCCTATAGAAACTGCCCCTTTTTACATTGCATTGTGTGTTATAAAGCTCTATTTGAATGAAAAGTGAAATATTGACGTGTAAATTCAAAATATGACATTTGGTCTATATTTAGATCGCAAAAACCGGTCTATAGTCTGTTTCTGAATTCTGTAATAGAAAAAAGGAGAAAATAGACGTAGGGACTCATAAAATATTAAATCTGTTGTTATTATTAATCAAAGATTGGTTGTTTGCATTTTTTTATTTTGCTTAGATGCATAGGTAATTGTTGAACGCCAATAAGTACACAAAAATGATTCAAACCAGGACAAAATTTTTAAAAAGCCCCAAGCGAAAATTGTGTCCATTTGTTCACAATGGGGGTGCATTAAAATTGTTAATTTGAAAAACCTTAAGAAATAATTCTCTGTTTAAAACTATTATAAAATTTATGTATAGATGCAGATGTAACACATTGCACGCAAAAACACAAACTTTTTGTGCTACAAGAAGGTTATAGTCTGTTTCAAAATGTCGCATTTTTTCTATTTTCCAAATATTTACAATATCTTTATATTTAGACCCATATTTTGGTCCAAATAGACCAAAGGTATATCGAAAGTCAGTCTCATCTGTAGATAATACATAAGTCTTCTATAAAATATGGGGTAAATCTTAAGCTTTTAAAGAACTTTCTGGTAGAATACCGTATTTCCTCTAACAACCACTTAAAAATTTATAATTTTCTGGCAAGAGGGGGGCTATTTATAATCAGCTCTCCAGGGCTCAAAGAAAAAGATTATTTTTTCTGACTAGTTATATAAAGTCTAGATATATTAAATAAACTTTTTATAAAAGAAAAGTCTCCTTCTGATTTTTATGCAAAAAGTATAGGTTACATGTACAACTGCGCAAATGCAAACCTCTGCCACCGGTAATTTTTTTACCCTAAGATAAAGCGTGGAATAAAATACAGACAGCAACGTGATTGGTTGATATAAAATAATATTTAAATAGATGAATGAATAAGCTTATGTTAAATATTGACAAAGAAATTCTGGTGCCAATCATGTGTCTACAGGGCGCTCGCATCTTTGAAAATTTTGGTATTGAAAATAAAATCGAAAAATCACCCCCCTTTTTTCAACCTAAAATTACGTTCATTAACGCCGCATAGACATAGGTTTTTTATTGGCTAAAAATAAACGTTTGGATGTTATCTGAAAGATTTTGACCCATAGAAAGTGAAAATCGGTCAATAACTATTTTTAAAAAAAATGAATACAAGGGTACCCCCTATGGAAAAATGCATTGTAAGCATTTGCGCAGTTGTATCCTATAGAAACTGCCCCTTTTTACATTGCATTGTGTGTTATAAAGCTCTATTTGAATGAAAAGTGAAATATTGACGTGTAAATTCAAAATATGACATTTGGTCTATATTTAGATCGCAAAAACCGGTCTATAGTCTGTTTCTGAATTCTGTAATAGAAAAAAGGAGAAAATAGACGTAGGGACTCATAAAATATTAAATCTGTTGTTATTATTAATCAAAGATTGGTTGTTTGCATTTTTTTATTTTGCTTAGATGCATAGGTAATTGTTGAACGCCAATAAGTACACAAAAATGATTCAAACCAGGACAAAATTTTTAAAAAGCCCCAAGCGAAAATTGTGTCCATTTGTTCACAATGGGGGTGCATTAAAATTGTTAATTTGAAAAACCTTAAGAAATAATTCTCTGTTTAAAACTATTATAAAATTTATGTATAGATGCAGATGTAACACATTGCACGCAAAAACACAAACTTTTTGTGCTACAAGAAGGTTATAGTCTGTTTCAAAATGTCGCATTTTTTCTATTTTCCAAATATTTACAATATCTTTATATTTAGACCCATATTTTGGTCCAAATAGACCAAAGGTATATCGAAAGTCAGTCTCATCTGTAGATAATACATAAGTCTTCTATAAAATATGGGGTAAATCTTAAGCTTTTAAAGAACTTTCTGGTAGAATACCGTATTTCCTCTAACAACCACTTAAAAATTTATAATTTTCTGGCAAGAGGGGGGCTATTTATAATCAGCTCTCCAGGGCTCAAAGAAAAAGATTATTTTTTCTGACTAGTTATATAAAGTCTAGATATATTAAATAAACTTTTTATAAAAGAAAAGTCTCCTTCTGATTTTTATGCAAAAAGTATAGAAACTGCCCCTTTTTACATTGCATTGTGTGTTATAAAGCTCTATTTGAATGAAAAGTGAAATATTGACGTGTAAATTCAAAATATGACATTTGGTCTATATTTAGATCGCAAAAACCGGTCTATAGTCTGTTTCTGAATTCTGTAATAGAAAAAAGGAGAAAATAGACGTAGGGACTCATAAAATATTAAATCTGTTGTTATTATTAATCAAAGATTGGTTGTTTGCATTTTTTTATTTTGCTTAGATGCATAGGTAATTGTTGAACGCCAATAAGTACACAAAAATGATTCAAACCAGGACAAAATTTTTAAAAAGCCCCAAGCGAAAATTGTGTCCATTTGTTCACAATGGGGGTGCATTAAAATTGTTAATTTGAAAAACCTTAAGAAATAATTCTCTGTTTAAAACTATTATAAAATTTATGTATAGATGCAGATGTAACACATTGCACGCAAAAACACAAACTTTTTGTGCTACAAGAAGGTTATAGTCTGTTTCAAAATGTCGCATTTTTTCTATTTTCCAAATATTTACAATATCTTTATATTTAGACCCATATTTTGGTCCAAATAGACCAAAGGTATATCGAAAGTCAGTCTCATCTGTAGATAATACATAAGTCTTCTATAAAATATGGGGTAAATCTTAAGCTTTTAAAGAACTTTCTGGTAGAATACCGTATTTCCTCTAACAACCACTTAAAAATTTATAATTTTCTGGCAAGAGGGGGGCTATTTATAATCAGCTCTCCAGGGCTCAAAGAAAAAGATTATTTTTTCTGACTAGTTATATAAAGTCTAGATATATTAAATAAACTTTTTATAAAAGAAAAGTCTCCTTCTGATTTTTATGCAAAAAGTATAGGTTACAACTGCGCAAATGCAAACCTCTGCCACCGGTAATTTTTTTACCCTAAGATAAAGCGTGGAATAAAATACAGACAGCAACGTGATTGGTTGATATAAAATAATATTTAAATAGATGAATGAATAAGCTTATGTTAAATATTGACAAAGAAATTCTGGTGCCAATCATGTGTCTACAGGGCGCTCGCATCTTTGAAAATTTTGGTATTGAAAATAAAATCGAAAAATCACCCCCCTTTTTTCAACCTAAAATTACGTTCATTAACGCCGCATAGACATAGGTTTTTTATTGGCTAAAAATAAACGTTTGGATGTTATCTGAAAGATTTTGACCCATAGAAAGTGAAAATCGGTCAATAACTATTTTTTAAAAAAATGAATACAAGGGTACCCCCTATGGAAAAATGCATTGTAAGCATTTGCGCAGTTGTATCCTATAGAAACTGCCCCTTTTTACATTGCATTGTGTGTTATAAAGCTCTATTTGAATGAAAAGTGAAATATTGACGTGTAAATTCAAAATATGACATTTGGTCTATATTTAGATCGCAAAAACCGGTCTATAGTCTGTTTCTGAATTCTGTAATAGAAAAAAGGAGAAAATAGACGTAGGGACTCATAAAATATTAAATCTGTTGTTATTATTAATCAAAGATTGGTTGTTTGCATTTTTTTATTTTGCTTAGATGCATAGGTAATTGTTGAACGCCAATAAGTACACAAAAATGATTCAAACCAGGACAAAATTTTTAAAAAGCCCCAAGCGAAAATTGTGTCCATTTGTTCACAATGGGGGTGCATTAAAATTGTTAATTTGAAAAACCTTAAGAAATAATTCTCTGTTTAAAACTATTATAAAATTTATGTATAGATGCAGATGTAACACATTGCACGCAAAAACACAAACTTTTTGTGCTACAAGAAGGTTATAGTCTGTTTCAAAATGTCGCATTTTTTCTATTTTCCAAATATTTACAATATCTTTATATTTAGACCCATATTTTGGTCCAAATAGACCAAAGGTATATCGAAAGTCAGTCTCATCTGTAGATAATACATAAGTCTTCTATAAAATATGGGGTAAATCTTAAGCTTTTAAAGAACTTTCTGGTAGAATACCGTATTTCCTCTAACAACCACTTAAAAATTTATAATTTTCTGGCAAGAGGGGGGCTATTTATAATCAGCTCTCCAGGGCTCAAAGAAAAAGATTATTTTTTCTGACTAGTTATATAAAGTCTAGATATATTAAATAAACTTTTTATAAAAGAAAAGTCTCCTTCTGATTTTTATGCAAAAAGTATAGAAACTGCCCCTTTTTACATTGCATTGTGTGTTATAAAGCTCTATTTGAATGAAAAGTGAAATATTGACGTGTAAATTCAAAATATGACATTTGGTCTATATTTAGATCGCAAAAACCGGTCTATAGTCTGTTTCTGAATTCTGTAATAGAAAAAAGGAGAAAATAGACGTAGGGACTCATAAAATATTAAATCTGTTGTTATTATTAATCAAAGATTGGTTGTTTGCATTTTTTTATTTTGCTTAGATGCATAGGTAATTGTTGAACGCCAATAAGTACACAAAAATGATTCAAACCAGGACAAAATTTTTAAAAAGCCCCAAGCGAAAATTGTGTCCATTTGTTCACAATGGGGGTGCATTAAAATTGTTAATTTGAAAAACCTTAAGAAATAATTCTCTGTTTAAAACTATTATAAAATTTATGTATAGATGCAGATGTAACACATTGCACGCAAAAACACAAACTTTTTGTGCTACAAGAAGGTTATAGTCTGTTTCAAAATGTCGCATTTTTTCTATTTTCCAAATATTTACAATATCTTTATATTTAGACCCATATTTTGGTCCAAATAGACCAAAGGTATATCGAAAGTCAGTCTCATCTGTAGATAATACATAAGTCTTCTATAAAATATGGGGTAAATCTTAAGCTTTTAAAGAACTTTCTGGTAGAATACCGTATTTCCTCTAACAACCACTTAAAAATTTATAATTTTCTGGCAAGAGGGGGGCTATTTATAATCAGCTCTCCAGGGCTCAAAGAAAAAGATTATTTTTTCTGACTAGTTATATAAAGTCTAGATATATTAAATAAACTTTTTATAAAAGAAAAGTCTCCTTCTGATTTTTATGCAAAAAGTATAGGTTACATGTACAACTGCGCAAATGCAAACCTCTGCCACCGGTAATTTTTTTACCCTAAGATAAAGCGTGGAATAAAATACAGACAGCAACGTGATTGGTTGATATAAAATAATATTTAAATAGATGAATGAATAAGCTTATGTTAAATATTGACAAAGAAATTCTGGTGCCAATCATGTGTCTACAGGGCGCTCGCATCTTTGAAAATTTTGGTATTGAAAATAAAATCGAAAAATCACCCCCCTTTTTTCAACCTAAAATTACGTTCATTAACGCCGCATAGACATAGGTTTTTTATTGGCTAAAAATAAACGTTTGGATGTTATCTGAAAGATTTTGACCCATAGAAAGTGAAAATCGGTCAATAACTATTTTTTAAAAAAATGAATACAAGGGTACCCCCTATGGAAAAATGCATTGTAAGCATTTGCGCAGTTGTATCCTATAGAAACTGCCCCTTTTTACATTGCATTGTGTGTTATAAAGCTCTATTTGAATGAAAAGTGAAATATTGACGTGTAAATTCAAAATATGACATTTGGTCTATATTTAGATCGCAAAAACCGGTCTATAGTCTGTTTCTGAATTCTGTAATAGAAAAAAGGAGAAAATAGACGTAGGGACTCATAAAATATTAAATCTGTTGTTATTATTAATCAAAGATTGGTTGTTTGCATTTTTTTATTTTGCTTAGATGCATAGGTAATTGTTGAACGCCAATAAGTACACAAAAATGATTCAAACCAGGACAAAATTTTTAAAAAGCCCCAAGCGAAAATTGTGTCCATTTGTTCACAATGGGGGTGCATTAAAATTGTTAATTTGAAAAACCTTAAGAAATAATTCTCTGTTTAAAACTATTATAAAATTTATGTATAGATGCAGATGTAACACATTGCACGCAAAAACACAAACTTTTTGTGCTACAAGAAGGTTATAGTCTGTTTCAAAATGTCGCATTTTTTCTATTTTCCAAATATTTACAATATCTTTATATTTAGACCCATATTTTGGTCCAAATAGACCAAAGGTATATCGAAAGTCAGTCTCATCTGTAGATAATACATAAGTCTTCTATAAAATATGGGGTAAATCTTAAGCTTTTAAAGAACTTTCTGGTAGAATACCGTATTTCCTCTAACAACCACTTAAAAATTTATAATTTTCTGGCAAGAGGGGGGCTATTTATAATCAGCTCTCCAGGGCTCAAAGAAAAAGATTATTTTTTCTGACTAGTTATATAAAGTCTAGATATATTAAATAAACTTTTTATAAAAGAAAAGTCTCCTTCTGATTTTTATGCAAAAAGTATAGAAACTGCCCCTTTTTACATTGCATTGTGTGTTATAAAGCTCTATTTGAATGAAAAGTGAAATATTGACGTGTAAATTCAAAATATGACATTTGGTCTATATTTAGATCGCAAAAACCGGTCTATAGTCTGTTTCTGAATTCTGTAATAGAAAAAAGGAGAAAATAGACGTAGGGACTCATAAAATATTAAATCTGTTGTTATTATTAATCAAAGATTGGTTGTTTGCATTTTTTTATTTTGCTTAGATGCATAGGTAATTGTTGAACGCCAATAAGTACACAAAAATGATTCAAACCAGGACAAAATTTTTAAAAAGCCCCAAGCGAAAATTGTGTCCATTTGTTCACAATGGGGGTGCATTAAAATTGTTAATTTGAAAAACCTTAAGAAATAATTCTCTGTTTAAAACTATTATAAAATTTATGTATAGATGCAGATGTAACACATTGCACGCAAAAACACAAACTTTTTGTGCTACAAGAAGGTTATAGTCTGTTTCAAAATGTCGCATTTTTTCTATTTTCCAAATATTTACAATATCTTTATATTTAGACCCATATTTTGGTCCAAATAGACCAAAGGTATATCGAAAGTCAGTCTCATCTGTAGATAATACATAAGTCTTCTATAAAATATGGGGTAAATCTTAAGCTTTTAAAGAACTTTCTGGTAGAATACCGTATTTCCTCTAACAACCACTTAAAAATTTATAATTTTCTGGCAAGAGGGGGGCTATTTATAATCAGCTCTCCAGGGCTCAAAGAAAAAGATTATTTTTTCTGACTAGTTATATAAAGTCTAGATATATTAAATAAACTTTTTATAAAAGAAAAGTCTCCTTCTGATTTTTATGCAAAAAGTATAGAAACTGCCCCTTTTTACATTGCATTGTGTGTTATAAAGCTCTATTTGAATGAAAAGTGAAATATTGACGTGTAAATTCAAAATATGACATTTGGTCTATATTTAGATCGCAAAAACCGGTCTATAGTCTGTTTCTGAATTCTGTAATAGAAAAAAGGAGAAAATAGACGTAGGGACTCATAAAATATTAAATCTGTTGTTATTATTAATCAAAGATTGGTTGTTTGCATTTTTTTATTTTGCTTAGATGCATAGGTAATTGTTGAACGCCAATAAGTACACAAAAATGATTCAAACCAGGACAAAATTTTTAAAAAGCCCCAAGCGAAAATTGTGTCCATTTGTTCACAATGGGGGTGCATTAAAATTGTTAATTTGAAAAACCTTAAGAAATAATTCTCTGTTTAAAACTATTATAAAATTTATGTATAGATGCAGATGTAACACATTGCACGCAAAAACACAAACTTTTTGTGCTACAAGAAGGTTATAGTCTGTTTCAAAATGTCGCATTTTTTCTATTTTCCAAATATTTACAATATCTTTATATTTAGACCCATATTTTGGTCCAAATAGACCAAAGGTATATCGAAAGTCAGTCTCATCTGTAGATAATACATAAGTCTTCTATAAAATATGGGGTAAATCTTAAGCTTTTAAAGAACTTTCTGGTAGAATACCGTATTTCCTCTAACAACCACTTAAAAATTTATAATTTTCTGGCAAGAGGGGGGCTATTTATAATCAGCTCTCCAGGGCTCAAAGAAAAAGATTATTTTTTCTGACTAGTTATATAAAGTCTAGATATATTAAATAAACTTTTTATAAAAGAAAAGTCTCCTTCTGATTTTTATGCAAAAAGTATAGGTTACAACTGCGCAAATGCAAACCTCTGCCACCGGTAATTTTTTTACCCTAAGATAAAGCGTGGAATAAAATACAGACAGCAACGTGATTGGTTGATATAAAATAATATTTAAATAGATGAATGAATAAGCTTATGTTAAATATTGACAAAGAAATTCTGGTGCCAATCATGTGTCTACAGGGCGCTCGCATCTTTGAAAATTTTGGTATTGAAAATAAAATCGAAAAATCACCCCCCTTTTTTCAACCTAAAATTACGTTCATTAACGCCGCATAGACATAGGTTTTTTATTGGCTAAAAATAAACGTTTGGATGTTATCTGAAAGATTTTGACCCATAGAAAGTGAAAATCGGTCAATAACTATTTTTTAAAAAAATGAATACAAGGGTACCCCCTATGGAAAAATGCATTGTAAGCATTTGCGCAGTTGTATCCTATAGAAACTGCCCCTTTTTACATTGCATTGTGTGTTATAAAGCTCTATTTGAATGAAAAGTGAAATATTGACGTGTAAATTCAAAATATGACATTTGGTCTATATTTAGATCGCAAAAACCGGTCTATAGTCTGTTTCTGAATTCTGTAATAGAAAAAAGGAGAAAATAGACGTAGGGACTCATAAAATATTAAATCTGTTGTTATTATTAATCAAAGATTGGTTGTTTGCATTTTTTTATTTTGCTTAGATGCATAGGTAATTGTTGAACGCCAATAAGTACACAAAAATGATTCAAACCAGGACAAAATTTTTAAAAAGCCCCAAGCGAAAATTGTGTCCATTTGTTCACAATGGGGGTGCATTAAAATTGTTAATTTGAAAAACCTTAAGAAATAATTCTCTGTTTAAAACTATTATAAAATTTATGTATAGATGCAGATGTAACACATTGCACGCAAAAACACAAACTTTTTGTGCTACAAGAAGGTTATAGTCTGTTTCAAAATGTCGCATTTTTTCTATTTTCCAAATATTTACAATATCTTTATATTTAGACCCATATTTTGGTCCAAATAGACCAAAGGTATATCGAAAGTCAGTCTCATCTGTAGATAATACATAAGTCTTCTATAAAATATGGGGTAAATCTTAAGCTTTTAAAGAACTTTCTGGTAGAATACCGTATTTCCTCTAACAACCACTTAAAAATTTATAATTTTCTGGCAAGAGGGGGGCTATTTATAATCAGCTCTCCAGGGCTCAAAGAAAAAGATTATTTTTTCTGACTAGTTATATAAAGTCTAGATATATTAAATAAACTTTTTATAAAAGAAAAGTCTCCTTCTGATTTTTATGCAAAAAGTATAGAAACTGCCCCTTTTTACATTGCATTGTGTGTTATAAAGCTCTATTTGAATGAAAAGTGAAATATTGACGTGTAAATTCAAAATATGACATTTGGTCTATATTTAGATCGCAAAAACCGGTCTATAGTCTGTTTCTGAATTCTGTAATAGAAAAAAGGAGAAAATAGACGTAGGGACTCATAAAATATTAAATCTGTTGTTATTATTAATCAAAGATTGGTTGTTTGCATTTTTTTATTTTGCTTAGATGCATAGGTAATTGTTGAACGCCAATAAGTACACAAAAATGATTCAAACCAGGACAAAATTTTTAAAAAGCCCCAAGCGAAAATTGTGTCCATTTGTTCACAATGGGGGTGCATTAAAATTGTTAATTTGAAAAACCTTAAGAAATAATTCTCTGTTTAAAACTATTATAAAATTTATGTATAGATGCAGATGTAACACATTGCACGCAAAAACACAAACTTTTTGTGCTACAAGAAGGTTATAGTCTGTTTCAAAATGTCGCATTTTTTCTATTTTCCAAATATTTACAATATCTTTATATTTAGACCCATATTTTGGTCCAAATAGACCAAAGGTATATCGAAAGTCAGTCTCATCTGTAGATAATACATAAGTCTTCTATAAAATATGGGGTAAATATTAAGCTTTTAAAGAACTTTCTGGTAGAATACCGTATTTCCTCTAACAACCACTTAAAAATTTATAATTTTCTGGCAAGAGGGGGGCTATTTATAATCAGCTCTCCAGGGCTCAAAGAAAAAGATTATTTTTTCTGACTAGTTATATAAAGTCTAGATATATTAAATAAACTTTTTATAAAAGAAAAGTCTCCTTCTGATTTTTATGCAAAAAGTATAGAAACTGCCCCTTTTTACATTGCATTGTGTGTTATAAAGCTCTATTTGAATGAAAAGTGAAATATTGACGTGTAAATTCAAAATATGACATTTGGTCTATATTTAGATCGCAAAAACCGGTCTATAGTCTGTTTCTGAATTCTGTAATAGAAAAAAGGAGAAAATAGACGTAGGGACTCATAAAATATTAAATCTGTTGTTATTATTAATCAAAGATTGGTTGTTTGCATTTTTTTATTTTGCTTAGATGCATAGGTAATTGTTGAACGCCAATAAGTACACAAAAATGATTCAAACCAGGACAAAATTTTTAAAAAGCCCCAAGCGAAAATTGTGTCCATTTGTTCACAATGGGGGTGCATTAAAATTGTTAATTTGAAAAACCTTAAGAAATAATTCTCTGTTTAAAACTATTATAAAATTTATGTATAGATGCAGATGTAACACATTGCACGCAAAAACACAAACTTTTTGTGCTACAAGAAGGTTATAGTCTGTTTCAAAATGTCGCATTTTTTCTATTTTCCAAATATTTACAATATCTTTATATTTAGACCCATATTTTGGTCCAAATAGACCAAAGGTATATCGAAAGTCAGTCTCATCTGTAGATAATACATAAGTCTTCTATAAAATATGGGGTAAATCTTAAGCTTTTAAAGAACTTTCTGGTAGAATACCGTATTTCCTCTAACAACCACTTAAAAATTTATAATTTTCTGGCAAGAGGGGGGCTATTTATAATCAGCTCTCCAGGGCTCAAAGAAAAAGATTATTTTTTCTGACTAGTTATATAAAGTCTAGATATATTAAATAAACTTTTTATAAAAGAAAAGTCTCCTTCTGATTTTTATGCAAAAAGTATAGGTTACAACTGCGCAAATGCAAACCTCTGCCACCGGTAATTTTTTTACCCTAAGATAAAGCGTGGAATAAAATACAGACAGCAACGTGATTGGTTGATATAAAATAATATTTAAATAGATGAATGAATAAGCTTATGTTAAATATTGACAAAGAAATTCTGGTGCCAATCATGTGTCTACAGGGCGCTCGCATCTTTGAAAATTTTGGTATTGAAAATAAAATCGAAAAATCACCCCCCTTTTTTCAACCTAAAATTACGTTCATTAACGCCGCATAGACATAGGTTTTTTATTGGCTAAAAATAAACGTTTGGATGTTATCTGAAAGATTTTGACCCATAGAAAGTGAAAATCGGTCAATAACTATTTTTTAAAAAAATGAATACAAGGGTACCCCCTATGGAAAAATGCATTGTAAGCATTTGCGCAGTTGTATCCTATAGAAACTGCCCCTTTTTACATTGCATTGTGTGTTATAAAGCTCTATTTGAATGAAAAGTGAAATATTGACGTGTAAATTCAAAATATGACATTTGGTCTATATTTAGATCGCAAAAACCGGTCTATAGTCTGTTTCTGAATTCTGTAATAGAAAAAAGGAGAAAATAGACGTAGGGACTCATAAAATATTAAATCTGTTGTTATTATTAATCAAAGATTGGTTGTTTGCATTTTTTTATTTTGCTTAGATGCATAGGTAATTGTTGAACGCCAATAAGTACACAAAAATGATTCAAACCAGGACAAAATTTTTAAAAAGCCCCAAGCGAAAATTGTGTCCATTTGTTCACAATGGGGGTGCATTAAAATTGTTAATTTGAAAAACCTTAAGAAATAATTCTCTGTTTAAAACTATTATAAAATTTATGTATAGATGCAGATGTAGCACATTGCACGCAAAAACACAAACTTTTTGTGCTACAAGAAGGTTATAGTCTGTTTCAAAATGTCGCATTTTTTCTATTTTCCAAATATTTACAATATCTTTATATTTAGACCCATATTTTGGTCCAAATAGACCAAAGGTATATCGAAAGTCAGTCTCATCTGTAGATAATACATAAGTCTTCTATAAAATATGGGGTAAATCTTAAGCTTTTAAAGAACTTTCTGGTAGAATACCGTATTTCCTCTAACAACCACTTAAAAATTTATAATTTTCTGGCAAGAGGGGGGCTATTTATAATCAGCTCTCCAGGGCTCAAAGAAAAAGATTATTTTTTCTGACTAGTTATATAAAGTCTAGATATATTAAATAAACTTTTTATAAAAGAAAAGTCTCCTTCTGATTTTTATGCAAAAAGTATAGAAACTGCCCCTTTTTACATTGCATTGTGTGTTATAAAGCTCTATTTGAATGAAAAGTGAAATATTGACGTGTAAATTCAAAATATGACATTTGGTCTATATTTAGATCGCAAAAACCGGTCTATAGTCTGTTTCTGAATTCTGTAATAGAAAAAAGGAGAAAATAGACGTAGGGACTCATAAAATATTAAATCTGTTGTTATTATTAATCAAAGATTGGTTGTTTGCATTTTTTTATTTTGCTTAGATGCATAGGTAATTGTTGAACGCCAATAAGTACACAAAAATGATTCAAACCAGGACAAAATTTTTAAAAAGCCCCAAGCGAAAATTGTGTCCATTTGTTCACAATGGGGGTGCATTAAAATTGTTAATTTGAAAAACCTTAAGAAATAATTCTCTGTTTAAAACTATTATAAAATTTATGTATAGATGCAGATGTAACACATTGCACGCAAAAACACAAACTTTTTGTGCTACAAGAAGGTTATAGTCTGTTTCAAAATGTCGCATTTTTTCTATTTTCCAAATATTTACAATATCTTTATATTTAGACCCATATTTTGGTCCAAATAGACCAAAGGTATATCGAAAGTCAGTCTCATCTGTAGATAATACATAAGTCTTCTATAAAATATGGGGTAAATCTTAAGCTTTTAAAGAACTTTCTGGTAGAATACCGTATTTCCTCTAACAACCACTTAAAAATTTATAATTTTCTGGCAAGAGGGGGGCTATTTATAATCAGCTCTCCAGGGCTCAAAGAAAAAGATTATTTTTTCTGACTAGTTATATAAAGTCTAGATATATTAAATAAACTTTTTATAAAAGAAAAGTCTCCTTCTGATTTTTATGCAAAAAGTATAGAAACTGCCCCTTTTTACATTGCATTGTGTGTTATAAAGCTCTATTTGAATGAAAAGTGAAATATTGACGTGTAAATTCAAAATATGACATTTGGTCTATATTTAGATCGCAAAAACCGGTCTATAGTCTGTTTCTGAATTCTGTAATAGAAAAAAGGAGAAAATAGACGTAGGGACTCATAAAATATTAAATCTGTTGTTATTATTAATCAAAGATTGGTTGTTTGCATTTTTTTATTTTGCTTAGATGCATAGGTAATTGTTGAACGCCAATAAGTACACAAAAATGATTCAAACCAGGACAAAATTTTTAAAAAGCCCCAAGCGAAAATTGTGTCCATTTGTTCACAATGGGGGTGCATTAAAATTGTTAATTTGAAAAACCTTAAGAAATAATTCTCTGTTTAAAACTATTATAAAATTTATGTATAGATGCAGATGTAACACATTGCACGCAAAAACACAAACTTTTTGTGCTACAAGAAGGTTATAGTCTGTTTCAAAATGTCGCATTTTTTCTATTTTCCAAATATTTACAATATCTTTATATTTAGACCCATATTTTGGTCCAAATAGACCAAAGGTATATCGAAAGTCAGTCTCATCTGTAGATAATACATAAGTCTTCTATAAAATATGGGGTAAATCTTAAGCTTTTAAAGAACTTTCTGGTAGAATACCGTATTTCCTCTAACAACCACTTAAAAATTTATAATTTTCTGGCAAGAGGGGGGCTATTTATAATCAGCTCTCCAGGGCTCAAAGAAAAAGATTATTTTTTCTGACTAGTTATATAAAGTCTAGATATATTAAATAAACTTTTTATAAAAGAAAAGTCTCCTTCTGATTTTTATGCAAAAAGTATAGGTTACAACTGCGCAAATGCAAACCTCTGCCACCGGTAATTTTTTTACCCTAAGATAAAGCGTGGAATAAAATACAGACAGCAACGTGATTGGTTGATATAAAATAATATTTAAATAGATGAATGAATAAGCTTATGTTAAATATTGACAAAGAAATTCTGGTGCCAATCATGTGTCTACAGGGCGCTCGCATCTTTGAAAATTTTGGTATTGAAAATAAAATCGAAAAATCACCCCCCTTTTTTCAACCTAAAATTACGTTCATTAACGCCGCATAGACATAGGTTTTTTATTGGCTAAAAATAAACGTTTGGATGTTATCTGAAAGATTTTGACCCATAGAAAGTGAAAATCGGTCAATAACTATTTTTTAAAAAAATGAATACAAGGGTACCCCCTATGGAAAAATGCATTGTAAGCATTTGCGCAGTTGTATCCTATAGAAACTGCCCCTTTTTACATTGCATTGTGTGTTATAAAGCTCTATTTGAATGAAAAGTGAAATATTGACGTGTAAATTCAAAATATGACATTTGGTCTATATTTAGATCGCAAAAACCGGTCTATAGTCTGTTTCTGAATTCTGTAATAGAAAAAAGGAGAAAATAGACGTAGGGACTCATAAAATATTAAATCTGTTGTTATTATTAATCAAAGATTGGTTGTTTGCATTTTTTTATTTTGCTTAGATGCATAGGTAATTGTTGAACGCCAATAAGTACACAAAAATGATTCAAACCAGGACAAAATTTTTAAAAAGCCCCAAGCGAAAATTGTGTCCATTTGTTCACAATGGGGGTGCATTAAAATTGTTAATTTGAAAAACCTTAAGAAATAATTCTCTGTTTAAAACTATTATAAAATTTATGTATAGATGCAGATGTAACACATTGCACGCAAAAACACAAACTTTTTGTGCTACAAGAAGGTTATAGTCTGTTTCAAAATGTCGCATTTTTTCTATTTTCCAAATATTTACAATATCTTTATATTTAGACCCATATTTTGGTCCAAATAGACCAAAGGTATATCGAAAGTCAGTCTCATCTGTAGATAATACATAAGTCTTCTATAAAATATGGGGTAAATCTTAAGCTTTTAAAGAACTTTCTGGTAGAATACCGTATTTCCTCTAACAACCACTTAAAAATTTATAATTTTCTGGCAAGAGGGGGGCTATTTATAATCAGCTCTCCAGGGCTCAAAGAAAAAGATTATTTTTTCTGACTAGTTATATAAAGTCTAGATATATTAAATAAACTTTTTATAAAAGAAAAGTCTCCTTCTGATTTTTATGCAAAAAGTATAGAAACTGCCCCTTTTTACATTGCATTGTGTGTTATAAAGCTCTATTTGAATGAAAAGTGAAATATTGACGTGTAAATTCAAAATATGACATTTGGTCTATATTTAGATCGCAAAAACCGGTCTATAGTCTGTTTCTGAATTCTGTAATAGAAAAAAGGAGAAAATAGACGTAGGGACTCATAAAATATTAAATCTGTTGTTATTATTAATCAAAGATTGGTTGTTTGCATTTTTTTATTTTGCTTAGATGCATAGGTAATTGTTGAACGCCAATAAGTACACAAAAATGATTCAAACCAGGACAAAATTTTTAAAAAGCCCCAAGCGAAAATTGTGTCCATTTGTTCACAATGGGGGTGCATTAAAATTGTTAATTTGAAAAACCTTAAGAAATAATTCTCTGTTTAAAACTATTATAAAATTTATGTATAGATGCAGATGTAACACATTGCACGCAAAAACACAAACTTTTTGTGCTACAAGAAGGTTATAGTCTGTTTCAAAATGTCGCATTTTTTCTATTTTCCAAATATTTACAATATCTTTATATTTAGACCCATATTTTGGTCCAAATAGACCAAAGGTATATCGAAAGTCAGTCTCATCTGTAGATAATACATAAGTCTTCTATAAAATATGGGGTAAATCTTAAGCTTTTAAAGAACTTTCTGGTAGAATACCGTATTTCCTCTAACAACCACTTAAAAATTTATAATTTTCTGGCAAGAGGGGGGCTATTTATAATCAGCTCTCCAGGGCTCAAAGAAAAAGATTATTTTTTCTGACTAGTTATATAAAGTCTAGATATATTAAATAAACTTTTTATAAAAGAAAAGTCTCCTTCTGATTTTTATGCAAAAAGTATAGGTTACATGTACAACTGCGCAAATGCAAACCTCTGCCACCGGTAATTTTTTTACCCTAAGATAAAGCGTGGAATAAAATACAGACAGCAACGTGATTGGTTGATATAAAATAATATTTAAATAGATGAATGAATAAGCTTATGTTAAATATTGACAAAGAAATTCTGGTGCCAATCATGTGTCTACAGGGCGCTCGCATCTTTGAAAATTTTGGTATTGAAAATAAAATCGAAAAATCACCCCCCTTTTTTCAACCTAAAATTACGTTCATTAACGCCGCATAGACATAGGTTTTTTATTGGCTAAAAATAAACGTTTGGATGTTATCTGAAAGATTTTGACCCATAGAAAGTGAAAATCGGTCAATAACTATTTTTTAAAAAAATGAATACAAGGGTACCCCCTATGGAAAAATGCATTGTAAGCATTTGCGCAGTTGTATCCTATAGAAACTGCCCCTTTTTACATTGCATTGTGTGTTATAAAGCTCTATTTGAATGAAAAGTGAAATATTGACGTGTAAATTCAAAATATGACATTTGGTCTATATTTAGATCGCAAAAACCGGTCTATAGTCTGTTTCTGAATTCTGTAATAGAAAAAAGGAGAAAATAGACGTAGGGACTCATAAAATATTAAATCTGTTGTTATTATTAATCAAAGATTGGTTGTTTGCATTTTTTTATTTTGCTTAGATGCATAGGTAATTGTTGAACGCCAATAAGTACACAAAAATGATTCAAACCAGGACAAAATTTTTAAAAAGCCCCAAGCGAAAATTGTGTCCATTTGTTCACAATGGGGGTGCATTAAAATTGTTAATTTGAAAAACCTTAAGAAATAATTCTCTGTTTAAAACTATTATAAAATTTATGTATAGATGCAGATGTAACACATTGCACGCAAAAACACAAACTTTTTGTGCTACAAGAAGGTTATAGTCTGTTTCAAAATGTCGCATTTTTTCTATTTTCCAAATATTTACAATATCTTTATATTTAGACCCATATTTTGGTCCAAATAGACCAAAGGTATATCGAAAGTCAGTCTCATCTGTAGATAATACATAAGTCTTCTATAAAATATGGGGTAAATCTTAAGCTTTTAAAGAACTTTCTGGTAGAATACCGTATTTCCTCTAACAACCACTTAAAAATTTATAATTTTCTGGCAAGAGGGGGGCTATTTATAATCAGCTCTCCAGGGCTCAAAGAAAAAGATTATTTTTTCTGACTAGTTATATAAAGTCTAGATATATTAAATAAACTTTTTATAAAAGAAAAGTCTCCTTCTGATTTTTATGCAAAAAGTATAGAAACTGCCCCTTTTTACATTGCATTGTGTGTTATAAAGCTCTATTTGAATGAAAAGTGAAATATTGACGTGTAAATTCAAAATATGACATTTGGTCTATATTTAGATCGCAAAAACCGGTCTATAGTCTGTTTCTGAATTCTGTAATAGAAAAAAGGAGAAAATAGACGTAGGGACTCATAAAATATTAAATCTGTTGTTATTATTAATCAAAGATTGGTTGTTTGCATTTTTTTATTTTGCTTAGATGCATAGGTAATTGTTGAACGCCAATAAGTACACAAAAATGATTCAAACCAGGACAAAATTTTTAAAAAGCCCCAAGCGAAAATTGTGTCCATTTGTTCACAATGGGGGTGCATTAAAATTGTTAATTTGAAAAACCTTAAGAAATAATTCTCTGTTTAAAACTATTATAAAATTTATGTATAGATGCAGATGTAACACATTGCACGCAAAAACACAAACTTTTTGTGCTACAAGAAGGTTATAGTCTGTTTCAAAATGTCGCATTTTTTCTATTTTCCAAATATTTACAATATCTTTATATTTAGACCCATATTTTGGTCCAAATAGACCAAAGGTATATCGAAAGTCAGTCTCATCTGTAGATAATACATAAGTCTTCTATAAAATATGGGGTAAATCTTAAGCTTTTAAAGAACTTTCTGGTAGAATACCGTATTTCCTCTAACAACCACTTAAAAATTTATAATTTTCTGGCAAGAGGGGGGCTATTTATAATCAGCTCTCCAGGGCTCAAAGAAAAAGATTATTTTTTCTGACTAGTTATATAAAGTCTAGATATATTAAATAAACTTTTTATAAAAGAAAAGTCTCCTTCTGATTTTTATGCAAAAAGTATAGGTTACAACTGCGCAAATGCAAACCTCTGCCACCGGTAATTTTTTTACCCTAAGATAAAGCGTGGAATAAAATACAGACAGCAACGTGATTGGTTGATATAAAATAATATTTAAATAGATGAATGAATAAGCTTATGTTAAATATTGACAAAGAAATTCTGGTGCCAATCATGTGTCTACAGGGCGCTCGCATCTTTGAAAATTTTGGTATTGAAAATAAAATCGAAAAATCACCCCCCTTTTTTCAACCTAAAATTACGTTCATTAACGCCGCATAGACATAGGTTTTTTATTGGCTAAAAATAAACGTTTGGATGTTATCTGAAAGATTTTGACCCATAGAAAGTGAAAATCGGTCAATAACTATTTTTTAAAAAAATGAATACAAGGGTACCCCCTATGGAAAAATGCATTGTAAGCATTTGCGCAGTTGTATCCTATAGAAACTGCCCCTTTTTACATTGCATTGTGTGTTATAAAGCTCTATTTGAATGAAAAGTGAAATATTGACGTGTAAATTCAAAATATGACATTTGGTCTATATTTAGATCGCAAAAACCGGTCTATAGTCTGTTTCTGAATTCTGTAATAGAAAAAAGGAGAAAATAGACGTAGGGACTCATAAAATATTAAATCTGTTGTTATTATTAATCAAAGATTGGTTGTTTGCATTTTTTTATTTTGCTTAGATGCATAGGTAATTGTTGAACGCCAATAAGTACACAAAAATGATTCAAACCAGGACAAAATTTTTAAAAAGCCCCAAGCGAAAATTGTGTCCATTTGTTCACAATGGGGGTGCATTAAAATTGTTAATTTGAAAAACCTTAAGAAATAATTCTCTGTTTAAAACTATTATAAAATTTATGTATAGATGCAGATGTAACACATTGCACGCAAAAACACAAACTTTTTGTGCTACAAGAAGGTTATAGTCTGTTTCAAAATGTCGCATTTTTTCTATTTTCCAAATATTTACAATATCTTTATATTTAGACCCATATTTTGGTCCAAATAGACCAAAGGTATATCGAAAGTCAGTCTCATCTGTAGATAATACATAAGTCTTCTATAAAATATGGGGTAAATCTTAAGCTTTTAAAGAACTTTCTGGTAGAATACCGTATTTCCTCTAACAACCACTTAAAAATTTATAATTTTCTGGCAAGAGGGGGGCTATTTATAATCAGCTCTCCAGGGCTCAAAGAAAAAGATTATTTTTTCTGACTAGTTATATAAAGTCTAGATATATTAAATAAACTTTTTATAAAAGAAAAGTCTCCTTCTGATTTTTATGCAAAAAGTATAGAAACTGCCCCTTTTTACATTGCATTGTGTGTTATAAAGCTCTATTTGAATGAAAAGTGAAATATTGACGTGTAAATTCAAAATATGACATTTGGTCTATATTTAGATCGCAAAAACCGGTCTATAGTCTGTTTCTGAATTCTGTAATAGAAAAAAGGAGAAAATAGACGTAGGGACTCATAAAATATTAAATCTGTTGTTATTATTAATCAAAGATTGGTTGTTTGCATTTTTTTATTTTGCTTAGATGCATAGGTAATTGTTGAACGCCAATAAGTACACAAAAATGATTCAAACCAGGACAAAATTTTTAAAAAGCCCCAAGCGAAAATTGTGTCCATTTGTTCACAATGGGGGTGCATTAAAATTGTTAATTTGAAAAACCTTAAGAAATAATTCTCTGTTTAAAACTATTATAAAATTTATGTATAGATGCAGATGTAACACATTGCACGCAAAAACACAAACTTTTTGTGCTACAAGAAGGTTATAGTCTGTTTCAAAATGTCGCATTTTTTCTATTTTCCAAATATTTACAATATCTTTATATTTAGACCCATATTTTGGTCCAAATAGACCAAAGGTATATCGAAAGTCAGTCTCATCTGTAGATAATACATAAGTCTTCTATAAAATATGGGGTAAATCTTAAGCTTTTAAAGAACTTTCTGGTAGAATACCGTATTTCCTCTAACAACCACTTAAAAATTTATAATTTTCTGGCAAGAGGGGGGCTATTTATAATCAGCTCTCCAGGGCTCAAAGAAAAAGATTATTTTTTCTGACTAGTTATATAAAGTCTAGATATATTAAATAAACTTTTTATAAAAGAAAAGTCTCCTTCTGATTTTTATGCAAAAAGTATAGGTTACAACTGCGCAAATGCAAACCTCTGCCACCGGTAATTTTTTTACCCTAAGATAAAGCGTGGAATAAAATACAGACAGCAACGTGATTGGTTGATATAAAATAATATTTAAATAGATGAATGAATAAGCTTATGTTAAATATTGACAAAGAAATTCTGGTGCCAATCATGTGTCTACAGGGCGCTCGCATCTTTGAAAATTTTGGTATTGAAAATAAAATCGAAAAATCACCCCCCTTTTTTCAACCTAAAATTACGTTCATTAACGCCGCATAGACATAGGTTTTTTATTGGCTAAAAATAAACGTTTGGATGTTATCTGAAAGATTTTGACCCATAGAAAGTGAAAATCGGTCAATAACTATTTTTTAAAAAAATGAATACAAGGGTACCCCCTATGGAAAAATGCATTGTAAGCATTTGCGCAGTTGTATCCTATAGAAACTGCCCCTTTTTACATTGCATTGTGTGTTATAAAGCTCTATTTGAATGAAAAGTGAAATATTGACGTGTAAATTCAAAATATGACATTTGGTCTATATTTAGATCGCAAAAACCGGTCTATAGTCTGTTTCTGAATTCTGTAATAGAAAAAAGGAGAAAATAGACGTAGGGACTCATAAAATATTAAATCTGTTGTTATTATTAATCAAAGATTGGTTGTTTGCATTTTTTTATTTTGCTTAGATGCATAGGTAATTGTTGAACGCCAATAAGTACACAAAAATGATTCAAACCAGGACAAAATTTTTAAAAAGCCCCAAGCGAAAATTGTGTCCATTTGTTCACAATGGGGGTGCATTAAAATTGTTAATTTGAAAAACCTTAAGAAATAATTCTCTGTTTAAAACTATTATAAAATTTATGTATAGATGCAGATGTAACACATTGCACGCAAAAACACAAACTTTTTGTGCTACAAGAAGGTTATAGTCTGTTTCAAAATGTCGCATTTTTTCTATTTTCCAAATATTTACAATATCTTTATATTTAGACCCATATTTTGGTCCAAATAGACCAAAGGTATATCGAAAGTCAGTCTCATCTGTAGATAATACATAAGTCTTCTATAAAATATGGGGTAAATCTTAAGCTTTTAAAGAACTTTCTGGTAGAATACCGTATTTCCTCTAACAACCACTTAAAAATTTATAATTTTCTGGCAAGAGGGGGGCTATTTATAATCAGCTCTCCAGGGCTCAAAGAAAAAGATTATTTTTTCTGACTAGTTATATAAAGTCTAGATATATTAAATAAACTTTTTATAAAAGAAAAGTCTCCTTCTGATTTTTATGCAAAAAGTATAGGTTACAACTGCGCAAATGCAAACCTCTGCCACCGGTAATTTTTTTACCCTAAGATAAAGCGTGGAATAAAATACAGACAGCAACGTGATTGGTTGATATAAAATAATATTTAAATAGATGAATGAATAAGCTTATGTTAAATATTGACAAAGAAATTCTGGTGCCAATCATGTGTCTACAGGGCGCTCGCATCTTTGAAAATTTTGGTATTGAAAATAAAATCGAAAAATCACCCCCCTTTTTTCAACCTAAAATTACGTTCATTAACGCCGCATAGACATAGGTTTTTTATTGGCTAAAAATAAACGTTTGGATGTTATCTGAAAGATTTTGACCCATAGAAAGTGAAAATCGGTCAATAACTATTTTTTAAAAAAATGAATACAAGGGTACCCCCTATGGAAAAATGCATTGTAAGCATTTGCGCAGTTGTATCCTATAGAAACTGCCCCTTTTTACATTGCATTGTGTGTTATAAAGCTCTATTTGAATGAAAAGTGAAATATTGACGTGTAAATTCAAAATATGACATTTGGTCTATATTTAGATCGCAAAAACCGGTCTATAGTCTGTTTCTGAATTCTGTAATAGAAAAAAGGAGAAAATAGACGTAGGGACTCATAAAATATTAAATCTGTTGTTATTATTAATCAAAGATTGGTTGTTTGCATTTTTTTATTTTGCTTAGATGCATAGGTAATTGTTGAACGCCAATAAGTACACAAAAATGATTCAAACCAGGACAAAATTTTTAAAAAGCCCCAAGCGAAAATTGTGTCCATTTGTTCACAATGGGGGTGCATTAAAATTGTTAATTTGAAAAACCTTAAGAAATAATTCTCTGTTTAAAACTATTATAAAATTTATGTATAGATGCAGATGTAACACATTGCACGCAAAAACACAAACTTTTTGTGCTACAAGAAGGTTATAGTCTGTTTCAAAATGTCGCATTTTTTCTATTTTCCAAATATTTACAATATCTTTATATTTAGACCCATATTTTGGTCCAAATAGACCAAAGGTATATCGAAAGTCAGTCTCATCTGTAGATAATACATAAGTCTTCTATAAAATATGGGGTAAATCTTAAGCTTTTAAAGAACTTTCTGGTAGAATACCGTATTTCCTCTAACAACCACTTAAAAATTTATAATTTTCTGGCAAGAGGGGGGCTATTTATAATCAGCTCTCCAGGGCTCAAAGAAAAAGATTATTTTTTCTGACTAGTTATATAAAGTCTAGATATATTAAATAAACTTTTTATAAAAGAAAAGTCTCCTTCTGATTTTTATGCAAAAAGTATAGGTTACAACTGCGCAAATGCAAACCTCTGCCACCGGTAATTTTTTTACCCTAAGATAAAGCGTGGAATAAAATACAGACAGCAACGTGATTGGTTGATATAAAATAATATTTAAATAGATGAATGAATAAGCTTATGTTAAATATTGACAAAGAAATTCTGGTGCCAATCATGTGTCTACAGGGCGCTCGCATCTTTGAAAATTTTGGTATTGAAAATAAAATCGAAAAATCACCCCCCTTTTTTCAACCTAAAATTACGTTCATTAACGCCGCATAGACATAGGTTTTTTATTGGCTAAAAATAAACGTTTGGATGTTATCTGAAAGATTTTGACCCATAGAAAGTGAAAATCGGTCAATAACTATTTTTTAAAAAAATGAATACAAGGGTACCCCCTATGGAAAAATGCATTGTAAGCATTTGCGCAGTTGTATCCTATAGAAACTGCCCCTTTTTACATTGCATTGTGTGTTATAAAGCTCTATTTGAATGAAAAGTGAAATATTGACGTGTAAATTCAAAATATGACATTTGGTCTATATTTAGATCGCAAAAACCGGTCTATAGTCTGTTTCTGAATTCTGTAATAGAAAAAAGGAGAAAATAGACGTAGGGACTCATAAAATATTAAATCTGTTGTTATTATTAATCAAAGATTGGTTGTTTGCATTTTTTTATTTTGCTTAGATGCATAGGTAATTGTTGAACGCCAATAAGTACACAAAAATGATTCAAACCAGGACAAAATTTTTAAAAAGCCCCAAGCGAAAATTGTGTCCATTTGTTCACAATGGGGGTGCATTAAAATTGTTAATTTGAAAAACCTTAAGAAATAATTCTCTGTTTAAAACTATTATAAAATTTATGTATAGATGCAGATGTAACACATTGCACGCAAAAACACAAACTTTTTGTGCTACAAGAAGGTTATAGTCTGTTTCAAAATGTCGCATTTTTTCTATTTTCCAAATATTTACAATATCTTTATATTTAGACCCATATTTTGGTCCAAATAGACCAAAGGTATATCGAAAGTCAGTCTCATCTGTAGATAATACATAAGTCTTCTATAAAATATGGGGTAAATCTTAAGCTTTTAAAGAACTTTCTGGTAGAATACCGTATTTCCTCTAACAACCACTTAAAAATTTATAATTTTCTGGCAAGAGGGGGGCTATTTATAATCAGCTCTCCAGGGCTCAAAGAAAAAGATTATTTTTTCTGACTAGTTATATAAAGTCTAGATATATTAAATAAACTTTTTATAAAAGAAAAGTCTCCTTCTGATTTTTATGCAAAAAGTATAGGTTACAACTGCGCAAATGCAAACCTCTGCCACCGGTAATTTTTTTACCCTAAGATAAAGCGTGGAATAAAATACAGACAGCAACGTGATTGGTTGATATAAAATAATATTTAAATAGATGAATGAATAAGCTTATGTTAAATATTGACAAAGAAATTCTGGTGCCAATCATGTGTCTACAGGGCGCTCGCATCTTTGAAAATTTTGGTATTGAAAATAAAATCGAAAAATCACCCCCCTTTTTTCAACCTAAAATTACGTTCATTAACGCCGCATAGACATAGGTTTTTTATTGGCTAAAAATAAACGTTTGGATGTTATCTGAAAGATTTTGACCCATAGAAAGTGAAAATCGGTCAATAACTATTTTTTAAAAAAATGAATACAAGGGTACCCCCTATGGAAAAATGCATTGTAAGCATTTGCGCAGTTGTATCCTATAGAAACTGCCCCTTTTTACATTGCATTGTGTGTTATAAAGCTCTATTTGAATGAAAAGTGAAATATTGACGTGTAAATTCAAAATATGACATTTGGTCTATATTTAGATCGCAAAAACCGGTCTATAGTCTGTTTCTGAATTCTGTAATAGAAAAAAGGAGAAAATAGACGTAGGGACTCATAAAATATTAAATCTGTTGTTATTATTAATCAAAGATTGGTTGTTTGCATTTTTTTATTTTGCTTAGATGCATAGGTAATTGTTGAACGCCAATAAGTACACAAAAATGATTCAAACCAGGACAAAATTTTTAAAAAGCCCCAAGCGAAAATTGTGTCCATTTGTTCACAATGGGGGTGCATTAAAATTGTTAATTTGAAAAACCTTAAGAAATAATTCTCTGTTTAAAACTATTATAAAATTTATGTATAGATGCAGATGTAACACATTGCACGCAAAAACACAAACTTTTTGTGCTACAAGAAGGTTATAGTCTGTTTCAAAATGTCGCATTTTTTCTATTTTCCAAATATTTACAATATCTTTATATTTAGACCCATATTTTGGTCCAAATAGACCAAAGGTATATCGAAAGTCAGTCTCATCTGTAGATAATACATAAGTCTTCTATAAAATATGGGGTAAATCTTAAGCTTTTAAAGAACTTTCTGGTAGAATACCGTATTTCCTCTAACAACCACTTAAAAATTTATAATTTTCTGGCAAGAGGGGGGCTATTTATAATCAGCTCTCCAGGGCTCAAAGAAAAAGATTATTTTTTCTGACTAGTTATATAAAGTCTAGATATATTAAATAAACTTTTTATAAAAGAAAAGTCTCCTTCTGATTTTTATGCAAAAAGTATAGAAACTGCCCCTTTTTACATTGCATTGTGTGTTATAAAGCTCTATTTGAATGAAAAGTGAAATATTGACGTGTAAATTCAAAATATGACATTTGGTCTATATTTAGATCGCAAAAACCGGTCTATAGTCTGTTTCTGAATTCTGTAATAGAAAAAAGGAGAAAATAGACGTAGGGACTCATAAAATATTAAATCTGTTGTTATTATTAATCAAAGATTGGTTGTTTGCATTTTTTTATTTTGCTTAGATGCATAGGTAATTGTTGAACGCCAATAAGTACACAAAAATGATTCAAACCAGGACAAAATTTTTAAAAAGCCCCAAGCGAAAATTGTGTCCATTTGTTCACAATGGGGGTGCATTAAAATTGTTAATTTGAAAAACCTTAAGAAATAATTCTCTGTTTAAAACTATTATAAAATTTATGTATAGATGCAGATGTAACACATTGCACGCAAAAACACAAACTTTTTGTGCTACAAGAAGGTTATAGTCTGTTTCAAAATGTCGCATTTTTTCTATTTTCCAAATATTTACAATATCTTTATATTTAGACCCATATTTTGGTCCAAATAGACCAAAGGTATATCGAAAGTCAGTCTCATCTGTAGATAATACATAAGTCTTCTATAAAATATGGGGTAAATCTTAAGCTTTTAAAGAACTTTCTGGTAGAATACCGTATTTCCTCTAACAACCACTTAAAAATTTATAATTTTCTGGCAAGAGGGGGGCTATTTATAATCAGCTCTCCAGGGCTCAAAGAAAAAGATTATTTTTTCTGACTAGTTATATAAAGTCTAGATATATTAAATAAACTTTTTATAAAAGAAAAGTCTCCTTCTGATTTTTATGCAAAAAGTATAGGTTACAACTGCGCAAATGCAAACCTCTGCCACCGGTAATTTTTTTACCCTAAGATAAAGCGTGGAATAAAATACAGACAGCAACGTGATTGGTTGATATAAAATAATATTTAAATAGATGAATGAATAAGCTTATGTTAAATATTGACAAAGAAATTCTGGTGCCAATCATGTGTCTACAGGGCGCTCGCATCTTTGAAAATTTTGGTATTGAAAATAAAATCGAAAAATCACCCCCCTTTTTTCAACCTAAAATTACGTTCATTAACGCCGCATAGACATAGGTTTTTTATTGGCTAAAAATAAACGTTTGGATGTTATCTGAAAGATTTTGACCCATAGAAAGTGAAAATCGGTCAATAACTATTTTTTAAAAAAATGAATACAAGGGTACCCCCTATGGAAAAATGCATTGTAAGCATTTGCGCAGTTGTATCCTATAGAAACTGCCCCTTTTTACATTGCATTGTGTGTTATAAAGCTCTATTTGAATGAAAAGTGAAATATTGACGTGTAAATTCAAAATATGACATTTGGTCTATATTTAGATCGCAAAAACCGGTCTATAGTCTGTTTCTGAATTCTGTAATAGAAAAAAGGAGAAAATAGACGTAGGGACTCATAAAATATTAAATCTGTTGTTATTATTAATCAAAGATTGGTTGTTTGCATTTTTTTATTTTGCTTAGATGCATAGGTAATTGTTGAACGCCAATAAGTACACAAAAATGATTCAAACCAGGACAAAATTTTTAAAAAGCCCCAAGCGAAAATTGTGTCCATTTGTTCACAATGGGGGTGCATTAAAATTGTTAATTTGAAAAACCTTAAGAAATAATTCTCTGTTTAAAACTATTATAAAATTTATGTATAGATGCAGATGTAACACATTGCACGCAAAAACACAAACTTTTTGTGCTACAAGAAGGTTATAGTCTGTTTCAAAATGTCGCATTTTTTCTATTTTCCAAATATTTACAATATCTTTATATTTAGACCCATATTTTGGTCCAAATAGACCAAAGGTATATCGAAAGTCAGTCTCATCTGTAGATAATACATAAGTCTTCTATAAAATATGGGGTAAATCTTAAGCTTTTAAAGAACTTTCTGGTAGAATACCGTATTTCCTCTAACAACCACTTAAAAATTTATAATTTTCTGGCAAGAGGGGGGCTATTTATAATCAGCTCTCCAGGGCTCAAAGAAAAAGATTATTTTTTCTGACTAGTTATATAAAGTCTAGATATATTAAATAAACTTTTTATAAAAGAAAAGTCTCCTTCTGATTTTTATGCAAAAAGTATAGGTTACAACTGCGCAAATGCAAACCTCTGCCACCGGTAATTTTTTTACCCTAAGATAAAGCGTGGAATAAAATACAGACAGCAACGTGATTGGTTGATATAAAATAATATTTAAATAGATGAATGAATAAGCTTATGTTAAATATTGACAAAGAAATTCTGGTGCCAATCATGTGTCTACAGGGCGCTCGCATCTTTGAAAATTTTGGTATTGAAAATAAAATCGAAAAATCACCCCCCTTTTTTCAACCTAAAATTACGTTCATTAACGCCGCATAGACATAGGTTTTTTATTGGCTAAAAATAAACGTTTGGATGTTATCTGAAAGATTTTGACCCATAGAAAGTGAAAATCGGTCAATAACTATTTTTTAAAAAAATGAATACAAGGGTACCCCCTATGGAAAAATGCATTGTAAGCATTTGCGCAGTTGTATCCTATAGAAACTGCCCCTTTTTACATTGCATTGTGTGTTATAAAGCTCTATTTGAATGAAAAGTGAAATATTGACGTGTAAATTCAAAATATGACATTTGGTCTATATTTAGATCGCAAAAACCGGTCTATAGTCTGTTTCTGAATTCTGTAATAGAAAAAAGGAGAAAATAGACGTAGGGACTCATAAAATATTAAATCTGTTGTTATTATTAATCAAAGATTGGTTGTTTGCATTTTTTTATTTTGCTTAGATGCATAGGTAATTGTTGAACGCCAATAAGTACACAAAAATGATTCAAACCAGGACAAAATTTTTAAAAAGCCCCAAGCGAAAATTGTGTCCATTTGTTCACAATGGGGGTGCATTAAAATTGTTAATTTGAAAAACCTTAAGAAATAATTCTCTGTTTAAAACTATTATAAAATTTATGTATAGATGCAGATGTAACACATTGCACGCAAAAACACAAACTTTTTGTGCTACAAGAAGGTTATAGTCTGTTTCAAAATGTCGCATTTTTTCTATTTTCCAAATATTTACAATATCTTTATATTTAGACCCATATTTTGGTCCAAATAGACCAAAGGTATATCGAAAGTCAGTCTCATCTGTAGATAATACATAAGTCTTCTATAAAATATGGGGTAAATCTTAAGCTTTTAAAGAACTTTCTGGTAGAATACCGTATTTCCTCTAACAACCACTTAAAAATTTATAATTTTCTGGCAAGAGGGGGGCTATTTATAATCAGCTCTCCAGGGCTCAAAGAAAAAGATTATTTTTTCTGACTAGTTATATAAAGTCTAGATATATTAAATAAACTTTTTATAAAAGAAAAGTCTCCTTCTGATTTTTATGCAAAAAGTATAGGTTACAACTGCGCAAATGCAAACCTCTGCCACCGGTAATTTTTTTACCCTAAGATAAAGCGTGGAATAAAATACAGACAGCAACGTGATTGGTTGATATAAAATAATATTTAAATAGATGAATGAATAAGCTTATGTTAAATATTGACAAAGAAATTCTGGTGCCAATCATGTGTCTACAGGGCGCTCGCATCTTTGAAAATTTTGGTATTGAAAATAAAATCGAAAAATCACCCCCCTTTTTTCAACCTAAAATTACGTTCATTAACGCCGCATAGACATAGGTTTTTTATTGGCTAAAAATAAACGTTTGGATGTTATCTGAAAGATTTTGACCCATAGAAAGTGAAAATCGGTCAATAACTATTTTTTAAAAAAATGAATACAAGGGTACCCCCTATGGAAAAATGCATTGTAAGCATTTGCGCAGTTGTATCCTATAGAAACTGCCCCTTTTTACATTGCATTGTGTGTTATAAAGCTCTATTTGAATGAAAAGTGAAATATTGACGTGTAAATTCAAAATATGACATTTGGTCTATATTTAGATCGCAAAAACCGGTCTATAGTCTGTTTCTGAATTCTGTAATAGAAAAAAGGAGAAAATAGACGTAGGGACTCATAAAATATTAAATCTGTTGTTATTATTAATCAAAGATTGGTTGTTTGCATTTTTTTATTTTGCTTAGATGCATAGGTAATTGTTGAACGCCAATAAGTACACAAAAATGATTCAAACCAGGACAAAATTTTTAAAAAGCCCCAAGCGAAAATTGTGTCCATTTGTTCACAATGGGGGTGCATTAAAATTGTTAATTTGAAAAACCTTAAGAAATAATTCTCTGTTTAAAACTATTATAAAATTTATGTATAGATGCAGATGTAACACATTGCACGCAAAAACACAAACTTTTTGTGCTACAAGAAGGTTATAGTCTGTTTCAAAATGTCGCATTTTTTCTATTTTCCAAATATTTACAATATCTTTATATTTAGACCCATATTTTGGTCCAAATAGACCAAAGGTATATCGAAAGTCAGTCTCATCTGTAGATAATACATAAGTCTTCTATAAAATATGGGGTAAATCTTAAGCTTTTAAAGAACTTTCTGGTAGAATACCGTATTTCCTCTAACAACCACTTAAAAATTTATAATTTTCTGGCAAGAGGGGGGCTATTTATAATCAGCTCTCCAGGGCTCAAAGAAAAAGATTATTTTTTCTGACTAGTTATATAAAGTCTAGATATATTAAATAAACTTTTTATAAAAGAAAAGTCTCCTTCTGATTTTTATGCAAAAAGTATAGGTTACAACTGCGCAAATGCAAACCTCTGCCACCGGTAATTTTTTTACCCTAAGATAAAGCGTGGAATAAAATACAGACAGCAACGTGATTGGTTGATATAAAATAATATTTAAATAGATGAATGAATAAGCTTATGTTAAATATTGACAAAGAAATTCTGGTGCCAATCATGTGTCTACAGGGCGCTCGCATCTTTGAAAATTTTGGTATTGAAAATAAAATCGAAAAATCACCCCCCTTTTTTCAACCTAAAATTACGTTCATTAACGCCGCATAGACATAGGTTTTTTATTGGCTAAAAATAAACGTTTGGATGTTATCTGAAAGATTTTGACCCATAGAAAGTGAAAATCGGTCAATAACTATTTTTTAAAAAAATGAATACAAGGGTACCCCCTATGGAAAAATGCATTGTAAGCATTTGCGCAGTTGTATCCTATAGAAACTGCCCCTTTTTACATTGCATTGTGTGTTATAAAGCTCTATTTGAATGAAAAGTGAAATATTGACGTGTAAATTCAAAATATGACATTTGGTCTATATTTAGATCGCAAAAACCGGTCTATAGTCTGTTTCTGAATTCTGTAATAGAAAAAAGGAGAAAATAGACGTAGGGACTCATAAAATATTAAATCTGTTGTTATTATTAATCAAAGATTGGTTGTTTGCATTTTTTTATTTTGCTTAGATGCATAGGTAATTGTTGAACGCCAATAAGTACACAAAAATGATTCAAACCAGGACAAAATTTTTAAAAAGCCCCAAGCGAAAATTGTGTCCATTTGTTCACAATGGGGGTGCATTAAAATTGTTAATTTGAAAAACCTTAAGAAATAATTCTCTGTTTAAAACTATTATAAAATTTATGTATAGATGCAGATGTAACACATTGCACGCAAAAACACAAACTTTTTGTGCTACAAGAAGGTTATAGTCTGTTTCAAAATGTCGCATTTTTTCTATTTTCCAAATATTTACAATATCTTTATATTTAGACCCATATTTTGGTCCAAATAGACCAAAGGTATATCGAAAGTCAGTCTCATCTGTAGATAATACATAAGTCTTCTATAAAATATGGGGTAAATCTTAAGCTTTTAAAGAACTTTCTGGTAGAATACCGTATTTCCTCTAACAACCACTTAAAAATTTATAATTTTCTGGCAAGAGGGGGGCTATTTATAATCAGCTCTCCAGGGCTCAAAGAAAAAGATTATTTTTTCTGACTAGTTATATAAAGTCTAGATATATTAAATAAACTTTTTATAAAAGAAAAGTCTCCTTCTGATTTTTATGCAAAAAGTATAGGTTACAACTGCGCAAATGCAAACCTCTGCCACCGGTAATTTTTTTACCCTAAGATAAAGCGTGGAATAAAATACAGACAGCAACGTGATTGGTTGATATAAAATAATATTTAAATAGATGAATGAATAAGCTTATGTTAAATATTGACAAAGAAATTCTGGTGCCAATCATGTGTCTACAGGGCGCTCGCATCTTTGAAAATTTTGGTATTGAAAATAAAATCGAAAAATCACCCCCCTTTTTTCAACCTAAAATTACGTTCATTAACGCCGCATAGACATAGGTTTTTTATTGGCTAAAAATAAACGTTTGGATGTTATCTGAAAGATTTTGACCCATAGAAAGTGAAAATCGGTCAATAACTATTTTTTAAAAAAATGAATACAAGGGTACCCCCTATGGAAAAATGCATTGTAAGCATTTGCGCAGTTGTATCCTATAGAAACTGCCCCTTTTTACATTGCATTGTGTGTTATAAAGCTCTATTTGAATGAAAAGTGAAATATTGACGTGTAAATTCAAAATATGACATTTGGTCTATATTTAGATCGCAAAAACCGGTCTATAGTCTGTTTCTGAATTCTGTAATAGAAAAAAGGAGAAAATAGACGTAGGGACTCATAAAATATTAAATCTGTTGTTATTATTAATCAAAGATTGGTTGTTTGCATTTTTTTATTTTGCTTAGATGCATAGGTAATTGTTGAACGCCAATAAGTACACAAAAATGATTCAAACCAGGACAAAATTTTTAAAAAGCCCCAAGCGAAAATTGTGTCCATTTGTTCACAATGGGGGTGCATTAAAATTGTTAATTTGAAAAACCTTAAGAAATAATTCTCTGTTTAAAACTATTATAAAATTTATGTATAGATGCAGATGTAACACATTGCACGCAAAAACACAAACTTTTTGTGCTACAAGAAGGTTATAGTCTGTTTCAAAATGTCGCATTTTTTCTATTTTCCAAATATTTACAATATCTTTATATTTAGACCCATATTTTGGTCCAAATAGACCAAAGGTATATCGAAAGTCAGTCTCATCTGTAGATAATACATAAGTCTTCTATAAAATATGGGGTAAATCTTAAGCTTTTAAAGAACTTTCTGGTAGAATACCGTATTTCCTCTAACAACCACTTAAAAATTTATAATTTTCTGGCAAGAGGGGGGCTATTTATAATCAGCTCTCCAGGGCTCAAAGAAAAAGATTATTTTTTCTGACTAGTTATATAAAGTCTAGATATATTAAATAAACTTTTTATAAAAGAAAAGTCTCCTTCTGATTTTTATGCAAAAAGTATAGGTTACAACTGCGCAAATGCAAACCTCTGCCACCGGTAATTTTTTTACCCTAAGATAAAGCGTGGAATAAAATACAGACAGCAACGTGATTGGTTGATATAAAATAATATTTAAATAGATGAATGAATAAGCTTATGTTAAATATTGACAAAGAAATTCTGGTGCCAATCATGTGTCTACAGGGCGCTCGCATCTTTGAAAATTTTGGTATTGAAAATAAAATCGAAAAATCACCCCCCTTTTTTCAACCTAAAATTACGTTCATTAACGCCGCATAGACATAGGTTTTTTATTGGCTAAAAATAAACGTTTGGATGTTATCTGAAAGATTTTGACCCATAGAAAGTGAAAATCGGTCAATAACTATTTTTTTAAAAAATGAATACAAGGGTACCCCCTATGGAAAAATGCATTGTAAGCATTTGCGCAGTTGTATCCTATAGAAACTGCCCCTTTTTACATTGCATTGTGTGTTATAAAGCTCTATTTGAATGAAAAGTGAAATATTGACGTGTAAATTCAAAATATGACATTTGGTCTATATTTAGATCGCAAAAACCGGTCTATAGTCTGTTTCTGAATTCTGTAATAGAAAAAAGGAGAAAATAGACGTAGGGACTCATAAAATATTAAATCTGTTGTTATTATTAATCAAAGATTGGTTGTTTGCATTTTTTTATTTTGCTTAGATGCATAGGTAATTGTTGAACGCCAATAAGTACACAAAAATGATTCAAACCAGGACAAAATTTTTAAAAAGCCCCAAGCGAAAATTGTGTCCATTTGTTCACAATGGGGGTGCATTAAAATTGTTAATTTGAAAAACCTTAAGAAATAATTCTCTGTTTAAAACTATTATAAAATTTATGTATAGATGCAGATGTAACACATTGCACGCAAAAACACAAACTTTTTGTGCTACAAGAAGGTTATAGTCTGTTTCAAAATGTCGCATTTTTTCTATTTTCCAAATATTTACAATATCTTTATATTTAGACCCATATTTTGGTCCAAATAGACCAAAGGTATATCGAAAGTCAGTCTCATCTGTAGATAATACATAAGTCTTCTATAAAATATGGGGTAAATCTTAAGCTTTTAAAGAACTTTCTGGTAGAATACCGTATTTCCTCTAACAACCACTTAAAAATTTATAATTTTCTGGCAAGAGGGGGGCTATTTATAATCAGCTCTCCAGGGCTCAAAGAAAAAGATTATTTTTTCTGACTAGTTATATAAAGTCTAGATATATTAAATAAACTTTTTATAAAAGAAAAGTCTCCTTCTGATTTTTATGCAAAAAGTATAGGTTACAACTGCGCAAATGCAAACCTCTGCCACCGGTAATTTTTTTACCCTAAGATAAAGCGTGGAATAAAATACAGACAGCAACGTGATTGGTTGATATAAAATAATATTTAAATAGATGAATGAATAAGCTTATGTTAAATATTGACAAAGAAATTCTGGTGCCAATCATGTGTCTACAGGGCGCTCGCATCTTTGAAAATTTTGGTATTGAAAATAAAATCGAAAAATCACCCCCCTTTTTTCAACCTAAAATTACGTTCATTAACGCCGCATAGACATAGGTTTTTTATTGGCTAAAAATAAACGTTTGGATGTTATCTGAAAGATTTTGACCCATAGAAAGTGAAAATCGGTCAATAACTATTTTTTAAAAAAATGAATACAAGGGTACCCCCTATGGAAAAATGCATTGTAAGCATTTGCGCAGTTGTATCCTATAGAAACTGCCCCTTTTTACATTGCATTGTGTGTTATAAAGCTCTATTTGAATGAAAAGTGAAATATTGACGTGTAAATTCAAAATATGACATTTGGTCTATATTTAGATCGCAAAAACCGGTCTATAGTCTGTTTCTGAATTCTGTAATAGAAAAAAGGAGAAAATAGACGTAGGGACTCATAAAATATTAAATCTGTTGTTATTATTAATCAAAGATTGGTTGTTTGCATTTTTTTATTTTGCTTAGATGCATAGGTAATTGTTGAACGCCAATAAGTACACAAAAATGATTCAAACCAGGACAAAATTTTTAAAAAGCCCCAAGCGAAAATTGTGTCCATTTGTTCACAATGGGGGTGCATTAAAATTGTTAATTTGAAAAACCTTAAGAAATAATTCTCTGTTTAAAACTATTATAAAATTTATGTATAGATGCAGATGTAACACATTGCACGCAAAAACACAAACTTTTTGTGCTACAAGAAGGTTATAGTCTGTTTCAAAATGTCGCATTTTTTCTATTTTCCAAATATTTACAATATCTTTATATTTAGACCCATATTTTGGTCCAAATAGACCAAAGGTATATCGAAAGTCAGTCTCATCTGTAGATAATACATAAGTCTTCTATAAAATATGGGGTAAATCTTAAGCTTTTAAAGAACTTTCTGGTAGAATACCGTATTTCCTCTAACAACCACTTAAAAATTTATAATTTTCTGGCAAGAGGGGGGCTATTTATAATCAGCTCTCCAGGGCTCAAAGAAAAAGATTATTTTTTCTGACTAGTTATATAAAGTCTAGATATATTAAATAAACTTTTTATAAAAGAAAAGTCTCCTTCTGATTTTTATGCAAAAAGTATAGAAACTGCCCCTTTTTACATTGCATTGTGTGTTATAAAGCTCTATTTGAATGAAAAGTGAAATATTGACGTGTAAATTCAAAATATGACATTTGGTCTATATTTAGATCGCAAAAACCGGTCTATAGTCTGTTTCTGAATTCTGTAATAGAAAAAAGGAGAAAATAGACGTAGGGACTCATAAAATATTAAATCTGTTGTTATTATTAATCAAAGATTGGTTGTTTGCATTTTTTTATTTTGCTTAGATGCATAGGTAATTGTTGAACGCCAATAAGTACACAAAAATGATTCAAACCAGGACAAAATTTTTAAAAAGCCCCAAGCGAAAATTGTGTCCATTTGTTCACAATGGGGGTGCATTAAAATTGTTAATTTGAAAAACCTTAAGAAATAATTCTCTGTTTAAAACTATTATAAAATTTATGTATAGATGCAGATGTAACACATTGCACGCAAAAACACAAACTTTTTGTGCTACAAGAAGGTTATAGTCTGTTTCAAAATGTCGCATTTTTTCTATTTTCCAAATATTTACAATATCTTTATATTTAGACCCATATTTTGGTCCAAATAGACCAAAGGTATATCGAAAGTCAGTCTCATCTGTAGATAATACATAAGTCTTCTATAAAATATGGGGTAAATCTTAAGCTTTTAAAGAACTTTCTGGTAGAATACCGTATTTCCTCTAACAACCACTTAAAAATTTATAATTTTCTGGCAAGAGGGGGGCTATTTATAATCAGCTCTCCAGGGCTCAAAGAAAAAGATTATTTTTTCTGACTAGTTATATAAAGTCTAGATATATTAAATAAACTTTTTATAAAAGAAAAGTCTCCTTCTGATTTTTATGCAAAAAGTATAGGTTACAACTGCGCAAATGCAAACCTCTGCCACCGGTAATTTTTTTACCCTAAGATAAAGCGTGGAATAAAATACAGACAGCAACGTGATTGGTTGATATAAAATAATATTTAAATAGATGAATGAATAAGCTTATGTTAAATATTGACAAAGAAATTCTGGTGCCAATCATGTGTCTACAGGGCGCTCGCATCTTTGAAAATTTTGGTATTGAAAATAAAATCGAAAAATCACCCCCCTTTTTTCAACCTAAAATTACGTTCATTAACGCCGCATAGACATAGGTTTTTTATTGGCTAAAAATAAACGTTTGGATGTTATCTGAAAGATTTTGACCCATAGAAAGTGAAAATCGGTCAATAACTATTTTTTAAAAAAATGAATACAAGGGTACCCCCTATGGAAAAATGCATTGTAAGCATTTGCGCAGTTGTATCCTATAGAAACTGCCCCTTTTTACATTGCATTGTGTGTTATAAAGCTCTATTTGAATGAAAAGTGAAATATTGACGTGTAAATTCAAAATATGACATTTGGTCTATATTTAGATCGCAAAAACCGGTCTATAGTCTGTTTCTGAATTCTGTAATAGAAAAAAGGAGAAAATAGACGTAGGGACTCATAAAATATTAAATCTGTTGTTATTATTAATCAAAGATTGGTTGTTTGCATTTTTTTATTTTGCTTAGATGCATAGGTAATTGTTGAACGCCAATAAGTACACAAAAATGATTCAAACCAGGACAAAATTTTTAAAAAGCCCCAAGCGAAAATTGTGTCCATTTGTTCACAATGGGGGTGCATTAAAATTGTTAATTTGAAAAACCTTAAGAAATAATTCTCTGTTTAAAACTATTATAAAATTTATGTATAGATGCAGATGTAACACATTGCACGCAAAAACACAAACTTTTTGTGCTACAAGAAGGTTATAGTCTGTTTCAAAATGTCGCATTTTTTCTATTTTCCAAATATTTACAATATCTTTATATTTAGACCCATATTTTGGTCCAAATAGACCAAAGGTATATCGAAAGTCAGTCTCATCTGTAGATAATACATAAGTCTTCTATAAAATATGGGGTAAATCTTAAGCTTTTAAAGAACTTTCTGGTAGAATACCGTATTTCCTCTAACAACCACTTAAAAATTTATAATTTTCTGGCAAGAGGGGGGCTATTTATAATCAGCTCTCCAGGGCTCAAAGAAAAAGATTATTTTTTCTGACTAGTTATATAAAGTCTAGATATATTAAATAAACTTTTTATAAAAGAAAAGTCTCCTTCTGATTTTTATGCAAAAAGTATAGGTTACAACTGCGCAAATGCAAACCTCTGCCACCGGTAATTTTTTTACCCTAAGATAAAGCGTGGAATAAAATACAGACAGCAACGTGATTGGTTGATATAAAATAATATTTAAATAGATGAATGAATAAGCTTATGTTAAATATTGACAAAGAAATTCTGGTGCCAATCATGTGTCTACAGGGCGCTCGCATCTTTGAAAATTTTGGTATTGAAAATAAAATCGAAAAATCACCCCCCTTTTTTCAACCTAAAATTACGTTCATTAACGCCGCATAGACATAGGTTTTTTATTGGCTAAAAATAAACGTTTGGATGTTATCTGAAAGATTTTGACCCATAGAAAGTGAAAATCGGTCAATAACTATTTTTTAAAAAAATGAATACAAGGGTACCCCCTATGGAAAAATGCATTGTAAGCATTTGCGCAGTTGTATCCTATAGAAACTGCCCCTTTTTACATTGCATTGTGTGTTATAAAGCTCTATTTGAATGAAAAGTGAAATATTGACGTGTAAATTCAAAATATGACATTTGGTCTATATTTAGATCGCAAAAACCGGTCTATAGTCTGTTTCTGAATTCTGTAATAGAAAAAAGGAGAAAATAGACGTAGGGACTCATAAAATATTAAATCTGTTGTTATTATTAATCAAAGATTGGTTGTTTGCATTTTTTTATTTTGCTTAGATGCATAGGTAATTGTTGAACGCCAATAAGTACACAAAAATGATTCAAACCAGGACAAAATTTTTAAAAAGCCCCAAGCGAAAATTGTGTCCATTTGTTCACAATGGGGGTGCATTAAAATTGTTAATTTGAAAAACCTTAAGAAATAATTCTCTGTTTAAAACTATTATAAAATTTATGTATAGATGCAGATGTAACACATTGCACGCAAAAACACAAACTTTTTGTGCTACAAGAAGGTTATAGTCTGTTTCAAAATGTCGCATTTTTTCTATTTTCCAAATATTTACAATATCTTTATATTTAGACCCATATTTTGGTCCAAATAGACCAAAGGTATATCGAAAGTCAGTCTCATCTGTAGATAATACATAAGTCTTCTATAAAATATGGGGTAAATCTTAAGCTTTTAAAGAACTTTCTGGTAGAATACCGTATTTCCTCTAACAACCACTTAAAAATTTATAATTTTCTGGCAAGAGGGGGGCTATTTATAATCAGCTCTCCAGGGCTCAAAGAAAAAGATTATTTTTTCTGACTAGTTATATAAAGTCTAGATATATTAAATAAACTTTTTATAAAAGAAAAGTCTCCTTCTGATTTTTATGCAAAAAGTATAGGTTACAACTGCGCAAATGCAAACCTCTGCCACCGGTAATTTTTTTACCCTAAGATAAAGCGTGGAATAAAATACAGACAGCAACGTGATTGGTTGATATAAAATAATATTTAAATAGATGAATGAATAAGCTTATGTTAAATATTGACAAAGAAATTCTGGTGCCAATCATGTGTCTACAGGGCGCTCGCATCTTTGAAAATTTTGGTATTGAAAATAAAATCGAAAAATCACCCCCCTTTTTTCAACCTAAAATTACGTTCATTAACGCCGCATAGACATAGGTTTTTTATTGGCTAAAAATAAACGTTTGGATGTTATCTGAAAGATTTTGACCCATAGAAAGTGAAAATCGGTCAATAACTATTTTTTAAAAAAATGAATACAAGGGTACCCCCTATGGAAAAATGCATTGTAAGCATTTGCGCAGTTGTATCCTATAGAAACTGCCCCTTTTTACATTGCATTGTGTGTTATAAAGCTCTATTTGAATGAAAAGTGAAATATTGACGTGTAAATTCAAAATATGACATTTGGTCTATATTTAGATCGCAAAAACCGGTCTATAGTCTGTTTCTGAATTCTGTAATAGAAAAAAGGAGAAAATAGACGTAGGGACTCATAAAATATTAAATCTGTTGTTATTATTAATCAAAGATTGGTTGTTTGCATTTTTTTATTTTGCTTAGATGCATAGGTAATTGTTGAACGCCAATAAGTACACAAAAATGATTCAAACCAGGACAAAATTTTTAAAAAGCCCCAAGCGAAAATTGTGTCCATTTGTTCACAATGGGGGTGCATTAAAATTGTTAATTTGAAAAACCTTAAGAAATAATTCTCTGTTTAAAACTATTATAAAATTTATGTATAGATGCAGATGTAACACATTGCACGCAAAAACACAAACTTTTTGTGCTACAAGAAGGTTATAGTCTGTTTCAAAATGTCGCATTTTTTCTATTTTCCAAATATTTACAATATCTTTATATTTAGACCCATATTTTGGTCCAAATAGACCAAAGGTATATCGAAAGTCAGTCTCATCTGTAGATAATACATAAGTCTTCTATAAAATATGGGGTAAATCTTAAGCTTTTAAAGAACTTTCTGGTAGAATACCGTATTTCCTCTAACAACCACTTAAAAATTTATAATTTTCTGGCAAGAGGGGGGCTATTTATAATCAGCTCTCCAGGGCTCAAAGAAAAAGATTATTTTTTCTGACTAGTTATATAAAGTCTAGATATATTAAATAAACTTTTTATAAAAGAAAAGTCTCCTTCTGATTTTTATGCAAAAAGTATAGAAACTGCCCCTTTTTACATTGCATTGTGTGTTATAAAGCTCTATTTGAATGAAAAGTGAAATATTGACGTGTAAATTCAAAATATGACATTTGGTCTATATTTAGATCGCAAAAACCGGTCTATAGTCTGTTTCTGAATTCTGTAATAGAAAAAAGGAGAAAATAGACGTAGGGACTCATAAAATATTAAATCTGTTGTTATTATTAATCAAAGATTGGTTGTTTGCATTTTTTTATTTTGCTTAGATGCATAGGTAATTGTTGAACGCCAATAAGTACACAAAAATGATTCAAACCAGGACAAAATTTTTAAAAAGCCCCAAGCGAAAATTGTGTCCATTTGTTCACAATGGGGGTGCATTAAAATTGTTAATTTGAAAAACCTTAAGAAATAATTCTCTGTTTAAAACTATTATAAAATTTATGTATAGATGCAGATGTAACACATTGCACGCAAAAACACAAACTTTTTGTGCTACAAGAAGGTTATAGTCTGTTTCAAAATGTCGCATTTTTTCTATTTTCCAAATATTTACAATATCTTTATATTTAGACCCATATTTTGGTCCAAATAGACCAAAGGTATATCGAAAGTCAGTCTCATCTGTAGATAATACATAAGTCTTCTATAAAATATGGGGTAAATCTTAAGCTTTTAAAGAACTTTCTGGTAGAATACCGTATTTCCTCTAACAACCACTTAAAAATTTATAATTTTCTGGCAAGAGGGGGGCTATTTATAATCAGCTCTCCAGGGCTCAAAGAAAAAGATTATTTTTTCTGACTAGTTATATAAAGTCTAGATATATTAAATAAACTTTTTATAAAAGAAAAGTCTCCTTCTGATTTTTATGCAAAAAGTATAGGTTACAACTGCGCAAATGCAAACCTCTGCCACCGGTAATTTTTTTACCCTAAGATAAAGCGTGGAATAAAATACAGACAGCAACGTGATTGGTTGATATAAAATAATATTTAAATAGATGAATGAATAAGCTTATGTTAAATATTGACAAAGAAATTCTGGTGCCAATCATGTGTCTACAGGGCGCTCGCATCTTTGAAAATTTTGGTATTGAAAATAAAATCGAAAAATCACCCCCCTTTTTTCAACCTAAAATTACGTTCATTAACGCCGCATAGACATAGGTTTTTTATTGGCTAAAAATAAACGTTTGGATGTTATCTGAAAGATTTTGACCCATAGAAAGTGAAAATCGGTCAATAACTATTTTTTAAAAAAATGAATACAAGGGTACCCCCTATGGAAAAATGCATTGTAAGCATTTGCGCAGTTGTATCCTATAGAAACTGCCCCTTTTTACATTGCATTGTGTGTTATAAAGCTCTATTTGAATGAAAAGTGAAATATTGACGTGTAAATTCAAAATATGACATTTGGTCTATATTTAGATCGCAAAAACCGGTCTATAGTCTGTTTCTGAATTCTGTAATAGAAAAAAGGAGAAAATAGACGTAGGGACTCATAAAATATTAAATCTGTTGTTATTATTAATCAAAGATTGGTTGTTTGCATTTTTTTATTTTGCTTAGATGCATAGGTAATTGTTGAACGCCAATAAGTACACAAAAATGATTCAAACCAGGACAAAATTTTTAAAAAGCCCCAAGCGAAAATTGTGTCCATTTGTTCACAATGGGGGTGCATTAAAATTGTTAATTTGAAAAACCTTAAGAAATAATTCTCTGTTTAAAACTATTATAAAATTTATGTATAGATGCAGATGTAACACATTGCACGCAAAAACACAAACTTTTTGTGCTACAAGAAGGTTATAGTCTGTTTCAAAATGTCGCATTTTTTCTATTTTCCAAATATTTACAATATCTTTATATTTAGACCCATATTTTGGTCCAAATAGACCAAAGGTATATCGAAAGTCAGTCTCATCTGTAGATAATACATAAGTCTTCTATAAAATATGGGGTAAATCTTAAGCTTTTAAAGAACTTTCTGGTAGAATACCGTATTTCCTCTAACAACCACTTAAAAATTTATAATTTTCTGGCAAGAGGGGGGCTATTTATAATCAGCTCTCCAGGGCTCAAAGAAAAAGATTATTTTTTCTGACTAGTTATATAAAGTCTAGATATATTAAATAAACTTTTTATAAAAGAAAAGTCTCCTTCTGATTTTTATGCAAAAAGTATAGGTTACAACTGCGCAAATGCAAACCTCTGCCACCGGTAATTTTTTTACCCTAAGATAAAGCGTGGAATAAAATACAGACAGCAACGTGATTGGTTGATATAAAATAATATTTAAATAGATGAATGAATACATGTAAGCTTATGTTAAATATTGACAAAGAAATTCTGGTGCCAATCATGTGTCTACAGGGCGCTCGCATCTTTGAAAATTTTGGTATTGAAAATAAAATCGAAAAATCACCCCCCTTTTTTCAACCTAAAATTACGTTCATTAACGCCGCATAGACATAGGTTTTTTATTGGCTAAAAATAAACGTTTGGATGTTATCTGAAAGATTTTGACCCATAGAAAGTGAAAATCGGTCAATAACTATTTTTTAAAAAAATGAATACAAGGGTACCCCCTATGGAAAAATGCATTGTAAGCATTTGCGCAGTTGTATCCTATAGAAACTGCCCCTTTTTACATTGCATTGTGTGTTATAAAGCTCTATTTGAATGAAAAGTGAAATATTGACGTGTAAATTCAAAATATGACATTTGGTCTATATTTAGATCGCAAAAACCGGTCTATAGTCTGTTTCTGAATTCTGTAATAGAAAAAAGGAGAAAATAGACGTAGGGACTCATAAAATATTAAATCTGTTGTTATTATTAATCAAAGATTGGTTGTTTGCATTTTTTTATTTTGCTTAGATGCATAGGTAATTGTTGAACGCCAATAAGTACACAAAAATGATTCAAACCAGGACAAAATTTTTAAAAAGCCCCAAGCGAAAATTGTGTCCATTTGTTCACAATGGGGGTGCATTAAAATTGTTAATTTGAAAAACCTTAAGAAATAATTCTCTGTTTAAAACTATTATAAAATTTATGTATAGATGCAGATGTAACACATTGCACGCAAAAACACAAACTTTTTGTGCTACAAGAAGGTTATAGTCTGTTTCAAAATGTCGCATTTTTTCTATTTTCCAAATATTTACAATATCTTTATATTTAGACCCATATTTTGGTCCAAATAGACCAAAGGTATATCGAAAGTCAGTCTCATCTGTAGATAATACATAAGTCTTCTATAAAATATGGGGTAAATCTTAAGCTTTTAAAGAACTTTCTGGTAGAATACCGTATTTCCTCTAACAACCACTTAAAAATTTATAATTTTCTGGCAAGAGGGGGGCTATTTATAATCAGCTCTCCAGGGCTCAAAGAAAAAGATTATTTTTTCTGACTAGTTATATAAAGTCTAGATATATTAAATAAACTTTTTATAAAAGAAAAGTCTCCTTCTGATTTTTATGCAAAAAGTATAGGTTACAACTGCGCAAATGCAAACCTCTGCCACCGGTAATTTTTTTACCCTAAGATAAAGCGTGGAATAAAATACAGACAGCAACGTGATTGGTTGATATAAAATAATATTTAAATAGATGAATGAATAAGCTTATGTTAAATATTGACAAAGAAATTCTGGTGCCAATCATGTGTCTACAGGGCGCTCGCATCTTTGAAAATTTTGGTATTGAAAATAAAATCGAAAAATCACCCCCCTTTTTTCAACCTAAAATTACGTTCATTAACGCCGCATAGACATAGGTTTTTTATTGGCTAAAAATAAACGTTTGGATGTTATCTGAAAGATTTTGACCCATAGAAAGTGAAAATCGGTCAATAACTATTTTTTTAAAAAATGAATACAAGGGTACCCCCTATGGAAAAATGCATTGTAAGCATTTGCGCAGTTGTATCCTATAGAAACTGCCCCTTTTTACATTGCATTGTGTGTTATAAAGCTCTATTTGAATGAAAAGTGAAATATTGACGTGTAAATTCAAAATATGACATTTGGTCTATATTTAGATCGCAAAAACCGGTCTATAGTCTGTTTCTGAATTCTGTAATAGAAAAAAGGAGAAAATAGACGTAGGGACTCATAAAATATTAAATCTGTTGTTATTATTAATCAAAGATTGGTTGTTTGCATTTTTTTATTTTGCTTAGATGCATAGGTAATTGTTGAACGCCAATAAGTACACAAAAATGATTCAAACCAGGACAAAATTTTTAAAAAGCCCCAAGCGAAAATTGTGTCCATTTGTTCACAATGGGGGTGCATTAAAATTGTTAATTTGAAAAACCTTAAGAAATAATTCTCTGTTTAAAACTATTATAAAATTTATGTATAGATGCAGATGTAACACATTGCACGCAAAAACACAAACTTTTTGTGCTACAAGAAGGTTATAGTCTGTTTCAAAATGTCGCATTTTTTCTATTTTCCAAATATTTACAATATCTTTATATTTAGACCCATATTTTGGTCCAAATAGACCAAAGGTATATCGAAAGTCAGTCTCATCTGTAGATAATACATAAGTCTTCTATAAAATATGGGGTAAATCTTAAGCTTTTAAAGAACTTTCTGGTAGAATACCGTATTTCCTCTAACAACCACTTAAAAATTTATAATTTTCTGGCAAGAGGGGGGCTATTTATAATCAGCTCTCCAGGGCTCAAAGAAAAAGATTATTTTTTCTGACTAGTTATATAAAGTCTAGATATATTAAATAAACTTTTTATAAAAGAAAAGTCTCCTTCTGATTTTTATGCAAAAAGTATAGGTTACAACTGCGCAAATGCAAACCTCTGCCACCGGTAATTTTTTTACCCTAAGATAAAGCGTGGAATAAAATACAGACAGCAACGTGATTGGTTGATATAAAATAATATTTAAATAGATGAATGAATAAGCTTATGTTAAATATTGACAAAGAAATTCTGGTGCCAATCATGTGTCTACAGGGCGCTCGCATCTTTGAAAATTTTGGTATTGAAAATAAAATCGAAAAATCACCCCCCTTTTTTCAACCTAAAATTACGTTCATTAACGCCGCATAGACATAGGTTTTTTATTGGCTAAAAATAAACGTTTGGATGTTATCTGAAAGATTTTGACCCATAGAAAGTGAAAATCGGTCAATAACTATTTTTTAAAAAAATGAATACAAGGGTACCCCCTATGGAAAAATGCATTGTAAGCATTTGCGCAGTTGTATCCTATAGAAACTGCCCCTTTTTACATTGCATTGTGTGTTATAAAGCTCTATTTGAATGAAAAGTGAAATATTGACGTGTAAATTCAAAATATGACATTTGGTCTATATTTAGATCGCAAAAACCGGTCTATAGTCTGTTTCTGAATTCTGTAATAGAAAAAAGGAGAAAATAGACGTAGGGACTCATAAAATATTAAATCTGTTGTTATTATTAATCAAAGATTGGTTGTTTGCATTTTTTTATTTTGCTTAGATGCATAGGTAATTGTTGAACGCCAATAAGTACACAAAAATGATTCAAACCAGGACAAAATTTTTAAAAAGCCCCAAGCGAAAATTGTGTCCATTTGTTCACAATGGGGGTGCATTAAAATTGTTAATTTGAAAAACCTTAAGAAATAATTCTCTGTTTAAAACTATTATAAAATTTATGTATAGATGCAGATGTAACACATTGCACGCAAAAACACAAACTTTTTGTGCTACAAGAAGGTTATAGTCTGTTTCAAAATGTCGCATTTTTTCTATTTTCCAAATATTTACAATATCTTTATATTTAGACCCATATTTTGGTCCAAATAGACCAAAGGTATATCGAAAGTCAGTCTCATCTGTAGATAATACATAAGTCTTCTATAAAATATGGGGTAAATCTTAAGCTTTTAAAGAACTTTCTGGTAGAATACCGTATTTCCTCTAACAACCACTTAAAAATTTATAATTTTCTGGCAAGAGGGGGGCTATTTATAATCAGCTCTCCAGGGCTCAAAGAAAAAGATTATTTTTTCTGACTAGTTATATAAAGTCTAGATATATTAAATAAACTTTTTATAAAAGAAAAGTCTCCTTCTGATTTTTATGCAAAAAGTATAGGTTACAACTGCGCAAATGCAAACCTCTGCCACCGGTAATTTTTTTACCCTAAGATAAAGCGTGGAATAAAATACAGACAGCAACGTGATTGGTTGATATAAAATAATATTTAAATAGATGAATGAATAAGCTTATGTTAAATATTGACAAAGAAATTCTGGTGCCAATCATGTGTCTACAGGGCGCTCGCATCTTTGAAAATTTTGGTATTGAAAATAAAATCGAAAAATCACCCCCCTTTTTTCAACCTAAAATTACGTTCATTAACGCCGCATAGACATAGGTTTTTTATTGGCTAAAAATAAACGTTTGGATGTTATCTGAAAGATTTTGACCCATAGAAAGTGAAAATCGGTCAATAACTATTTTTTAAAAAAATGAATACAAGGGTACCCCCTATGGAAAAATGCATTGTAAGCATTTGCGCAGTTGTATCCTATAGAAACTGCCCCTTTTTACATTGCATTGTGTGTTATAAAGCTCTATTTGAATGAAAAGTGAAATATTGACGTGTAAATTCAAAATATGACATTTGGTCTATATTTAGATCGCAAAAACCGGTCTATAGTCTGTTTCTGAATTCTGTAATAGAAAAAAGGAGAAAATAGACGTAGGGACTCATAAAATATTAAATCTGTTGTTATTATTAATCAAAGATTGGTTGTTTGCATTTTTTTATTTTGCTTAGATGCATAGGTAATTGTTGAACGCCAATAAGTACACAAAAATGATTCAAACCAGGACAAAATTTTTAAAAAGCCCCAAGCGAAAATTGTGTCCATTTGTTCACAATGGGGGTGCATTAAAATTGTTAATTTGAAAAACCTTAAGAAATAATTCTCTGTTTAAAACTATTATAAAATTTATGTATAGATGCAGATGTAACACATTGCACGCAAAAACACAAACTTTTTGTGCTACAAGAAGGTTATAGTCTGTTTCAAAATGTCGCATTTTTTCTATTTTCCAAATATTTACAATATCTTTATATTTAGACCCATATTTTGGTCCAAATAGACCAAAGGTATATCGAAAGTCAGTCTCATCTGTAGATAATACATAAGTCTTCTATAAAATATGGGGTAAATCTTAAGCTTTTAAAGAACTTTCTGGTAGAATACCGTATTTCCTCTAACAACCACTTAAAAATTTATAATTTTCTGGCAAGAGGGGGGCTATTTATAATCAGCTCTCCAGGGCTCAAAGAAAAAGATTATTTTTTCTGACTAGTTATATAAAGTCTAGATATATTAAATAAACTTTTTATAAAAGAAAAGTCTCCTTCTGATTTTTATGCAAAAAGTATAGAAACTGCCCCTTTTTACATTGCATTGTGTGTTATAAAGCTCTATTTGAATGAAAAGTGAAATATTGACGTGTAAATTCAAAATATGACATTTGGTCTATATTTAGATCGCAAAAACCGGTCTATAGTCTGTTTCTGAATTCTGTAATAGAAAAAAGGAGAAAATAGACGTAGGGACTCATAAAATATTAAATCTGTTGTTATTATTAATCAAAGATTGGTTGTTTGCATTTTTTTATTTTGCTTAGATGCATAGGTAATTGTTGAACGCCAATAAGTACACAAAAATGATTCAAACCAGGACAAAATTTTTAAAAAGCCCCAAGCGAAAATTGTGTCCATTTGTTCACAATGGGGGTGCATTAAAATTGTTAATTTGAAAAACCTTAAGAAATAATTCTCTGTTTAAAACTATTATAAAATTTATGTATAGATGCAGATGTAACACATTGCACGCAAAAACACAAACTTTTTGTGCTACAAGAAGGTTATAGTCTGTTTCAAAATGTCGCATTTTTTCTATTTTCCAAATATTTACAATATCTTTATATTTAGACCCATATTTTGGTCCAAATAGACCAAAGGTATATCGAAAGTCAGTCTCATCTGTAGATAATACATAAGTCTTCTATAAAATATGGGGTAAATCTTAAGCTTTTAAAGAACTTTCTGGTAGAATACCGTATTTCCTCTAACAACCACTTAAAAATTTATAATTTTCTGGCAAGAGGGGGGCTATTTATAATCAGCTCTCCAGGGCTCAAAGAAAAAGATTATTTTTTCTGACTAGTTATATAAAGTCTAGATATATTAAATAAACTTTTTATAAAAGAAAAGTCTCCTTCTGATTTTTATGCAAAAAGTATAGAAACTGCCCCTTTTTACATTGCATTGTGTGTTATAAAGCTCTATTTGAATGAAAAGTGAAATATTGACGTGTAAATTCAAAATATGACATTTGGTCTATATTTAGATCGCAAAAACCGGTCTATAGTCTGTTTCTGAATTCTGTAATAGAAAAAAGGAGAAAATAGACGTAGGGACTCATAAAATATTAAATCTGTTGTTATTATTAATCAAAGATTGGTTGTTTGCATTTTTTTATTTTGCTTAGATGCATAGGTAATTGTTGAACGCCAATAAGTACACAAAAATGATTCAAACCAGGACAAAATTTTTAAAAAGCCCCAAGCGAAAATTGTGTCCATTTGTTCACAATGGGGGTGCATTAAAATTGTTAATTTGAAAAACCTTAAGAAATAATTCTCTGTTTAAAACTATTATAAAATTTATGTATAGATGCAGATGTAACACATTGCACGCAAAAACACAAACTTTTTGTGCTACAAGAAGGTTATAGTCTGTTTCAAAATGTCGCATTTTTTCTATTTTCCAAATATTTACAATATCTTTATATTTAGACCCATATTTTGGTCCAAATAGACCAAAGGTATATCGAAAGTCAGTCTCATCTGTAGATAATACATAAGTCTTCTATAAAATATGGGGTAAATCTTAAGCTTTTAAAGAACTTTCTGGTAGAATACCGTATTTCCTCTAACAACCACTTAAAAATTTATAATTTTCTGGCAAGAGGGGGGCTATTTATAATCAGCTCTCCAGGGCTCAAAGAAAAAGATTATTTTTTCTGACTAGTTATATAAAGTCTAGATATATTAAATAAACTTTTTATAAAAGAAAAGTCTCCTTCTGATTTTTATGCAAAAAGTATAGAAACTGCCCCTTTTTACATTGCATTGTGTGTTATAAAGCTCTATTTGAATGAAAAGTGAAATATTGACGTGTAAATTCAAAATATGACATTTGGTCTATATTTAGATCGCAAAAACCGGTCTATAGTCTGTTTCTGAATTCTGTAATAGAAAAAAGGAGAAAATAGACGTAGGGACTCATAAAATATTAAATCTGTTGTTATTATTAATCAAAGATTGGTTGTTTGCATTTTTTTATTTTGCTTAGATGCATAGGTAATTGTTGAACGCCAATAAGTACACAAAAATGATTCAAACCAGGACAAAATTTTTAAAAAGCCCCAAGCGAAAATTGTGTCCATTTGTTCACAATGGGGGTGCATTAAAATTGTTAATTTGAAAAACCTTAAGAAATAATTCTCTGTTTAAAACTATTATAAAATTTATGTATAGATGCAGATGTAACACATTGCACGCAAAAACACAAACTTTTTGTGCTACAAGAAGGTTATAGTCTGTTTCAAAATGTCGCATTTTTTCTATTTTCCAAATATTTACAATATCTTTATATTTAGACCCATATTTTGGTCCAAATAGACCAAAGGTATATCGAAAGTCAGTCTCATCTGTAGATAATACATAAGTCTTCTATAAAATATGGGGTAAATCTTAAGCTTTTAAAGAACTTTCTGGTAGAATACCGTATTTCCTCTAACAACCACTTAAAAATTTATAATTTTCTGGCAAGAGGGGGGCTATTTATAATCAGCTCTCCAGGGCTCAAAGAAAAAGATTATTTTTTCTGACTAGTTATATAAAGTCTAGATATATTAAATAAACTTTTTATAAAAGAAAAGTCTCCTTCTGATTTTTATGCAAAAAGTATAGGTTACAACTGCGCAAATGCAAACCTCTGCCACCGGTAATTTTTTTACCCTAAGATAAAGCGTGGAATAAAATACAGACAGCAACGTGATTGGTTGATATAAAATAATATTTAAATAGATGAATGAATAAGCTTATGTTAAATATTGACAAAGAAATTCTGGTGCCAATCATGTGTCTACAGGGCGCTCGCATCTTTGAAAATTTTGGTATTGAAAATAAAATCGAAAAATCACCCCCCTTTTTTCAACCTAAAATTACGTTCATTAACGCCGCATAGACATAGGTTTTTTATTGGCTAAAAATAAACGTTTGGATGTTATCTGAAAGATTTTGACCCATAGAAAGTGAAAATCGGTCAATAACTATTTTTTAAAAAATTGAATACAAGGGTACCCCCTATGGAAAAATGCATTGTAAGCATTTGCGCAGTTGTATCCTATAGAAACTGCCCCTTTTTACATTGCATTGTGTGTTATAAAGCTCTATTTGAATGAAAAGTGAAATATTGACGTGTAAATTCAAAATATGACATTTGGTCTATATTTAGATCGCAAAAACCGGTCTATAGTCTGTTTCTGAATTCTGTAATAGAAAAAAGGAGAAAATAGACGTAGGGACTCATAAAATATTAAATCTGTTGTTATTATTAATCAAAGATTGGTTGTTTGCATTTTTTTATTTTGCTTAGATGCATAGGTAATTGTTGAACGCCAATAAGTACACAAAAATGATTCAAACCAGGACAAAATTTTTAAAAAGCCCCAAGCGAAAATTGTGTCCATTTGTTCACAATGGGGGTGCATTAAAATTGTTAATTTGAAAAACCTTAAGAAATAATTCTCTGTTTAAAACTATTATAAAATTTATGTATAGATGCAGATGTAACACATTGCACGCAAAAACACAAACTTTTTGTGCTACAAGAAGGTTATAGTCTGTTTCAAAATGTCGCATTTTTTCTATTTTCCAAATATTTACAATATCTTTATATTTAGACCCATATTTTGGTCCAAATAGACCAAAGGTATATCGAAAGTCAGTCTCATCTGTAGATAATACATAAGTCTTCTATAAAATATGGGGTAAATCTTAAGCTTTTAAAGAACTTTCTGGTAGAATACCGTATTTCCTCTAACAACCACTTAAAAATTTATAATTTTCTGGCAAGAGGGGGGCTATTTATAATCAGCTCTCCAGGGCTCAAAGAAAAAGATTATTTTTTCTGACTAGTTATATAAAGTCTAGATATATTAAATAAACTTTTTATAAAAGAAAAGTCTCCTTCTGATTTTTATGCAAAAAGTATAGAAACTGCCCCTTTTTACATTGCATTGTGTGTTATAAAGCTCTATTTGAATGAAAAGTGAAATATTGACGTGTAAATTCAAAATATGACATTTGGTCTATATTTAGATCGCAAAAACCGGTCTATAGTCTGTTTCTGAATTCTGTAATAGAAAAAAGGAGAAAATAGACGTAGGGACTCATAAAATATTAAATCTGTTGTTATTATTAATCAAAGATTGGTTGTTTGCATTTTTTTATTTTGCTTAGATGCATAGGTAATTGTTGAACGCCAATAAGTACACAAAAATGATTCAAACCAGGACAAAATTTTTAAAAAGCCCCAAGCGAAAATTGTGTCCATTTGTTCACAATGGGGGTGCATTAAAATTGTTAATTTGAAAAACCTTAAGAAATAATTCTCTGTTTAAAACTATTATAAAATTTATGTATAGATGCAGATGTAACACATTGCACGCAAAAACACAAACTTTTTGTGCTACAAGAAGGTTATAGTCTGTTTCAAAATGTCGCATTTTTTCTATTTTCCAAATATTTACAATATCTTTATATTTAGACCCATATTTTGGTCCAAATAGACCAAAGGTATATCGAAAGTCAGTCTCATCTGTAGATAATACATAAGTCTTCTATAAAATATGGGGTAAATCTTAAGCTTTTAAAGAACTTTCTGGTAGAATACCGTATTTCCTCTAACAACCACTTAAAAATTTATAATTTTCTGGCAAGAGGGGGGCTATTTATAATCAGCTCTCCAGGGCTCAAAGAAAAAGATTATTTTTTCTGACTAGTTATATAAAGTCTAGATATATTAAATAAACTTTTTATAAAAGAAAAGTCTCCTTCTGATTTTTATGCAAAAAGTATAGAAACTGCCCCTTTTTACATTGCATTGTGTGTTATAAAGCTCTATTTGAATGAAAAGTGAAATATTGACGTGTAAATTCAAAATATGACATTTGGTCTATATTTAGATCGCAAAAACCGGTCTATAGTCTGTTTCTGAATTCTGTAATAGAAAAAAGGAGAAAATAGACGTAGGGACTCATAAAATATTAAATCTGTTGTTATTATTAATCAAAGATTGGTTGTTTGCATTTTTTTATTTTGCTTAGATGCATAGGTAATTGTTGAACGCCAATAAGTACACAAAAATGATTCAAACCAGGACAAAATTTTTAAAAAGCCCCAAGCGAAAATTGTGTCCATTTGTTCACAATGGGGGTGCATTAAAATTGTTAATTTGAAAAACCTTAAGAAATAATTCTCTGTTTAAAACTATTATAAAATTTATGTATAGATGCAGATGTAACACATTGCACGCAAAAACACAAACTTTTTGTGCTACAAGAAGGTTATAGTCTGTTTCAAAATGTCGCATTTTTTCTATTTTCCAAATATTTACAATATCTTTATATTTAGACCCATATTTTGGTCCAAATAGACCAAAGGTATATCGAAAGTCAGTCTCATCTGTAGATAATACATAAGTCTTCTATAAAATATGGGGTAAATCTTAAGCTTTTAAAGAACTTTCTGGTAGAATACCGTATTTCCTCTAACAACCACTTAAAAATTTATAATTTTCTGGCAAGAGGGGGGCTATTTATAATCAGCTCTCCAGGGCTCAAAGAAAAAGATTATTTTTTCTGACTAGTTATATAAAGTCTAGATATATTAAATAAACTTTTTATAAAAGAAAAGTCTCCTTCTGATTTTTATGCAAAAAGTATAGGTTACAACTGCGCAAATGCAAACCTCTGCCACCGGTAATTTTTTTACCCTAAGATAAAGCGTGGAATAAAATACAGACAGCAACGTGATTGGTTGATATAAAATAATATTTAAATAGATGAATGAATAAGCTTATGTTAAATATTGACAAAGAAATTCTGGTGCCAATCATGTGTCTACAGGGCGCTCGCATCTTTGAAAATTTTGGTATTGAAAATAAAATCGAAAAATCACCCCCCTTTTTTCAACCTAAAATTACGTTCATTAACGCCGCATAGACATAGGTTTTTTATTGGCTAAAAATAAACGTTTGGATGTTATCTGAAAGATTTTGACCCATAGAAAGTGAAAATCGGTCAATAACTATTTTTTAAAAAATTGAATACAAGGGTACCCCCTATGGAAAAATGCATTGTAAGCATTTGCGCAGTTGTATCCTATAGAAACTGCCCCTTTTTACATTGCATTGTGTGTTATAAAGCTCTATTTGAATGAAAAGTGAAATATTGACGTGTAAATTCAAAATATGACATTTGGTCTATATTTAGATCGCAAAAACCGGTCTATAGTCTGTTTCTGAATTCTGTAATAGAAAAAAGGAGAAAATAGACGTAGGGACTCATAAAATATTAAATCTGTTGTTATTATTAATCAAAGATTGGTTGTTTGCATTTTTTTATTTTGCTTAGATGCATAGGTAATTGTTGAACGCCAATAAGTACACAAAAATGATTCAAACCAGGACAAAATTTTTAAAAAGCCCCAAGCGAAAATTGTGTCCATTTGTTCACAATGGGGGTGCATTAAAATTGTTAATTTGAAAAACCTTAAGAAATAATTCTCTGTTTAAAACTATTATAAAATTTATGTATAGATGCAGATGTAACACATTGCACGCAAAAACACAAACTTTTTGTGCTACAAGAAGGTTATAGTCTGTTTCAAAATGTCGCATTTTTTCTATTTTCCAAATATTTACAATATCTTTATATTTAGACCCATATTTTGGTCCAAATAGACCAAAGGTATATCGAAAGTCAGTCTCATCTGTAGATAATACATAAGTCTTCTATAAAATATGGGGTAAATCTTAAGCTTTTAAAGAACTTTCTGGTAGAATACCGTATTTCCTCTAACAACCACTTAAAAATTTATAATTTTCTGGCAAGAGGGGGGCTATTTATAATCAGCTCTCCAGGGCTCAAAGAAAAAGATTATTTTTTCTGACTAGTTATATAAAGTCTAGATATATTAAATAAACTTTTTATAAAAGAAAAGTCTCCTTCTGATTTTTATGCAAAAAGTATAGAAACTGCCCCTTTTTACATTGCATTGTGTGTTATAAAGCTCTATTTGAATGAAAAGTGAAATATTGACGTGTAAATTCAAAATATGACATTTGGTCTATATTTAGATCGCAAAAACCGGTCTATAGTCTGTTTCTGAATTCTGTAATAGAAAAAAGGAGAAAATAGACGTAGGGACTCATAAAATATTAAATCTGTTGTTATTATTAATCAAAGATTGGTTGTTTGCATTTTTTTATTTTGCTTAGATGCATAGGTAATTGTTGAACGCCAATAAGTACACAAAAATGATTCAAACCAGGACAAAATTTTTAAAAAGCCCCAAGCGAAAATTGTGTCCATTTGTTCACAATGGGGGTGCATTAAAATTGTTAATTTGAAAAACCTTAAGAAATAATTCTCTGTTTAAAACTATTATAAAATTTATGTATAGATGCAGATGTAACACATTGCACGCAAAAACACAAACTTTTTGTGCTACAAGAAGGTTATAGTCTGTTTCAAAATGTCGCATTTTTTCTATTTTCCAAATATTTACAATATCTTTATATTTAGACCCATATTTTGGTCCAAATAGACCAAAGGTATATCGAAAGTCAGTCTCATCTGTAGATAATACATAAGTCTTCTATAAAATATGGGGTAAATCTTAAGCTTTTAAAGAACTTTCTGGTAGAATACCGTATTTCCTCTAACAACCACTTAAAAATTTATAATTTTCTGGCAAGAGGGGGGCTATTTATAATCAGCTCTCCAGGGCTCAAAGAAAAAGATTATTTTTTCTGACTAGTTATATAAAGTCTAGATATATTAAATAAACTTTTTATAAAAGAAAAGTCTCCTTCTGATTTTTATGCAAAAAGTATAGGTTACAACTGCGCAAATGCAAACCTCTGCCACCGGTAATTTTTTTACCCTAAGATAAAGCGTGGAATAAAATACAGACAGCAACGTGATTGGTTGATATAAAATAATATTTAAATAGATGAATGAATGAGCTTATGTTAAATATTGACAAAGAAATTCTGGTGCCAATCATGTGTCTACAGGGCGCTCGCATCTTTGAAAATTTTGGTATTGAAAATAAAATCGAAAAATCACCCCCCTTTTTTCAACCTAAAATTACGTTCATTAACGCCGCATAGACATAGGTTTTTTATTGGCTAAAAATAAACGTTTGGATGTTATCTGAAAGATTTTGACCCATAGAAAGTGAAAATCGGTCAATAACTATTTTTTAAAAAATTGAATACAAGGGTACCCCCTATGGAAAAATGCATTGTAAGCATTTGCGCAGTTGTATCCTATAGAAACTGCCCCTTTTTACATTGCATTGTGTGTTATAAAGCTCTATTTGAATGAAAAGTGAAATATTGACGTGTAAATTCAAAATATGACATTTGGTCTATATTTAGATCGCAAAAACCGGTCTATAGTCTGTTTCTGAATTCTGTAATAGAAAAAAGGAGAAAATAGACGTAGGGACTCATAAAATATTAAATCTGTTGTTATTATTAATCAAAGATTGGTTGTTTGCATTTTTTTATTTTGCTTAGATGCATAGGTAATTGTTGAACGCCAATAAGTACACAAAAATGATTCAAACCAGGACAAAATTTTTAAAAAGCCCCAAGCGAAAATTGTGTCCATTTGTTCACAATGGGGGTGCATTAAAATTGTTAATTTGAAAAACCTTAAGAAATAATTCTCTGTTTAAAACTATTATAAAATTTATGTATAGATGCAGATGTAACACATTGCACGCAAAAACACAAACTTTTTGTGCTACAAGAAGGTTATAGTCTGTTTCAAAATGTCGCATTTTTTCTATTTTCCAAATATTTACAATATCTTTATATTTAGACCCATATTTTGGTCCAAATAGACCAAAGGTATATCGAAAGTCAGTCTCATCTGTAGATAATACATAAGTCTTCTATAAAATATGGGGTAAATCTTAAGCTTTTAAAGAACTTTCTGGTAGAATACCGTATTTCCTCTAACAACCACTTAAAAATTTATAATTTTCTGGCAAGAGGGGGGCTATTTATAATCAGCTCTCCAGGGCTCAAAGAAAAAGATTATTTTTTCTGACTAGTTATATAAAGTCTAGATATATTAAATAAACTTTTTATAAAAGAAAAGTCTCCTTCTGATTTTTATGCAAAAAGTATAGGTTACAACTGCGCAAATGCAAACCTCTGCCACCGGTAATTTTTTTACCCTAAGATAAAGCGTGGAATAAAATACAGACAGCAACGTGATTGGTTGATATAAAATAATATTTAAATAGATGAATGAATAAGCTTATGTTAAATATTGACAAAGAAATTCTGGTGCCAATCATGTGTCTACAGGGCGCTCGCATCTTTGAAAATTTTGGTATTGAAAATAAAATCGAAAAATCACCCCCCTTTTTTCAACCTAAAATTACGTTCATTAACGCCGCATAGACATAGGTTTTTTATTGGCTAAAAATAAACGTTTGGATGTTATCTGAAAGATTTTGACCCATAGAAAGTGAAAATCGGTCAATAACTATTTTTTAAAAAATTGAATACAAGGGTACCCCCTATGGAAAAATGCATTGTAAGCATTTGCGCAGTTGTATCCTATAGAAACTGCCCCTTTTTACATTGCATTGTGTGTTATAAAGCTCTATTTGAATGAAAAGTGAAATATTGACGTGTAAATTCAAAATATGACATTTGGTCTATATTTAGATCGCAAAAACCGGTCTATAGTCTGTTTCTGAATTCTGTAATAGAAAAAAGGAGAAAATAGACGTAGGGACTCATAAAATATTAAATCTGTTGTTATTATTAATCAAAGATTGGTTGTTTGCATTTTTTTATTTTGCTTAGATGCATAGGTAATTGTTGAACGCCAATAAGTACACAAAAATGATTCAAACCAGGACAAAATTTTTAAAAAGCCCCAAGCGAAAATTGTGTCCATTTGTTCACAATGGGGGTGCATTAAAATTGTTAATTTGAAAAACCTTAAGAAATAATTCTCTGTTTAAAACTATTATAAAATTTATGTATAGATGCAGATGTAACACATTGCACGCAAAAACACAAACTTTTTGTGCTACAAGAAGGTTATAGTCTGTTTCAAAATGTCGCATTTTTTCTATTTTCCAAATATTTACAATATCTTTATATTTAGACCCATATTTTGGTCCAAATAGACCAAAGGTATATCGAAAGTCAGTCTCATCTGTAGATAATACATAAGTCTTCTATAAAATATGGGGTAAATCTTAAGCTTTTAAAGAACTTTCTGGTAGAATACCGTATTTCCTCTAACAACCACTTAAAAATTTATAATTTTCTGGCAAGAGGGGGGCTATTTATAATCAGCTCTCCAGGGCTCAAAGAAAAAGATTATTTTTTCTGACTAGTTATATAAAGTCTAGATATATTAAATAAACTTTTTATAAAAGAAAAGTCTCCTTCTGATTTTTATGCAAAAAGTATAGAAACTGCCCCTTTTTACATTGCATTGTGTGTTATAAAGCTCTATTTGAATGAAAAGTGAAATATTGACGTGTAAATTCAAAATATGACATTTGGTCTATATTTAGATCGCAAAAACCGGTCTATAGTCTGTTTCTGAATTCTGTAATAGAAAAAAGGAGAAAATAGACGTAGGGACTCATAAAATATTAAATCTGTTGTTATTATTAATCAAAGATTGGTTGTTTGCATTTTTTTATTTTGCTTAGATGCATAGGTAATTGTTGAACGCCAATAAGTACACAAAAATGATTCAAACCAGGACAAAATTTTTAAAAAGCCCCAAGCGAAAATTGTGTCCATTTGTTCACAATGGGGGTGCATTAAAATTGTTAATTTGAAAAACCTTAAGAAATAATTCTCTGTTTAAAACTATTATAAAATTTATGTATAGATGCAGATGTAACACATTGCACGCAAAAACACAAACTTTTTGTGCTACAAGAAGGTTATAGTCTGTTTCAAAATGTCGCATTTTTTTCTATTTTCCAAATATTTACAATATCTTTATATTTAGACCCATATTTTGGTCCAAATAGACCAAAGGTATATCGAAAGTCAGTCTCATCTGTAGATAATACATAAGTCTTCTATAAAATATGGGGTAAATCTTAAGCTTTTAAAGAACTTTCTGGTAGAATACCGTATTTCCTCTAACAACCACTTAAAAATTTATAATTTTCTGGCAAGAGGGGGGCTATTTATAATCAGCTCTCCAGGGCTCAAAGAAAAAGATTATTTTTTCTGACTAGTTATATAAAGTCTAGATATATTAAATAAACTTTTTATAAAAGAAAAGTCTCCTTCTGATTTTTATGCAAAAAGTATAGGTTACAACTGCGCAAATGCAAACCTCTGCCACCGGTAATTTTTTTACCCTAAGATAAAGCGTGGAATAAAATACAGACAGCAACGTGATTGGTTGATATAAAATAATATTTAAATAGATGAATGAATAAGCTTATGTTAAATATTGACAAAGAAATTCTGGTGCCAATCATGTGTCTACAGGGCGCTCGCATCTTTGAAAATTTTGGTATTGAAAATAAAATCGAAAAATCACCCCCCTTTTTTCAACCTAAAATTACGTTCATTAACGCCGCATAGACATAGGTTTTTTATTGGCTAAAAATAAACGTTTGGATGTTATCTGAAAGATTTTGACCCATAGAAAGTGAAAATCGGTCAATAACTATTTTTTTAAAAATTGAATACAAGGGTACCCCCTATGGAAAAATGCATTGTAAGCATTTGCGCAGTTGTATCCTATAGAAACTGCCCCTTTTTACATTGCATTGTGTGTTATAAAGCTCTATTTGAATGAAAAGTGAAATATTGACGTGTAAATTCAAAATATGACATTTGGTCTATATTTAGATCGCAAAAACCGGTCTATAGTCTGTTTCTGAATTCTGTAATAGAAAAAAGGAGAAAATAGACGTAGGGACTCATAAAATATTAAATCTGTTGTTATTATTAATCAAAGATTGGTTGTTTGCATTTTTTTATTTTGCTTAGATGTATAGGTAATTGTTGAACGCCAATAAGTACACAAAAATGATTCAAACCAGGACAAAATTTTTAAAAAGCCCCAAGCGAAAATTGTGTCCATTTGTTCACAATGGGGGTGCATTAAAATTGTTAATTTGAAAAACCTTAAGAAATAATTCTCTGTTTAAAACTATTATAAAATTTATGTATAGATGCAGATGTAACACATTGCACGCAAAAACACAAACTTTTTGTGCTACAAGAAGGTTATAGTCTGTTTCAAAATGTCGCATTTTTTCTATTTTCCAAATATTTACAATATCTTTATATTTAGACCCATATTTTGGTCCAAATAGACCAAAGGTATATCGAAAGTCAGTCTCATCTGTAGATAATACATAAGTCTTCTATAAAATATGGGGTAAATCTTAAGCTTTTAAAGAACTTTCTGGTAGAATACCGTATTTCCTCTAACAACCACTTAAAAATTTATAATTTTCTGGCAAGAGGGGGGCTATTTATAATCAGCTCTCCAGGGCTCAAAGAAAAAGATTATTTTTTCTGACTAGTTATATAAAGTCTAGATATATTAAATAAACTTTTTATAAAAGAAAAGTCTCCTTCTGATTTTTATGCAAAAAGTATAGAAACTGCCCCTTTTTACATTGCATTGTGTGTTATAAAGCTCTATTTGAATGAAAAGTGAAATATTGACGTGTAAATTCAAAATATGACATTTGGTCTATATTTAGATCGCAAAAACCGGTCTATAGTCTGTTTCTGAATTCTGTAATAGAAAAAAGGAGAAAATAGACGTAGGGACTCATAAAATATTAAATCTGTTGTTATTATTAATCAAAGATTGGTTGTTTGCATTTTTTTATTTTGCTTAGATGCATAGGTAATTGTTGAACGCCAATAAGTACACAAAAATGATTCAAACCAGGACAAAATTTTTAAAAAGCCCCAAGCGAAAATTGTGTCCATTTGTTCACAATGGGGGTGCATTAAAATTGTTAATTTGAAAAACCTTAAGAAATAATTCTCTGTTTAAAACTATTATAAAATTTATGTATAGATGCAGATGTAACACATTGCACGCAAAAACACAAACTTTTTGTGCTACAAGAAGGTTATAGTCTGTTTCAAAATGTCGCATTTTTTCTATTTTCCAAATATTTACAATATCTTTATATTTAGACCCATATTTTGGTCCAAATAGACCAAAGGTATATCGAAAGTCAGTCTCATCTGTAGATAATACATAAGTCTTCTATAAAATATGGGGTAAATCTTAAGCTTTTAAAGAACTTTCTGGTAGAATACCGTATTTCCTCTAACAACCACTTAAAAATTTATAATTTTCTGGCAAGAGGGGGGCTATTTATAATCAGCTCTCCAGGGCTCAAAGAAAAAGATTATTTTTTCTGACTAGTTATATAAAGTCTAGATATATTAAATAAACTTTTTATAAAAGAAAAGTCTCCTTCTGATTTTTATGCAAAAAGTATAGGTTACAACTGCGCAAATGCAAACCTCTGCCACCGGTAATTTTTTTACCCTAAGATAAAGCGTGGAATAAAATACAGACAGCAACGTGATTGGTTGATATAAAATAATATTTAAATAGATGAATGAATAAGCTTATGTTAAATATTGACAAAGAAATTCTGGTGCCAATCATGTGTCTACAGGGCGCTCGCATCTTTGAAAATTTTGGTATTGAAAATAAAATCGAAAAATCACCCCCCTTTTTTCAACCTAAAATTACGTTCATTAACGCCGCATAGACATAGGTTTTTTATTGGCTAAAAATAAACGTTTGGATGTTATCTGAAAGATTTTGACCCATAGAAAGTGAAAATCGGTCAATAACTATTTTTTAAAAAATTGAATACAAGGGTACCCCCTATGGAAAAATGCATTGTAAGCATTTGCGCAGTTGTATCCTATAGAAACTGCCCCTTTTTACATTGCATTGTGTGTTATAAAGCTCTATTTGAATGAAAAGTGAAATATTGACGTGTAAATTCAAAATATGACATTTGGTCTATATTTAGATCGCAAAAACCGGTCTATAGTCTGTTTCTGAATTCTGTAATAGAAAAAAGGAGAAAATAGACGTAGGGACTCATAAAATATTAAATCTGTTGTTATTATTAATCAAAGATTGGTTGTTTGCATTTTTTTATTTTGCTTAGATGCATAGGTAATTGTTGAACGCCAATAAGTACACAAAAATGATTCAAACCAGGACAAAATTTTTAAACAGCCCCAAGCGAAAATGGTGTCCATTTGTTCACAATGGGGGTGCATTAAAATTGTTAATTTGAAAAACCTTAAGAAATAATTCTCTGTTTAAAACTATTATAAAATTTATGTATAGATGCAGATGTAACACATTGCACGCAAAAACACAAACTTTTTGTGCTACAAGAAGGTTATAGTCTGTTTCAAAATGTCGCATTTTTTCTATTTTCCAAATATTTACAATATCTTTATATTTAGACCCATATTTTGGTCCAAATAGACCAAAGGTATATCGAAAGTCAGTCTCATCTGTAGATAATACATAAGTCTTCTATAAAATATGGGGTAAATCTTAAGCTTTTAAAGAACTTTCTGGTAGAATACCGTATTTCCTCTAACAACCACTTAAAAATTTATAATTTTCTGGCAAGAGGGGGGCTATTTATAATCAGCTCTCCAGGGCTCAAAGAAAAAGATTATTTTTTCTGACTAGTTATATAAAGTCTAGATATATTAAATAAACTTTTTATAAAAGAAAAGTCTCCTTCTGATTTTTATGCAAAAAGTATAGAAACTGCCCCTTTTTACATTGCATTGTGTGTTATAAAGCTCTATTTGAATGAAAAGTGAAATATTGACGTGTAAATTCAAAATATGACATTTGGTCTATATTTAGATCGCAAAAACCGGTCTATAGTCTGTTTCTGAATTCTGTAATAGAAAAAAGGAGAAAATAGACGTAGGGACTCATAAAATATTAAATCTGTTGTTATTATTAATCAAAGATTGGTTGTTTGCATTTTTTTATTTTGCTTAGATGCATAGGTAATTGTTGAACTCCAATAAGTACACAAAAATGATTCAAACCAGGACAAAATTTTTAAAAAGCCCCAAGCGAAAATTGTGTCCATTTGTTCACAATGGGGGTGCATTAAAATTGTTAATTTGAAAAACCTTAAGAAATAATTCTCTGTTTAAAACTATTATAAAATTTATGTATAGATGCAGATGTAACACATTGCACGCAAAAACACAAACTTTTTGTGCTACAAGAAGGTTATAGTCTGTTTCAAAATGTCGCATTTTTTCTATTTTCCAAATATTTACAATATCTTTATATTTAGACCCATATTTTGGTCCAAATAGACCAAAGGTATATCGAAAGTCACTCTCATCTGTAGATAATACATAAGTCTTCTATAAAATATGGGGTAAATCTTAAGCTTTTAAAGAACTTTCTGGTAGAATACCGTATTTCCTCTAACAACCACTTAAAAATTTATAATTTTCTGGCAAGAGGGGGGCTATTTATAATCAGCTCTCCAGGGCTCAAAGAAAAAGATTATTTTTTCTGACTAGTTATATAAAGTCTAGATATATTAAATAAACTTTTTATAAAAGAAAAGTCTCCTTCTGATTTTTATGCAAAAAGTATAGGTTACAACTGCGCAAATGCAAACCTCTGCCACCGGTAATTTTTTTACCCTAAGATAAAGCGTGGAATAAAATACAGACAGCAACGTGATTGGTTGATATAAAATAATATTTAAATAGATGAATGAATAAGCTTATGTTAAATATTGACAAAGAAATTCTGGTGCCAATCATGTGTCTACAGGGCGCTCGCATCTTTGAAAATTTTGGTATTGAAAATAAAATCGAAAAATCACCCCCCTTTTTTCAACCTAAAATTACGTTCATTAACGCCGCATAGACATAGGTTTTTTATTGGCTAAAAATAAACGTTTGGATGTTATCTGAAAGATTTTGACCCATAGAAAGTGAAAATCGGTCAATAACTATTTTTTAAAAAATTGAATACAAGGGTACCCCCTATGGAAAAATGCATTGTAAGCATTTGCGCAGTTGTATCCTATAGAAACTGCCCCTTTTTACATTGCATTGTGTGTTATAAAGCTCTATTTGAATGAAAAGTGAAATATTGACGTGTAAATTCAAAATATGACATTTGGTCTATATTTAGATCGCAAAAACCGGTCTATAGTCTGTTTCTGAATTCTGTAATAGAAAAAAGGAGAAAATAGACGTAGGGACTCATAAAATATTAAATCTGTTGTTATTATTAATCAAAGATTGGTTGTTTGCATTTTTTTATTTTGCTTAGATGCATAGGTAATTGTTGAACGCCAATAAGTACACAAAAATGATTCAAACCAGGACAAAATTTTTAAAAAGCCCCAAGCGAAAATTGTGTCCATTTGTTCACAATGGGGGTGCATTAAAATTGTTAATTTGAAAAACCTTAAGAAATAATTCTCTGTTTAAAACTATTATAAAATTTATGTATAGATGCAGATGTAACACATTGCACGCAAAAACACAAACTTTTTGTGCTACAAGAAGGTTATAGTCTGTTTCAAAATGTCGCATTTTTTCTATTTTCCAAATATTTACAATATCTTTATATTTAGACCCATATTTTGGTCCAAATAGACCAAAGGTATATCGAAAGTCAGTCTCATCTGTAGATAATACATAAGTCTTCTATAAAATATGGGGTAAATCTTAAGCTTTTAAAGAACTTTCTGGTAGAATACCGTATTTCCTCTAACAACCACTTAAAAATTTATAATTTTCTGGCAAGAGGGGGGCTATTTATAATCAGCTCTCCAGGGCTCAAAGAAAAAGATTATTTTTTCTGACTAGTTATATAAAGTCTAGATATATTAAATAAACTTTTTATAAAAGAAAAGTCTCCTTCTGATTTTTATGCAAAAAGTATAGAAACTGCCCCTTTTTACATTGCATTGTGTGTTATAAAGCTCTATTTGAATGAAAAGTGAAATATTGACGTGTAAATTCAAAATATGACATTTGGTCTATATTTAGATCGCAAAAACCGGTCTATAGTCTGTTTCTGAATTCTGTAATAGAAAAAAGGAGAAAATAGACGTAGGGACTCATAAAATATTAAATCTGTTGTTATTATTAATCAAAGATTGGTTGTTTGCATTTTTTTATTTTGCTTAGATGCATAGGTAATTGTTGAACGCCAATAAGTACACAAAAATGATTCAAACCAGGACAAAATTTTTAAAAAGCCCCAAGCGAAAATTGTGTCCATTTGTTCACAATGGGGGTGCATTAAAATTGTTAATTTGAAAAACCTTAAGAAATAATTCTCTGTTTAAAACTATTATAAAATTTATGTATAGATGCAGATGTAACACATTGCACGCAAAAACACAAACTTTTTGTGCTACAAGAAGGTTATAGTCTGTTTCAAAATGTCGCATTTTTTCTATTTTCCAAATATTTACAATATCTTTATATTTAGACCCATATTTTGGTCCAAATAGACCAAAGGTATATCGAAAGTCAGTCTCATCTGTAGATAATACATAAGTCTTCTATAAAATATGGGGTAAATCTTAAGCTTTTAAAGAACTTTCTGGTAGAATACCGTATTTCCTCTAACAACCACTTAAAAATTTATAATTTTCTGGCAAGAGGGGGGCTATTTATAATCAGCTCTCCAGGGCTCAAAGAAAAAGATTATTTTTTCTGACTAGTTATATAAAGTCTAGATATATTAAATAAACTTTTTATAAAAGAAAAGTCTCCTTCTGATTTTTATGCAAAAAGTATAGGTTACAACTGCGCAAATGCAAACCTCTGCCACCGGTAATTTTTTTACCCTAAGATAAAGCGTGGAATAAAATACAGACAGCAACGTGATTGGTTGATATAAAATAATATTTAAATAGATGAATGAATAAGCTTATGTTAAATATTGACAAAGAAATTCTGGTGCCAATCATGTGTCTACAGGGCGCTCGCATCTTTGAAAATTTTGGTATTGAAAATAAAATCGAAAAATCACCCCCCTTTTTTCAACCTAAAATTACGTTCATTAACGCCGCATAGACATAGGTTTTTTATTGGCTAAAAATAAACGTTTGGATGTTATCTGAAAGATTTTGACCCATAGAAAGTGAAAATCGGTCAATAACTATTTTTTAAAAAAATGAATACAAGGGTACCCCCTATGGAAAAATGCATTGTAAGCATTTGCGCAGTTGTATCCTATAGAAACTGCCCCTTTTTACATTGCATTGTGTGTTATAAAGCTCTATTTGAATGAAAAGTGAAATATTGACGTGTAAATTCAAAATATGACATTTGGTCTATATTTAGATCGCAAAAACCGGTCTATAGTCTGTTTCTGAATTCTGTAATAGAAAAAAGGAGAAAATAGACGTAGGGACTCATAAAATATTAAATCTGTTGTTATTATTAATCAAAGATTGGTTGTTTGCATTTTTTTATTTTGCTTAGATGCATAGGTAATTGTTGAACGCCAATAAGTACACAAAAATGATTCAAACCAGGACAAAATTTTTAAAAAGCCCCAAGCGAAAATTGTGTCCATTTGTTCACAATGGGGGTGCATTAAAATTGTTAATTTGAAAAACCTTAAGAAATAATTCTCTGTTTAAAACTATTATAAAATTTATGTATAGATGCAGATGTAACACATTGCACGCAAAAACACAAACTTTTTGTGCTACAAGAAGGTTATAGTCTGTTTCAAAATGTCGCATTTTTTCTATTTTCCAAATATTTACAATATCTTTATATTTAGACCCATATTTTGGTCCAAATAGACCAAAGGTATATCGAAAGTCAGTCTCATCTGTAGATAATACATAAGTCTTCTATAAAATATGGGGTAAATCTTAAGCTTTTAAAGAACTTTCTGGTAGAATACCGTATTTCCTCTAACAACCACTTAAAAATTTATAATTTTCTGGCAAGAGGGGGGCTATTTATAATCAGCTCTCCAGGGCTCAAAGAAAAAGATTATTTTTTCTGACTAGTTATATAAAGTCTAGATATATTAAATAAACTTTTTATAAAAGAAAAGTCTCCTTCTGATTTTTATGCAAAAAGTATAGGTTACAACTGCGCAAATGCAAACCTCTGCCACCGGTAATTTTTTTACCCTAAGATAAAGCGTGGAATAAAATACAGACAGCAACGTGATTGGTTGATATAAAATAATATTTAAATAGATGAATGAATAAGCTTATGTTAAATATTGACAAAGAAATTCTGGTGCCAATCATGTGTCTACAGGGCGCTCGCATCTTTGAAAATTTTGGTATTGAAAATAAAATCGAAAAATCACCCCCCTTTTTTCAACCTAAAATTACGTTCATTAACGCCGCATAGACATAGGTTTTTTATTGGCTAAAAATAAACGTTTGGATGTTATCTGAAAGATTTTGACCCATAGAAAGTGAAAATCGGTCAATAACTATTTTTTAAAAAATTGAATACAAGGGTACCCCCTATGGAAAAATGCATTGTAAGCATTTGCGCAGTTGTATCCTATAGAAACTGCCCCTTTTTACATTGCATTGTGTGTTATAAAGCTCTATTTGAATGAAAAGTGAAATATTGACGTGTAAATTCAAAATATGACATTTGGTCTATATTTAGATCGCAAAAACCGGTCTATAGTCTGTTTCTGAATTCTGTAATAGAAAAAAGGAGAAAATAGACGTAGGGACTCATAAAATATTAAATCTGTTGTTATTATTAATCAAAGATTGGTTGTTTGCATTTTTTTATTTTGCTTAGATGCATAGGTAATTGTTGAACGCCAATAAGTACACAAAAATGATTCAAACCAGGACAAAATTTTTAAAAAGCCCCAAGCGAAAATTGTGTCCATTTGTTCACAATGGGGTGCATTAAAATTGTTAATTTGAAAAACCTTAAGAAATAATTCTCTGTTTAAAACTATTATAAAATTTATGTATAGATGCAGATGTAACACATTGCACGCAAAAACACAAACTTTTTGTGCTACAAGAAGGTTATAGTCTGTTTCAAAATGTCGCATTTTTTCTATTTTCCAAATATTTACAATATCTTTATATTTAGACCCATATTTTGGTCCAAATAGACCAAAGGTATATCGAAAGTCAGTCTCATCTGTAGATAATACATAAGTCTTCTATAAAATATGGGGTAAATCTTAAGCTTTTAAAGAACTTTCTGGTAGAATACCGTATTTCCTCTAACAACCACTTAAAAATTTATAATTTTCTGGCAAGAGGGGGGCTATTTATAATCAGCTCTCCAGGGCTCAAAGAAAAAGATTATTTTTTCTGACTAGTTATATAAAGTCTAGATATATTAAATAAACTTTTTATAAAAGAAAAGTCTCCTTCTGATTTTTATGCAAAAAGTATAGAAACTGCCCCTTTTTACATTGCATTGTGTGTTATAAAGCTCTATTTGAATGAAAAGTGAAATATCGACGTGTAAATTCAAAATATGACATTTGGTCTATATTTAGATCGCAAAAACCGGTCTATAGTCTGTTTCTGAATTCTGTAATAGAAAAAAGGAGAAAATAGACGTAGGGACTCATAAAATATTAAATCTGTTGTTATTATTAATCAAAGATTGGTTGTTTGCATTTTTTTATTTTGCTTAGATGCATAGGTAATTGTTGAACGCCAATAAGTACACAAAAATGATTCAAACCAGGACAAAATTTTTAAAAAGCCCCAAGCGAAAATTGTGTCCATTTGTTCACAATGGGGGTGCATTAAAATTGTTAATTTGAAAAACCTTAAGAAATAATTCTCTGTTTAAAACTATTATAAAATTTATGTATAGATGCAGATGTAACACATTGCACGCAAAAACACAAACTTTTTGTGCTACAAGAAGGTTATAGTCTGTTTCAAAATGTCGCATTTTTTCTATTTTCCAAATATTTACAATATCTTTATATTTAGACCCATATTTTGGTCCAAATAGACCAAAGGTATATCGAAAGTCAGTCTCATCTGTAGATAATACATAAGTCTTCTATAAAATATGGGGTAAATCTTAAGCTTTTAAAGAACTTTCTGGTAGAATACCGTATTTCCTCTAACAACCACTTAAAAATTTATAATTTTCTGGCAAGAGGGGGGCTATTTATAATCAGCTCTCCAGTGCTCAAAGAAAAAGATTATTTTTTCTGACTAGTTATATAAAGTCTAGATATATTAAATAAACTTTTTATAAAAGAAAAGTCTCCTTCTGATTTTTATGCAAAAAGTATAGGTTACAACTGCGCAAATGCAAACCTCTGCCACCGGTAATTTTTTTACCCTAAGATAAAGCGTGGAATAAAATACAGACAGCAACGTGATTGGTTGATATAAAATAATATTTAAATAGATGAATGAATAAGCTTATGTTAAATATTGACAAAGAAATTCTGGTGCCAATCATGTGTCTACAGGGCGCTCGCATCTTTGAAAATTTTGGTATTGAAAATAAAATCGAAAAATCACCCCCCTTTTTTCAACCTAAAATAACGTTCATTAACGCCGCATAGACATAGGTTTTTTATTGGCTAAAAATAAACGTTTGGATGTTATCTGAAAGATTTTGACCCATAGAAAGTGAAAATCGGTCAATAACTATTTTTTAAAAAATTGAATACAAGGGTACCCCCTATGGAAAAATGCATTGTAAGCATTTGCGCAGTTGTATCCTATAGAAACTGCCCCTTTTTACATTGCATTGTGTGTTATAAAGCTCTATTTGAATGAAAAGTGAAATATTGACGTGTAAATTCAAAATATGACATTTGGTCTATATTTAGATCGCAAAAACCGGTCTATAGTCTGTTTCTGAATTCTGTAATAGAAAAAAGGAGAAAATAGACGTAGGGACTCATAAAATATTAAATCTGTTGTTATTATTAATCAAAGATTGGTTGTTTGCATTTTTTTATTTTGCTTAGATGCATAGGTAATTGTTGAACGCCAATAAGTACACAAAAATGATTCAAACCAGGACAAAATTTTTAAAAAGCCCCAAGCGAAAATTGTGTCCATTTGTTCACAATGGGGTGCATTAAAATTGTTAATTTGAAAAACCTTAAGAAATAATTCTCTGTTTAAAACTATTATAAAATTTATGTATAGATGCAGATGTAACACATTGCACGCAAAAACACAAACTTTTTGTGCTACAAGAAGGTTATAGTCTGTTTCAAAATGTCGCATTTTTTCTATTTTCCAAATATTTACAATATCTTTATATTTAGACCCATATTTTGGTCCAAATAGACCAAAGGTATATCGAAAGTCAGTCTCATCTGTAGATAATACATAAGTCTTCTATAAAATATGGGGTAAATCTTAAGCTTTTAAAGAACTTTCTGGTAGAATACCGTATTTCCTCTAACAACCACTTAAAAATTTATAATTTTCTGGCAAGAGGGGGGCTATTTATAATCAGCTCTCCAGGGCTCAAAGAAAAAGATTATTTTTTCTGACTAGTTATATAAAGTCTAGATATATTAAATAAACTTTTTATAAAAGAAAAGTCTCCTTCTGATTTTTATGCAAAAAGTATAGAAACTGCCCCTTTTTACATTGCATTGTGTGTTATAAAGCTCTATTTGAATGAAAAGTGAAATATCGACGTGTAAATTCAAAATATGACATTTGGTCTATATTTAGATCGCAAAAACCGGTCTATAGTCTGTTTCTGAATTCTGTAATAGAAAAAAGGAGAAAATAGACGTAGGGACTCATAAAATATTAAATCTGTTGTTATTATTAATCAAAGATTGGTTGTTTGCATTTTTTTATTTTGCTTAGATGCATAGGTAATTGTTGAACGCCAATAAGTACACAAAAATGATTCAAACCAGGACAAAATTTTTAAAAAGCCCCAAGCGAAAATTGTGTCCATTTGTTCACAATGGGGGTGCATTAAAATTGTTAATTTGAAAAACCTTAAGAAATAATTCTCTGTTTAAAACTATTATAAAATTTATGTATAGATGCAGATGTAACACATTGCACGCAAAAACACAAACTTTTTGTGCTACAAGAAGGTTATAGTCTGTTTCAAAATGTCGCATTTTTTCTATTTTCCAAATATTTACAATATCTTTATATTTAGACCCATATTTTGGTCCAAATAGACCAAAGGTATATCGAAAGTCAGTCTCATCTGTAGATAATACATAAGTCTTCTATAAAATATGGGGTAAATCTTAAGCTTTTAAAGAACTTTCTGGTAGAATACCGTATTTCCTCTAACAACCACTTAAAAATTTATAATTTTCTGGCAAGAGGGGGGCTATTTATAATCAGCTCTCCAGGGCTCAAAGAAAAAGATTATTTTTTCTGACTAGTTATATAAAGTCTAGATATATTAAATAAACTTTTTATAAAAGAAAAGTCTCCTTCTGATTTTTATGCAAAAAGTATAGAAACTGCCCCTTTTTACATTGCATTGTGTGTTATAAAGCTCTATTTGAATGAAAAGTGAAATATCGACGTGTAAATTCAAAATATGACATTTGGTCTATATTTAGATCGCAAAAACCGGTCTATAGTCTGTTTCTGAATTCTGTAATAGAAAAAAGGAGAAAATAGACGTAGGGACTCATAAAATATTAAATCTGTTGTTATTATTAATCAAAGATTGGTTGTTTGCATTTTTTTATTTTGCTTAGATGCATAGGTAATTGTTGAACGCCAATAAGTACACAAAAATGATTCAAACCAGGACAAAATTTTTAAAAAGCCCCAAGCGAAAATTGTGTCCATTTGTTCACAATGGGGGTGCATTAAAATTGTTAATTTGAAAAACCTTAAGAAATAATTCTCTGTTTAAAACTATTATAAAATTTATGTATAGATGCAGATGTAACACATTGCACGCAAAAACACAAACTTTTTGTGCTACAAGAAGGTTATAGTCTGTTTCAAAATGTCGCATTTTTTCTATTTTCCAAATATTTACAATATCTTTATATTTAGACCCATATTTTGGTCCAAATAGACCAAAGGTATATCGAAAGTCAGTCTCATCTGTAGATAATACATAAGTCTTCTATAAAATATGGGGTAAATCTTAAGCTTTTAAAGAACTTTCTGGTAGAATACCGTATTTCCTCTAACAACCACTTAAAAATTTATAATTTTCTGGCAAGAGGGGGGCTATTTATAATCAGCTCTCCAGGGCTCAAAGAAAAAGATTATTTTTTCTGACTAGTTATATAAAGTCTAGATATATTAAATAAACTTTTTATAAAAGAAAAGTCTCCTTCTGATTTTTATGCAAAAAGTATAGGTTACAACTGCGCAAATGCAAACCTCTGCCACCGGTAATTTTTTTACCCTAAGATAAAGCGTGGAATAAAATACAGACAGCAACGTGATTGGTTGATATAAAATAATATTTAAATAGATGAATGAATAAGCTTATGTTAAATATTGACAAAGAAATTCTGGTGCCAATCATGTGTCTACAGGGCGCTCGCATCTTTGAAAATTTTGGTATTGAAAATAAAATCGAAAAATCACCCCCCTTTTTTCAACCTAAAATTACGTTCATTAACGCCGCATAGACATAGGTTTTTTATTGGCTAAAAATAAACGTTTGGATGTTATCTGAAAGATTTTGACCCATAGAAAGTGAAAATCGGTCAATAACTATTTTTTAAAAAATTGAATACAAGGGTACCCCCTATGGAAAAATGCATTGTAAGCATTTGCGCAGTTGTATCCTATAGAAACTGCCCCTTTTTACATTGCATTGTGTGTTATAAAGCTCTATTTGAATGAAAAGTGAAATATCGACGTGTAAATTCAAAATATGACATTTGGTCTATATTTAGATCGCAAAAACCGGTCTATAGTCTGTTTCTGAATTCTGTAATAGAAAAAAGGAGAAAATAGACGTAGGGACTCATAAAATATTAAATCTGTTGTTATTATTAATCAAAGATTGGTTGTTTGCATTTTTTTATTTTGCTTAGATGCATAGGTAATTGTTGAACGCCAATAAGTACACAAAAATGATTCAAACCAGGACAAAATTTTTAAAAAGCCCCAAGCGAAAATTGTGTCCATTTGTTCACAATGGGGGTGCATTAAAATTGTTAATTTGAAAAACCTTAAGAAATAATTCTCTGTTTAAAACTATTATAAAATTTATGTATAGATGCAGATGTAACACATTGCACGCAAAAACACAAACTTTTTGTGCTACAAGAAGGTTATAGTCTGTTTCAAAATGTCGCATTTTTTCTATTTTCCAAATATTTACAATATCTTTATATTTAGACCCATATTTTGGTCCAAATAGACCAAAGGTATATCGAAAGTCAGTCTCATCTGTAGATAATACATAAGTCTTCTATAAAATATGGGGTAAATCTTAAGCTTTTAAAGAACTTTCTGGTAGAATACCGTATTTCCTCTAACAACCACTTAAAAATTTATAATTTTCTGGCAAGAGGGGGGCTATTTATAATCAGCTCTCCAGGGCTCAAAGAAAAAGATTATTTTTTCTGACTAGTTATATAAAGTCTAGATATATTAAATAAACTTTTTATAAAAGAAAAGTCTCCTTCTGATTTTTATGCAAAAAGTATAGAAACTGCCCCTTTTTACATTGCATTGTGTGTTATAAAGCTCTATTTGAATGAAAAGTGAAATATCGACGTGTAAATTCAAAATATGACATTTGGTCTATATTTAGATCGCAAAAACCGGTCTATAGTCTGTTTCTGAATTCTGTAATAGAAAAAAGGAGAAAATAGACGTAGGGACTCATAAAATATTAAATCTGTTGTTATTATTAATCAAAGATTGGTTGTTTGCATTTTTTTTATTTTGCTTAGATGCATAGGTAATTGTTGAACGCCAATAAGTACACAAAAATGATTCAAACCAGGACAAAATTTTTAAAAAGCCCCAAGCGAAAATTGTGTCCATTTGTTCACAATGGGGGTGCATTAAAATTGTTAATTTGAAAAACCTTAAGAAATAATTCTCTGTTTAAAACTATTATAAAATTTATGTATAGATGCAGATGTAACACATTGCACGCAAAAACACAAACTTTTTGTGCTACAAGAAGGTTATAGTCTGTTTCAAAATGTCGCATTTTTTCTATTTTCCAAATATTTACAATATCTTTATATTTAGACCCATATTTTGGTCCAAATAGACCAAAGGTATATCGAAAGTCAGTCTCATCTGTAGATAATACATAAGTCTTCTATAAAATATGGGGTAAATCTTAAGCTTTTAAAGAACTTTCTGGTAGAATACCGTATTTCCTCTAACAACCACTTAAAAATTTATAATTTTCTGGCAAGAGGGGGGCTATTTATAATCAGCTCTCCAGGGCTCAAAGAAAAAGATTATTTTTTCTGACTAGTTACATTGTATATAAAGTCTAGATATATTAAATAAACTTTTTATAAAAGAAAAGTCTCCTTCTGATTTTTATGCAAAAAGTATAGGTTACAACTGCGCAAATGCAAACCTCTGCCACCGGTAATTTTTTTACCCTAAGATAAAGCGTGGAATAAAATACAGACAGCAACGTGATTGGTTGATATAAAATAATATTTAAATAGATGAATGAATAAGCTTATGTTAAATATTGACAAAGAAATTCTGGTGCCAATCATGTGTCTACAGGGCGCTCGCATCTTTGAAAATTTTGGTATTGAAAATAAAATCGAAAAATCACCCCCCTTTTTTCAACCTAAAATTACGTTCATTAACGCCGCATAGACATAGGTTTTTTATTGGCTAAAAATAAACGTTTGGATGTTATCTGAAAGATTTTGACCCATAGAAAGTGAAAATCGGTCAATAACTATTTTTTAAAAAATTGAATACAAGGGTACCCCCTATGGAAAAATGCATTGTAAGCATTTGCGCAGTTGTATCCTATAGAAACTGCCCCTTTTTACATTGCATTGTGTGTTATAAAGCTCTATTTGAATGAAAAGTGAAATATCGACGTGTAAATTCAAAATATGACATTTGGTCTATATTTAGATCGCAAAAAACCGGTCTATAGTCTGTTTCTGAATTCTGTAATAGAAAAAAGGAGAAAATAGACGTAGGGACTCATAAAATATTAAATCTGTTGTTATTATTAATCAAAGATTGGTTGTTTGCATTTTTTTATTTTGCTTAGATGCATAGGTAATTGTTGAACGCCAATAAGTACACAAAAATGATTCAAACCAGGACAAAATTTTTAAAAAGCCCCAAGCGAAAATTGTGTCCATTTGTTCACAATGGGGGTGCATTAAAATTGTTAATTTGAAAAACCTTAAGAAATAATTCTCTGTTTAAAACTATTATAAAATTTATGTATAGATGCAGATGTAACACATTGCACGCAAAAACACAAACTTTTTGTGCTACAAGAAGGTTATAGTCTGTTTCAAAATGTCGCATTTTTTCTATTTTCCAAATATTTACAATATCTTTATATTTAGACCCATATTTTGGTCCAAATAGACCAAAGGTATATCGAAAGTCAGTCTCATCTGTAGATAATACATAAGTCTTCTATAAAATATGGGGTAAATCTTAAGCTTTTAAAGAACTTTCTGGTAGAATACCGTATTTCCTCTAACAACCACTTAAAAATTTATAATTTTCTGGCAAGAGGGGGGCTATTTATAATCAGCTCTCCAGGGCTCAAAGAAAAAGATTATTTTTTCTGACTAGTTATATAAAGTCTAGATATATTAAATAAACTTTTTATAAAAGAAAAGTCTCCTTCTGATTTTTATGCAAAAAGTATAGGTTACAACTGCGCAAATGCAAACCTCTGCCACCGGTAATTTTTTTACCCTAAGATAAAGCGTGGAATAAAATACAGACAGCAACGTGATTGGTTGATATAAAATAATATTTAAATAGATGAATGAATAAGCTTATGTTAAATATTGACAAAGAAATTCTGGTGCCAATCATGTGTCTACAGGGCGCTCGCATCTTTGAAAATTTTGGTATTGAAAATAAAATCGAAAAATCACCCCCCTTTTTTTAACCTAAAATTACGTTCATTAACGCCGCATAGACATAGGTTTTTTATTGGCTAAAAATAAACGTTTGGATGTTATCTGAAAGATTTTGACCCATAGAAAGTGAAAATCGGTCAATAACTATTTTTTTAAAAATTGAATACAAGGGTACCCCCTATGGAAAAATGCATTGTAAGCATTTGCGCAGTTGTATCCTATAGAAACTGCCCCTTTTTACATTGCATTGTGTGTTATAAAGCTCTATTTGAATGAAAAGTGAAATATCGACGTGTAAATTCAAAATATGACATTTGGTCTATATTTAGATCGCAAAAACCGGTCTATAGTCTGTTTCTGAATTCTGTAATAGAAAAAAGGAGAAAATAGACGTAGGGACTCATAAAATATTAAATCTGTTGTTATTATTAATCAAAGATTGGTTGTTTGCATTTTTTTATTTTGCTTAGATGCATAGGTAATTGTTGAACGCCAATAAGTACACAAAAATGATTCAAACCAGGACAAAATTTTTAAAAAGCCCCAAGCGAAAATTGTGTCCATTTGTTCACAATGGGGGTGCATTAAAATTGTTAATTTGAAAAACCTTAAGAAATAATTCTCTGTTTAAAACTATTATAAAATTTATGTATAGATGCAGATGTAACACATTGCACGCAAAAACACAAACTTTTTGTGCTACAAGAAGGTTATAGTCTGTTTCAAAATGTCGCATTTTTTCTATTTTCCAAATATTTACAATATCTTTATATTTAGACCCATATTTTGGTCCAAATAGACCAAAGGTATATCGAAAGTCAGTCTCATCTGTAGATAATACATAAGTCTTCTATAAAATATGGGGTAAATCTTAAGCTTTTAAAGAACTTTCTGGTAGAATACCGTATTTCCTCTAACAACCACTTAAAAATTTATAATTTTCTGGCAAGAGGGGGGGCTATTTATAATCAGCTCTCCAGGGCTCAAAGAAAAAGATTATTTTTTCTGACTAGTTATATAAGGTCTAGATATATTAAATAAACTTTTTATAAAAGAAAAGTCTCCTTCTGATTTTTATGCAAAAAGTATAGAAACTGCCCCTTTTTACATTGCATTGTGTGTTATAAAGCTCTATTTGAATGAAAAGTGAAATATCGACGTGTAAATTCAAAATATGACATTTGGTCTATATTTAGATCGCAAAAACCGGTCTATAGTCTGTTTCTGAATTCTGTAATAGAAAAAAGGAGAAAATAGACGTAGGGACTCATAAAATATTAAATCTGTTGTTATTATTAATCAAAGATTGGTTGTTTGCATTTTTTTATTTTGCTTAGATGCATAGGTAATTGTTGAACGCCAATAAGTACACAAAAATGATTCAAACCAGGACAAAATTTTTAAAAAGCCCCAAGCGAAAATTGTGTCCATTTGTTCACAATGGGGGTGCATTAAAATTGTTAATTTGAAAAACCTTAAGAAATAATTCTCTGTTTAAAACTATTATAAAATTTATGTATAGATGCAGATGTAACACATTGCACGCAAAAACACAAACTTTTTGTGCTACAAGAAGGTTATAGTCTGTTTCAAAATGTCGCATTTTTTTCTATTTTCCAAATATTTACAATATCTTTATATTTAGACCCATATTTTGGTCCAAATAGACCAAAGGTATATCGAAAGTCAGTCTCATCTGTAGATAATACATAAGTCTTCTATAAAATATGGGGTAAATCTTAAGCTTTTAAAGAACTTTCTGGTAGAATACCGTATTTCCTCTAACAACCACTTAAAAATTTATAATTTTCTGGCAAGAGGGGGGCTATTTATAATCAGCTCTCCAGGGCTCAAAGAAAAAGATTATTTTTTCTGACTAGTTATATAAAGTCTAGATATATTAAATAAACTTTTTATAAAAGAAAAGTCTCCTTCTGATTTTTATGCAAAAAGTATAGGTTACAACTGCGCAAATGCAAACCTCTGCCACCGGTAATTTTTTTACCCTAAGATAAAGCGTGGAATAAAATACAGACAGCAACGTGATTGGTTGATATAAAATAATATTTAAATAGATGAATGAATAAGCTTATGTTAAATATTGACAAAGAAATTCTGGTGCCAATCATGTGTCTACAGGGCGCTCGCATCTTTGAAAATTTTGGTATTGAAAATAAAATCGAAAAATCACCCCCCTTTTTTCAACCTAAAATTACGTTCATTAACGCCGCATAGACATAGGTTTTTTATTGGCTAAAAATAAACGTTTGGATGTTATCTGAAAGATTTTGACCCATAGAAAGTGAAAATCGGTCAATAACTATTTTTTAAAAAATTGAATACAAGGGTACCCCCTATGGAAAAATGCATTGTAAGCATTTGCGCAGTTGTATCCTATAGAAACTGCCCCTTTTTACATTGCATTGTGTGTTATAAAGCTCTATTTGAATGAAAAGTGAAATATCGACGTGTAAATTCAAAATATGACATTTGGTCTATATTTAGATCGCAAAAACCGGTCTATAGTCTGTTTCTGAATTCTGTAATAGAAAAAAGGAGAAAATAGACGTAGGGACTCATATAATATTAAATCTGTTGTTATTATTAATCAAAGATTGGTTGTTTGCATTTTTTTATTTTGCTTAGATGCATAGGTAATTGTTGAACGCCAATAAGTACACAAAAATGATTCAAACCAGGACAAAATTTTTAAAAAGCCCCAAGCGAAAATTGTGTCCATTTGTTCACAATGGGGGTGCATTAAAATTGTTAATTTGAAAAACCTTAAGAAATAATTCTCTGTTTAAAACTATTATAAAATTTATGTATAGATGCAGATGTAACACATTGCACGCAAAAACACAAACTTTTTGTGCTACAAGAAGGTTATAGTCTGTTTCAAAATGTCGCATTTTTTCTATTTTCCAAATATTTACAATATCTTTATATTTAGACCCATATTTTGGTCCAAATAGACCAAAGGTATATCGAAAGTCAGTCTCATCTGTAGATAATACATAAGTCTTCTATAAAATATGGGGTAAATCTTAAGCTTTTAAAGAACTTTCTGGTAGAATACCGTATTTCCTCTAACAACCACTTAAAAATTTATAATTTTCTGGCAAGAGGGGGGCTATTTATAATCAGCTCTCCAGGGCTCAAAGAAAAAGATTATTTTTTCTGACTAGTTATATAAAGTCTAGATATATTAAATAAACTTTTTATAAAAGAAAAGTCTCCTTCTGATTTTTATGCAAAAAGTATAGAAACTGCCCCTTTTTACATTGCATTGTGTGTTATAAAGCTCTATTTGAATGAAAAGTGAAATATCGACGTGTAAATTCAAAATATGACATTTGGTCTATATTTAGATCGCAAAAACCGGTCTATAGTCTGTTTCTGAATTCTGTAATAGAAAAAAGGAGAAAATAGACGTAGGGACTCATAAAATATTAAATCTGTTGTTATTATTAATCAAAGATTGGTTGTTTGCATTTTTTTATTTTGCTTAGATGCATAGGTAATTGTTGAACGCCAATAAGTACACAAAAATGATTCAAACCAGGACAAAATTTTTAAAAAGCCCCAAGCGAAAATTGTGTCCATTTGTTCACAATGGGGGTGCATTAAAATTGTTAATTTGAAAAACCTTAAGAAATAATTCTCTGTTTAAAACTATTATAAAATTTATGTATAGATGCAGATGTAACACATTACACGCAAAAACACAAACTTTTTGTGCTACAAGAAGGTTATAGTCTGTTTCAAAATGTCGCATTTTTTCTATTTTCCAAATATTTACAATATCTTTATATTTAGACCCATATTTTGGTCCAAATAGACCAAAGGTATATCGAAAGTCAGTCTCATCTGTAGATAATACATAAGTCTTCTATAAAATATGGGGTAAATCTTAAGCTTTTAAAGAACTTTCTGGTAGAATACCGTATTTCCTCTAACAACCACTTAAAAATTTATAATTTTCTGGCAAGAGGGGGGCTATTTATAATCAGCTCTCCAGGGCTCAAAGAAAAAGATTATTTTTTCTGACTAGTTATATAAAGTCTAGATATATTAAATAAACTTTTTATAAAAGAAAAGTCTCCTTCTGATTTTTATGCAAAAAGTATAGAAACTGCCCCTTTTTACATTGCATTGTGTGTTATAAAGCTCTATTTGAATGAAAAGTGAAATATCGACGTGTAAATTCAAAATATGACATTTGGTCTATATTTAGATCGCAAAAACCGGTCTATAGTCTGTTTCTGAATTCTGTAATAGAAAAAAGGAGAAAATAGACGTAGGGACTCATAAAATATTAAATCTGTTGTTATTATTAATCAAAGATTGGTTGTTTGCATTTTTTTATTTTGCTTAGATGCATAGGTAATTGTTGAACGCCAATAAGTACACAAAAATGATTCAAACCAGGACAAAATTTTTAAAAAGCCCCAAGCGAAAATTGTGTCCATTTGTTCACAATGGGGGTGCATTAAAATTGTTAATTTGAAAAACCTTAAGAAATAAATCTCTGTTTAAAACTATTATAAAATTTATGTATAGATGCAGATGTAACACATTGCACGCAAAAACACAAACTTTTTGTGCTACAAGAAGGTTATAGTCTGTTTCAAAATGTCGCATTTTTTCTATTTTCCAAATATTTACAATATCTTTATATTTAGACCCATATTTTGGTCCAAATAGACCAAAGGTATATCGAAAGTCAGTCTCATCTGTAGATAATACATAAGTCTTCTATAAAATATGGGGTAAATCTTAAGCTTTTAAAGAACTTTCTGGTAGAATACCGTATTTCCTCTAACAACCACTTAAAAATTTATAATTTTCTGGCAAGAGGGGGGCTATTTATAATCAGCTCTCCAGGGCTCAAAGAAAAGGATTATTTTTTCTGACTAGTTATATAAAGTCTAGATATATTAAATAAACTTTTTATAAAAGAAAAGTCTCCTTCTGATTTTTATGCAAAAAGTATAGGTTACAACTGCGCAAATGCAAACCTCTGCCACCGGTAATTTTTTTACCCTAAGATAAAGCGTGGAATAAAATACAGACAGCAACGTGATTGGTTGATATAAAATAATATTTAAATAGATGAATGAATAAGCTTATGTTAAATATTGACAAAGAAATTCTGGTGCCAATCATGTGTCTACAGGGCGCTCGCATCTTTGAAAATTTTGGTATTGAAAATAAAATCGAAAAATCACCCCCCTTTTTTCAACCTAAAATTACGTTCATTAACGCCGCATAGACATAGGTTTTTTATTGGCTAAAAATAAACGTTTGGATGTTATCTGAAAGATTTTGACCCATAGAAAGTGAAAATCGGTCAATAACTATTTTTTAAAAAATTGAATACAAGGGTACCCCCTATGGAAAAATGCATTGTAAGCATTTGCGCAGTTGTATCCTATAGAAACTGCCCCTTTTTACATTGCATTGTGTGTTATAAAGCTCTATTTGAATGAAAAGTGAAATATCGACGTGTAAATTCAAAATATGACATTTGGTCTATATTTAGATCGCAAAAACCGGTCTATAGTCTGTTTCTGAATTCTGTAATAGAAAAAAGGAGAAAATAGACGTAGGGACTCATAAAATATTAAATCTGTTGTTATTATTAATCAAAGATTGGTTGTTTGCATTTTTTTATTTTGCTTAGATGCATAGGTAATTGTTGAACGCCAATAAGTACACAAAAATGATTCAAACCAGGACAAAATTTTTAAAAAGCCCCAAGCGAAAATTGTGTCCATTTGTTCACAATGGGGGTGCATTAAAATTGTTAATTTGAAAAACCTTAAGAAATAATTCTCTGTTTAAAACTATTATAAAATTTATGTATAGATGCAGATGTAACACATTGCACGCAAAAACACAAACTTTTTGTGCTACAAGAAGGTTATAGTCTGTTTCAAAATGTCGCATTTTTTCTATTTTCCAAATATTTACAATATCTTTATATTTAGACCCATATTTTGGTCCAAATAGACCAAAGGTATATCGAAAGTCAGTCTCATCTGTAGATAATACATAAGTCTTCTATAAAATATGGGGTAAATCTTAAGCTTTTAAAGAACTTTCTGGTAGAATACCGTATTTCCTCTAACAACCACTTAAAAATTTATAATTTTCTGGCAAGAGGGGGGCTATTTATAATCAGCTCTCCAGGGCTCAAAGAAAAAGATTATTTTTTCTGACTAGTTATATAAAGTCTAGATATATTAAATAAACTTTTTATAAAAGAAAAGTCTCCTTCTGATTTTTATGCAAAAAGTATAGAAACTGCCCCTTTTTACATTGCATTGTGTGTTATAAAGCTCTATTTGAATGAAAAGTGAAATATCGACGTGTAAATTCAAAATATGACATTTGGTCTATATTTAGATCGCAAAAACCGGTCTATAGTCTGTTTCTGAATTCTGTAATAGAAAAAAGGAGAAAATAGACGTAGGGACTCATAAAATATTAAATCTGTTGTTATTATTAATCAAAGATTGGTTGTTTGCATTTTTTTATTTTGCTTAGATGCATAGGTAATTGTTGAACGCCAATAAGTACACAAAAATGATTCAAACCAGGACAAAATTTTTAAAAAGCCCCAAGCGAAAATTGTGTCCATTTGTTCACAATGGGGGTGCATTAAAATTGTTAATTTGAAAAACCTTAAGAAATAATTCTCTGTTTAAAACTATTATAAAATTTATGTATAGATGCAGATGTAACACATTGCACGCAAAAACACAAACTTTTTGTGCTACAAGAAGGTTATAGTCTGTTTCAAAATGTCGCATTTTTTCTATTTTCCAAATATTTACAATATCTTTATATTTAGACCCATATTTTGGTCCAAATAGACCAAAGGTATATCGAAAGTCAGTCTCATCTGTAGATAATACATAAGTCTTCTATAAAATATGGGGTAAATCTTAAGCTTTTAAAGAACTTTCTGGTAGAATACCGTATTTCCTCTAACAACCACTTAAAAATTTATAATTTTCTGGCAAGAGGGGGGCTATTTATAATCAGCTCTCCAGGGCTCAAAGAAAAAGATTATTTTTTCTGACTAGTTATATAAAGTCTAGATATATTAAATAAACTTTTTATAAAAGAAAAGTCTCCTTCTGATTTTTATGCAAAAAGTATAGAAACTGCCCCTTTTTACATTGCATTGTGTGTTATAAAGCTCTATTTGAATGAAAAGTGAAATATCGACGTGTAAATTCAAAATATGACATTTGGTCTATATTTAGATCGCAAAAACCGGTCTATAGTCTGTTTCTGAATTCTGTAATAGAAAAAAGGAGAAAATAGACGTAGGGACTCATAAAATATTAAATCTGTTGTTATTATTAATCAAAGATTGGTTGTTTGCATTTTTTTATTTTGCTTAGATGCATAGGTAATTGTTGAACGCCAATAAGTACACAAAAATGATTCAAACCAGGACAAAATTTTTAAAAAGCCCCAAGCGAAAATTGTGTCCATTTGTTCACAATGGGGGTGCATTAAAATTGTTAATTTGAAAAACCTTAAGAAATAATTCTCTGTTTAAAACTATTATAAAATTTATGTATAGATGCAGATGTAACACATTGCACGCAAAAACACAAACTTTTTGTGCTACAAGAAGGTTATAGTCTGTTTCAAAATGTCGCATTTTTTCTATTTTCCAAATATTTACAATATCTTTATATTTAGACCCATATTTTGGTCCAAATAGACCAAAGGTATATCGAAAGTCAGTCTCATCTGTAGATAATACATAAGTCTTCTATAAAATATGGGGTAAATCTTAAGCTTTTAAAGAACTTTCTGGTAGAATACCGTATTTCCTCTAACAACCACTTAAAAATTTATAATTTTCTGGCAAGAGGGGGGCTATTTATAATCAGCTCTCCAGGGCTCAAAGAAAAAGATTATTTTTTCTGACTAGTTATATAAAGTCTAGATATATTAAATAAACTTTTTATAAAAGAAAAGTCTCCTTCTGATTTTTATGCAAAAAGTATAGAAACTGCCCCTTTTTACATTGCATTGTGTGTTATAAAGCTCTATTTGAATGAAAAGTGAAATATCGACGTGTAAATTCAAAATATGACATTTGGTCTATATTTAGATCGCAAAAACCGGTCTATAGTCTGTTTCTGAATTCTGTAATAGAAAAAAGGAGAAAATAGACGTAGGGACTCATAAAATATTAAATCTGTTGTTATTATTAATCAAAGATTGGTTGTTTGCATTTTTTTATTTTGCTTAGATGCATAGGTAATTGTTGAACGCCAATAAGTACACAAAAATGATTCAAACCAGGACAAAATTTTTAAAAAGCCCCAAGCGAAAATTGTGTCCATTTGTTCACAATGGGGGTGCATTAAAATTGTTAATTTGAAAAACCTTAAGAAATAATTCTCTGTTTAAAACTATTATAAAATTTATGTATAGATGCAGATGTAACACATTGCACGCAAAAACACAAACTTTTTGTGCTACAAGAAGGTTATAGTCTGTTTCAAAATGTCGCATTTTTTCTATTTTCCAAATATTTACAATATCTTTATATTTAGACCCATATTTTGGTCCAAATAGACCAAAGGTATATCGAAAGTCAGTCTCATCTGTAGATAATACATAAGTCTTCTATAAAATATGGGGTAAATCTTAAGCTTTTAAAGAACTTTCTGGTAGAATACCGTATTTCCTCTAACAACCACTTAAAAATTTATAATTTTCTGGCAAGAGGGGGGCTATTTATAATCAGCTCTCCAGGGCTCAAAGAAAAAGATTATTTTTTCTGACTAGTTATATAAAGTCTAGATATATTAAATAAACTTTTTATAAAAGAAAAGTCTCCTTCTGATTTTTATGCAAAAAGTATAGAAACTGCCCCTTTTTACATTGCATTGTGTGTTATAAAGCTCTATTTGAATGAAAAGTGAAATATCGACGTGTAAATTCAAAATATGACATTTGGTCTATATTTAGATCGCAAAAACCGGTCTATAGTCTGTTTCTGAATTCTGTAATAGAAAAAAGGAGAAAATAGACGTAGGGACTCATAAAAATATTAAATCTGTTGTTATTATTAATCAAAGATTGGTTGTTTGCATTTTTTTATTTTGCTTAGATGCATAGGTAATTGTTGAACGCCAATAAGTACACAAAAATGATTCAAACCAGGACAAAATTTTTAAAAAGCCCCAAGCGAAAATTGTGTCCATTTGTTCACAATGGGGGTGCATTAAAATTGTTAATTTGAAAAACCTTAAGAAATAATTCTCTGTTTAAAACTATTATAAAATTTATGTATAGATGCAGATGTAACACATTGCACGCAAAAACACAAACTTTTTGTGCTACAAGAAGGTTATAGTCTGTTTCAAAATGTCGCATTTTTTCTATTTTCCAAATATTTACAATATCTTTATATTTAGACCCATATTTTGGTCCAAATAGACCAAAGGTATATCGAAAGTCAGTCTCATCTGTAGATAATACATAAGTCTTCTATAAAATATGGGGTAAATCTTAAGCTTTTAAAGAACTTTCTGGTAGAATACCGTATTTCCTCTAACAACCACTTAAAAATTTATAATTTTCTGGCAAGAGGGGGGCTATTTATAATCAGCTCTCCAGGGCTCAAAGAAAAAGATTATTTTTTCTGACTAGTTATATAAAGTCTAGATATATTAAATAAACTTTTTATAAAAGAAAAGTCTCCTTCTGATTTTTATGCAAAAAGTATAGGTTACAACTGCGCAAATGCAAACCTCTGCCACCGGTAATTTTTTTACCCTAAGATAAAGCGTGGAATAAAATACAGACAGCAACGTGATTGGTTGATATAAAATAATATTTAAATAGATGAATGAATAAGCTTATGTTAAATATTGACAAAGAAATTCTGGTGCCAATCATGTGTCTACAGGGCGCTCGCATCTTTGAAAATTTTGGTATTGAAAATAAAATCGAAAAATCACCCCCCTTTTTTCAACCTAAAATTACGTTCATTAACGCCGCATAGACATAGGTTTTTTATTGGCTAAAAATAAACGTTTGGATGTTATCTGAAAGATTTTGACCCATAGAAAGTGAAAATCGGTCAATAACTATTTTTTAAAAAATTGAATACAAGGGTACCCCCTATGGAAAAATGCATTGTAAGCATTTGCGCAGTTGTATCCTATAGAAACTGCACCTTTTTACATTGCATTGTGTGTTATAAAGCTCTATTTGAATGAAAAGTGAAATATCGACGTGTAAATTCAAAATATGACATTTGGTCTATATTTAGATCGCAAAAACCGGTCTATAGTCTGTTTCTGAATTCTGTAATAGAAAAAAGGAGAAAATAGACGTAGGGACTCATAAAATATTAAATCTGTTGTTATTATTAATCAAAGATTGGTTGTTTGCATTTTTTTATTTTGCTTAGATGCATAGGTAATTGTTGAACGCCAATAAGTACACAAAAATGATTCAAACCAGGACAAAATTTTTAAAAAGCCCCAAGCGAAAATTGTGTCCATTTGTTCACAATGGGGGTGCATTAAAATTGTTAATTTGAAAAATCTTAAGAAATAATTCTCTGTTTAAAACTATTATAAAATTTATGTATAGATGCAGATGTAACACATTGCACGCAAAAACACAAACTTTTTGTGCTACAAGAAGGTTATAGTCTGTTTCAAAATGTCGCATTTTTTCTATTTTCCAAATATTTACAATATCTTTATATTTAGACCCATATTTTGGTCCAAATAGACCAAAGGTATATCGAAAGTCAGTCTCATCTGTAGATAATACATAAGTCTTCTATAAAATATGGGGTAAATCTTAAGCTTTTAAAGAACTTTCTGGTAGAATACCGTATTTCCTCTAACAACCACTTAAAAATTTATAATTTTCTGGCAAGAGGGGGGCTATTTATAATCAGCTCTCCAGGGCTCAAAGAAAAAGATTATTTTTTCTGACTAGTTATATAAAGTCTAGATATATTAAATAAACTTTTTATAAAAGAAAAGTCTCCTTCTGATTTTTATGCAAAAAGTATAGAAACTGCCCCTTTTTACATTGCATTGTGTGTTATAAAGCTCTATTTGAATGAAAAGTGAAATATCGACGTGTAAATTCAAAATATGACATTTGGTCTATATTTAGATCGCAAAAACCGGTCTATAGTCTGTTTCTGAATTCTGTAATAGAAAAAAGGAGAAAATAGACGTAGGGACTCATAAAATATTAAATCTGTTGTTATTATTAATCAAAGATTGGTTGTTTGCATTTTTTTATTTTGCTTAGATGCATAGGTAATTGTTGAACGCCAATAAGTACACAAAAATGATTCAAACCAGGACAAAATTTTTAAAAAGCCCCAAGCGAAAATTGTGTCCATTTGTTCACAATGGGGGTGCATTAAAATTGTTAATTTGAAAAACCTTAAGAAATAATTCTCTGTTTAAAACTATTATAAAATTTATGTATAGATGCAGATGTAACACATTGCACGCAAAAACACAAACTTTTTGTGCTACAAGAAGGTTATAGTCTGTTTCAAAATGTCGCATTTTTTCTATTTTCCAAATATTTACAATATCTTTATATTTAGACCCATATTTTGGTCCAAATAGACCAAAGGTATATCGAAAGTCAGTCTCATCTGTAGATAATACATAAGTCTTCTATAAAATATGGGGTAAATCTTAAGCTTTTAAAGAACTTTCTGGTAGAATACCGTATTTCCTCTAACAACCACTTAAAAATTTATAATTTTCTGGCAAGAGGGGGGCTATTTATAATCAGCTCTCCAGGGCTCAAAGAAAAAGATTATTTTTTCTGACTAGTTATATAAAGTCTAGATATATTAAATAAACTTTTTATAAAAGAAAAGTCTCCTTCTGATTTTTATGCAAAAAGTATAGGTTACAACTGCGCAAATGCAAACCTCTGCCACCGGTAATTTTTTTACCCTAAGATAAAGCGTGGAATAAAATACAGACAGCAACGTGATTGGTTGATATAAAATAATATTTAAATAGATGAATGAATAAGCTTATGTTAAATATTGACAAAGAAATTCTGGTGCCAATCATGTGTCTACAGGGCGCTCGCATCTTTGAAAATTTTGGTATTGAAAATAAAATCGAAAAATCACCCCCCTTTTTTCAACCTAAAATTACGTTCATTAACGCCGCATAGACATAGGTTTTTTATTGGCTAAAAATAAACGTTTGGATGTTATCTGAAAGATTTTGACCCATAGAAAGTGAAAATCGGTCAATAACTATTTTTTAAAAAATTGAATACAAGGGTACCCCCTATGGAAAAATGCATTGTAAGCATTTGCGCAGTTGTATCCTATAGAAACTGCCCCTTTTTACATTGCATTGTGTGTTATAAAGCTCTATTTGAATGAAAAGTGAAATATCGACGTGTAAATTCAAAATATGACATTTGGTCTATATTTAGATCGCAAAAACCGGTCTATAGTCTGTTTCTGAATTCTGTAATAGAAAAAAGGAGAAAATAGACGTAGGGACTCATAAAATATTAAATCTGTTGTTATTATTAATCAAAGATTGGTTGTTTGCATTTTTTTATTTTGCTTAGATGCATAGGTAATTGTTGAACGCCAATAAGTACACAAAAATGATTCAAACCAGGACAAAATTTTTAAAAAGCCCCAAGCGAAAATTGTGTCCATTTGTTCACAATGGGGGTGCATTAAAATTGTTAATTTGAAAAACCTTAAGAAATAATTCTCTGTTTAAAACTATTATAAAATTTATGTATAGATGCAGATGTAACACATTGCACGCAAAAACACAAACTTTTTGTGCTACAAGAAGGTTATAGTCTGTTTCAAAATGTCGCATTTTTTCTATTTTCCAAATATTTACAATATCTTTATATTTAGACCCATATTTTGGTCCAAATAGACCAAAGGTATATCGAAAGTCAGTCTCATCTGTAGATAATACATAAGTCTTCTATAAAATATGGGGTAAATCTTAAGCTTTTAAAGAACTTTCTGGTAGAATACCATATTTCCTCTAACAACCACTTAAAAATTTATAATTTTCTGGCAAGAGGGGGGCTATTTATAATCAGCTCTCCAGGGCTCAAAGAAAAAGATTATTTTTTCTGACTAGTTATATAAAGTCTAGATATATTAAATAAACTTTTTATAAAAGAAAAGTCTCCTTCTGATTTTTATGCAAAAAGTATAGAAACTGCCCCTTTTTACATTGCATTGTGTGTTATAAAGCTCTATTTGAATGAAAAGTGAAATATCGACGTGTAAATTCAAAATATGACATTTGGTCTATATTTAGATCGCAAAAACCGGTCTATAGTCTGTTTCTGAATTCTGTAATAGAAAAAAGGAGAAAATAGACGTAGGGACTCATAAAATATTAAATCTGTTGTTATTATTAATCAAAGATTGGTTGTTTGCATTTTTTTATTTTGCTTAGATGCATAGGTAATTGTTGAACGCCAATAAGTACACAAAAATGATTCAAACCAGGACAAAATTTTTAAAAAGCCCCAAGCGAAAATTGTGTCCATTTGTTCACAATGGGGGTGCATTAAAATTGTTAATTTGAAAAACCTTAAGAAATAATTCTCTGTTTAAAACTATTATAAAATTTATGTATAGATGCAGATGTAACACATTGCACGCAAAAACACAAACTTTTTGTGCTACAAGAAGGTTATAGTCTGTTTCAAAATGTCGCATTTTTTCTATTTTCCAAATATTTACAATATCTTTATATTTAGACCCATATTTTGGTCCAAATAGACCAAAGGTATATCGAAAGTCAGTCTCATCTGTAGATAATACATAAGTCTTCTATAAAATATGGGGTAAATCTTAAGCTTTTAAAGAACTTTCTGGTAGAATACCGTATTTCCTCTAACAACCACTTAAAAATTTATAATTTTCTGGCAAGAGGGGGGCTATTTATAATCAGCTCTCCAGGGCTCAAAGAAAAAGATTATTTTTTCTGACTAGTTATATAAAGTCTAGATATATTAAATAAACTTTTTATAAAAGAAAAGTCTCCTTCTGATTTTTATGCAAAAAGTATAGGTTACAACTGCGCAAATGCAAACCTCTGCCACCGGTAATTTTTTTACCCTAAGATAAAGCGTGGAATAAAATACAGACAGCAACGTGATTGGTTGATATAAAATAATATTTAAATAGATGAATGAATAAGCTTATGTTAAATATTGACAAAGAAATTCTGGTGCCAATCATGTGTCTACAGGGCGCTCGCATCTTTGAAAATTTTGGTATTGAAAATAAAATCGAAAAATCACCCCCCTTTTTTCAACCTAAAATTACGTTCATTAACGCCGCATAGACATAGGTTTTTTATTGGCTAAAAATAAACGTTTGGATGTTATCTGAAAGATTTTGACCCATAGAAAGTGAAAATCGGTCAATAACTATTTTTTAAAAAATTGAATACAAGGGTACCCCCTATGGAAAAATGCATTGTAAGCATTTGCGCAGTTGTATCCTATAGAAACTGCCCCTTTTTACATTGCATTGTGTGTTATAAAGCTCTATTTGAATGAAAAGTGAAATATCGACGTGTAAATTCAAAATATGACATTTGGTCTATATTTAGATCGCAAAAACCGGTCTATAGTCTGTTTCTGAATTCTGTAATAGAAAAAAGGAGAAAATAGACGTAGGGACTCATAAAATATTAAATCTGTTGTTATTATTAATCAAAGATTGGTTGTTTGCATTTTTTTATTTTGCTTAGATGCATAGGTAATTGTTGAACGCCAATAAGTACACAAAAATGATTCAAACCAGGACAAAATTTTTAAAAAGCCCCAAGCGAAAATTGTGTCCATTTGTTCACAATGGGGGTGCATTAAAATTGTTAATTTGAAAAACCTTAAGAAATAATTCTCTGTTTAAAACTATTATAAAATTTATGTATAGATGCAGATGTAACACATTGCACGCAAAAACACAAACTTTTTGTGCTACAAGAAGGTTATAGTCTGTTTCAAAATGTCGCATTTTTTCTATTTTCCAAATATTTACAATATCTTTATATTTAGACCCATATTTTGGTCCAAATAGACCAAAGGTATATCGAAAGTCAGTCTCATCTGTAGATAATACATAAGTCTTCTATAAAATATGGGGTAAATCTTAAGCTTTTAAAGAACTTTCTGGTAGAATACCGTATTTCCTCTAACAACCACTTAAAAATTTATAATTTTCTGGCAAGAGGGGGGCTATTTATAATCAGCTCTCCAGGGCTCAAAGAAAAAGATTATTTTTTCTGACTAGTTATATAAAGTCTAGATATATTAAATAAACTTTTTATAAAAGAAAAGTCTCCTTCTGATTTTTATGCAAAAAGTATAGAAACTGCCCCTTTTTACATTGCATTGTGTGTTATAAAGCTCTATTTGAATGAAAAGTGAAATATCGACGTGTAAATTCAAAATATGACATTTGGTCTATATTTAGATCGCAAAAACCGGTCTATAGTCTGTTTCTGAATTCTGTAATAGAAAAAAGGAGAAAATAGACGTAGGGACTCATAAAATATTAAATCTGTTGTTATTATTAATCAAAGATTGGTTGTTTGCATTTTTTTATTTTGCTTAGATGCATAGGTAATTGTTGAACGCCAATAAGTACACAAAAATGATTCAAACCAGGACAAAATTTTTAAAAAGCCCCAAGCGAAAATTGTGTCCATTTGTTCACAATGGGGGTGCATTAAAATTGTTAATTTGAAAAACCTTAAGAAATAATTCTCTGTTTAAAACTATTATAAAATTTATGTATAGATGCAGATGTAACACATTGCACGCAAAAACACAAACTTTTTGTGCTACAAGAAGGTTATAGTCTGTTTCAAAATGTCGCATTTTTCTATTTTCCAAATATTTACAATATCTTTATATTTAGACCCATATTTTGGTCCAAATAGACCAAAGGTATATCGAAAGTCAGTCTCATCTGTAGATAATACATAAGTCTTCTATAAAATATGGGGTAAATCTTAAGCTTTTAAAGAACTTTCTGGTAGAATACCGTATTTCCTCTAACAACCACTTAAAAATTTATAATTTTCTGGCAAGAGGGGGGCTATTTATAATCAGCTCTCCAGGGCTCAAAGAAAAAGATTATTTTTTCTGACTAGTTATATAAAGTCTAGATATATTAAATAAACTTTTTATAAAAGAAAAGTCTCCTTCTGATTTTTATGCAAAAAGTATAGGTTACAACTGCGCAAATGCAAACCTCTGCCACCGGTAATTTTTTTACCCTAAGATAAAGCGTGGAATAAAATACAGACAGCAACGTGATTGGTTGATATAAAATAATATTTAAATAGATGAATGAATAAGCTTATGTTAAATATTGACAAAGAAATTCTGGTGCCAATCATGTGTCTACAGGGCGCTCGCATCTTTGAAAATTTTGGTATTGAAAATAAAATCGAAAAATCACCCCCCTTTTTTCAACCTAAAATTACGTTCATTAACGCCGCATAGACATAGGTTTTTTATTGGCTAAAAATAAACGTTTGGATGTTATCTGAAAGATTTTGACCCATAGAAAGTGAAAATCGGTCAATAACTATTTTTTAAAAAATTGAATACAAGGGTACCCCCTATGGAAAAATGCATTGTAAGCATTTGCGCAGTTGTATCCTATAGAAACTGCCCCTTTTTACATTGCATTGTGTGTTATAAAGCTCTATTTGAATGAAAAGTGAAATATCGACGTGTAAATTCAAAATATGACATTTGGTCTATATTTAGATCGCAAAAACCGGTCTATAGTCTGTTTCTGAATTCTGTAATAGAAAAAAGGAGAAAATAGACGTAGGGACTCATAAAATATTAAATCTGTTGTTATTATTAATCAAAGATTGGTTGTTTGCATTTTTTTATTTTGCTTAGATGCATAGGTAATTGTTGAACGCCAATAAGTACACAAAAATGATTCAAACCAGGACAAAATTTTTAAAAAGCCCCAAGCGAAAATTGTGTCCATTTGTTCACAATGGGGGTGCATTAAAATTGTTAATTTGAAAAACCTTAAGAAATAATTCTCTGTTTAAAACTATTATAAAATTTATGTATAGATGCAGATGTAACACATTGCACGCAAAAACACAAACTTTTTGTGCTACAAGAAGGTTATAGTCTGTTTCAAAATGTCGCATTTTTCTATTTTCCAAATATTTACAATATCTTTATATTTAGACCCATATTTTGGTCCAAATAGACCAAAGGTATATCGAAAGTCAGTCTCATCTGTAGATAATACATAAGTCTTCTATAAAATATGGGGTAAATCTTAAGCTTTTAAAGAACTTTCTGGTAGAATACCGTATTTCCTCTAACAACCACTTAAAAATTTATAATTTTCTGGCAAGAGGGGGGCTATTTATAATCAGCTCTCCAGGGCTCAAAGAAAAAGATTATTTTTTCTGACTAGTTATATAAAGTCTAGATATATTAAATAAACTTTTTATAAAAGAAAAGTCTCCTTCTGATTTTTATGCAAAAAGTATAGGTTACAACTGCGCAAATGCAAACCTCTGCCACCGGTAATTTTTTTACCCTAAGATAAAGCGTGGAATAAAATACAGACAGCAACGTGATTGGTTGATATAAAATAATATTTGAATAGATGAATGAATAAGCTTATGTTAAATATTGACAAAGAAATTCTGGTGCCAATCATGTGTCTACAGGGCGCTCGCATCTTTGAAAATTTTGGTATTGAAAATAAAATCGAAAAATCACCCCCCTTTTTTCAACCTAAAATTACGTTCATTAACGCCGCATAGACATAGGTTTTTTATTGGCTAAAAATAAACGTTTGGATGTTATCTGAAAGATTTTGACCCATAGAAAGTGAAAATCGGTCAATAACTATTTTTTAAAAAATTGAATACAAGGGTACCCCCTATGGAAAAATGCATTGTAAGCATTTGCGCAGTTGTATCCTATAGAAACTGCCCCTTTTTACATTGCATTGTGTGTTATAAAGCTCTATTTGAATGAAAAGTGAAATATCGACGTGTAAATTCAAAATATGACATTTGGTCTATATTTAGATCGCAAAAACCGGTCTATAGTCTGTTTCTGAATTCTGTAATAGAAAAAAGGAGAAAATAGACGTAGGGACTCATAAAATATTAAATCTGTTGTTATTATTAATCAAAGATTGGTTGTTTGCATTTTTTTATTTTGCTTAGATGCATAGGTAATTGTTGAACGCCAATAAGTACACAAAAATGATTCAAACCAGGACAAAATTTTTAAAAAGCCCCAAGCGAAAATTGTGTCCATTTGTTCACAATGGGGGTGCATTAAAATTGTTAATTTGAAAAACCTTAAGAAATAATTCTCTGTTTAAAACTATTATAAAATTTATGTATAGATGCAGATGTAACACATTGCGCGCAAAAACACAAACTTTTTGTGCTACAAGAAGGTTATAGTCTGTTTCAAAATGTCGCATTTTTTCTATTTTCCAAATATTTACAATATCTTTATATTTAGACCCATATTTTGGTCCAAATAGACCAAAGGTATATCGAAAGTCAGTCTCATCTGTAGATAATACATAAGTCTTCTATAAAATATGGGGTAAATCTTAAGCTTTTAAAGAACTTTCTGGTAGAATACCGTATTTCCTCTAACAACCACTTAAAAATTTATAATTTTCTGGCAAGAGGGGGGCTATTTATAATCAGCTCTCCAGGGCTCAAAGAAAAAGATTATTTTTTCTGACTAGTTATATAAAGTCTAGATATATTAAATAAACTTTTTATAAAAGAAAAGTCTCCTTCTGATTTTTATGCAAAAAGTATAGAAACTGCCCCTTTTTACATTGCATTGTGTGTTATAAAGCTCTATTTGAATGAAAAGTGAAATATCGACGTGTAAATTCAAAATATGACATTTGGTCTATATTTAGATCGCAAAAACCGGTCTATAGTATGTTTCTGAATTCTGTAATAGAAAAAAGGAGAAAATAGACGTAGGGACTCATAAAATATTAAATCTGTTGTTATTATTAATCAAAGATTGGTTGTTTGCATTTTTTTATTTTGCTTAGATGCATAGGTAATTGTTGAACGCCAATAAGTACACAAAAATGATTCAAACCAGGACAAAATTTTTAAAAAGCCCCAAGCGAAAATTGTGTCCATTTGTTCACAATGGGGGTGCATTAAAATTGTTAATTTGAAAAACCTTAAGAAATAATTCTCTGTTTAAAACTATTATAAAATTTATGTATAGATGCAGATGTAACACATTGCACGCAAAAACACAAACTTTTTGTGCTACAAGAAGGTTATAGTCTGTTTCAAAATGTCGCATTTTTTCTATTTTCCAAATATTTACAATATCTTTATATTTAGACCCATATTTTGGTCCAAATAGACCAAAGGTATATCGAAAGTCAGTCTCATCTGTAGATAATACATAAGTCTTCTATAAAATATGGGGTAAATCTTAAGCTTTTAAAGAACTTTCTGGTAGAATACCGTATTTCCTCTAACAACCACTTAAAAATTTATAATTTTCTGGCAAGAGGGGGGCTATTTATAATCAGCTCTCCAGGGCTCAAAGAAAAAGATTATTTTTTCTGACTAGTTATATAAAGTCTAGATATATTAAATAAACTTTTTATAAAAGAAAAGTCTCCTTCTGATTTTTATGCAAAAAGTATAGAAACTGCCCCTTTTTACATTGCATTGTGTGTTATAAAGCTCTATTTGAATGAAAAGTGAAATATCGACGTGTAAATTCAAAATATGACATTTGGTCTATATTTAGATCGCAAAAACCGGTCTATAGTCTGTTTCTGAATTCTGTAATAGAAAAAAGGAGAAAATAGACGTAGGGACTCATAAAATATTAAATCTGTTGTTATTATTAATCAAAGATTGGTTGTTTGCATTTTTTTATTTTGCTTAGATGCATAGGTAATTGTTGAACGCCAATAAGTACACAAAAATGATTCAAACCAGGACAAAATTTTTAAAAAGCCCCAAGCGAAAATTGTGTCCATTTGTTCACAATGGGGGTGCATTAAAATTGTTAATTTGAAAAACCTTAAGAAATAATTCTCTGTTTAAAACTATTATAAAATTTATGTATAGATGCAGATGTAACACATTGCACGCAAAAACACAAACTTTTTGTGCTACAAGAAGGTTATAGTCTGTTTCAAAATGTCGCATTTTTTCTATTTTCCAAATATTTACAATATCTTTATATTTAGACCCATATTTTGGTCCAAATAGACCAAAGGTATATCGAAAGTCAGTCTCATCTGTAGATAATACATAAGTCTTCTATAAAATATGGGGTAAATCTTAAGCTTTTAAAGAACTTTCTGGTAGAATACCGTATTTCCTCTAACAACCACTTAAAAATTTATAATTTTCTGGCAAGAGGGGGGCTATTTATAATCAGCTCTCCAGGGCTCAAAGAAAAAGATTATTTTTTCTGACTAGTTATATAAAGTCTAGATATATTAAATAAACTTTTTATAAAAGAAAAGTCTCCTTCTGATTTTTATGCAAAAAGTATAGAAACTGCCCCTTTTTACATTGCATTGTGTGTTATAAAGCTCTATTTGAATGAAAAGTGAAATATCGACGTGTAAATTCAAAATATGACATTTGGTCTATATTTAGATCGCAAAAACCGGTCTATAGTCTGTTTCTGAATTCTGTAATAGAAAAAAGGAGAAAATAGACGTAGGGACTCATAAAATATTAAATCTGTTGTTATTATTAATCAAAGATTGGTTGTTTGCATTTTTTTATTTTGCTTAGATGCATAGGTAATTGTTGAACGCCAATAAGTACACAAAAATGATTCAAACCAGGACAAAATTTTTAAAAAGCCCCAAGCGAAAATTGTGTCCATTTGTTCACAATGGGGGTGCATTAAAATTGTTAATTTGAAAAACCTTAAGAAATAATTCTCTGTTTAAAACTATTATAAAATTTATGTATAGATGCAGATGTAACACATTGCACGCAAAAACACAAACTTTTTGTGCTACAAGAAGGTTATAGTCTGTTTCAAAATGTCGCATTTTTTCTATTTTCCAAATATTTACAATATCTTTATATTTAGACCCATATTTTGGTCCAAATAGACCAAAGGTATATCGAAAGTCAGTCTCATCTGTAGATAATACATAAGTCTTCTATAAAATATGGGGTAAATCTTAAGCTTTTAAAGAACTTTCTGGTAGAATACCGTATTTCCTCTAACAACCACTTAAAAATTTATAATTTTCTGGCAAGAGGGGGGCTATTTATAATCAGCTCTCCAGGGCTCAAAGAAAAAGATTATTTTTTCTGACTAGTTATATAAAGTCTAGATATATTAAATAAACTTTTTATAAAAGAAAAGTCTCCTTCTCATTTTTATGCAAAAAGTATAGAAACTGCCCCTTTTTACATTGCATTGTGTGTTATAAAGCTCTATTTGAATGAAAAGTGAAATATCGACGTGTAAATTCAAAATATGACATTTGGTCTATATTTAGATCGCAAAAACCGGTCTATAGTCTGTTTCTGAATTCTGTAATAGAAAAAAGGAGAAAATAGACGTAGGGACTCATAAAATATTAAATCTGTTGTTATTATTAATCAAAGATTGGTTGTTTGCATTTTTTTATTTTGCTTAGATGCATAGGTAATTGTTGAACGCCAATAAGTACACAAAAATGATTCAAACCAGGACAAAATTTTTAAAAAGCCCCAAGCGAAAATTGTGTCCATTTGTTCACAATGGGGGTGCATTAAAATTGTTAATTTGAAAAACCTTAAGAAATAATTCTCTGTTTAAAACTATTATAAAATTTATGTATAGATGCAGATGTAACACATTGCACGCAAAAACACAAACTTTTTGTGCTACAAGAAGGTTATAGTCTGTTTCAAAATGTCGCATTTTTTCTATTTTCCAAATATTTACAATATCTTTATATTTAGACCCATATTTTGGTCCAAATAGACCAAAGGTATATCGAAAGTCAGTCTCATCTGTAGATAATACATAAGTCTTCTATAAAATATGGGGTAAATCTTAAGCTTTTAAAGAACTTTCTGGTAGAATACCGTATTTCCTCTAACAACCACTTAAAAATTTATAATTTTCTGGCAAGAGGGGGGCTATTTATAATCAGCTCTCCAGGGCTCAAAGAAAAAGATTATTTTTTCTGACTAGTTATATAAAGTCTAGATATATTAAATAAACTTTTTATAAAAGAAAAGTCTCCTTCTCATTTTTATGCAAAAAGTATAGAAACTGCCCCTTTTTACATTGCATTGTGTGTTATAAAGCTCTATTTGAATGAAAAGTGAAATATCGACGTGTAAATTCAAAATATGACATTTGGTCTATATTTAGATCGCAAAAACCGGTCTATAGTCTGTTTCTGAATTCTGTAATAGAAAAAAGGAGAAAATAGACGTAGGGACTCATAAAATATTAAATCTGTTGTTATTATTAATCAAAGATTGGTTGTTTGCATTTTTTTATTTTGCTTAGATGCATAGGTAATTGTTGAACGCCAATAAGTACACAAAAATGATTCAAACCAGGACAAAATTTTTAAAAAGCCCCAAGCGAAAATTGTGTCCATTTGTTCACAATGGGGGTGCATTAAAATTGTTAATTTGAAAAACCTTAAGAAATAATTCTCTGTTTAAAACTATTATAAAATTTATGTATAGATGCAGATGTAACACATTGCACGCAAAAACACAAACTTTTTGTGCTACAAGAAGGTTATAGTCTGTTTCAAAATGTCGCATTTTTTCTATTTTCCAAATATTTACAATATCTTTATATTTAGACCCATATTTTGGTCCAAATAGACCAAAGGTATATCGAAAGTCAGTCTCATCTGTAGATAATACATAAGTCTTCTATAAAATATGGGGTAAATCTTAAGCTTTTAAAGAACTTTCTGGTAGAATACCGTATTTCCTCTAACAACCACTTAAAAATTTATAATTTTCTGGCAAGGGGGGGGGCTATTTATAATCAGCTCTCCAGGGCTCAAAGAAAAATATTATTTTTTCTGACTAGTTATATAAAGTCTAGATATATTAAATAAACTTTTTATAAAAGAAAAGTCTCCTTCTGATTTTTATGCAAAAAGTATAGAAACTGCCCCTTTTTACATTGCATTGTGTGTTATAAAGCTCTATTTGAATGAAAAGTGAAATATCGACGTGTAAATTCAAAATATGACATTTGGTCTATATTTAGATCGCAAAAACCGGTCTATAGTCTGTTTCTGAATTCTGTAATAGAAAAAAGGAGAAAATAGACGTAGGGACTCATAAAATATTAAATCTGTTGTTATTATTAATCAAAGATTGGTTGTTTGCATTTTTTTATTTTGCTTAGATGCATAGGTAATTGTTGAACGCCAATAAGTACACAAAAATGATTCAAACCAGGACAAAATTTTTAAAAAGCCCCAAGCGAAAATTGTGTCCATTTGTTCACAATGGGGGTGCATTAAAATTGTTAATTTGAAAAACCTTAAGAAATAATTCTCTGTTTAAAACTATTATAAAATTTATGTATAGATGCAGATGTAACACATTGCACGCAAAAACACAAACTTTTTGTGCTACAAGAAGGTTATAGTCTGTTTCAAAATGTCGCATTTTTTCTATTTTCCAAATATTTACAATATCTTTATATTTAGACCCATATTTTGGTCCAAATAGACCAAAGGTATATCGAAAGTCAGTCTCATCTGTAGATAATACATAAGTCTTCTATAAAATATGGGGTAAATCTTAAGCTTTTAAAGAACTTTCTGGTAGAATACCGTATTTCCTCTAACAACCACTTAAAAATTTATAATTTTCTGGCAAGAGGGGGGCTATTTATAATCAGCTCTCCAGGGCTCAAAGAAAAAGATTATTTTTTCTGACTAGTTATATAAAGTCTAGATATATTAAATAAACTTTTTATAAAAGAAAAGTCTCCTTCTGATTTTTATGCAAAAAGTATAGAAACTGCCCCTTTTTACATTGCATTGTGTGTTATAAAGCTCTATTTGAATGAAAAGTGAAATATCGACGTGTAAATTCAAAATATGACATTTGGTCTATATTTAGATCGCAAAAACCGGTCTATAGTCTGTTTCTGAATTCTGTAATAGAAAAAAGGAGAAAATAGACGTAGGGACTCATAAAATATTAAATCTGTTGTTATTATTAATCAAAGATTGGTTGTTTGCATTTTTTTATTTTGCTTAGATGCATAGGTAATTGTTGAACGCCAATAAGTACACAAAAATGATTCAAACCAGGACAAAATTTTTAAAAAGCCCCAAGCGAAAATTGTGTCCATTTGTTCACAATGGGGGTGCATTAAAATTGTTAATTTGAAAAACCTTAAGAAATAATTCTCTGTTTAAAACTATTATAAAATTTATGTATAGATGCAGATGTAACACATTGCACGCAAAAAAACAAACTTTTTGTGCTACAAGAAGGTTATAGTCTGTTTCAAAATGTCGCATTTTTTCTATTTTCCAAATATTTACAATATCTTTATATTTAGACCCATATTTTGGTCCAAATAGACCAAAGGTATATCGAAAGTCAGTCTCATCTGTAGATAATACATAAGTCTTCTATAAAATATGGGGTAAATCTTAAGCTTTTAAAGAACTTTCTGGTAGAATACCGTATTTCCTCTAACAACCACTTAAAAATTTATAATTTTCTGGCAAGAGGGGGGCTATTTATAATCAGCTCTCCAGGGCTCAAAGAAAAAGATTATTTTTTCTGACTAGTTATATAAAGTCTAGATATATTAAATAAACTTTTTATAAAAGAAAAGTCTCCTTCTGATTTTTATGCAAAAAGTATAGAAACTGCCCCTTTTTACATTGCATTGTGTGTTATAAAGCTCTATTTGAATGAAAAGTGAAATATCGACGTGTAAATTCAAAATATGACATTTTGTCTATATTTAGATCGCAAAAACCGGTCTATAGTCTGTTTCTGAATTCTGTAATAGAAAAAAGGAGAAAATAGACGTAGGGACTCATAAAATATTAAATCTGTTGTTATTATTAATCAAAGATTGGTTGTTTGCATTTTTTTATTTTGCTTAGATGCATAGGTAATTGTTGAACGCCAATAAGTACACAAAAATGATTCAAACCAGGACAAAATTTTTAAAAAGCCCCAAGCGAAAATTGTGTCCATTTGTTCACAATGGGGGTGCATTAAAATTGTTAATTTGAAAAACCTTAAGAAATAATTCTCTGTTTAAAACTATTATAAAATTTATGTATAGATGCAGATGTAACACATTGCACGCAAAAACACAAACTTTTTGTGCTACAAGAAGGTTATAGTCTGTTTCAAAATGTCGCATTTTTTCTATTTTCCAAATATTTACAATATCTTTATATTTAGACCCATATTTTGGTCCAAATAGACCAAAGGTATATCGAAAGTCAGTCTCATCTGTAGATAATACATAAGTCTTCTATAAAATATGGGGTAAATCTTAAGCTTTTAAAGAACTTTCTGGTAGAATACCGTATTTCCTCTAACAACCACTTAAAAATTTATAATTTTCTGGCAAGAGGGGGGCTATTTATAATCAGCTCTCCAGGGCTCAAAGAAAAAGATTATTTTTTCTGACTAGTTATATAAAGTCTACATATATTAAATAAACTTTTTATAAAAGAAAAGTCTCCTTCTGATTTTTATGCAAAAAGTATAAGTCTGTTTCAAAATGTCGCATTTTTTCTATTTTCCAAATATTTACAATATCTTTATATTTAGACCCATATTTTGGTCCAAATAGACCAAAGGTATATCGAAAGTCAGTCTCATCTGTAGATAATACATAAGTCTTCTATAAAATATGGGGTAAATCTTAAGCTTTTAAAGAACTTTCTGGTAGAATACCGTATTTCCTCTAACAACCACTTAAAAATTTATAATTTTCTGGCAAGAGGGGGGCTATTTATAATCAGCTCTCCAGGGCTCAAAGAAAAAGATTATATTTTCTGACTAGTTATATAAAGTCTAGATATATTAAATAAACTTTTTATAAAAGAAAAGTCTCCTTCTGATTTTTATGCAAAAAGTATAGGTTACAACTGCGCAAATGCAAACCTCTGCCACCGGTAATTTTTTTACCCGAAGATAAAGCGTGGAATAAAATACAGACAGCAACGTGATTGGTTGATATAAAATAATATTTAAATAGATGAATGAATAAGCTTATGTTAAATATTGACAAAGAAATTCTGGTGCCAATCATGTGTCTACAGGGCGCTCGCATCTTTGAAAATTTTGGTATTGAAAATAAAATCGAAAAATCACCCCCCTTTTTTCAACCTAAAATTACGTTCATTAACGCCGCATAGACATAGGTTTTTTATTGGCTAAAAATAAACGTTTGGATGTTATCTGAAAGATTTTGACCCATAGAAAGTGAAAATCGGTCAATAACTATTTTTTAAAAAATTGAATACAAGGGTACCCCCTATGGAAAAATGCATTGTAAGCATTTGCGCAGTTGTATCCTATAGAAACTGTCCCTTTTTACATTGCATTGTGTGTTATAAAGCTCTATTTGAATGAAAAGTGAAATATCGACGTGTAAATTCAAAATATGACATTTGGTCTATATTTAGATCGCAAAAACCGGTCTATAGTCTGTTTCTGAATTCTGTAATAGAAAAAAGGAGAAAATAGACGTAGGGACTCATAAAATATTAAATCTGTTGTTATTATTAATCAAAGATTGGTTGTTTGCATTTTTTTATTTTGCTTAGATGCATAGGTAATTGTTGAACGCCAATAAGTACACAAAAATGATTCAAACCAGGACAAAATTTTTAAAAAGTCCCAAGCGAAAATTGTGTCCATTTGTTCACAATGGGGGTGCATTAAAATTGTTAATTTGAAAAACCTTAAGAAATAATTCTCTGTTTAAAACTATTATAAAATTTATGTATAGATGCAGATGTAACACATTGCACGCAAAAACACAAACTTTTTGTGCTACAAGAAGGTTATAGTCTGTTTCAAAATGTCGCATTTTTTCTATTTTCCAAATATTTACAATATCTTTATATTTAGACCCATATTTTGGTCCAATTAGACCAAAGGTATATCGAAAGTCAGTCTCATCTGTAGATAATACATAAGTCTTCTATAAAATATGGGGTAAATCTTAAGCTTTTAAAGAACTTTCTGGTAGAATACCGTATTTCCTCTAACAACCACTTAAAAATTTATAATTTTCTGGCAAGAGGGGGGCTATTTATAATCAGCTCTCCAGGGCTCAAAGAAAAAGATTATTTTTTCTGACTAGTTATATAAAGTCTAGATATATTAAATAAACTTTTTATAAAAGAAAAGTCTCCTTCTGATTTTTATGCAAAAAGTATAAGTCTGTTTCAAAATGTCGCATTTTTTCTATTTTCCAAATATTTACAATATCTTTATATTTAGACCCATATTTTGGTCCAAATAGACCAAAGGTATATCGAAAGTCAGTCTCATCTGTAGATAATACATAAGTCTTCTATAAAATATGGGGTAAATCTTAAGCTTTTAAAGAACTTTCTGGTAGAATACCGTATTTCCTCTAACAACCACTTAAAAATTTATAATTTTCTGGCAAGAGGGGGGCTATTTATAATCAGCTCTCCAGGGCTCAAAGAAAAAGATTATTTTTTCTGACTAGTTATATAAAGTCTAGATATATTAAATAAACTTTTTATAAAAGAAAAGTCTCCTTCTGATTTTTATGCAAAAAGTATAGGTTACAACTGCGCAAATGCAAACCTCTGCCACCGGTAATTTTTTTACCCTAAGATAAAGCGTGGAATAAAATACAGACAGCAACGTGATTGGTTGATATAAAATAATATTTAAATAGATGAATGAATAAGCTTATGTTAAATATTGACAAAGAAATTCTGGTGCCAATCATGTGTCTACAGGGCGCTCGCATCTTTGAAAATTTTGGTATTGAAAATAAAATCGAAAAATCACCCCCCTTTTTTCAACCTAAAATTACGTTCATTAACGCCGCATAGACATATGTTTTTTATTGGCTAAAAATAAACGTTTGGATGTTATCTGAAAGATTTTGACCCATAGAAAGTGAAAATCGGTCAATAACTATTTTTTAAAAAATTGAATACAAGGGTACCCCCTATGGAAAAATGCATTGTAAGCATTTGCGCAGTTGTATCCATTTAGATTGTCCTCGGTTTGTAAATGCATAAAAACACAAAGAATGATTCATCAAGTTTATTCTTTGGTAATTCAATTTATATTTACAGATACCCAGACATTTCTAACCGCAGAAAATATCAAGCAAATTGACCAAGATTTTTATTTTTGTACGTAAGTTTAATCAAACCTGCTCCAGCATTAATTTGAAACAGAGTTAAATGTTCAACAATTGACATAATTTATGTACTTATTTTTTTTACCAATATGAAAGGTAAAGATGTATTACAATATTAATGCTGAAATGCAAAAATGTGCGGTACATTGTTAATTATTAGTTTGTAAAAAATATTTAATTTCCAAAACTTACGAAAGAATGCCTCTCTATTTTTAGGTCAGTACACAAATCTTGGTATTTATGTATGATTTACATAAAAGATATGTCAGTCCTTGCAATTCCAACACAAATAAAAATAAATGAATCTCTTTCTTTTCTTTTTTTTATGTTATTTAGATGAACTTATTGGCATTATGGTCGGTGTTAGTTCCCTGTGTGTTCTGATTGGTATTGGAAGATGTATCAGGTCAGCTGATTTAACGTAAATCAATTAACAACAACCTATTTTTTACTCAGTTTTGTTTAAACAAAATAACAATTTTTGATTTGCATGGTCATCTGTCGATTTGTTTCTTTAATTTGTTCATCTTACAGTCCCTTCTAAACAAAAAGGATCGTAGACTTGCTGTAACCTTTAATCTCACCTTTCGTTATATTTGACTAAACATCCTCATTTTTGTGACTATTTACAAAAGATCGTTGAGAACGTGAGCAAGCAGGAACTCCTATGTTTCATCTTTCGTTTCGTCTTATGCTGTCATCCCTGAATTTGGACATGTTTGTATTAATTAAGAGCCTAATCTACAATGTACGGAAGCACCCGAGTTCACTCTCGTTTTTACTTTGTTCATGTTGCTGATTTCGTTTTTGGTTGTTTTATGTGTTTAATTGTATGTTGTGTAGTTCGTTTTGACTGTTGTGTAGTTTATTTTGACTGTTGTGTAGTTTATTTTCACTTTTGTGTAGTTTGTTTTGACTGTAATGATTTTAAGTCTACCGATTTTGTCTTAGCCTTCTCGGATTTACGACTTCGATTGCCCCTTTGGTACACCTTTGCTTCTATGTATTAAAGCAAAATGTTCAGTGCCGTTTTTTTTTTAAATTAATACTTATTGTGACATTGTATATATTTTTAAATATATATTTTCAATTGTTCTACTTAAATATAGCATGAAAGACAACAGAACGGGACCATCAAATGAAAACCATTTTTATTTTGTATTGGAAAAAGAAAGTGTATACAACACTATCAGCCTTAATACAACGGTCAACCATGTACAAACAAGGCAAAATAATAACAGCAACGAGACATACTACGACCGTCTGGCCTTTGAGGGCACAGTACAGTATGTTGACAGACAAAGGGCCGTTGAAGGTACAGGACAGGTTGATTATTGCGTTTACAACATGGCAATTGACGTTACAAAAGACTATGAAAAGTTACATTTTAAATCTACGAAGAAGGAGGCGAGTTTTTCCTCCGAGAACTATTGCCGTGTCAAAAAATCAAGTGACGATTCATGTAAAGAACTTAATGTAACAAAGGACTCGTTGGAAATCGAAGAACCAGGAAATAACGACAACTGTGAATATGCAACAGTCGTCAAAAAGTCAAACCCGAAGTAACTAGACGTCGGGATGCCATATTCAATAATATCGTTTCCAAGATTGGGGAAAACCAAACGATGGTTTTGTTATATCAAATAATTTATGCTGAAAATTATTTGCAGGCTGGTATTTTTTCTTAGCCAAAATGCAATTTTCTATTATATGAAAACTTATTTTGTCATTTTAGGGAACTGAGACATATGCTTAACTTTCTCTTGTGTATCCCACTTTTGGACGTGTTATTAATCTGAACCAATCGGCATGATTCAAGCAACATTGGATTTTGATTCTTCCTCCATTGAAATAAACCACACTTCTTATAATCACATTAAATTTCTAATTTCAACGCGGAATGAGATAAAGAAATCTAGCCTTTTCACAAATCATGTGGAATACTCCTTCTTAGCTCACCTGGACCGAAGGCCCATGTAAGTTCTTGCAATCACTTGGCATCCGCCATCGTGTGTCGTCTGTAGTACGTTAACATTCATTGTCAAAAAATCTTCTCTGAAACTACTGCACAGAATTTAATTAATCTTGGGCTATGATTGATTCTTAGGGTGTTCTTACAAAATTGTTTTTCGATTTTTTGATCCGCTAAAAGACATGTCCGCCATTGCTAAAAAAAATAGACCATTTTTTTTTTGCTTGTAAATCAAGAAGTATAAAAGATAGAGAAAACATGATGCAACATCCTTCTTCAGCATCAAAGGTTTAACAGTCTTCATCAAAAGTCTCCATTTGGTCGAAGTTGTCAAGTGACACCATTTAAGGGAATATGGCACTTTTGAGATAAAAAAATGTTTTTTATGATTTTTTTAACCTGTAAAATAAAAAAGTATTGCAGATAGAGAATTCATGTTGCTTGCTTAAACCTTCAGCTCATTCTGTTATACAAAAGTCTTCATTTGAGTGGAAATTGTCAGATGACCCCTTAAAAGTTCTTGCTCGTTGAAGGTAAAAAGATTATTTTTAATGTTTTAGTTCATAATTTGAATAGTTTTGAATATAGAAAAAAGCTGTAGTCTGCTTAAATCTTCAGTTAATCAAGCTGTACAATAGTCCCCATTGGATCAAAGTTGTTGTCATATGACACTTTATACGAGTAATAGCTATTAAATGAAGAGACCCTTACAGCTTTAAGATCCGATGAGCGATTCAAACTCCTGGGAGCCTCTTGTTTTTTTTTACCTTCATTTTACCACAGAACTGTTCGGTTCAATCGTCAACTTTGCTCACATAGTATTATGTTGCACCTCCGTACATTTATGTACCTCATTTGTTGTCGTCACTCGAGAATTGCAGGGATGGAAACGGCGACGAATTCCATTATTTATTTAAATGCCAAAATGACGATGTTAAACAATTGCAACAAAAACATATTCATGTACCATGGTATTATAAAGAACTATACGATACTTGTGAGTGGTATTTGTCCAAAAATACTACTTGAGAGGCTGATTCGCAATTTCACGAGCCGTATGGCGAGTAAAATTATCAGCCTCGTAAGTAGTATGGCTCGTGAAATTGTGAATCAGCCTCTCAAGTAGTATTTTTGGACAAATACATTGTACCACCCACAAGTATCGTATAATTCTTCAATTCCACCGCATATCCTTTGTATCAAATCAAAAAGTTTCTAAATCAATGCCGATATGAGGTCATATGATGGCAACATGTGTGACGTCACATTATTACCTAAACTTTCAGCGATTACCGCGGTATACCACGGCACTTGAAATGGGGGGGGGGGGGGGGAATACCACGACAATAAATTGGCGGGAACTTAAATCCGACGACAGCAGGTACAATTCATTCCGGATATATTGAATATGCGGAAAAATACTAGGTTTGTTGACCAATCAAAACACGGTATTCTATACATAAGGTGGAATTATTTCATTAATCCATATAGAAATGTTATCTCTTTGTAATGTTTTACTTTTACCAAACATAGCATCGTTTGTACATAAACTGAATTTGTTATTTTAACTATATATGCTGGCTGACTAGCTCATTCTGTCATTTGTAATATATGTTATTTTGTTGTATGTCATCATGTTACACATGTATGTGTCTGAGTGTTTCAATAAAATCTGAAATCTTAATCAGAAGATTTTTGTTTCTTAACATAGAATAATTGTTAGTTTGTCTGTGTGTTCATGTTGTCGTTCTTCGTCAGATTCGACTCTTACTAAATTGATCACTGGCATCATGGATGTGTTGTAAATAATAGGAACCCGGGAACAGGAACCGCATACTCATAGTAGGAGTTTCCTTGGTTTCAACTTAAGTGGATCTTGTTATTTTCAGTTAAGTTGTTATGTGTTTATAATTTGTTTTGTTTTAAAAGGATTCTCTTTTTTAGATTTGTAATTTATATGTAATCAATGATTTTGTCTTATGTTATTTGAAAACTCTTGCGCTCTTTTTCCTTTCTTTGCGCAAAAGTGGACCTCTGATGGGTATTATAGGTAAGGATAATAACTTCGTTAGATTATATTTATTTAAATAAACATTCGTTAACAATAAACACTCTATGTTGATGGCATCCTCCAACATTTATCTCTAGAACTGGTAGCCGTCTTCTTCGGCCATCTTTCCATAGCCTAAACTAACAATAAAACCCAAAGTTAGAAAAAAATAACAAATTTATTCATTAAAATATTTTATGAAAATTATTGTCACTTTTTTTTTGCATTTCACACACTATTTAATTAGATTTTTTTTAATCAGCGTAAATATCGATATAAGGTTTCGCTAAAGTCATTAAAAACTAACCACTTGTCTATCCTGTTATATTTAAATTTCATATCATGTGTCATGGATAATTGTTGGAACCTGAAACTGACGTCTCACGAATTTCAACAACTGTCATATGCATGAATTTTGAATCTTACAAGCATCATGCAAGTGACATGAAGTTTAATCATAAGTTCCAACTATTTAGATGTTCTAAATTAGGCAAATACTCTAGTATTACAAGTCATGTTCGTGTTGCATTTTTATTATTATTTTGACAGAAATACAATTTGATTTGACTTTTAAATGAGAGTTTACAAAAAAACTGAAATTTAATAATTTCGAGGTTGAATAAAGTCGCTTCTTGTTATATGTGAGCGCGTACACTTTTTCCACATCTCAAACATAATCTATTTCTTATTTTGTTGTATATAATTGTTAATCTTCTTTAGTGAAGCTACTTCGTTTGACCATGTCTGACATTCTGTGTTAATTTATCGTCAGAATGGATATGTTTTCTGTAATATGACTTTATTGTCACAGATGAGCCTTAATGTCATTGACCGTTGTAATTCATTATATCGAACGTTTGCAGGGATTTATATATAAATGTAAATACTATGTGACTTTTTATATACATTAAATATACTATTTCTTGTTTACTTTCACTACTGTATAATTCTAACTGATATTGTATCGTATATTATACAAAATGTCTCAAAAACAACACATTGAATCCGGCGTATTAATTCCGTTTATGCAAAGATGCATCCTTGCGGTGTAAACCGCGTAACAAAACACCGTATATATATGTAATAAACTATTTACTTTGCTATTATTCTGTGGCAACTGTCTTGCTTGATCAATAGCCGATTCATTACGAAAGAAGTTAGGAATAAAACAAGAAAATCGTACTCATTTTAAATTCTGAGAGAAAAGGTGCAGTCGTGTATTAAGTACAAACAGACAAAGAAATAAAGAATTATCTTTTTTTTTATTATTTGTTTGCTTTTATATTCCATTCTTTTTGGTTTTGCCCTCTGGTTGACATGAAAATATTGTACTGCAGCGAATGTAAAAAAAAACCGATTTATTTTTATCATTAATTATTTGATGCTACTTTCAACATTAAATTTTACTAAACTCAAGCTTTTTGACTCTTGTGAAAACAAACAAAGGCCAGTATAATGTAAAACAAAAAGAAACAGAAGTTATGTCTTACAAGACAATACGGTAGATAAACAGAAAAGATTCAAATCCAACCGTTTATTTTGAAAATTCTCGTACCATATCAGGAGAACTGCGATTTACATATCTGCTGTTTTTTATGATTTTTGGGGGATTTGCTCTCTCGTTATTCGATTTAACGACATTTGTTAGTACCATTGGATCAAAGTAATATAATAGAACTTTTAGCTAAAAAATGTTGAAAATCATACCATTGTCGGCTACATCTGCTGAAAAGTAATCTGATTCATAACCTCGCTTTCCAAACCTACAACAGAAGAAAGACACCAGATATATTTTTGTGCTTGTTATAACAGTCTATTCTTTTTGCGATAAGAAAAACCGTTAATGAAATGGTCGAACTTGATGTATCTCGGTCATAACGGTGGGATAAGAAAAGCTTGCCAATTTTCTCATGTAACACAATCACAAAAATCATCCTTTTTTGATACTACAAATGTAGCCATGGTTATAAATTAAAGTTAAAACGTCCATCAGTTGTAGGGTTCATGATTGTTTCTTTAATTTTGTGACGGTCTTCTGTACTGTGATGATCAACTTAGTGTTTCACATTTGTGTCACACAGCTGCCACTTTGTGGTTTGTGCTACTATTGCACCTTACCATACAAAATAGAAGAGTAAAGTTTGGTGCCATAAAACCCTTTTGAACTCAAAATTTTATTTTGGTAATTGCGTTTACAGATAATTTCAGATATTATTTGGTACATGTACTTTATGATTAAAAAAAGGCTGTTAGAGAATAAACAACTATAGACCATCCAAACAGGATGCTTTTATCACATATTCCCAGCTCGATCCTTGTAATTTAAATACGTTTGTTTAATTATTGTTTGAGGGAGAATTTAAGAATTTGCCCTAAATTGACGAACCGGATGATAAAAAGAAGCAAAGAAGTACCAATGGCGGCTAGTTTTATTGGCATAGAAAATCGGAGCACCCGGAAAAAGCGGACTTTGGGCCTACGGGGCCGGTTTTTTGTGGGTTTGTTTTTTTTGTTTTGTTTTGTTTTTTTTTTTTTGTTTTTTTTTGTTACTTATAACCCCGGACTCTATCAAACAACACCAGAAAGGGTAATTGACTGGCGATAAATACATGAAGTGTGCCATTTAAACAAGCCCCTTAGACCACTCGTTCACCTAAGCCCCTGGTAGTAAACTGATCAAAAACGATATCCATCTTTAAAATCGTTTAGGAAGTCTTGACTAGTATAACAGAGTTCTTATTATTGTCACGTACGAACGCTGCCTGCAGTTACAAACGTAAAGCTTCAAAACAGGTCTTTAATTAGTAAAAGACGTGAAAACAATCAAAACGTCAAAAACATTTACTAGGTGTCTTAAAGCAATGTAAACAATTAGTAATTCAATTATAACAATACTTTAACTCAGAAATGTTTGGTGTGCTTGTTTTTTTTTATTCCCGCCTACTTGCATGACTTGTTTATGTGTAGTTTTTTATAAAACAGTTGAACAAAATTTAGAAAAAAACATAACTATAATGAATTAGTACTCTAACAATTTCCTTACCTTGGTCTTCCGACAATGGCGTAGAAATCATTTAATTCTTTTAAATACTGCCTGAGTTCTTGTGGTGTTTTAAAATAGCTTGGTTTTGTTGGTGGTCTGAGCATGGCATCGTGACCGGTCACTTCATGTATTACCAGCAGGGTGACTAGTACATATATGGCTAGAAAGTATTTTTGCATATTATCTGAAATAAAACAAACATTAAAATTATGATTGAGAATTAGGACTTGTTTCATATAAAAATCATGATTATTTTGTTAGGTATGTATTTTTATAATATTACTTAATCAATTTAAACAAAGAATTAACATGGAGATAAACATAACACATACTAGATTTTAAAAACAATATATGTTCTTAAAGTGAAGAAAGGCACTTCAGCTACAACAAGCTTTTTGCTTGTTATCACAAAGAAAGCGGTAAATATCCTTTATTCAAAGCAGATATAATTCAATTCAAAGTGTGTCTAAATTGCAACGGGTTACGTAAAAAGGTCGCATTATTGGCATCAAATCTTTTCTCAAGGGAAATTTTACAAATGAATTTTTTTTCAATTTATTTGAGCAAAATGGAAACTATACAATACATTTTTTGTGTGTTTAACTAAACAAAAAAAAAACAACTTCTTAGGGTGATATCTTATGAATCCTATCGCTTGTTAAATTATGAAATCTATATCTATTATATGGGAACATGTACAACATTTTTTTGTTCAATTTTAGATAGCCGTATATGTCCCGCTATACTTTAAGTTAAGTTTGAAAAAAATATCTCTCCCGACTTTACATCACAATTACGTCCGTATAAAAATGTTGTTAGCTAATAAGCAAAATACTCTGTAGTTGAACTGGTACACCTTTGCTAAAAAACAGTTTTTTTCTGAGTTTATGTGTCTATTAAATATATTCATTCAAAACTAACAGAAGTATGTAATTTTGTTAAGAAATTATCATAAATGTTCAATAATTGAACACAGTTTTTATGCTAACTTAAGTTAAACATTTAACAGAGTTCCATTTTATCATTAGGAAGTTTGATTTCTCTATATGGTTTTACTACCCTGACTAAAAAAAACCCACTCAACTAATATAGGAGAGTTCTTTCCCTTAGCTGTTTTATTTACATTTCCTTAAATCAAATTAAAAAGTTTTCTTTTAGAACTTGTATAGCAAAAATGTTCATGTAACCTCTTTGTTCTTAAACGATCGAAAATCACAAATAAGAATGTGAATAACCTGCACAGAGTACGGATTTTATTAGCTTTTAAGCAATAGTCAATAGATGTCCAATTCTGCAAGGATTACAGAGAAATAAAGAAATTCTGGCAAGTTTATTCGATGAATCTAAAAACCATAAAAACAATTTAGCGCAACAAACTATACGACGGTCGTTTTAAGTTTCTTCCTAAATGATGTAGCAGCCCATTGATTTGAATTACACATTTTATATATACATTTACATCACGAATAAACAAATTCCTAAGATATACAAAAAGGGACCAAGAAAAGTCATAAAAGCAGCATAATTCATTATTGTTATGACCTTTAAAAGTTACACCAATGTTCAATGAAACAAATCCTTTATACCATTCAAAAAAATGTTTGCTGACCAAAGAGATTTCAATAATTTAAAAATGACATTATTAAAACGCGCCGGGCGAAAAAAAAGGTTTTTTTTTTTAATATAGCAAAATGTTGTAAAAACATTATTAGATGTTTGGTTTGTTTTTGTTTTTTTTTTTGTATTGTTTTTTTTTTTTTATTTATTTATTATCATTTTTTTATTCTTGTTTTAAGACATTTACAAAATAATATTATTCTATTTCTATTTAATAATTTATCAGAAAACTATTTTTGAATTTTTTGATACAGCATATCATTTTTTTCTGCACGCCTTTTGTTTTGAGTTTTCTCTTTATAATACTAAAAGTTTTATAATTTGAATATATATCTAAACAAGTAAAGCATTTCTTACCTGTGTCTGTCTGTGTCTTACTGAGTGCTTGTTGCTTCTATCCTATCTCAGACCCAAGTGGCCTAATCTGTGTGGTAGTTCTCTTAAATATCGCTACGGTCTTTCAGCATCTGTCAAACACAGGGCCAGTATGAATCTCTTAGAAATACTAAACGTTTATTTTAATTGTCTCAAGCGGTAGGACTAGCAGTTAATATTCTATTATCTTAATATATTCGATTTTTATTGATAACACATTGTTTTTTGTAGAAGCTACAATAATAGAAGTGGGTAAAGTAATTTCCAGCTTTTATTTAGCCTGCTGCAAACACCTGTCGTAAATAAATTAGCTAAAGGGACAGCAATTTTCATTCGTTCGTTTCGTAATTATTTCATTGAATCCGTAAAATTGATTGACACAAAGATGTCTGCTGCAGACGTAGACAACCGGTGTAGTAGCCTGATAGTACGTATACTAGGGACAAAACTTATATTTGTTGAATATAAATTGGTGTTTTTGTCCAAATATCCTTCAAGTTTATTGCGTTAACATTAGAAATTGTTTTACAATTTTACAAAGGAACAAATGTACAAAGGAAATTATCGAAAATGCAAGTTGAGGTCGAACTTGATATACATGTACAATGTATCAAGTATTTGTAAATTATTCACAAATTATAAATTCAAAGTACTAGTAGTAAAGATTCTCAGACTAGCAACATTTCTGAAGTCAGACATTCAGAACCGTCATCCCACATTTTTTTACATATTTTTAAACATATGTTCATTTGGAGAAAACATAGACCTGTATATTTAATATACAGGTTTATAGGGAGAAGGAATTGCAGCGATTCACTCAGTATTGCAAATTCACACTGAAATACTAGTATGGATTGTCTTCCTAAATCAGTCTTTAAAAAAATTCAAATGAAGTTTCGCGTATGTACATCTACCGTGTGTGCTCCGTGTACCGTGTACCGCTCATCGTGTATCTTGTACCGTGCATCGTGTATCGTGTGACAGGGAACGTTGAATGGTTCAGGGAGTGTACATGTACATGTAATTTTGAAATCAATGCAAATTATAAATTTATTCATAAAGATAAATAAAAAAGTTTCAATGCAAGGGACAAGGTATGATAGGAACATGATTTATTCCCCCTAAATTTTAAATTATCTTGATAAGGCTGAAAATAGTTGCTTATTCATTTTGATGCTGTTATAATGACCAAAGTGACTCTAATAAAATGGTAGTTGAGCAAAAATATGCCCACAATGTGCTATGATATGGTAGTCTTCGGTACTTCTGTACATTTAACTATCAGCTACATCCATATAACTAAGAACTAAAATATAAGTGGTACTCCATTTTCTTAAGTCTCAATTTATGTCAATTAATCAAAACATAACTAAAATCATTTTTTACAAATTTTCACCTAAAAAAAGATACATCGTTTTAAAGTACTTTATATATTACAATTATCACGATGTAAATAAGGAAAATTTGTGTTTTCTATTTTAATTATCCATTATTATTGTCTACTGTCAGGTGTTGTTATATTTTCTACTCTTTATATTGAATACAATTTGCTTCTGATCGCATTTTGTTTGGTTTAATGCGTCTGGTACCATCTCCAGAAAACATTTTCTTTCAGCGTCAATAACTACATTGTAGTAGAAAAAATCAAAGTACTGAAAGCACTGGAAGCTGGGATAATATACATATTTTATCAAATTCAAAGATTGTTTATGTTTAGTATAAACGTGTGTATTGATGTCTTAATCGATAGGTGATACTTCGATATACATTTTTTTTAATAATCGTAACACATCATAGAGTTGTCGCGAGGTATTGCAGTGGCGGTTATGGTAGACTTCAACTGCGGTACGTAAATTTAAAACTAAAACATTCGTAGTGGTGTCTGGTTAAAAATAGAGCATACTAAAACTGTAGCAGCGTATGGAGAGAATGCGAGAACATATGGTGTTGTCGGTTTTAATCATCAAAATACTAAATTTCTTTTTGGATTTTGAGGCTAGATAATTAAGATATTTTTACATTTATTGTCTACGTCAGAACATTTTTGTTTACAATGACACCAGATAATTGTAGATATTAATGACCATTAGTATCAGCAAGCCTACTACCCATTTAACACACATAATTATTTATTGTGTGACGTCATTTTGTGCTTCTCTCCTCAATGATGATGGCTCGATAGATAAAAACTGCTTGATCCACGATGGTTGTGACTTTCCATAACATAATTCAGTCGTATGCAAAAAAACGTGAAGTAGACTGGGCACAAGCTGTCATATCATTTATGTACAGCTACAGGGACTGTTCCATGAGTCTCACCCAAGTTTAGACTTCATCTTAGTGATGTTGTTCTTTCATAAACTACCTCTTGGTTACGGTCTGTTAGAAAGTCTAGGATCAAGTCTAATGCTACTGTTGACCCCATAATGGTGGGGTTAATGGAGTAAGCGCCTATGTGGCACCTTATCGGACGCCTTCTTGAAATTAAGTAAAATAACATCTGTTTGTAGTAGAACAGGTAGACTGGTTGTGCTATTTCTAACGACACTTCACGTAGTAGACGACCAGGGTTGTTATCTGGTCACGTGGTCTTGGCTGGGTTCAGGTTCCTTAGCAATTTGGCAAAGCCAATATCTGATACTGAAATCTGTTGTATGTCTGTAGTTAATGTCATTCCTCTTCAGTGGGATAACTTCACACGTGTCCAGAACTTCTTGCCTCCCTTTTCATCTTCTATCATATTCAGCATATTGTTGTTTTAGGCTTTCCCGCAGTTGTTTTGCATTCTGTTGCATTTAAGGTCGCTGTACTCTTTTCATGTGTTCTTTGTGTGGTTTGCTCTCTTGTGTATTTTTCTAGGCTCTAGGCAGTCTAGGAACTTCCCGTGTTGCCCAAGGGCTGGATTCTTCTTGCTGATGCTTGTCGGCTGGACGAAGGAATCACTCACATTGGAGATCCAGCCACTAATTTTTCCACTTGGAGTTAATGTCTGACATTTAGTTCTATTTGAGATGAAATGAACTGCTAAACGCAGTAGCACTGTGTTTGATACTCCCCTCATCTAACGTTTGATGGTGCGTTTTTGTGTAACAGTGGTTTCCATAAATATCGTGTAATTTTCACCAATACATGTACATGAAAGGATTACGCAACTTTTCACAAACGATGGCCTGATTGTGAACCTCAGGCCTAGGGAGTTTTCTGGTGTGGAAGCTAACAAAATATGTCTTGATCCCAGCTCTTCTTCGATAATTAATATGGCTTTGTTGATGAACTTGAAATATTGGTTTCCCTTAATTGTGTTTGATGGCCCTGTTAAAATCACCACCTATTATCAAGGTTTCATTTGGGTATTTAGTACAAACATGTTTGATAGAGTTCACTATTTCTAGTGCTTCTGTGTGGTAGAATTTGCAGATCCAACAATAACAGATTTTTTTTAAAAGATGAAAAAATGTTGGGTGATATCACTGATTATTGATGTTTCATTTCTTCCATACTTCATAGGTAGAAGCTAAATGTAAAGAAAAGGAGGCTTAGACCCACAACTTCATGTATCTATTTGCATTAACTTTCAGATACTAACTCAGTTTTTGAAAGTTTGAATTGACGAAACGGAAATCGAAGAAAAAAACATTTAAGAGGCTTATAAAGATACCAACAAAATAACCCAGTGAGAATAATTTCAAATATCAGACAATATTTGTGCTTTTTTAAAAGTTTTTTCATGTTGTCGTCTTTTTGTGTAAACATGTATCTTAACCATGGCATACTTTGACTTCTGACACTCGCCCCATTGGTATTACTTTTTCATCTGCCTAGAATAATGAACAAAATATGGTTTATACATACCAAAAATGGAACCTAATAGGGTTTGGTACATGCTTTTCGAAGAAAATGGAGTTGGGAGAGGTTGTTCGAACAAGGTTTGAGGGCGTGAAATCCAGATCTTTCATTGCGACCCTGCGGTAAAACCATGTGGAATTCTAACGTTCCAGGCGTTTTTCATTTGTACCGTGTCAATATAAAAGTTTAGCACTATACCATTTGGTGGTAATGTGTCAGAATGGAAAGGATTTGATTTCAGGACTGAATAGTTTTTGTTGCCATAGAACGTTAACCTATTAACTCATATCAAACGGGACCATGTATGGTGCAATTTAACCTGTTTAATACGCCCACATGTATTTAATGCAGGTATTAAAACAGTGAATACAGGACCATTGTTATTATTATTTTGGTGTTTTTCAGGGGGTGTAGTTAGAAATGCTGCGTTGGTATTGACACCTTTTTACAGTAATAGTTAATGTTTGCAATTACACGCATTTCGACTTTAGATATGATCGTTTGAATAGTAAACTAAAACATGTCGTATATAAGATATTAGTAAACTATTAACTTATATTTTAGGATACAAAATATACTATAAGAATAGAATTTCACTTATTGAAAAGAAATGAAACGTTATATCTACGAAAACAAACATTTAAAAAATCTTATCTAATTGTTGAACTGAATAATTGTTCCAGAGAGTTGTTACTTAAATTTAAAAACATGAAACCCTCTTTTTAGTACATATCTTAAATAATGAAATGACTTTTTATTCGTCTATTTTAGTCTTGCACTATTTAGTAGGTACTTAGATACAAAAGATTTTAGTGCTTTTTTTTTCTCTAAATGCTTTTTTTTTTGTGTCACAAACCAATATGGTTATATATTCATTTTGAATATCTAATTTCCCCTTTGAAGCCTCTTTAATTGTGTTGGATACGCATTAAAACAAAAGGAAAATAATTATATTGTTATTCTTAAATTCTTTTCACTGATCTACAATGAAAATCTTACATGTCATTTCTAGTTGTGTTAACAATGATATCGTGAAGGACTTTGGTTTTAATCGGAGTTTTCAAAATGTCAGAAATTTCTGAAAAATCTGAACCTTTATCTCAAAGACTTACTCCTAAACCGGTTTATGTGTGTTCGATTTGCACGGATGAAGTGAAAGCAAAGTTTTTGTGTCAGCCTTGTAAAAAGTATTTCTGTGAAAATTGTAAGAATCAACATTCGACAAATGTAAAAAACGTGAAACACAAATTCACAGAAATTTTAGAAACGGAGTCGGAAACACCCGATTTATCTTTGGATTTAGCTAAAGTAACATCACCAATTATGCCTAAAGCTTCGCCAAAAATAGCAGAGTACTCAACGAAAAATTCGACCGCGCGGTCAACCGGCCGTCCTAAGAACCAGAGTGACAAGACGGTACATATTGACTATGGGGAAACCCCAACACCAAGAGGGAAATATAGCAAATGTCAGCGGCATCCCACGAAAGATATTCAGCTTCATTGTTTAGAGTGCAACAAGATTGTGTGCAGCGAGTGTATTGTTGAAGTTCACCAACGTCACCAGTTCGTTAGCATCGAAGAAGCTGGAACGAGGCTGAAGAGTCATTTGCATACCATAATGGCCCCAGTGAAGGCTTTCTTCCACGATGAGCTTGAAACAAGTCTCAATAACCTTGAAGTGGCTGAAGAACAATATAATGTTAAAACAGGTATGAATTAACAAGATATGTTTTAAGGTTTGGATTTTAATTGCCTACATGTACAGCTGGTGTACGAAAAAGGTGTCAGAATCTTTTGGATTTTTTTTTTTGCGTGTCCAACTGCATTTCTGTTTTTTTTTTCTTCCAATTCATTTTTTTTATAAATCTTTTCGCCTTAACACATTCAAAGTGTCTATTGGTCGTGCAATGTCGTCTTTAACCGTATTTTACCCACACTTAATCGATCATTGACAAGATGACGGGGTGCAATATAATGCAAAACTGCTTACTCTTCCGGAGCATCTGAGTTCTTTGTCGCTTCGACTTGAGTTCACGTTGTTGATTGCAATTTGTTTGTACCGGTATTATGTGATTTTGGTTTGCTTTGTTGTGATGATTTTATTTTACTATAAATCCTCGGGTATGTTCAAAGTTTGGATTGAAAAGTTTTCTGGAAATGAAATGAATGATGTCCACAGTCTATGATTTAAATATGAAGCTTAGAAGTTTTTAAGTATCTAGAACTCTTCATTTCATGATAATTTGTCAAAAGCAGATGTGACTCTTTTGATCTTGCAATAATCCTCAAACTCTTAGAAGGATCATCGTATCATAATTAAACTTCTCTTCCACATGATTCATTGACATGTACAAAGCGGTCAAGAAGTTGCTGGCCTGGTTTCATTACCAGTATCATTGTTAGATAATTGGTCACTCATCGATTCCGTTTTCTGTCCACCGCGATCATTAGGAGATGGCAATTTGGACCAAGAAGCATGAAAACATTGAAATTGGACAGTATAGTAAATCTTATACGTTAAACGGTCGGGTGAAAGTAACTCAATTATTTATTGCTTAATGAAATAATACGTCATCTGAACAACTTGTTTAGCCGGAATGTCAAACGGCTAATAGTCATAAATTGCTTAAGTCAACAGTGCAAAATTAGTACAATGTGAATATAACTAACAACTTACAGTCGAATAAGCCTTAAAATTTTGGCTTTCTCATGTCATATAATTTGTTTGTTTGTTTTTGTTTTTTTTAATTTGCTATCTAATTATGTTTTATGTTACGCTATTGTATGATATGTTGTATTGTTTAGTATTCAATGTCTACAATGTATGTTGATTTGACCCTTACGGGTGTAATTTCATCAATAAAGTATAATGATACATTCGCAGTATCATTTTGTCCTTTCGAGGAAAGAAATAGACATTTTTGCGTTATATTGAATAATATATAGTGAATGTGGTATAAACCATACCACATAATTTATACACTATATATTATTCAATATAACGTTATCAAAACCGATTTTGTCTTTGTCTTTTCGAAGTTGTCCCATTGGTGCAATTTGTTTCTGCAATAGGTAAAGTTTTACGTTCTGTGCGTGAATGAAGGGGACAATCTCAGACTGTTGTTTCTATGCGAGCGTTCAGATTTTTTTTAAACACATGGCGTTTCTGGACATATACGCCAAGAAGATAAAAGATATTTGTTCTTCCAATCGCTTTTATTGCATTAGTATAGAAATGTTTATAAGCACAAAAAACAATCATTTTTGAATATATTCAAGTACATTCTTTTGTGGCTGGTGTTTTAATTCCCCGAGGTAAGCCCACTCCGCCATCAACACTTTTGTGTTGAAGAACGCATCAAAGCTGTAAACTAACTGTTTAAATTTCAAAATTGTCTTAACCCTAAGGCTCTGACTACCTCACACATATATCGCATGATCTTGGACGTAATTTGGTTTCCCGTTCGGTAGTTTTTGTTATTATTATTAAATGCTCTTCATAATCTGGATATAAATTTAGCTTTTTCAATATTTTGGATAGAGCGCCTCTGATGAGTCTTGAATGGACGAAATGCGCGTCAGGCGTAGCAAAATTTATAGGCTTGAACTTTGTTGTCATTAGAATTGCTACATATATATTTTTGATAGATATATGTTAGCATAGATTTTCCTACGGATCAAACAAAAAATTTAGGTGGCCACACCTGTTTGTTTACAACAAACAAGTTACATTGCGAGGAATTATCGAAATTATCACCATTTTAATATTTGTCATTTTGTCATTATAATCATTATTTAATAAAACCAGTAAATGGACAAATCAATTACATAAGAAACTATTTGATCAAAATGGTTGCAAAACAAAGCGAATTTATGCAAAAAAAAAGTTTATAATACTTGCTGTCTGTCGTCCATAAGTTTTATATCGGAAGAAGCAGAGGTATAGATGGGGCATCCGAATGTCAAAAGTCCGAAAAGGGCAGAGGGACAAAACCAATTATCGCCAACGAGAACAGGACGAAAAAAAACAGACATCATAACACAGAAATACAAAAACACCTGAAAAGCGATCAAAAACACAAACTCAAGCTGTAACGAGAAGATCTTTTCTTAAAACACTGACTAGATAGCTTTGAAACTTTGTATACATACTATGCTCTTTGTATGGTGTTCTCTACTAGATTCGTAAAAATTATGTCCATCAGCCAACGAATAAGACCACCGTACAAAAAAGGCAACGGTATTGATCTAGTATGGGAATTTCAAAAGAAACAGTGGGTAAAACTATGTTTTGTGGCACCAAACTTCCCTCTTCCATTGCGAGCTAAGGGTCCTACAGTAATACAAAACACAACACGGCTGTGAGACATAATTGGGATAGCGAAGAGATCATATCTGTACAACAAAATGCTAAAATCTAATTGAAACAATCACGAATCATTTCATCTGAGATCATTTTGAATTTTGATAGCAGTGGCTGTCATCGAAAGAAAACCCATATAAACAGAGACAGTCATGACAATGGTGTGTGGTAAAAAAATCTGCATAAGTACAAGCCCTAGCATATCAAATAAGTTGTAAAATAAACACTCCATATGCTGGGTATGTTAAATTTCAGATTAGGAAAATTAGTACAGTGTAATTTAAAAGTTGACATCGTTTCTTCTGTTTGTAATGAGATGAACATCTGTGTAAATTTTGAGCGATACATCAGGGAAAGGCGAGAAGCAAGTAGATTCGGTGGTTTCTTTAATCTATTACTCTGGAGGATAAATTGAAGGAATCCATCCAGTAAAGGAAGGTTGTTGACAAAATTGTTTAAAAAATTCTACAAAATTATTTCTGGGTCAATATTGTCTGATCAGCCGTTTTACAGTTATTCCCCTTTTACTGATTTTTTTTTTATCAATTTTGACTGATTTTAAACACAAACATCTCTTCTTTTTCCAAATATGGAGGTTACTCAAACTTAAGGGTTATACTCTTATGAAACCAATATTCAATGTAAGGCTTGCTTTTTGTGCTTTGTACTCTTGTTCTTTATGGTGTAGCCAGTTGACCAACTAACATGACATGACAACTGTTGCATAAAATGAATTTTGAGAGGCAGGGCTATATATTTGTTAAGGGATATTGGCACGAAACACCAATTTTCCAAGATAATGGTTCTAGTTAGATGATTAAAGTTCTTTCTGTGGATGTGTCCTATCAAAACCAACTATAATGCAATATTAATCAAACGTATTTACATTTTCTTTTTTCAGAGCAGTCGATCGACGATATCCATAAGAGGGCCGGCCAACTTCATGAGGATATTGATAGAATCCGCGATAGCATCATATCGTCCATTGAGGCCAAACAAAAACAGGATATCGACGAGTTCGCCCATTCCAAAGAAACTCTAAGTGAACGCATTCAACAAACAGGGGAGGTTATCAGTCGAATAGAAAATGCAATGGAAAGTGATAACGATACAGCTCTGATCAGGGCCGAATACGACTACACCAATATGATTACCAATATAGACAGATCATTGTCAATCCGTGAACCAAAGCCGACCAGATTTGCGGCAGGATTATCAACAGAGGAACGGGTGAAAGATCTTTTCGGTAATACTGTCCTGGTTGACGAACCTGACAGTACAATAGCATCATGGCGTCTCCATGGCGATAACAAGCTCGAGATTAGCAAAGATCTGGATCTGTCACGCGTTTTGTCTGTTCCTGTAAGTGATGGCCAACCTATCCATACCATGGTTGCTTTAGGTCACTCAGAGTTGTGGTTTTCGAGTCTTTCAAATCCCAAACAGGTGCAGCTGTTTGGTATTGATGGTCGGTTAGAAAAACCTCTTGATCTCGAGTTTGCAGTAAAAGATTTGTCTGTTGCTCGTCCGGGCGATTTATTTCTCTCCTGCTTCGACACGCGTTGCGTAAAACGCATCCGTCTTAATGGAACGATTGAAACGTTTTTTAACAGTTCGCCTCTTCATCCTCTCGGAATTCACGTTCTCAGAAGTGGATCGGTTATCGTTTGCGTTGTTGACAAGATCTCAGTAAACTCAAAAGAAATGAAGCCATACAGCAAACGACAGATTGTCAAAGTCTCCAAAACCGGAAAAATCATAAAAAGATTGGCCTACAATCTTGACCTTCGCCTGTTCACTTTGCCGTTCAAGGTCAGCGAAACGGTCGATGAGGAAGTTATAGTTTTGGACAAAACTGGAAAAGATAAAGGGCGCATGATCATGTTTACTCGGAACGAACAAGTCAAGTTTATCTTTAATGGGCCTTCCTCAATAAAAACCGAGTATCCGTTCTGTCCAATGGATGTTGTGTGTGACAACTTTGGTCATATCATTGTCATTGATTCCAATAACAATGCTATAAACATGCTGGACAAATACGGCAAGGTTTTGAGATTTCATCAGATTGGGAGAGACTGGATTGATATTCCTTGGTCTGTGTCTGTTGACAACCGCGGCTTAATGCTTGTTGGAGACTCGGCTGGACAAATGCATATCCTTAGATATTTGCTGGGGAATTAGATTAACTCATGAACAGCAAGAGCAATTGTGTTTTATATGGTTTAGGCAAGGTCTTGTTAATTGTATTTATAATCAACATACATGTATTTTTTAACTGGAAATAGTTAAATAGATATCATTGTCTTGCGATCTGACCATATTAGTCGACCAATATCATATTGGATAGTATACCATTCAAATAAAAACATCGGAATATGCTTACAGACAAATTGAAATCCGTCAAAGTTGACTCTTCCGTTGGGCAGGTGTGATAAATGACCGTCATTTTATAGAATCGCAATTACACAATTAAACTCTGCCAACTCGATTACCAAGATAAATCATACCTTTTAATGATAATAATAAGGACGAAACGGTGCAAAATCAAAATGTGCAAGAACTCTCTTTTGCACTAAATCATCTTTCAATTTACATTATTGATACAGAAAAACTTTTAAAGTATATGTATTTTTTTACTTTTTTTAATTTTTTTTTTTTTTTGGAAAGAACAAATGTATACCCGTGTATGTTTTAATATTTATCTGATTTGGCTTTTTATTGGAACTTTATTATATTTTGAATACAAAATTGTTTAAAAAGGGTATCGTATTATACATGTTATACTACTTATTACGTTATATCGTAAATCAAGATTAGAGTTATTCCTCTTGATACTAATTGCTGGCAAATATTTTTTGTCGTCTCATCAAAGACGCTTTAGCCAAAAACTTCAATACTAATATACATAATGCATGAAGTATTTATTACAAGTATACAAAAAATATCAACCAGGGCTTTAAACAAAATATTAAGTCAAACGTTATCAAATTGATTTCAAACAGTAAAATTGCTAACAACAGCTATAGGACCCAGGGCAAAAGTATGAAATCAAAACAAAGCAGAAAATATTACATTTATTCAAAAAATCTGTGTTCATCAATCAAAAACATAAACAGTTCTTAACAACTACAGTCTTTAACATGTTTAACTTTAATAACAAGCTACATCAAAGATATTTACACTTACGTAGACATACAGACCAACAAATTGACAAATTAAACATAATTTAAACATCAATCTAGTGTTTTGTGACTTGAAGGAATGTTGAGGTATACATTTATATATATATACATACATTGGTACAATGAATTAGTTGATACAACTATTCAGATACACACAAAAGTGAAAATTACGTAAATTGTGCACGTGTCATGGTATTTTTTTTCATCTTAGTAGGTCTAAATAATAAGACAATATTGATAAGTGTAAGAAGCTTCATGTTGGCGCCAAACATTTACTGACCATATGGCAAATCTGTTTCTTTCTATAAAATGCTAGACAACCTAAAGTTCAATTTTAACTGCGCATTAGTATTTTAACATGTAATACATGGAAAGAGCCAATAATATCACGATTTTTCTGTCTTCTAAATGATAGTACAACAGTACTTTTCACTTGTTTTAAACTATCTCTACTTAATATCTATAGACACAACATGTTAAGTGCATAGAAAAGCGAAACGTATACACAAATACATGTACGTGTATACGTAACAACCTTTGAAAATAGATGATTTTAACAGATACAAGTATAAATGAGTTCTTCAAAAATATGAAGATGAACATAGCGAGTCAAATGCAATCGTGTTACATTAGGCCAAAAAATAGTATGTGTGTTTCTGGTTTCATGCCCGAATAAAAAAGGGCTGGTACATGTACATGTGGTAGGAAGGCATTAATTTTTTAACTTTGAGATAATGGGGAGTAAATAATTTCAAGTTTAACAGTGCTAAAGCGAAATTTCAAAATAATAAAAAGTAGGCATGAAAAGCTAGGGTAGGTAGGGAAACCAGAAACACATATTTTTTACTTGGCCTTATTAAGCTAAAACAATAAAAAAAAATGAACACCTAAAGGTTAAAGCTCATGTATATATTGCTCCTTCTATCCCCGATACTGCTTGATTCTACAAACCAAATTAATAAATTTGACTAAGTCCATTTCTTTTTCTTGTCCAGTTGAAGCCTGGATCAGGTGTTGAAGGTCGCTTTCTTGAACTTGTTTGCCGTTGCCAGTTTCCATAGTTTTGACCCTTTCCCAAAGTTTATCAAAGTCAACTTTTCCTGTTCCATCTATTTCAACCTCTTTAAACAGTGTTAATATTTCTCTAATACTACAAAAAATAGATGATTTAGAAATACAGATGTTTGATAATATGAATTATTAAATATGCGAAAAGTGACATCATGAATATATGCTTTAAATGGACAATACTAAAGAACAGTTACCTTGAATCTCCTATTAAAACATTGTCATGAGGTATATTTCTTTCAAAGCTGTTAAGGGACAAGACTATATATATTAGTTAACGAATTATAAGAGGCAAATAATTCTAAAGGCTGTCGTAGATTGCCTTTCAAGAGCACATGAGTGAACTTTTAGATCGCGTCGCTGCATGTAATTTCAGTGTAGTTGTGCTCTGGTGTGTTTTCGTATTTTTTTGTGTGTGTCTCCTGTATGGTCTGATCTTTGTTTTATAAGCTTATAAAATTTCCATTCCCTTATTTCATTCCACTTTATATAACTAAATAAAAACACAAGCTAAGTTATGCTTCAAAAATGGAATCAAACATTCATGATTTCAAACTGTACACATACATGCATGTAGTCGTAGTCAGCGTATACCGTGTGAAAGAAATTGGTTTTTTTTTAAGTCTTTTCTCGGTAAACAGAAGTCAGTTTTACTGCATGGTTTGTATAATAGTTTAATATTCTTAAAATTATAAATGCATAGTAGGTGATGCACATAAAACCATAGGAGCTCGTCTTTAGATGATTCATGTTTACCGACACCTTATTTTTATCTTTATATGCATAAACGATCAAAGTCAAGCCAAACTTACTTTGAACCGACAGTAAAGTAAAATTGTTTATATTCCCAGTAACTAAGTTCCCCATTGTAATCTTTGTCAAACATATCAAACACAGTATTAGCCTCTTCCGTTGTCAATTTATACTCATTTTCAAACATTGTAATAGCTTGTGGCTTATGGAGCCGTCGCACAAAGTTCTGGGTATATTTGTCAAATGCTGTATCTGCTTCTTTCCTGAAAAAGAAAAAAAAATCCTTGTAATTAGTTATTTAATGAGTCAACATCAAGTCGGTTAAAACATGGCAGCATATATTAAAGCTTTTGTGTGCTTGGCTTATGTACAAGTTCATTCTTTTTTCTCTAAATACTTTGATTTTCAATTTCTTTGGAAGTTACGTATATCAATAGACGAAAAAGGTATCGTTGTTTTTCAAGACAGCAATACAGATAGCCTTGATTTTGCGTTTTCTCTTGGTCGGGTTTCCCGTATCACATTTTTATGATAACAGAATTATAAGGGTCTTTCCAAGTTTATTTTTTGCTTCTGGTCCCCAAAAATCGTGTTTTCTATGTACAGCTATACTAGTTTTTTAAGCCAAATCGTTATGCATCTAATACTAGTAAAGGAAGTTGTCCTGAATTTTAAGAAGCGAGACCCTGAGAATTTTGACTAAACAATAAGGTATTTCTATAAATGGGTCTGATAGTGGTCGTAACTTTTGAAATATTGTTAGTAAATTACTGTGTTTAGTTAACAATTACAGTTAAAGTGATCGGTTCTCCCCCTATTTGAGATAATTTACGATCGAATCTTCACGTAACCACTGACATTTTCAATAGAGTGACACATTTAATTGCTTTAAAAGGTGAGAAAACCTTAAGAAAGAATTACAAATTACCCATTCAACATGTGAAATTGTAAGTTGTCTAGCCCTGAGGACTGATGATCAATTTAACTGACAAATTTTATATGAGGTCTACATATTTTGTTACCTTCTCATTAACTTCCCCGTATGGAGTTACTGTTTTATATGTATAACCACAAAAATGGTATACTCAAGTAGGGTATTGTTTTGTTGATCACGCTTGTTGATGTGATATTATTTGATTAATAAAGGAACCATTATTAATATAAGGTATAAAATACATGTGTGAACTAGGTCGAATACACGTGTTCAAAATAAAAAGACAACAGTATATATGCGCTGATTACAAGTTATGAGTTGGTTACCCGCCTATATATGTTTCGCCATTTAGGCAATAAAAATATTTGCAAACACAGCTACTCTACCAGCCCGCCTCCTGTTTATAGTAAATTGGTTTAAAAAAACTGTTCTCAATTTTAACAATGGCGTTTCCCCTATTATGGTTATGTTGTTTGCACAAAAAAAAATAGTTATTATGTCAATATATACCCTTATGCATGACGAAATTTAGAGCCTACTCTGTTATCAAACATTTCAGCGATATGTTAAAGGTTTTCCGGGCGATCATTTACAATATTGGTTCACTACCAGTCGGCAAAAAAACATACAATGAGGTTCATTCTGTACTTTACAAAAACACCCATTTAATATGAGGTTAACGATTTAACGTACAAAAAGTCTATCAAAAACTCTATACTTTATTTAATGTTTTTTTCCTTAACGCCTCTTTGCTTTACTTTCACTTTACTTTCATGGTCAATTAATTCAGATGGTTGATAAACATGCCCATGAAAAAGAAACCTATTTAAAAGGCGATACCTATAATGTTTAATCATGATAAAATCATTCTGTAAAGGCCGAGTTAATGTGTCTCTGAATATTTAGATAAGTCTAATTAATTTTAATAAGGTTAAGATTATGAAAGTGACATGTTAAAGATTATAAATCAGTATATAGAATTCATGTCACAAACACTGATTCAGTAGGTACGAGTGTTATGAATAAACCATTTAGAAGTTTGTCATGAAGCAAACCATATTTGGTGGTAAATGTTCTGAATTAAGAATTCATTCTTCCATTTTAATCATACTCGCAAAAAAATTGTACTGGGTGAGAAAAAACACGTTAATTTATAGTTCATTGGGTTCTTTAAGTGTGGGTTCTATATTTTCAAACTGCTAGACCAGCACTCCGATTTGGGGACTTAAAAGCCAGTGTAAATAAACGAATTTACGAGTATACAGTGTATTCATGAATTAATGTGACGATTTGTCTGCTTCGGGAAGCATGGCAAGGGTTGTTCAAAAGTAATTCCAAAGACCTATACAAAACATGTCAGTTTATTGCAGGCATCAGTATTTTGCATGTACACACCGAACACGTGAATGTTTATTCTTACATTAATCAAATAAACACCTCTAAATATAATATATAAGGACAAATGTCACATTTTACTAGTCCAATAACCTTATGTTTTATCATGGTCTGTAAACAACCACCTGTGAAACAATAACAAATCATAAAGACTAATGCACAACGATCATAAATAACACCTTTTAGAGATAAAACATTTGTATTGACCCTCTTTAAATGCACATGTCGTCAATCAAATATATTATACATATACAAAATGTAATAAAAAAGCATGTCAGGGGAAACATTTTTCTTTATGTGCCAAAATAATTATGACATACTCGTATGAGTAACTTCCAAGCAAAATAGTAAGTTATTACATGTAGATAGTCAGTTAGTTTTGTATCGGGTACTGAGCGCTCTTTAGTTGGTCGCTTTACCAAGGATCCCGTTCCGCACGGGTTCCTATTGCATATGAAGAAAATGCTGTCAATATGCATTGAGTCATCGTATAACAGTATCAACATATATTTTGAATACCAAACTCATTTACTATTGGTCTTTTGTCCCAACCTTTGCCGTGACATCATCATTTCATATTCATTTTATCACCCATTCATGTTCTGGGTATTAAAGCCAAGTTCAAAATCAATGGCATAATGTATAGACCACATTCACTACCCAAAAGAGAGAGAAAGCATATATTGAATAAAAGTGCAACTATAACATGATATTCTCGAAAAATCACATTCACTGTTAGAAAGAATTCAAGTTGATATTTTAAGAGTTAAGAGACGAAAGCAAAGCAGACAATTCTTATTTCCTATTATACTATAGTAGAAAATGTAACAAACGGAGGATAAAATGGAGAAGAAAAGATACGATTACATTGCAAAAATAAAGAATACCGAAGTAGACGACACCTACATACAAGTAGGAAAATCCAAAGTTGGAGTACCTCTTCAACCAACTCATGACTACCAATAGGTTATCTTTAGGGAAGCAAATCTAAACAAGCAAATACGATTCATGTAATAGTAAAATCTTGATATAAAATTTTGGTGAAAGAAAATTGATTTTAGATAGAATGTTTGCATTACATGTAATATTCATGCAATTGGTCTATGGTTTTATAGCTGTAGTCTAGAGTCCGTGCGGCGTACAACTATGCAGTATATAAACATGCTAATAGAAGTTTTACTTCAAAAGATGAGAAATATCAAAGACAAGACATTTCAGCTTTTTATGGCAGTCAGTGTACATGTATTTTACTGAGAAAAAAACTAAATCAGAGTGTACTAGTATTTAACTATTTCGCTAGTCTTAGAACTATGTTAGTGCTTGTAAAAAGATATCGTAGGTCACATAAATGTCAAACCCTAGATGCCATTCCTGCTTTACACATTTAACAAACCTTCCTATGAATCCTCACAATATACTAATTTTTACCATTTTTCATAGTTTAATAGAAAATAAGATATAGTTTATTTGCAAAACATAAAACCCTGGCGGTTTCAGCAAGAACAAAATTATTCAACATATATAATTATAATAGATACATGTATTAGTGACCAGTGTGGACCTTATTTTCACAATTCAATTGAGTGCTATATACCCGGGTTTATATAGTCGACAACGCTGGGAAAAATATCTGATATCAAGAACCATTTTAAGTCTCTCTATTGAATTGAGCTGGTTAAAACCTTTCGATTTTAAACATAAACTCATAAAAAGGGGAAGTATAAAATCTCTATGTCCTGTACTTTATAAGTTGCTTATACATCTAATATCTTATTTAGTTATTTAGTAAACTGTACATGCTTCAATATTAATATGTAAGGTTACACCTTTCAATCAAATGTACATATTTTACCAATGTAGACACTACGGCTTATCAAAATCCGTTGAAAACTCATACATTTAAGGACTGTGTCAACTTAACTACAGATAATGGAGAAGTGATACACGATCCCTGTAATTTTAGGCCAAACATTTAATAGAGTATTTAAGCCCTGGGTATTAGGACTATTAATTTCTTTAGTTGTAACCGTAGAAATCGTAAAGAATTCGTGGAATCCTGTCGAGTTTATTTTGTTACGGAGACGGAATGTTTTGGGATATTTTCACTTTCTTTTTCTCTCTCAAAATTTATTAAAACGAGTACTTTTTATATGTACATAAGATTATTAGTTGGACTTTATTGAATAGTCTGTCCAAATCTTTGCTTACATATAGTCTTTCCATTAAAATACTCAAGATGGAAAGATTATTTTAGTTTTACTCCATTATGTTTGCATGGCCAAATTTTTACATCATTCTACATCTTGTGTATAGTCTTTCCATAGGGTACTGATGATAAAAAGGAACCTCTTTAAACAAGAAGCAAAATTAATCATAATATCTATACGAGTGACATACATGTATGTTGAAAATAAAGCTTATTATATTTTGTACAGGCTTAAATATTGTATTAACTTTTCTGATAAAATCTCTGACAAATGAAAACAAAGAACAAACAAATGGGCACGAATCAAGTTATTTTGCGTAAACTTAATATTATTGTTTGGTGGGAACGCACGTAAGGTTATTTGAATATTTTATCAAGACTTTAATGAAATATTCATTTCCGTGCAAAAAGGACAAAAATCCAATTATATGATTACGGGACCTTGTAATCAAGTATTCGATTTTATCGGTTATTGAAAGTGGTTTGCATTTGTGTTTGTTAAAGAATGTTTTGAAGAAATAATTACAAGCAAGAGGACGCCCAAGCGTTGGGAATTCTTTTAACAAAATGCATTTGCATGAATATGCAAATCTATAATGCACCCAATAAACTTATTCAAACCCAAAAAGGAATCCTTCAAAAGGAATACTTGTACCTTAAACTATTCAATAGTGATCATTAAGCGCGATTGTGGTTTTCGAAAGTCCTTGAACTTATTTTTTTTATTAACTTTGTTTATGTATTTTATAACCATGATATTAAAAAATGGCAAACCTATGTAAAATTATTTTATTAAGTTTCATCACAAGTGAAGTGGAAACAAAATATTTGAGTGAACGATCCTCACCAAGAAAATATCACCCTTTTCGACGCACCTGGGTCTACTGATAGAGTGGTCAGTTTTTGTGGTGGAGGAAACCAGAGTACCCAGAGGAAACCATCGACATTGAGCAGGCAACTGAGGTGGTGTGTGATTTACAAAAAGGACATTCCAACCTGTATATATGATTAGGTTTGGTATGTAAAAATGACAGGGGACACATGTACATGTAAACTTAGAGAAATACATGTAATATGATTTTACGTCAAGATTCACGGTGAAAGTTCAAATTATTTGACTGAAAAAAAAAACATTTATCAATTTATAATAGACATTTTCTGTGCGAAGTCAAAATCTAAAAGATTGCAAGAAAGAGTTGTACAATCTTTGAGAGTAGTAAAAATTGCCCCGGTCCCTTTAAAAAAACACATCATTTATTCTTACAAACTACTGATAGGGGATCAAGTTCCTGTGAAAGTTACCAAAATGGCTGGAGGAAAATGCCATACGTGAAAAAGGTGACTTAACTAACTAAAACAATGTTAAAGCTTTCAAATTGACAACCTGTCCTCATTTTTTATTGAAAATTTACATTTAGACATTTCTACTTTAAATGGCCCCACCACAGCTGCCTAAAGATAAGATAAACTATCTATCTTGATAATGTCTAAATCGATCTCTTTCCATTTATAAATAAAATATGATAAACTGCAAAGTAAATCCCCGATACTAGGTATGAATACTTTGTACAAATTAAAATATTTTCTCTTTTTGATAGAGTTATTATAATAATATTTACAATTGCCAGTAGCTAAATTTGTCTATCCTAAACATAAATAGCCATAACGGTCGTAGGTTAACATATTCATCGTCAAATTGTTTGAATAATTAATGAGAAGATTGTAAAGATCACTTGATAAAAAAGATACCCTTCTCCATGATGATAAAATTTGTTACCGAATATGTATCCAGTAAATGATAAAAACTAAAGAAAAAATAATATCAACTTAATGAAAATATTAAGACTTACGGCAGCTTCCGTCCCGCCATCGTTAGAAAATAAATATGTTGTAATTTATTAGATGACAAGTTTTACATGTATAAATCCAGGTAACAGTTGGCTACAAAAATATTAGACCTGATGGTTGAATTAATATGGAAATAAGTTGGGAACCAGTCACTTTTATTTCACCCCTTTCCAAAAAGGGCGCATGAGCACTTTAAACAGTAGCACGCGACAGGTCAAAGTGACGTTGACGCTTGAAAGCCCAGCTGACAAATCGCTACCTGAGTCATGATTTTACTAAAAATGTACTATGATCAATAAATTCCTCGTTCACCTGGTTTTTATTGACAAAACTAGTAAACAGAAAGAGAAAATTACTTTATTAGGTAATGTTTACGTAATCCGATTAAAAATGCATATAAAATTCCGGTGTAGGCGAGCTTATTTCAACAAAACGCTTTCAATATGACGTTGTAAAGTAAAAAAAAGTCAGTTTCAAATGCTTAACATTTCCAAAATACTTTAAATTTCTGAATGATGTAAAAATGCTTGTTGTAAGATGTATTCTGATTCAAAAGGAAGTTCGATTGAAAAATACAAGGTCACTATGACTTAATCAAGCAGTTTGACCTTGTTTGATATTTTGTACATTCATTAGATTTTCAGATGTAAACTCGTATGTATATCTATGTGGCTCCCGCAGGGTTAAAAACGACCTGCGACCTGGGGGCTTTTTAAGGGCGACTTCCGACCTACACTTCATAAAATCGACCTATGCCAAAAACGACCTGCGACCTCCGCCAAAATATGCCTTTTAAAAGCGACCTTGCTACCTCAGGCCCCTTTTAAAAGCGACCTTGCGACCTGAGGGGGGTACCCTGCGGGAGCCCCATCTATCATTATGACAATTTCGTCCCAATATAATTGAGCTGAAAGTTTTAGCAAGCTATCTGCAAAAGTTTTCCTTCTATAGGTTTAAAACCTGAAAAAAAACGCTAGTTTTTAAACCCCTAGAAGTGGTCATCTGACAGCCTTCATTCTGTAAATGATCCTCTTTTTCTAAATCAGAAGATGGTCAACATGCAGTCACGCATCGTCAAAACCTATATTGACCTAATCTCAACTTCATTTACTTGCTTTGAACAACTTTTACAGATTAGCAGTCTAAGACCAACCATTTTAGCACGTCGACAACAATCTAGCTAAACCGTGAGAGAAGAAAAAGTACATTTATTTTTTAAACAAAAATTAAGCAGTCCAACTGCTAAATTAGTTAACATTAAAATGTGTTGAAGAAAGTCCCGTACAACTTCTTATCAACATAAATAAATTTACATAGTGACACCTAGTTTGGGTCTAATTTAAGAACTATCATGATGATAATCCTTCTACTTCAAAACTTCGTATTTATTTGTAGTTTTCTTGGACCTGTTATTGGAAAAGCTGACTCTTTACGTATGTATTATGTAGATATACATGTAGCTAGTATGAGGCATTCTATTTGAATAAATTTATTCCATTTTTTGTGAATTAAGTTCACAAATTTGATAAAAGATTGAAACTAGATTGAGATTGAAATTCCGTATTTCTTTTAGCACATGACACGATGTCTTCATTTTTCATTCAAGTTAGCATTTTCAATTGTTTATTTTTTGGACACACATTGTTGTGGTAAAACTTGTAATAAAGAAGCAAATTACACTTTAATTATTTTTTTAAAAAGTCACTGTTATGTTTATTCTTATATTTTAAAATAATCTTTCTTTTTCCTTTTAAAGAGTCGTACAATGTTGAGCAACACAACGTGTCGATATCTGGAATCTCCTCCGGTGCTGCCATGGCGACACAGATGCACGTGATACATTCGGCAAGCTTCATGGGAGTTGGTCTTATTGCTGGAGGTGAGAACATTTGAATAACCAGGAGTATAGAGAGAATATTGCAGAAACAATAACAATTGATATATGTTCATGTATACAAATGTATACATGTATATATTAACATTGGGTTGGTAGACATCTGACAAAATTTTGTGGACTGTTTAGATCAGTCTGTATTTGTTTTCAATTGGAATTTTTGTCATAGTTCCAAACAATTATTAGTTTAGATCAAATGAATATTGGGAACGTCGTATTACCTTTATACATCTGGTGGAATAGATCCGTGGCTCCGTCTTCGGGTGGATCCTCTTTTCTCGGCTGTTTCGGCGCTGTCCAGTACAACCTCCAGAGGTGCGCGGACTGGGGTGATCAGTTCCCAGCCCGGGACCACTTGGCTTTCTATCACCACTCAACAGTTGCTGTTCTTCCACAGGTCAGACCTCCTTCTCCACAACCACATGGATGTCGTCTCTGTCTCTCTACACAGACATCCTATCAGTTTTCTTCCCTCTGCTCCAATTATTCCCATGGCTCTCAGAGCTCTCCACACTGACTGCCCTGCAAACCCTCTACATCCTACTTCTACAGCAAAGTACCAGACCTTCCATCCATTCTGTTGACAGTCTTTCACCAAATCTTGATACTTCAGGGTTTTCCGCTCATATGCTTCCTCAATTCATTCTTCCCATGGTACAGTTAGTTCCAAAAGGATTACTTTGTTAGTGCCGACCAGATAACAATGTCAGGTCTTTTGTTGGGTACTGCTATTTCAGGAGGAAATTCCATTCTTTGCTTCAGGTCTACCTTCATCTGCCAATCTGCTGATGTCCCCAAAAGACCTTTTCCTTCAACACTAGCTTTTTGTCCTTTCTTACCTTCTTTCACAAGGTTGACAAATCTCAAGCCTGCTTTGTTCTTTCCATTTTTCTTGATACTTTTCTCAAATGTGTCTGCCAATGTCGCTAGTACTCTATCATGTCTCCAAGTGTACCTTCCATATTTTAAGCCTCTGAACATGCTGAAAGTATATGTTCTAGATTAGCTGGTTTGCCACAGAGTTCGCATCTTGGATCCTCTGTCAACTCCCATGTTGCGAGGTTAGTTGGACTTGGTAGAACGTCATACACTGATTCTAACTTAAACTGCAGTCTAGATGGTTTCATATTCCATATATCATTCCATCCTAGCTTCTATATATGCCAATACTACTGAAGCTCCTTGGTCCACCCTTAAATAACTGTTTGCTGTTGTTTCCACCCCTTCAACTTTCGTCATTGGAACATCATACACCAGTAATGGCCAGAGCAAACGTGGTAGTATCCCATGTTGGTATTTCCAGGCTTTATTCCCAGGAAGTCTGCTTTTATCCACTGTTTTCATCCAGTCGTCAAGTTGACTGCAAGTTTCCCTCACATTTTGCTGGTCAGATAGTGAGTCGTGAAAGAACTTTCCCAAACACTTTACTGGTTTCTCTGTGACTGTGGTATTATCTCTTCACCAATCTTGAACCTTTCCTCCATAACTTTTCCCTTCTTAATCACAAGGCTTCTTGATTTACTCGGTTTAACCTTCATTCTTGCCCAGGTGATGGCTGTATCTAGCTCCTGAAGTGTCCACTTGGCTTCTTTAACTCTCTGTGTGGTAATCGTCATATCATCCATGAATGCTCTTCCCGGTGGTTGCCGCACTCCTGACTTCATTCATGGACCTCTGCTCTTTTTGTCAACTGACTTAACTATCATATTCATTGCTGCTGAAAACAGGATAACTGATATTGTAGATCCTGTGACTATTCCAACTTCAAGACGTTGCTAAGCTGTTGTAAAATCCTGACCAGTGAATCTCAACTGGAGGTGGTCAAAATGAAAAGAATCCGCATCTTTTCAGGTACATGGTATCTTTGTCATGTCAATTCTACTAGTCTGTGTTGAACTGTCCCATAGGCATTTGCTAAATCCCACCAGCTGACTGCAAGTTTCCCTTTTGATTCTTTTGCTTCTCGTATTATCTGTGTCATGTGCTCTATACAGCCTGATACCCGTGGTATTCCTTCTTTCTGCACGGCTATGTCAATATACTGGTTCTCAAGCATGTAATGTGTCATTCTCTGAGCTAAAATTGCGAGGCATATCTTTCCATCCACATTCAGAAGTGATATAGTTCTAAACTGCTTAAGTCCTTCTGGTTTCTCTTCATTGGGAATAAAGCAACCTTCTGCCTTGTACCAACTGTCTGCCAGCCGACCTCTCCTCTTATCAACTTCCATAGACATGATAGACGCCTTTTCAATCTCGGGCAGTTCTTGTAAACCTTATATGGCACTCCATTTGGTCATTTTGGCAGCTCTTGCTTTCTATAACTTCCTTCAACTTGGGTAATGACTCGTCTAAGGGTTGATCTGGCTCTTCGGGTTGTATCAACTGTTCCCACTCTCCTAGCTCTTCTTCCCTGTTTGGATCACTGTGCATCTCCTTCAAATACTTTTCAACCTCTTCCTTACTAGCCTTCAGCTTTCCTGATCCTTTGCTTCCTAGCATAGAAAATAAAGAGATGTGGAATAAGTGTACGCGACACAGCCCACAATTAAACGGCAATTTAGAAAAACCACAATGGACAACCGCCAGCAGCCTTCAACGAGGCCATTTGGCACTGCTCGCGGTTGTGCAATTGGCCCATGGTCTAAATAAGATGCATATAATTCAAATCCAGCCCTGAAATAGTCACAGATAGACCCCCTTCTTAAACAAGGAACAGAAAACATCAAAAAGACAAGTACAAACGAGAACTTTGTCAAAGATTCCTGGCTTAGGACAGGCACATGTAATATGTGGCGGGGTTAAACTAGTTTTTTGGGCCCAACCTTCCCCCTATCAATATTCCTAGACAAAGCACAAAAACTAAACACACAATAAAAATCAAATCGATCAAAGTCCAATTCTACTAGAGAGAACCTAAGACAAAAAACAAGAACAAACAGAAGGACGGTAAAGGAACTCTCTATAGAACACTCGCTGTTACTGACAGCTAGCTGAGAATCATCAATCGACTGATGTAAAAAAATCAAACGTATCGATTTTAAATCCGACACAACACTTCAAACAATAATGATTTAGTGACAGTCTTGATGTGAACTGGAAAGGATCTGCAGTAAATCTTGCTCTTGCTCTGTCTCGCTATTTTCTGCGGCGCCGGCTTCTCTCTGCTCTTTTTGTTATCTTTAGTTTCTCTCTAATCATATCTCTTAACTCTGAAAGTGCTGGCTTCTCTTCTTCTGTTGCCTTCTTAAACTGCTTTTTTGAGTTGCCGTAGGTCTTGTCTCATCTTGCTATTTCCCTTTTCTTCTGTTCTTCTTTCCCTCTTTCTTTGTTTTTTTCTTTTTGTTCTACACCAAACCTATCCAGACCCATACTGTAGATAATTGATGTATTGGCTCTATCTTTCTATCAACACTGCCTGGTAGTGTTTTATTCAAGACGGCATCCGCATCTACTTGTTCCCAATCATTTTTGGCATTACTGTTTAGCCATTTTATCTTCTTCTTCCTGACCTCCCTGTCCGTGCTTTCTTCTGTCTTCCGTACCTTATTGGTTGTAGTTCTCTTCCTCTCTTTCCTGTAAAATGTAATTTCTGTTTTAGTTGAGGCAAACTGTTCATATTTTTCTACCAATATAACCTGGATAAACATGAGCATTTTTAAATAACTTTCATTTATATTATTTTATTTTTCATTTCCTTTACAGTTCCATTTGCATGTTCAGGTGGTACCATTGCTGGATCACTTGCATGTATGTCCACACCGAGCTTGGAATCTGTTTCTTCCATGATTGTTTTGACAAACTCTGGTGCATTGTTTGGAAACGTTGACGGAACGTCGCATATGAAGAATGATAGAGTCTATATATTTGCTGGAAAATCAGATTCCGTTGTTCGCCCAGGTATTTTAAATCTTCAGGCATAAAAGATGCACTTCATGCATTATATTATAAGGGATGACACTGTAATACTTCGCCGAAGAGTGATCATTTTGAATAGTAGCAATAGAACAACGTGTATTTGTTTTTTGACGAAAACAGCCTATTCGTACATGAAAGTTGAATTACAATTAATAGCACACATTTTAAACAAACACGACTGTAAGATAGGGACTCTAAATAACGAATTATCAAAAATCATCCAACTTTCGATCTTCAATTAATCCTTGATAGAAACTACGCAAAAAGTCACAAATATGGGAAACATATCTTTTTGGAACGGCAATAAATCTTTGTATCAACAGTATGGACATATAAAGTTCGGATTGCTGAATTGAAAGAACTACAATTGATGTCAAATTAGAAAAAAAAAGTCTTTAGTATATAAGATGGCATTATGTTGTTTATAGAGCAAATAAATTCAAAAACAATCCCTTGGGAATGCAAAATTGGCTTAAAACTTTATTAAATAAAGGTTATGAAATGGATATTTTAGTAAAATCTTTGAATTTAGTCTTCTTTGGTAAAAATATTGATAATTTGATACTTACTTTAAAATGTTAATTACCTTTTTATTACCTTTTTATACTTATGTCATTTTTGAGCATTACAGCGGTCAAGTGTGTCGGTTTTGTGTGATGATGCATCATCAAATCAAGTGTTTGACGTGTTGTGTCGGATTTAAAATCGACATACTTGATTTTTTTACATCAGTCGATGGATGCTTCTTAGCTAGCTGTCAGTAACTTCGAGTGTTCTCAAGAGAGTATCTTTACGTCCCGTTAATTACCTGTTGTCCTTTTGTCTCAGATACTCTCTTGTTGAATTGAACTTCTATCGATTTGATTTTTACTGTGTGTTAGTTTGTGCTTTGTTATTGATTATCATTAGGGGGAAGGTTGGCGCCAAAAAACTAGTTTAACCCCGCCACATTTTAATGTGCCTGTCCTAAGCCAGGAATCTTTATCAAAGCTTATGTTTGTATTTAGTCGAATTTTTGTTAATTGTTTTTTGTCAAGAAGAGGGTCTTTCAATGCACTTTGGGATTGGGCTTGAATCATATGTATTTTATTTTCAATCCAGGGGCCAATTGAAAAACAGCGAGCAGCGACCGCTGGTCACATTGAAGGCTGCTGGCTGTTTTCCATTGTGGATATTTAAAATATACGTTTATAATGTAGGTTGTGTCGCGTACACTTATTCCACATCTCATTTTCTTCTATTCATTTCTGTTCACAGGTAACGGACCTAAAATACAAAGCTTTTACAGTCACTACACATCACAAGCAAACATTAAAACAGTGCTTGACCAGAATGCTGAACACTGTATGGTAATATGGTTTGAATTATTATTTTACCCGTATCATTACTGGCTTGCTTTTTTCGACAGTTACATGTATCAAAACAAAATAAGAAGCGATATTGTGCTCATTGCTTTTTTTCAGATTAAGTTTTGTGCTGTCAGTCATATCATTTTTTTAATGAATGTGCATATTGCAAACAGTCAATCTTGGAAAAGTTTTTAAACTTGAGGACCAGAAATTCATCATTATAAAATAGAAATCAGACAGGTTTTTTTTACGTTAACTCATTTGGATTCTCCTTTTTATTAAACTACAGTTTAAGAGTGTTTTTTTGTTTTGCCTTGTTGGTGAACTATTGGTAAAAGTTAGACTTTGCTTATATAAGTGTAAGTAGACAATCTTCAATGCCTAATCTTTGTCATGGGCTTGCTAAAAGTAGACCTGTTTACTACACACATTTAGTATTCGCATATAAAATTAAGATGTTGAATTTGGCAGCATATTAACATAACGTTTTATTTTCTCTAGCCAACAGATAATTACGGAGGGGCGTGCAATGTACTCTCGACGACCAACTTCATCAATAACTGTGGCTATAACGCTGCGTATGAATTGCTTAACTGGATTTACGGTGGCTTACGGGTATGACATTTATGTAGCTTTTTTTCATATTGTTGGGTTTTGGTCAAATCGTTGGTAATTAGTCGAGAGAGAGGAATAACGCATTTGAAAACTTTAGACCAGTCATTCTAGTTGAATAGTTCCCTGTCTCGTAGGATTTTATGAAAAACAGAAACATAAAAACCATAGAACATAACATATATATATTTTGGTAAGTGCATATCTAGTTTTGGGAAAAAAATACTTATAAACCAAAGATATATTTGCTACAGATTTTTAAAACACCATGAGCTGTTTCCCTTTTTTTATGTTAATCAATTAAAGGGACACTTCTTATAAATATGAACTAAGCGTTGGTCAAGTCTTCAAAGCAATTAATGAGATGAATGTTCTTTGTTTTGGTTGTGTGCTCTACTGTGATGATCGCCTAACATTTCCTATGATTTTAATTCGAATGAATCTTATACTGTTATCAGAGGACGGCTTAAACACCATTAATACCTGTTTAACCCAATAATTCTTTTGAAATGCGTGTCTTTGGTAAGGACCATAGTGCTTTTGACTTTGTCGGCTCGTTTCTCGTTGTCTTATTGTTAAATATTAAAAGGTCAAATCAACCTTGCACTACAATCTCTACAATGTTTAATGTCGACGCATACAATATGTATAGTGACATATAAAACAATCTATTAAGCGAATAAATAAAAAAAAAGAATCGCTGATTAGTGACATCATATTGCGGAAACAAAATTATTTGACTTCTTATCTTCCAGAGACCAGATAGTAACTTACAGCTTCGAGGAGAGGTAAAAATTATTGAAATATGAAACTACTTCAAAAGGCAATGTATATTCTTTTTTTTTATTTCGCGCAAAAGTGTAATATCTTTAAGTTGTGAATTGATTATCTTTTTTTCGCTCGAGTTAGAATAAGATAACTTTGTTAAGGAAGCCAAACTGTGCATTTTTTGCTGACTTTCAGTGGGTGAGTGGGTGAGTTCTGTTGGTGTTTTATGCCCTTTCAACGCTAGCTTATATTATAGTTATTTAAAGGCGATGAGCATGAAAATGAACATGAAATGATGATGATGAGAAATGAAAAATGGGTATGGGGGAACAAGGAACAGTACACTTTGAAGAACCACGGGAAAAGGAGAGAGGTGGTAGGGCGAAAAATCTAGCCTATGTGGTGCACTATTTGGGTGTTCACAAAGGGATCTTTCACGCGTGCACGAAGAATGGCGCTTTCTATACACGTTGGCCCACTATGGTCGGCGGTCAATGTTTCCGTATTCTAGACCTGACAAACCCCGCGGACGAAAGCCACCATATTCAGCCACCTAGGGTACACACTTGGTCGCTCTGTGGGCTGAGCACTGACCCGACGTCAGAATAACAAGATCCTTAGTCGCCTTTTACGACAAGCTAGGCTCTACTGCGGGCCTATTCGCCTCCCGGGCCCCGCACGGGACGTTTACTTGCAGAACTGTTGTATATGAAAAGCTAAGAAGGACAACTCTGATTAAAATTTTGTCATTATTTTTTAGTTAAAGTCATTTGACCAGTCTGAGTTTTTCTACTTTGCATCTGCCTCAACCTATGGATTTGATACCTATGGATATGTTTACGTTCCGTCGGGGTGTACCGATAAAAGGACAAGTAAGTCAATTGATATAAATTGGGATTGTGGTCTAGAAAATTTGTCATTTTGTTGGCTCCAAATTAAGTGGGGTTTTTTTTACTTAGGAGGTGGCATCCTCAATAAATTTAAGCTTATTAGTATGTTTTTTGCTAACCAGTTATACGCATAATATCATTGCTTAAAGGGGATTTCTAAATCACACCTAGTAAATTTACAAGATGAACATTTGAAAACCCTTGTTTAAACTTCCTTGCATGTACAAAAGTAAACATTGTCAAAAACGCATTTAAAATTGTTTCTTCATGTTTGTAAGAAGCAAAGAGGCACCAGTGTGGCATTCGAGTATCAAAAGTCCGAAAGGGCAACGACAAAACCGGTAAACACGAACAAGAACAGCACGAAGAAACACAAAACACAAAATCAACCTAACAGAAATTATGATTTTGTCTTTAATGGCCATTTTTGGTGTTTGTTTTTCGTTTTAGAATGTAAACTTCACATTGCTCTGCATGGTTGTAAGCAAGGCAGGTTTGTACACTGAAATATTCTGTCAGAGTAGCTGACACTATGTTTTTACCTAATTTGGTAGCGAGATGAATTTGTATGGTTTTTTTATTTAAAACGCAATGTCATTTTAATCTTGGTAGAGTATACGAGGTTTATTTAAGGACATTTAAGACAGACATACAACCTTAAAGAACATAACAAAACTACAAAACTTGGAGGATCAATCTCAAATGCCCATGAGAAAAGACTGAATAAGGAAGACATACCGGCGAATTTGAAGATCGCGATGGTCTTAAAAAAAAGCAACGAGGCGCCAATGGGGCACTCATATGTCAAAGGTCCGAATGGGCACCGACAAAACCAGTAAACACGAACAAAAACAGCACGAATAAACGAAATAAACCACAAAAAACACAAAATCAACCGAACTGAAATCAACAAAGCGAACTCGAGTCGTCACGAGAGTGAACACAGGTGCTTCTGACGAGTAAGCAGTTTCTGCTTGCTAAAGCACACCTGTCGTGATGCCAATTTCTAATTCAGGGTGTCAAATCACATAGAGGAAGACAAGAAAACGCTATGACAAACCAATATCTGCAATTACCTAGGAGATAGAAATCCCATATATGTCTATGACTTAAGCTAGGGACACGCATTTCAAAAGATATGGTGGTTTAGACAGGGTTTTTTGGCACTAAACCGCCCTCTTTCATGGCAATCTTAGGATCCAGTAGTAACACAAAAGACAACACATGCAGTGATATGTAGTGGTTTTATATTTTTGTCCGTAAACAATCCCAGAACGTTAGCCTGAAAAGGCCCAAACAAATTTGGTAAACATACAATCATGATCACACACAAATCAAACATTCAACATACATAAAAATCACAAATATCAACTACAATTGTAAACCACAATCAGCAATGAGAACTCAAGACGAAATGATAGTAAACTCACGGTGTTTGGAAGATTTAGCAGGATTTGCTCTTAACGTTGCAAAAAATCTAATTTATAAAAGTGTTGGACAATACGGTAAAGGACGACAGTGCTTTATGTAAAACCAACATATTTGCTCAACTGAAAGATAGAAATCCCGTTTTTGTCTTCGAGCACATTAACGGCTTCATAACCTTACGGGGTGATATTTGCTCAAACTGAACTATTTCACCCACCTGTTGGGTTGTCTTTGACCAAAAGAACAGGCCTATAATTTACAAGTTTTTCACCATATTGAAAAAAAATTATTTCAGACATGACTTAAACGATGAATATGTAAAACATGCTGGTTATAACGAAGTTGGAGAGGCAAACAACATCATTATACTATATCCTCAAGCTGTACCCAATGCCCTGACGAATCCTAACGGGTGTTGGGACTGGTGGGGATTCACTGGATCATATTTTGGTAGGTGCATTTATATTGAATGTTACAAAAATGACTATAACGCAAGGTTTAATCAGTACATCGTACATTTGTCATGTTGAAGAATGCAAACAAAGCTATGAAATTGTCTGCGATCATTTCAAAATGTTTACACTATAGGGTTCTTTCTACCCCAGGCAACATTTAAGTTGATTATGTTCATTACATGTATTTTGTGTTTTTAATTTAACTTTTTTTGTTTTGCTTTATTGTGATATGCTCCGCTTTTTTTTCGTTTACAAACTTAAGACCAGAGCGCCTCTGAAGAATCTTCAAAAGAAGAAACGCATGCATGCCGTAAAAAAATGTTGCCTAGAACTTCAGTGTAGCATTTTTGATTAGTAATTACATGTATACGTACTGTTAGATTTACAAAAATGACCTTAAAGATTTTCTGTGCGCCGGTTGGCGCCTGTGTTAGCTAAAAACAAAACAACAGGTATCAAAATCAAATTTTTAAAAACCATTTAAAATTCAATTTTGAAGAAGTATTTTTTTATTATGAAACATGTAAACACCTTTTTTTCCTATTTCAGCCACCAGAAGTGGATACCAGATAACAGCATTGGACAGAATGAGAGGACGTGTTCTTGGACATTAAATTTTAAGATTTACATGTGATTATTTTAATCATTATTGTATTGAATTAAAATGATAAAAATAATAAAATGACTAGAAATGAAATTTCGTCCACATCTAATACAACAAAAACGATATAGTTGATCACTTTTTATGTATGAATTATCAATGTTTGGTACGCTGCATTTTTACACCCTGTCAATTCAAAATTGGTGGTGGGTTAAAGTGGCCGTCTCAGTACAACATTTTCCATAACAACAATCCAGTATCCTTCGAAAAATAAATATTTTTCCGCGCTCACAAAACCAAGCCCTCCTCCCTTTTTCAAGGTAAATTGTCCGTCCCTTAATTCATAGTAATGGTGATCGACTTTCTTTGAGGTACAGGTGATTGAATATAACAATGTGCTGATGACTATCGTGGTGGCGCATTTGTCGTATACATTTATTATAAGTGTAGTACATCACTTTCCCAACCTTTTCTCTAAGGATACATCCAACATTCCCACCATGATAAGCTTATTTTACCGTCAAACTCATTTGTGATTTCTTGATTTGGGCAAAAAATCAGTAATTATTATGTACGAGTTCTTATATCTTCTTCGCCAACAGGTGGATTTGACTTATTTAACAAGTTGCAGCAAGTTTAAACAACAGACTGTTTTCAATTCACTTTCATTTGTATTGACAATCGCGTTCCTCATATCAGTTTGGTCATCCAGTTCTGAGTTGTTCTTGATAAATTTAGTGTCTCTTGCCAGTTGGTTTTCCTTTGTTTTAACGGACTCTGGGATCATAATGTCTATTTTGGCACTTCTATATCCCTATTATACTGAAATTGATATTATTTTGGTTCTATACTGAATAGAAAATAATGAGATGTGGAATAAGTGTACGCAACCGTAGCCCACAATCAAACAGCAATTCAGAAAAACAACAATATACAACCGCCAGCAGCCTTCAACGAGGCCAGTAGGCGCTATTCGCGGCTCTGTAATTGACCCACGGTCTAAATAACATGCATATATAATTCAAATCCAGTCCTGGAATAGTCACAGATAGACCCCCTTCTTAAACAAGGAACAAAAAACATCAAAAAGACAAGTACAAACGAAAGCTTTGTCAAAGATTCCTGACTTAGGACAGGCACATATAATATATGGCAGGGTTAAACTAGTTTTTTGGGCCGATATTTCCCCCTATCAATATTCCCAGACAAAGCACAAAAACTAGAAAAAATGTGTACTGTTAGATAAGAAATTTTTTAATGTCAGCCTTATTTACCCTTGGCCATTAGTTAGAGACCACTTACTTTTTATATCAAGTACCATTTTAGATTTGTAATATTGGCAAAACTTTAAAGCATAGGTAGTAATTTCCAAGTAAAGTACTAATTTTATAACATTTTGAAGACAAATTTATCACTGCATATTAAAAACATTCATATAGTGCCATTTGATTCCAGTTTGAAAAATGAGGACAAAACCCCAAAAATCTGATGCAAAAAAATGTTTGAATTTAAAAGCTCAACAATGCCTGGTGTAAAATGCTAGCATGTTGAAACCTTTTGGAAGATAGAGGAAGGCATTTGTTGACATGAATTCGGCGCACTTTGTTAGAAATGAACAAGACATTGACACTTCCGGTTACTTTTCTAAAATTGACTCCTATTAGCATACACAATGATGGAGGTTGTTACTTAAGGCATTGGTGATGGTTTAAATGAAAGCGTTACTTATCTCGCTTTTAAAACACAATTTTGGGTTAAATTCGTCAATTTTCACCCTAAATTTATTGCGAATGTGCAGCCAGGATCACATTTTCTTGTTATGCTTGGTCCCGTTTAGGTCATTATCAGTAAACCTCTCGACTAACCAAAAATGATGACAATAGGATACACAATTTTTGACAAGATTTGGACAAAAAAGATGAAAAACCGTCATTTATGTGAACAATCATTGTCCTGCATGACCACGTACGGTATTTAGTGACTTTGACATGATAAAAGCACAACAAATAGTGAAAAAGGCTTATTTCTAGAGATTTTACTAGGTAAAACTGTAACAAAGGAAAACATCCCAAAGAGGTTTATTGCCAGAATGAGACCAGAACATGGTGGATTTACTACAAATATTCCATATTTTCACTAGCAAGTTTTTTAGGCGTTTTTGATCTTTAGCACTTCCGGTCGCACATTAATGTTAAACGTGTTTCTTTATGGTCATATGCTTGCCATAGAATTTTAAAATTGTGCTCCATAACTTTTAAACAGCTAAATACCTACAAATCATTCAAAAACCTTAAGGTAATGATATACAATCATGAAATGTGTTCCTTAAATGAAAAAAATCAGTCCACTATATACATGGAGACGGACAGTTTAAAAAGCGAACCAAACTTGTTTTTTTAAGCATAGGGGTAGCATTTTTGCAACGGGTATTTAAATATCGGAACTTGCATAAATTTGAATATTTTATGGGTAAAAGTATACAATATATATGAATATCTAAGTACAACATCTTGCTTTATATAAAGTAATAATTAACATATTTTTTTATTCACTCAAACTTGGTGTTCCCTAACTTATGGCCAAGTGTATATTAATATGCTACACATAAACTTTGGATAAAGAATACTACGAATTCTAGTGAAAAGATTTTGTCAGTGCTTAGCCCATAGAGCGACCAAGTGTATAACTTGTTGAACCTTGTCCGTGGGGCTTTTCATGTCTCTAATGACGTTACGCACAATATTGGTGTTACCTAACGTTGTAAACACGTTAAACAAAGAAAAAAGACGTCGTGTTCAATGTTTCAACGTTTTTAACTATGTGCAAAGCAGTTTCATTTTAAATTTAACATATACAAATGTATTAGCAAAAAATAATTAAAGCTGAAATGCTTTTCTAAGCCTCGTCTTATTTACGAACAATATGTTTTTGGTTTTTTTTTCAGTTTCTTCAAAATCTCTTTACGTAAAGTACTAGTAGCTTCTGTTAATTCGACTGTGTTTTTCATGTAATGAAAGAATGAGGGCAGGCAATCATCTGGCTGCGACACACACAATTCGAGTTTGTTCGACCGCTATTTCGTCCTATTTTTTTTTTGCCATTGCTAGCTGAAGATTTTATAAACTTTAATATGGGTCCCAGGCCGGGAATAGACCCTTAGCAACACTTACCTTCTCGGTAAAAGTAAACTTATTAGCCACGTTCCCCATGTATAATAAAGAACACTACTGCAGGTCTTGGTAAGAATAGGTCCGTAAGATCCCATGTAGTAGACTAATTGCCCGACAATACTCATCACTCAATTTTCTTGTTGCTGTCAACATTCGTAACCGACAGAGGCCATATGTCCACATCCCATTTATAAGGTATCTCACCTTCACGATCCTTCCTGACGCTGCCTAAAAGCGACAACCAACTATAACTTTAAAAATCGCTGGACTAAGCGCTTCATCAGGGACGGACCATTTAACTTAAAGGGGGGGGCTTGGTTTTTTTCGTTTTGGTAATTTCTTTTTTTAATTTCTAAGCATAGCGACAGATTGTTTTTTAATTATTATTAGAATTATTTTATAAAGCAGAAACCCTTCCCTCTGCTGCATTTTTTTTTCATAACAAATCACGTAGGATTCCTTGATGTGTGAAATTCGTTACATATTTTGGCAATTTAATGGGTAATGAACACAACTGACCGAGAGTTCACTAAGCTGGTTTTATACCCCAATCAAATAAATATCGTCTAGCCAGGCAGAGAAAAAGTAACCTTAAAGTAGTCCTGAAATAGTCACAGATAGACCCCCTTCTCAAAAAGACAAATACAAAAAAGAGCTTTGTCAAAGATTCCTGCCTTTACGACAGGCACATATAAAAAGTTTGAGGGTTAAACTAATTTAACTAGATTTTTGGGCCTGACCTTCCCCTATCAATATTCCCAGCCAAAAACAAAAAAATTAATACGAAATAAAAATCAAAGCGATCAATTCCACTAGAGAGAATCTTAGTAGACAAAATACAACAAGAACAAACGAACGGTAGAGGAACTCTCAAAATTGATGTGTAATTTTCCGGTTTTCTAATTGGCGATTTTTCCCGATCATATTTCTACATGAAAGTCTATAATTCAAACCATTTTGACGAAAACGGGGCGTTAAAAATGTAAAAAAAAAATACTCTTTTAATTTCACAAAACTCATTTTGATATCGAGTAAGGCTTTCGTACAATGGATTATATATAATTGACATTTCTTTTATTTTCTCCCGGTTTCTGTTGTTGTGCATTGATAATGGTTTTGGTAATTTTTGTTGTTTCGATACGATAATTTAAATCACAAAAATAGAAAACCAATACAATACAGAATCTTGATTTTTTTTTCTTCGCTCGACAAAACATATCCCGTTTAAATGTCTTACCAAAACCAAAATCTGAGTGAATCTTGGCAAGTTTCGCTCATTTCTCGTGATCTCCTCCAGGTGAGGCTTAAAAGGTGTGATAGCAACCAGACATATATCTGAATCGCATAGTTAGATATCTAAAAACTGAACAACATTTTCGCTTATCGCTTGTGGTTCCCAAATATAAATGCTATAGTCGGCAACCAGGCATTCTGTGATGGCAATTTGGCATACAGCCGAGTTTTACACAATTGCTGTTAATTGCAAAAATCTATTCCCCCGATTCGCATCTACTTGTATATTTAACTTGGTTGCAATTCCAAAATTATCTTTCGCAAATTGAATATTTTGAAAAATTAAATTCTGACTGTGCAGGAAAATAACACAAAGCCTCCCTTTCAATAAAGTTTTATAAATGATCGGTCCCTTATTTTAATAAAAGGACTGAGAAAAAGTAGGTAATCATGAAGATCAACTTAATTTCCATTATTTTTTTTCTACGGCAGATAATGCAAGAAACGACAGATCTGGAAACAAATCTACATGTAGCTAAAAGTATAGCGACAGTTTGTAACAGGAATTTGCTTTTGATATTTAATATGAGGTGATGAAAGAAAATTTGAAAAATTAAGTCCATACTTATTTCTGCCCATAACTTGATATTTTGACAGCACAATTCGTGCTTTAGAATTAAAAAAAAATATGAACAAAAAATGAGAGCCACGGCTCACAAATAAATACTCCTGCTCTTTTAACACCATAGAGATCAATTTTCAAAATAGCTGATCTAGGTTCTACATAGATCAATTCCAAGAAATACAACAAAAAAAATCAACCAAGGCGTCAAAGAGGAGTAGCAGACACAACATCGTAACCGCCATTTAAGCCCATCGACATGATAAATGGCTATGGGAGACCCCCATAAAATCGACAAAATAAAAAAAAAAGTGAATAGGAAGTGCACATCTACATTGTAAAGACAGATTCCCTGAAAGTTTGAATAAAATTACCAAGGTGTCTAAGGGAGAGTAGCGAATACATCATGGTAATCACCCTTGGATCAATTACCAAAAAAAAATCTTGCTTTCTTCGTTAAATATTTAGAAATCATAATGCAAGATTTCAATATCGATATAGTATTAATTATACCCACACTCGTAAGAGAGGGGGCTATATTGCAATCACCTTGTCCGTCCGTCTGTCTGTCCGTCTGTAACAAACTTTCGTAACAGATTTCTCAGCTTCTACTGAAGGGATTGATTCCAAATTTTGTATACTGCTTTATCATGATGAGTTGTATCGTGCCTCCCCATTCCAGGTCAGTCGCACATCCACTTCCTGTTTTCTGAGCCGACTTTGTCTTTTTTAAGGGTTAAAAATAGGCAATTTTTCGTAACAGATTTCTCTGCTTCTACTGAGGGGATTAATTTCAAATTTGGTATACAGCTTAAGCATGATGAATTGTATCGTGCCTCCCCTTTCCAGGTCAGTCGCGCATCCACTTCCTGTTTTCTGAGTGGTCGAGTGGGGGTATCCTTAGCACGACAAAGTGCAATCCCTTGTTTTGTTAAATTTAACTTTCCTATTAACTCTTCAGGAAGGGCATTACATAAAGAAATGCATGGTATCTTCTAAAATGTTTCCAAGTCGACATCTCGTAACAGGTCACTCGAAACAGGTGCGTTTCGATAAGTAGCAATTTTTATTGAATTTCGGAGGAAAAGAATGAGTTCGACTGTAATTATTGTATGAGTACTTGAAATTTGTTGAAATTTGAATAGTCTTTCCTGGGAAGGATGACAAACCATCGATTACTAGTATTAAAGTTTACATGCGTTGATCTGTTGGAATAAAACATGATTTTTTTCCTTTCTTAAAAAAACGCATAGCATATTTTCGTTTATAAAATGAGGGAAAGAAAAAAAATAGCCCACCTATTCATCATTTATTTGCACCAGTGGAATACACCAACTAGCCACACCGTAGAAAATATGCCTTTTGAAAGAAAATTTTGTATATGGATTTAGCTTTTAAGAATTTATGTTAGGTACAAGTTGTAACGTTGGTAACTTTTACAGTGCCTCTTCGAGTCCCGTCAAATTGTAAACGTCAAAAATATGGGTGTGGGACATTTGACTAGACAAGACAAAGATTATTGCTCTTTGTATTTGAATTTATGTGTCCAATTTAAATATTCTGACTATTATTAAAAAGAGTAGGTCGTGTATTTTTTGTTTATTCAAAAAAATGTTTTGCATGCGTTTAATCTGAAATTACGAATACGCATCAAAGTTGCACGCGTTTGTGAAAAGTTAGATTTTTCAAATATGGGACATTTTACTAGACATCAGAAAATTGACGCTTCTCGGTAAATTTAGCCACAAACAAAAAACTAAGTCTTACACTTTTTATTTGTGTATATGTAATGTATGTCTGATGGCTAGAATTTAATCATTCTTTTTTCTTATTATTTGAATTACGCAGGTAATATGATGTTCGAATATTTCATCCATACTGGGACATTTTGTTTGATTTTGACTTCTTTGATTTTTTTCAAGTGGCAAAGAAAAACGTAAAAGAATATTTGTATAAAATCTTTTAGTTATAATGCCCGAATCCAAATGTAAAATTGTGTATGCATTGGGGCAAAAATAAACTTATGCCTACATCTTTTGTAACGCGGGACATGGAAAAATATGACGTTACTCTCTATTTAAAATGCTTATATATTTAAACGAGCAAGTTTAAGGCATTTATTTTTTGATAACTGTATACGGTTGAAAAATCCCCTTTAAATGATGTATAACACATACCTAATCTTCTAAAATCAGTCCGGAAAAATTAGCAAAAACACGTTAAGCTTGCTTTTTTTACAAAGTGACACCAGTATTGTGCATAACGTCAATACGACAAGCCTGACCGCTGACCATAGTGGGCCAACGTGTGTGGGGAATGCCACGCTCTTATGCACGTAGAAGATCCATTTGTGGAACGCCAAGTAGTGAACTACATATGATAGGCTTAATAGGCCCCTATCCACATCTCCAATTCTTGTGGTCTTCAAAATTTACTGCTTCTTTATTTGCCACCCCATCCAATATTTCTTATCAATATTCCGTGTTCATTTTATTATCATTTTCATGTTTGTCGCCTTTATATTACCTACATAGAGTTGCAAGCGCATAAAACACCAACCTTAACACTCCGAGGACATCACCTACTTATAGACATGCGGAAGCGTGTTTTTATCTCCGAGATGGGTACGTGTGGATGTTGGTTTGTTAATTGGTTTTGTTTTGTCCTCCTCACCGTATTTGACAAGTAGAAACTGACTTTTAGCATTTCGACAAAGCACCAGTTTTCACTCTCTTTACGACTCGAGTTAGTATAGCTGCTTGCCTGTTCGGATGTTTTTTTTTTGTGTTATATGTTTCTTCGTGCTGTTCCAATTTGTGTTGACTTGTTTTGTCAGTTCCTTTTAGGATTTTTTTTCATGTAGATGCCAATTGGTTATTCTCTGCTTCTTGGGTTAGGTATTACATACGAAACATATTTTCATTTGGTAGTTTTGAATTAGTTTGATAACTCCTCGATAAGCTCTCCACATTGTGCTTTTGATACCTAATCGGATCATTTGAGTGTCATGTTATTTCTGTGTAAAATCGTAAAACAAAAGTAACAGAAACAGCTTCATCAAAATTAAGAATGGGGCACATAGTGGGACATAAAATGATACCCAACCACAATATATTTTTAAAAATTTGTTTTTGAGAGAGAAATGAGATGTTTTCAAGAGAAAATTTTTGAGAAAATTTAAAATTTCTATCCTATATGAGACAGAAATAAGTTATCTTTCTGCGACCAAAGAATTTCAGCATTGTCAAAGTTTGAAAATTTTTGAAATGGCAAAACCATATCTAATATTTTTTCGGATCATCCTGAAAATGAAACTTGACCTTGATGTTATTTTTCTTTACAGCTGTGCAAAATATCATTTAAATCCCTTGACGGGTTTTTAGCTCACCTGGCCAAAGGCCATGTGAGCTTATGCCATCACTTGGCGTCCGTCGTCGTCGTCGTCTGTAAACAATTTTTCAAACGTTAATTTGTCCGACATCATAAGTCCAATTGCAACCAAACTTGGTACAGTTGTTAAGTGGCATTATGTGTACAAAACTGTCGTTCGGACTTATCTTAAAATGACCAACGACAACACGACAGATGTTTTTTTAAAAGCGTTGAAAGTTTGCATCTTAAAAATAAACAATATATCAAATGAGTATAAATATGGGTCTGTCGTAGTATTTGCGTAGAAAATGACTGCGCGACGGGTGTGTTAGACCATCTGAGTGCGCCCATGTTTTATTCAAGATTTCGCGTTCTTTGCGTTGTTCATTGTGTTTTGTAAATATATATATAATAATTTCTCTTTCAGAATTGAGTTCTTATTTTAAGGTTTTGAGACCCCTTCCTTTTTGTATTTTATTGCTACTTATAAAATTCAAGGGAGGGGGTGATTTGGAGCTATAGACGTTCTGTGCGCTCTGAATACGTTTCAAAATGAACACGTTAAATGTGTTTCTTGGTCTTCTCATATTTGGAGAGAAAGTAAGCTCGTTTACTGTAAGTAGCATGGTTGGTTTTTTTTACCAAATATAAAAAGCATTTATTTCGCACATCACAGGAGACCATAAAGATAAATATATTGAATTAATTTGAAGGTGTTTTTTTTTTCTTTTTTTATTCTGAAATCAGTCATGAATTCAATCTAGAACATTTTAAACATTTGTGTGGTTAGAAAGTCGTCATTTCTTAAATCAAAAGGTTGAAAGTATGTATGAAAAGATAAGAAAGCCGTCGTTATCAAGTTTGAGCCGAACATGAAAGTTTAACCTGTAAAAAAATTGGCAGTTTAAATTGAATCAAAGCAGTTTTACTGATTCTAAATCATCTAGTTTTTTTCATCCACTGGTTCTTATATAAAAAAAACAATATCTATTTTAATGTGCATATTTTGTTAAAACAAAAGGTACCATTATAGAAAAATATGAAGGGTAATGGAAACAAATTAGGCAAAATGTAAAAAAAAATCTTCATGAAGTGTCAAGAATTGGTTTTCTTTAAAAGAATAAAACAAATACGAAAAACTTATTTGATTTTCGAACACTACCCAGGATCAAACATATTTAAAAAATTCTTAATACTGTTGGTTTTTTTTCTGTTTCTTTATACATTTCTCAATATGATTAAGAAAAGGTCACAGCCAAAATGCTTTCATGTCTTATTTTACAGGTATTGGCCAGCTATCTCTATATAGACTTAGTCCCGTGCGGGGCCCGGGTGGCGAATAGGCCCGCAGCAGAGCCTAGCTTGTCGTAAGAGGCGACTAAGGGTCTTGGGATTCTGACATCGGGTCAGTGCTCAGCCCACAGAGCGACCAAGTGTGTACCCTAGGTGGCTGAATAGGGTGGCCCTCGTCCGCGGGGGTTGTCAGGTCAACAATAAAGAAACCCTGACCGCCGACCATAGTGGGCCAACGTGTGTGGAGAGTGCCACGCTTCATGCACGTAAAAGACCCCTTTGTGGACCGCCAAGTAGTGCACCACATAGGCTAAATTTTCCGCCCCTACCCACCTCTCCCCTTTTCCTGTGGTTCTTCAAAATTTACCGGTCCTTTGTGTCCCATCCCACCCCATATTTCATTTATCATCATCATTTCATGTTCATTTTATCACCCTTTCATGTTCATCGCCTGTAAATAACCTATATAGCGTTGCATGGGCGTAAAACACCAACTCACTCACTCACTCACTATATAGACTTAAAATGAACACTTTAAAGGTTCTATATCACAATTGGATTATATGACCTTATATTCCAATAGAGCTCTGAGTTGAAGTGATGTGAATAATTCCTTAGAAATGGTTTGAGTGCAAATTATTCTCTTAATTCTTCAAGAAGAAAAAAATAAATGTTCGGAATACCGGCACTAGTTTACTACAAATGCAAATATTTAATATTTAAGTAAAAGAGAGATAACTCCGTACCATGATTTAAAGTATTGATATCTGTAAATATGTTTTTATGGGTTTTATGGGTGCTATGTTGAAAGGACAAGGTATGGTAAGGGCTATTTCTTACCCCTTTTTCAAAAGCGAAATTTTATGCTAAAATATTGATTTCAGTAATGAAAGTTAATTAATTTAAATTTTTAAAACATCTCATTTAAGCATTTGATCAAACTTGATGAAATAAGTGGCTTTTTGTCAAAATTACTCAAAATTTGGTATATTCTTGTAAGTTTTTGGCTAAAATAACTATGAGCAGACAAGCGGCCCACAAAAGTATTTTGACTATGGATTTGGCATACAAGAACAATTGTTTCCAGAAATTACCTTTGTGGGCTGCTGGTCATATTTAAATCTCGTGAAAACCGTTATCATTTTAACAATCTTATGCCAATTTTGCTACATTTCATAGTTTTATCATTTTGCGCACATGCGTAATTACGCCATATATCTAATTTTTAACAAATTTTTGTTCCTATGAACTGAAAAAAAACAAGGTTCTGTTTGATTTCCAGAAAAATCCAAGCACATTTTTGTAAAACATTGCATTTGTTTGTGTCAAAGTTTATAAGTTTGGAGATATAAACAAGTGTTAGGTCGTACTTGTTAAAATTAACATATATTATAAAGAATTAACATATAATTATGATTGCACAATACCCAATTATGTAACTTTTATTATCATGATAGGAGTTAGATATATTAGCTGATAAAAATCAGAGTTGTGATTTAACATTAATGTTTAATTTAACCGAATAGTACAGTCGATATTTCATTCCTTTCGATCGCTCATAAACATTTATACGAAAACGGAAAGGGCTTAAATTATTCGAGTTGTGTTTGAATTTAAAGTATTAAGATTTCAGTATTATTGTGAATATCTTTTGTATCCCGTAAATATCTTTCTTACATCTTCACATTTTTGCCTCTAAGACTGGTGAATACGTGTACATTGCACTTCAAGAATACTTGTGGAATTCTATCATAGGTTTGGTCCACAGGGGCTTTACGCCGGGCTTTACGTACGTGGCTTTACGTAGGGGTCAGTTTGTTTTAAGTCGATATAAATGACAAGAATTTTAGCCACTGTGGATTGTCACCACTGTTTTTGCACTCTTCACCCTTTTAAACCTTTTCAGGTGACCCGGATATTGTAGGCGGTTCCTATATTCAACAGATGACAAGAATATTTGCTCTTCTAGCATTTAAGACTGTTTCAGCAATGCATTTATTTTTTCGACCATAACAGAAATAAAACTACTACAAAATATTAGAAAAAAGTACGCAAATAATCAAATATTCCTAGGCTAAAAATGGTCTTTCACGGTAGGAAACAATAGTAAACTACTTGTACGTAAATTTGTTGAAAATTAAAAAAACAAATATGCATGATCATGAGTTACAAAGATATAATCATTTTATGGACAGACAATTTAACTTGAAGGGGGTCCTTTTTTCCTACAATTCGTTTTTTGGCAGCGGAGGTTAAGAAAACAAAATTTTCCGAGCCTGAAGAAAGATAAAGTTCTGCTATTAATAATAAAATTGCTAATATTGACAAAAATATACTACATCGACTTAAAGTTCAGAATGCCGTGTTTTTTACATTTAGAAAATAAAAAACTATTGAATCATCATTTTCATTTAAAATAAAGTAAATAATTTATTACATTATACATTTTTACATAGAGTAGACAATGCAAAATAAGGATAATTGTAGTCGGTTGGTAACGACATTTTGTCTGTTTAAATTAACTGGCATTTTAGAACAAATTACAAATTGATGGATGTCAAGTGTGGGGGTTAATTTTCTAAAGTGTCACTAGGATTTAATGGTGTTTTATATTCACTTCGTAAACGTTTGTAAATAAATGAAAACAAACAAAATTACACAACACCTAAAATTAAATGTCATAACACTTTCCATTGAAAATACCATATGACAATTTAATTACACATTTTAATAGTTTAAGATGAACGATAAAGACATTAATTTTCAAAGAGGTCATTAAATTGTTTCCTTGCAAGACCATATATCATAGCACGTTTAGTTTATCTCAATTCATAGTGCTCTGTCGGTAGATTATACAATGTTTATGGCACTTCAAGAGTTCCTTCCCTTGAACAACTCTACCTGTTTTGTTTAACTTGTCAGAGCAAATACCAGACCTTCGATAAAACAATGTGGTGTCGTATTTCAGAATCTATTAAAACACAGCGTCCAGTCTGATTAATTAATATGCATGGTATCGCTGCGTGTGATTGCACATAATTTAGATAGGAGGCTTTGCTAATGCCGTGACACGATTGGGTACTATAAATTAAAACAGATGACTTAATTTGCAAATTTGATACAGAATTTAAGGGTGCGACGCCTTTGTTTTAAATGACAAAGTTGAATTGAGCTCACGGATGAGGATGGGAAATGTTCAGAGATATACCTACAAATATGGTTAACATTGGCTGTGAATTCCATGCGTCTAGTGGTAAGTTTGATAAATTAAAACTTATTTCTGAAACTTTTATACATGCATGACCAAACTAAAATCCGGAAGGTACTTCCTCTACAAAAGTTTAATGTACGTTTAAGATTTAATGTTTAAAATGTCTTGATTTATATTTTGTTAATTTATTACACGAAAAATTTATGGGTTTTAAAGTGCGATCCTTTATAGAATTACTCACCTAAATCTTACGAAAGTGGTGTAAAAATAAGATTAATATAATATCTAAAATTCATATAGTTTCGATAAAAATGTTGGACAGTTAGAGAATTTTTTTTTCCTTTTGAAAACATCTTGAGTTTAGTTCCCGAGCAGAATTCAGAAAAAATGAATTCCGACTAAAAAAATACAAAAATTATATTTGCCTTTGTATACAGTTAAGAGTGAACTTTGCACTGGAGTCCCAGTGTGTCGCCTTCTTGAAGAGGACAGAAAAGGCGATCTAAAAATAGGTGGGTCCGGGGGAGGGGGGCTTTTTGCGGAAAAAAATTGGTTAAATATTGAAGCGGGGCCCCTCTTAGGCCAGTCAGTGGGCTCCATCTTTTCAGAATTTCTGGATCACTAAAATTTCGAAATATACAAATAAAGTTTTCTGAAATTGGAAGTAATATTCCTGCTGGCTGTTCTGCATGAGGTTCAGGTTAAGAAATGAGCCAAATCTACGGTTTATAAAACAGTTTCAAAATTAATCGAACGCAGAAACTTTTGTCATAATATTCGGTCGTGTGGTTGTTAAGATATTTTTTAATAAAAAAAAATTAGGGCTAGTGCTCCTTAAAAAAATTGAGCTATGCCTTTCCTACCAAATTCAGATCGCAATCAAAAATAGGAGAATATATTTCAAAAACACCGATTCGGACATTTGTCAGATTCTATCAGTGGATTCTATGCGGTATTTTTATACTAATGTCGTTCGGAAATTTGCTATTTAGATATAGGGCCTTCGTCTATAGCTAGGCCTGCATTGTATATGTCATATCAATTTATGAAATTGAATAGGAACTTAAATACCAATTTAAATTTTAAAAGAGAAAAGAGTCCTTTTTGGTGCAAACAAAATGAATGAGTAAGATAGAGGGGCTGCCAAACAGCTTTTGAAGTCCAAAAAGTTTTTGGCGGGAAATTTAATTGTATCTCCTGAAAATGTATGTAACATGTCTCAACTATTTAAAAATAGCAAATTTAGACACGCATGTGTTATTTGCAAAAATGTACACAAATAAATGTATTTATTAAATAACCTTGTTGAAATTTTATTTTTACTATGCTCTATTTTATTGCCCTCTTCTTTCCGCTATTAATGGCACATTTATGACCAGTTTGTCAACAAACGGAACTTTATAACATTAAATGACCGATAAGATTACCTCTACATGTAGCACCTGAATTTACGGATAGGTCACTTGAATTCGTCAAAATTCAGATTTGCGTTGTAAAATTATTATTCGCCTTTGACGTCATTAGCTTTGTCCAAAAAAGACCTTCACAAATGCCCCGTTCATGATATTGTCAACTGAAGACCAATTTCTGGCCGATCCTGATTGAAATTGTGGCTTTCCTCTTACACCTATAAGATAATGAGATTTGAAATAAGTGTTGTGAAGAAAAGATTTGCTTTATAGAAAATTATAAAGTATAATTTTCTCTTACATACATGTACATTGTATATTACGTTTATATGTTTCAGACATAGCTTTTCGTATTTGCTTCATTTCATTTTATTAACTTTCATCAATATGGAAAAAATTTCGATACAGTTTTTTAAGAAACTACTTTACCTAGAGGTCTGATATTTATACCCCCGCTTCGAAGAAGAAGGGGGTATACTGTTTTACCCTTGTCCGTCCGTCCGTCCGTAACAAAACTTCCGTCACAGTTTTCTAAGCAATTACATGAGATAGAGTTCTGATTTTTTGTATACAGCTTTATCCTAGAGTACCATATGGTGTATACCGATTTTATGCTCATAGGTAGTCTACTTTATGTTTACCGAATACTTAGGTTTTTACACATAATAGACATAAATGCAAAATTTCCGTCACAGTTTCCCAATCAATTGCAACTACATGAGATAGAGGTCTGATATTTTGTATATAGCTTTATCCTGTAGTATCATATAGTGTATACCGATTTTATGCTTCTTGGGAGTCAACTTCCTGTTTACCGAATACTTAGGTTTTTACACATAATAGGCATAAATGCAAAATTTCCGTCACAGTTTCCCTAGGTTCCTAGGTCAACTACTTCCTGTTTACCAAGTATTTAAACTTGTATGCATGGCTTAGTTTGGGGAGCGGGGGGTATCACTAGTGAGCTTAGCTCACAGATTTACTTGTTTGTTAAGCTTTAGCCTGTAGTGCCATTTGGTGTAGAGCGATTTTATGCCCCTAGGTCATCTACTTCCTGTTTACCGAATATTTAGTGTACATAGATTCAAATTTTTCGTCACAATTTTCTAAGCAACTGCTTGACAACGAGGTCTGATATTTTGCTTATAGCTATATACTATAGTGCTATATGGTATATAGGGATTTTATGCTCCTATAGGTCAACTACTGCCTGTTTAATGAAAACTTTTAAGCAAGGCAAAATTTAGAGAGCGAGCCTCACTAGCTATAGTCATAGTGAGCATAAACTGACAGATTTCCTTGTTTTAACACTGTGTTATGTGTAAATACAATGTTTAACTTTCTTTTTTTTTCCGGACCTTGAAAGAGGGGTATTTGTTGTCATAAACCAGGTTTTACCCACCATTTCATTTGAAACGCCTTTATATACACCAAGTCAAGATTATTGACCTCTTTAATTTCTCTGGTATATTTTAAACTTGATTTCTCTTATTTTCTCTGCTCTTCAGTTATTATGTTTTTTCCTTGATTTTTCGTTGCACGTATTGCCTTTTAAACAGAAGAAAAATATTAAAGGTTGGACATTTTTTAAACACAAACTGCACCAGATACCACTCTTTGAGGGGGACACACAACATATCACATCCAATTAAAAATGTTTTAACTTTATATTGTTTTAATCTGGGCGTAGTCTAAATAACACATCAACACAATCGCATTGCATAAACAAATGTGATGTTTTAGCGACCGATATTTGTCATCGAAGACATTTTGGAATTTCCAATGTTTCGTACGAAGTTATATTTTGTTTCCAGAACAAATAAATTTGACATTTTACATAAAATTCGGTCGATACATTCCGATGGCAATAACCTTTTACTTTCAGAGTGCGGTCTAGCCATATAAATTCAAACTCTAATGCAGACGTCTTAAGGTAATAATTTAAATTTTAGTTTTTCACAGGCATTAAGATCATCAAAGTCTCGATAGTTATAGATTTAATAGTCTTACAAAGAGTAATTTTCCGCTGAATGAAAATCTCATTATTTAGATCAAGGGGTGGATGTTTATATTAACGGGCGATAAATGCAGAAAATAATTGGCAATTTTGTACATTTTTATTATTTATCCTTTGTCAAACGCTTACCCATGTTTTATCTTTATTTATTTATCTGCCTTTAATCGGTTCTGCAATAATAAGGAACATTTCAATAAATTTGATAGTCCCGTTGTTCCTTTTAATATAAACCAGCCTCATTGTGCAAGCACATTTTTCAAATAACATTTGTTTTTAACAACAAAAATGTATGCATATAAATTTTTAAAATGAAATATATAAACATGAAGGGTAAACTTTTAATCACGTTAACGAAGAAATTGTACATTTTATGCAGTTTGAGAGACCATGAAGTTTCGAATGTGGTAGGCCCGTGCTGAATAGGGTATGTGTAAAATGCAAAACAAGAAACAGAGAAACGAGAAACATAGTAACGAGAAACGAGAAACAGAGAAACAAGAAACCAAAAGTGATATTAATCAATAATTTTATTTTTTTTTAAATTAAAAACAATAAATTAATTGTTTATTGCTAAGAAGTGATACTCCGATTAATAGTGATTTATGTGACAGTGTTACTCTAACAGCTTATATGCCAGTGCATTATCTTCTGGCCTGGCTTATCTTTTTATTGCTTGACAAAATGAGGGTGTACATGGGGTTTACAGAATGGGAAAAACATCCAAATATATGTGTAAAGAAACCAAATAAAAAATCCTGTATGTATTAAATATGAAAGTAGCTGTTTGATATTTATTTATGTTTTGATTTTATAGCTCACCTGGACCGAAGTTCACTTGGTGTCCGTCGTCGTCTGTCGTCCCTTAACTAAAACCGATGCCTTGACAAAACTGTTGTAGAATGTTTATTATTCATTCAGTTTGAAAATTCTTTTTTTGTTGAATTGCTCATTGAATTCTGTCAACTCAATATGTCAGTGGTTTTAAAATATCATGAATATGTTGCACCTTTTCATTGCTTCAGGGTGCCAAAGACATACCACGCCCATACCCGTATTTTTCAATCAGATTTGCAATAATTCTTACTGTTTTTTTTCTTGCTGAAAAAAAGGGGTCGAAAAGGACCAAACTGTATGTCAATTAATATAAGACTTTTTCTGGCTTTTTTATTAAATGTTGATGTAAATATATATGTGTCAAATATGCATTTTAAAGTCCACCACAGGATGCATGTGTCAAAAAGCTTTATAAGTCCATCATGGGCTGCATGTGACAAAAGCAATAGACTATCAATATTGGGCCTCCAACTTACAGGGTTCAACATGTTGCGGTTGTATCATGTCGCGCTCGAAGTAGCTTTTTATTTCACTTCTCATATATTTTATTAAATTCTGCAAAGTGTTACTTTTCTCTCACGTGCATTATCTTTTCCAAATAAGACATAAGACAAAACTATTTCCAATTAAGGTCCCTGACAGACAGCAGCACATGATTTAACAGAGAAATTGTTATTATTCTATTCAATAAGTTTTTTACTATTATTTTGTAAACACCATTCACACCCTCATTTATGTCAATCAACAAAAAGGTCAGCAAAGTCAGAAAATGAATGCACTTGAAATTAAGGGTCACAGGCAGTTTGATACAGAAAGGTTGTCTGTTATTTTAAACACTGAGTAATCCATACAATAGACAAGTTTTTAATTGTCATCAACCCCTATTAACAATATTATTTAATTTAACAAAATAGATAATGATATTTATATCACTTTGTTTCTCGTTTCTCTGTTTCTCGTTTCTTTGTTTCTCGTTTCTATGTTTCTCGTTTCTCTGTTTCTTGTTTTGCATTTTACACATACCCTGCTGAATAGGACGCAGAAGTGCTAACTTAAAGCTTGTGGCTAAAATCGGTCCACTGATGAAGACGCCGTGTAGTGACCTGAAATGTTGTAAAATTGGACTTTAGACCTCTATTTGTTCAAAACAATTAATTGAAAACCATCTACACGTGAACGACCTCATTAATAATATGCATTTTAAGCTACCTTCAAGCATACTTCATAAAGAATATACTTCAAGAGGGAGCCAGAATAAACTCCATGTATGCGGCTGAAAAATTGCGCTTCGTTTCGCCGTTTGCCTACAGAGTGAAGCATTTAATACATTGACAACGTTCTTTTCAAAGAATTTATGGCTATAAAATGTTGGATTTCAGGTTACCGTAGATTTTGAAAAAATTCCTTAGATATTTGGTCATTTATCAAAGCAACAATAATCAGGAACCGTCATCCTTAAATTGTTATTTCTTAACAAAAATTGACAAATAAGAACACATAATATATTACATGTAATCTCATTGATACACTATTAAACTCATACAAGACAAAGCACATGTTTGGTTTAAACCAAATCAATTTATACATGACTTCTCTTTTTATTGTAGAAACGTGTGATACCTCTAGAACTGCAAATTCGTACGATGGTCTCAGCCAGAGATGTCACCATCTATGAAACTATACGATCTTGCGATCAAGGGAGCATTCAGTGACGGTCTGATATTAAGCACTGTCATGGAGTTGCTCTCTTTATTGAAGGTCAAAATACAACAGATCGAGAGGAAACATGTTCCGAAAAGTCTGATGATGAACCCGCATGAATGCTTTGGAACAAAAAGCTTTTTGGAAGTATCTCGTTTTTCACATACATTTGTAGAAGGTATGTAAATGCTAACGTTTATTCTTGTATTTTCTATATCTTGCACTCCCATGTTGATCCTGTATGGCGAACAGGCCCGCACCAGAGCCAAAAGACGTAGCACCCGGCATCTTTTTGACAAATCGGGGCACTTTCTCCTCAGAGCGACTCAAATCTGCACCCCAGGCCCCACCGCCATAGAACTTAAGAATATTCTTAAGTCTGAGAAAATTCTCAAATCCCGTTTTTAATCAATCAATTTTAAGTATTTCAGTACTTAAGTATTTTCTCAGACATGAGAATGTTTAAAGTTTTATGGCGGTGGGGCCAGGTAGTTGAATGGCGTAGCCCCAACATTTTGTATGGCGGGGTCGTAAGACCATAAGACAGAAAACGTGGCCACATTTAGTGCACAGGGTGAGAAAAAATAACCAGTTGGTTTTATCTAACATTGAGGTTATTTGGGAAATGGGTTTGTTCGAGAGTCGGTTAAGTCTGTTGGTCAAGTACTATCGAGAAAAAGCAAGGTCATTATATTTTACTATATATTTCCTTTTTACTTTCTTTGATAAAAAATCAATTTATGTTGCGCAAAACAATATTGAATACTGAATGTATTCATATATTGTTTTCTTCTGTAAATAACCTATATAGCATTGCATGGGCGTAAAACACCAACTCACACTTACATTGGTAAGCTACAAAATGGAAAGATGTGGTACACATCGAGATATTTCTACCAATTTTGTCATTCAAAAATGTACAGCGTTTTGCTAGAATAAAGTCAAAAGCCTTACAAAAACGCAACTTAAATTGTATATCATGTATGTTTGACATATAACTGTACGTATAAGAAAGAAAAATCGACAGACATACGTTTTTGTGGCATTTATTATGTTTTTGCCTAAAATTTGGTCTGTTGGAGAGTCGGCTGTCATAAACTCGGTCACTTGGTCAGTCTGTTGAGGGTAAATTAATCAACTGGTATCATACTATATTTTTGCCATAACACACATTTCTACAAATAGAAATAATCTTACACAGTGACATAAAGCGTATATATTCGTAGTGATGAATGTTTATATTTGAGTCACAGAAAAGACGTGAAACTAATATAAATCGCGTTATATTTACTAGTTTAACCCCGCCACATATTACATGTGCCTGTCCTAAGCCAGGAATCTTTGACAAAGCTTTCGTTTGTACTTGTCTTTTTGGTGTTTTTTGTACCTTGTTTAGGGTCTATCTGTGACTATTTCTGGGCTGGATTTGAATTAGAACCGCGAGCAGTGCCAAATGGTCTCGTTGAAGGCTGCTGGCGGTTGTCCATTGTGGTTTTTCTAAATTGCCGTTTAATTGTGGGCTGTGTCGCGTACACTTATTCCACATCTCATTATTTTCTATTATAACAAGCACATCAGTTTGTTTGATCAAGCTTACCATTAATCTTTCAGTATGAAAAGAAAAAGAATGAACTTTTCCAACAGAAAGTATGTATGGGAAAAATAAAGAAACAAATCAAAGATGAAGGCGTTAAACAAGAGACGCTTATCCCTAAAATACTTAAAAAATTAAAACACGAGTCTTAGAAGGAGAGTTAAGAACATTATAACAAATTATTAACTATGCCAACTTTCTTTGTATTGCAAACATGGTCAAAAACCATTCTAACCTATTATATGGCAATCGTTTTAAAGCATACATGATACATGCATAAAAATAACTGAGAATTTGAACAGTCTGTTACTACCCGGGTGGGTTGGTGGATGGTTAGGGGTGTCCGTTCGGTCTGTTTATTCCCATATGATCGACCAGATTTGATCTAATTTAGGCATTTTGTAGCCCTTATAATACTGTATAAATAGATACAAGTAAAAAGTACTAGTTTAAAATCAACAGTTTTAGCCATGTTATTAAATACTTAATACATGTACTTATGATTATACCCTCGCTTTAAAGAAGAGGGGTATACTGTTTAACCTTTATCCATTTGTCCGTCTGTTCGTTCGTACGTAACGTAATTTCCGTCGCAGTTTCCAAGCAATTACATAAGGTGAGCTATTGTCGTCACTTGGCTTCCGTCGTCCATAAACTTTTAAAACGTTAATTCCTCTGACACCATAAGTCCAATTGCAACCAAACTTGGTATGGTTGTTTATTAGCATTCCGTGCTTAGAACTAATGTAGGGATTTGTGATTCGTCGTAAAGCATGGCCGCCGTGGCTAAAAATAGAACATAGGGGTAAAAAGCAGTTTTTGCAAATAACTCAAAAAACGGCTACAGATATCAAAATTCTGGCATGAGTAAAGTAATTAACACCTCAAGATCTATCTTCCCTGAAATTTTGAAGAAAATCCAAAAACCCATGTAGGAGTTATTGCCCTTTTTGTGATTTTTTGCATATTTAGCTTAATGTCTAAAAACTATATAAGATATTTGAGAAATTTAAATTGTAAATTGTTAAGCACATCAAGATCTACAAAATATGTAACGGGGTCAACGTTGTTGGACCTTTCCTTTTAGAAGTTATTGTCCTTAGAACGTCAAAATTGAGCATTTTCACAGCATTTCCCGATTACATTGAAAACGTAAAGTCCTCTGACACTTTATGTCCAATTTGAACCAAACTTGGTATAGTCGTTTATTAGCAAAAGGTGTATAGAACTAATGTGGGGATTTTTATTTGGTTTTAAAACATGGCCGCTGTGGCTAAAAATAGAACGTAGGGGAAAATCACAGTTTTTTTGCAAATAACTCAAAAACGGTGACAGATTTTTATATTTTGATTAAGAACAAAAGTGGTCAGCACCTCAAGATCAACCAGCCCTGAAATTTGGAAGAAAACTAAAAAAAATACATGTAGGAGTTATTGTCCTTTTTGTGATTTTTTTGCTAATTTTGCACCTATTAAGCTTAATATCTTAAAAATTATGTAAGATATTTGAGAAATTTAAATTGCATAATGATAAGCACATCAAGATCTACAGAATAAGTAATATGGTAAACGTTGTGGGACCTTCCTTTTAGGGGTTATTCCCCTTAGAACATCAAAATTGATTATTTTCACAGCATTTCCTGATTACATTGAAAACGTTAAGTCTTCTGACACCATAAGTCCAATTGAAACCAAACTCATTATGGTTAATTATTAGCATTATGTGTATAGAACTAATGTAGGGATTTTTGATTGATTGTAAAACATGGCTGCTGTGCTTAAAATAGAACATTGGTGTAAACTGCAGTTTTTTGCTAATAACTCAAAAAGGGTGACATATTTTTTTTAATTCTGATTGAGAACAAAAGTCATTAACACCTCATGATCAACCAGCCCTGAAATTTTGAAGAAGATCCAACAATCCATGGAAGAGTAATTTCCCTTTTATTTTCATTAATTTTTATGAATTTTGCACTTACAAAAATGTTTTAAGCTCAATATCTTAAAATCTATATGAGATATTTAAGAAATGTAAATTGTGTATTGTTAAGCACATCATGATCTACAAAATAAAAAATAAGGTCAAGATTGTAATAAGCAGAGGCACCAAAGGGGCATTCGAGTGTCAAAAGTCCGAAAAGGCAACGACAAAACCGGTAAACATGAACAAGAACAGCACAAGGAAACACAAAACATAAAAACAACCGAACAGAAATCAACAACGCGAACTCAAGTCGTAACAAGAGTGAATTGAAGGAAGAAAATTATTAAAAGGTTTCAATTGCTAAAATATTACTGTACAATCATTACTACATTAAGTTAAACCATATTGTCAGATGACCCCCTTATTAAACTTATGACCCTTTTAATGTCAAATAGGTTTTGCCTACTTTTACTTCAGGCACATATGTCAGGTGAGCGATTCAGGCTCCTGGGAGCCTCTTGTTTGTTTAAAAGTGCCATGTGATGTATTAGATTTAACGTTCCTAGGTCATCTACTTCTTGTTAAACTTCGGTTTTTACACGTATTGTAATGTACATACATGCAAAATTTTTTCTCACAGTTTTCTCAGCACTTCATGACATATATGTTGGGGTATTATATCTTATATACAGCTTTATCCTATTGTACCATATGGTGTATACCGATTTTATGCTTCTAGGTTTCTATTTCCTGTTTACCAAATACATAGGTTTTAAACATAATCGACATTCACACGAAATTTCGGTCACTGTTTTCTTATCAACTACCTGACATAGAGCTCTGATATTTTGTATACAGTTTCATCCATAAGATGTTTACCGATCTTAACCTCCTAAATCATCTACTTCCTTTTAAAAAAAACTCAAGTTTAACGCAAAGCATAATTTTGGGAGCTCGGTAATCAGCATATTATGCTCACAGATTTACTTTTCATTGATATGAAAAAAGGTTGATTTTACATTTCTAAAATACATTATTATCAAGATGTATGTAAACATGTTTCAATGGTATTCTACTGACCAACAAAAATCAATTATCTTTATGCCCCATCTACGAAAATAGAGGGGCATCATAGTGTTCGGGTCTGCTCGTCCGTCCGTCCGTTCGTCCTTCTGTCCGTTTGTCCGTCTCAAATCCCCAGATTTCTAAATTCCCACTTACTGACAAATGCCACGTCAATCATATTGGTATGGTAGGTGCACCTTGTGATGCTTTAGTGATTGCAGAAAAAAATAAATGTTGCGAGATGGGGCATTATGTCTTTTGGACATATTCTTGTTTTATATTTTTTATCAGTTGTGCAAACAAATTCCTAACAAAAAATTAAATCTTTCTTTGCATTCTCTTAATAGCCGGACAAATGGCATTTGGGAAGGTTGGGCCCAAAAAACTAGTCTAACCCCGCCACATATTACATGTGCCTGTCCTAAGCCAGGAATCTTTGACAAAGCTTTAGTTTGTACTTGTCTTTTTGATGTTTTCTGTTCCTTGTTTAAGAAGGAGGTCTATCCGTGACTATTTCAGGGCTGGATTTGAATTATATGCATTTTATTTAGACCATGCGCCAATTGCAGAACTGCGAGCAGTGCCAAATGGCCTCGTTGAAGGCTGCTGGCGGTTGTCCGTTGTGGTTTTTCTAAATTGCCGTTTGATTGTGGGCTGTGTCGCGTACACTTATTCCACATCTCATTATTTTCTATTCACTATTTTTCTGACCGAGGCAAAAGGCAACTGCCAAAAAAAAACCAAGACACCTTGAATTTTTTTAAAAAGGCGTTAAACTTAAATACATATATCTTGTACATAATTGCAAAATATCAACCCCCGAAACAAAAATTACAACAAAGTTCCAGACAATAAATTTTGCTACGCCTGACGCGTTTCGTCTTTTCAAGACTCATCAGAGGCGCTCTACCAAAAATATTTAAAAAGTCAAACACTATATGATTATGAAGAGCATAGAACAAAAAAAACAAAAATACCAAAATGGGGAACCAAATTATTACTAAGATGATCAACCTATGTCTGGGGTAGGAAGAACCTTAGGGTTAGAGAATTTTGAAATTTAAACGGATAATTTAAAGCTTTGATGTGTTCTCCAACACAAGAGTGTTGGTGCCGGAGCGGGCTAACCTCGGGGAATTAAAACTCCACCAGCAGTGCTAACCTTCACGTGTATTCGAAACAAAAATTACAACAAAGTTCCAGACAATAAATTTTGCTACGTCTGATGCGCGTTTCGTCTATTCAAGACTCATCAGAGGCGTTCTACCAAAAATATTGAAATGCCAAACACTTTATGATTATGAAGAGCATAGAACAATAAAACCAAAAATACCAAAATGGGGAACCAAATTATTACTACATGTAAGATGATCAACCTATGTCTGGGGTAGGAAGAACCTTAGGGTTAGAGAATTTTGAAATTTAAACGGATAATTTAAAGCTTTGATGTGTTCTCCAACACAAGAGTGTTGGTGCCGGAGCGGGCTAACCTCGGGGAATTAAAACTCCACCAGCAGTGCACTAGAGATAATTTTACACTTTAATTAATGCAATATAAAATTTTAATCCTAAAAGTTTTTAAAAACTAAAAATATACCTGGGCTAATTAACTCTCAACAGACATACATTTAATTAGCCGACTCACCAACATACTTTAGCCGGAACTTTTTTTTATAAAAACTCATTTTTAGCTCACCTGTGAGCTATTACCATCACTTGGCGTCCGTCGTCGTCGTCGTCTGTTAACAATTTGTCGAAAACTTCTCTTCTGAAACTACTGAACAGAATTTAATGAAACTTGGTATGAATGATTTTTAGGGTGTCCTGCACCAAACTTGTGTTTCAATTTTTGATCCGTCAAAAAACATGGCCACCGTTACTAAAGATAGACCAGGGGGGGGTCAGACTACTGTTTTTGGCTTGTAAATCAAAAAGTATAAGAGATAGATGAAATCTGATGCCAGCCTTCTGCTTCAGCATCAAAACTTCTACAAAAGTCTCCATTTGGTCGAAGTTGTCAGATGATCCCTTATAGGGGTTACAGCCCCTTAAAGGTGAAAAATAGCGTTTTTGCATGTTTTTGGCCTATAGAATGAAAACTATTGTAAATAAGGAAAAGCTGCAGCTTGCTTAAATGTTCAGCTCATTTAGCTCTACAAAAGTCTCCATAGGGTCAAAGTTGTCAGATGACCCAATATAGGGGTTACAGCCCCTTAAAGCGAAAAATAGTGTTTTTGGCCTATAGAATGTATGCTATTGCAAATATAGAGAAAAGCTGTTGCTCGCTTAAATGTTTAGCTCATTTAGCTCTACAAAAGTCTCCATAAGGTCAAAGTTGTCAGATGATTCCTAATAGGGGTTACAGTCCCTTAAAGGTGAAAAATAGCGTTTTTGCATGTTTTTGGCCTATAGAATGAAAACTATTGTAGATAGAGAAAAGCTGTTGCTTGCTTAAATGTTCAGCTCATTTAGCTCTACAAAAGTCTCCATAGGGTCAAAGTTGTCAGATGACCCCTCATAGGGGTCACAGCCCCTTAAAGGCGAAAAAAAGTGTTTTTGGCCTATAGAATGAAAACTGTTGCAGATAGAGAAAAGCTGTTGCTTGTTTAAATGTTCAGCTCATTTAGCTCTACAAAAGTCTCCATAGGGTGGAAGTTGTCATATGACCCTTTATAGGGGTTAAAGCCCCTTAAAGGTAAAAATTAGTGTTTTTGGACTTTAGAATGAAAACTATTGCAGATAGAGAAAAGCTGTTGCTTGCTTAAATGTTCAGCTCATTTAGCTCTACAAAAGTCTTCATAGGGTCAAAGTTGTCAGATGACCCCTTATAGGGTTTATAGCCCTTTAAAGGCAAAAATAGTGTTTTTGGCTCAAAGAATGAAAACTGTTGCAGATAGAGAAAAGCTGTTGCTTGTTTAAATGTTCAGCTCATTTAGCTCTACAAAAGTCTCCATAGGGTTGAAGTTGTCTGATAACCCCTTATAGGGGTTACAGACCCTTAAAAGTTGAATAATAGTGTTTTTTATTATTTAGAATGAAAACTATTGCAGATAGAGAAAAGCTTTTTCATGCTTAAACATTCAGCTCATTTAGCTATACAAAAGTCTTAATAGGGTTGACATCAAGACCAGGTGAGCGATTCAGGCTCCTGGAAGCCTCTTGTTTATAACATTATAACATAAAATCACTTTTTGTTGTTTGAAAGTTTTATTTTTAAACTGAATAAAACCTTTCGAATCGCTATTTTTATAAAAAAAAAAGTGTAAAAATTTTGTTTGTAAAAAAAAATATTCATAGTTGCCATATTTGAGCATACTGCCACATCGCCTTTTCGTTTTATCGAACAATGGTATAACACACTGACTCTGTGGCAAGTTGAAAATGTGCTCAAATGAATATCATTTTGGTTTACAGATTTTGTTTTTTGACAATTAATTGATATTAACAGACCCATTTTCCATATAGCCTCCATGTTAAATAAAACCAACAGACCGAGTTCTCAGTTAGCCGAGTGAAGGAGGTGAGCATACCAAAAAGGAGTTAAATGCTCAAACTCTGTTTTTTCTTGTGATTTATTACTCACGATATCTTATCCTTAGTGATCAATATCTTTTGCAGTCGGTTCATATTAAGTAATGGGAAACAAAACTCTGGAAAGTGAACAGAACGCAGAAGTCTGTGCCAAAATGTGTTTAGGTAAAACATTTAGAGTTATTCCCCGTTGTACGAACATGTAAGGTAGATGGGGTGTGTAATTTTCTTAAATTTTGGCCACGGTTACACTATGGTGGTTTTGGTTTTGGTTTGAGATATAGAAAATATCTCCATTACTAGTATGTCGAACTTGTCCTGTCCAATTATTTTTTATAGAAGTTATTTCTCCTTTAATGACCTTAATCGTCAAAATTGATTGAGCAGATTTTGTTGTTAACTATTTCCATAATCATAGTTTAAAAACGATAGGTATCTGCTTCAGAAAGAAAAAATAATAATTTAAAATGTTAAAAATTATACGGAATTCAAAATTTAAGAAAAAATACATTTTCTTTTTTTCTTCGGGTCAGTGGAATAAATTTTATTTTAAAAAATTTTAAAAAATGTTAAAAATTATACGGAATACAAAAATTAAGGAAAAATATATTTTCTTTTTTACTTCCGATCAGTCAAATTCATAGCTCATAATGGAATTAAACTGGTTTTTTTTCAAAATTTTAATGGTTTAGAGTTGCAATCAAATACCGGTAAAAAATAAAATGATAGAAAATGACAAACCAAACAAAATTTTGATATGCTTCAACATAAAAAAAAATATGGAATTTGACCGTTTGAAAGAAATTAAAAAGCGAATATAACTTTTTTCATCCACTTAAGATGACCTATGAAAAATCAAGGCCGTAGCCAGGGGGTGCGTTGGGTGCGTTTGCACCCCCCTTTATAGAGAATTTTTCTTAATTTCCTAGGGAAAATTGACAAAACTGAGGTTTACAACCCTATTTTTCACAATTTTTTTATCAAAACGCACCCCCTTTTGAAAAATTCTGGCTACGGCCCTGAAAATCCACAAAATTTGAATCGTCTCGAGTTAAAGCCTCGGTTAAAGCGATTTGACTGCTTTTAGAAAATAAACTAGCTACTCAAACAAAAGATGTTATTATTTTCACCTTTAAGTAAATGAAATGAGAATGTTTTTAATCAATGTATTTTCTTTCAAAATGCCAAGTTTCAAATTATTTAATGAAGGTTTTTTATGGTCAAAGCGCAATAACTCTAGACCTTCTCGTCCTGTGCAAGTCTCTGGAAACCTAATGTTGAATAAGGTCGCCTTGTCCACAGAGCTATTGGGATGTATGCCTCATGTGGTTGAGTGGAGTCTGGTTAATTTCAATTCCTTTCTCTGTCTCTGTGATGGTCAGTAGGTAAAATGATCAGAAGAGGTTTAAAAGGTACACTGTCAATATCAAATAATGATTAAAATGTTTATATTTTGAAGAAATGTAGACCCTCTTATTAACCGCAAAATTAATTAAATATATAGTGTACTGTCTTTCGTCATTAGTCAAAATTTAAAATATTTAGTTTAAATCAAGGATTTTAACAAAAAATAAATTTGTCCATTACCTTGTCACTGGCATTTTTTTTTGGGGGGGGGGCAATTAAATGGCAACTAGTATACAGATTATCAGCAAGGAACAAGGAAGCTTTTAAAATCCTTTGATGAATTTATTATATCATATGTTTGTTTAAAACATATATTTGTAAACTGAATTTTACTCTGAAAACTACACCAGGCTCTACTCTATAACTCTATTCCAAGACTCGCTCTGTAAAATGCATGGTGTCTCCAAAGGCGTATTTAAAACCGGTGTGCCGGGCGCGCACCCTCCCGTTTGACAAGAGAATTTGGTTAAGGACTGTATAAACAAAAATGTTTTAGAAGATTTTTTTTTTCAAATTGCACACCCTCTCGTTTGAAATTTTCTGGATCCGCCACAGGTCTCTGCCGACCGACCATTATACGGAAATCGGTGGGGTATGTTTACGGATCCCTAGCAGCAGACTTTACTCACCCGTTCTTGACTGTGCAAAATTAGTTTGATTACAGTTGTCTAAAATCATCAGTCAGATTTTAGTTTATAAATATTCAATCTTCAATATTACGAAAATAATGCATATGGAAGATACAATATAACCAACCTATGCATATGGGTGTTTTCATATTACATTTAAACCCTTACATAAATGTGTACATTATCCTGGTGATTGGTATTCCTATTGACAATTTGATGGCATTTGTTTTACAGATATCTGCAAAAGTTAAAGAGATTAAAAAATCAACTGAGTCAAATATTTGGGCTCCTGTCAAGTTCGAGTTATAAGATAAAAATGTTTTCTTTTCTCTGATGCATTTATCGTTTTTAGTTGCGTTGATTTTATGATAGATTGAAATAGCTTCATCACTTTGTATACGATGCGATGTCGTCGTTGTTGTTGTCGTCTGTAGACACTTTGGTTTCCGTGCGATGTTATAAAATTTTGGTATGATGTTTGTAACCACTAATAGAAGGTTGGTATTGCATTTGGGGTTTCTGGACCTACCGTTTCAGAAAAAGGGCCAAAAGGGTCTAAAATGGGTGTATTGACAAAACGTCTGTAGAATGTTAGATATTCAATTTTTTAAGTGTATGCCTCAATAAATTCTATAAACAAAATGTTACAACATGTTTTATGTATCTTGCACGGTTACTTTACTATGAGGGATCAAAAGGGGGCCACACCCAAACAATCGGCTTTTTTATTAATGGTCCGATTTTCAAAATCTTTTTTTTTCGTTGGAATCATTGTAAAAATCTTCTCTGTGTTTTTTTCAATCAGATTTGCCATATCTCCATGTCATCCAACCGTTTTCAAGAATTAAGGGGTCAAAGGGGCCAAAACGCCAATTATAAGAGTTTGTCTCGGCAAATGGTTTTCTTTAAAAAAATAGTTTTAGTGTAGCTGACCATTTTTTACGTTGTTTTAAAAAAGATGTTTCTGACCACTTACTGCGCTCCGCGTAGCTTTTTTATTCAATATTAAAAGCTTGGGATTGGGTCTAATTTGTAAGACCATTCATTGCCCCAAAAATGTTTTATTTGATCGAGAATTAAAACCATGAAATTATCGAAAGATCCCTAAATATAGTTATGAAAACAGAGTAAAAAATACTTAAACTGGTCTCATTGAAAGTAAGAGACGGTCCCCAGCACCAAATGAAGCAAGTTCAAGATAAATGCGATCAATAGCCGCTTTTGTGGCATAGTTTAAAGCAACAGATCCTTTCATTACATATATTATAACTAGATATTAATCATGACTATAAACTCTGTTGGGTCATGGTTGTCAGATGACCTCTAACCGATGTTATAGTCCTTAAACAGTACAATTACGGAGGGTTCTAGTTTATTTCCTTAATGAAAACAATAAAGACTGTTTAAAGAAGCAGAGGTGTCACTACCATTGGGGCATCTGAATGTCAAAAGTCTGAAAGGTCAGAGACAAAATCAGTAAACACAAACGAGAACTTTACGAAAAAAACAGACAACATGTAAAACACGAAAACACAGAAAACTATAGAAAATCAATTAACAAAGCAAACTCTAGTCGTAACGAGAGTGAACTCAGGTGTTCCAAAAGACTAAGCAGTTCGTGCTTGCTATACCACACCCGTCGCGTTGCCAACAGTGAATTCAGTGTATCAAATTCAGTAAAGGAAGACAAAACAAAACCTATGACAAATCAACATCTGCACTCATCTGAGAGATCGAAATCCGTAGAGTCGCTTGAGTAAAGATAGCAGCTGAGAAACATAATCCCGTGTAAGCAATTTTTGTGTCAGACATGACGCTCTGTTAAGGAATATCACAAGCAATCAATTGAGATACGTAAACTCCATAAGCTGGAGCGGACGGAATGTTGCTACACAAGAAGGGAAAGTTGACGAGTGGAAAGTTAAATTCATCACGTTTGTCATAGAGCTTTGTTGAAAGTTTTCCTTGAGAGTCTACTTCAAGATGTATATCTAAATATGAAGCAAACTTCCTAGAATCCGTACAGTTCTTTATCTCAAGTTCCTCATTTTAGAAACCATTTTTGCTTATCTATCTCTTTAGTTTTCATTATTGCCATCCGGTGCATAACTCGATTGCAAATAAGCTAGCGGCGGCGCTTTTATCAATAAAAATCCACTATAGACCGCCCATAACCTGAAGTTATGACAGGCCACTTTTCCGAAAGAACGACTGGGATGTGTGCCCCAGAAGTTGAACAGGGTAGTCTTGGCCTCTTGTATGTCAGGACAGTCAGTCTACAAGCGGAAAACCTTACTACAAACCAAAGTTCTGCCCCGTGTTGGGGAAACTTTTACGCGAAAGAACGATGTTGTGGGTCTCTGTTAGAGAAGGACCCATATGAACCCCCGCGGACGGTAGGTTTAAATGACCGATCTTATTCAATCTTACTTTTCAAGTTGCAATCAAAAATCATTTTCACGATAAGCACTGTGACTTTAAATCATCCACTTCTTAAAGTAAAGCAATAAATAACTAAGTCTACATTATTGCTTCCTTTAAATGTAACAATGTTCTTTGCCTTTGAAGAACCAAATTTTCAAACTGGGCCTTCAAATTGCAGGATTCCGAATAGGCCAAGACAAAACCAGGTTACACAAAAAAAGAAGAAGCAGCAATACGAAAACGCTTACATAAAAAACAAAGTACATGTAATTAAAGCGAACTCGGGTTAAAAAATCAAAGTACTGATAGAAGATAATGAGATGTGGAATACATGTAAGTGTACGCGACATAATCTACAATAATCTTGGATAATCTACATATTGTTTATGTTTAGCATAAAAAGTAGAGTAGTAATTTGATATTGGAAATGGAACTATATTGCGAACGTGCATTGATCATGTAAATTAATATGTGATGAGGCAACACGACCATCAGCCAGCTTTTGATTGGTCAGTTACTGAAAGGCTATCGTAGCCATCGCTACAGCGATTATCCCGGCTAACTAGAGTGATCTCATGTGCTCCGGAAGGATCAACAGCAACTGCTTTCTATAACTCACCAATGGCGTTACCAGCTTAGCTCTTCACACAAGGCTGCACATACCTCCGTTGAGCCAAAGTTGTCCGATAACGATACCTCTTATAAATCTTGTGGTCAAAAGAGGGTAAAATGGGTTTATTCCATCAAAGTCCTTTATTGTCAAAATAATTACTTTTGATAATTTTCCATAGTAGAATTAAACCGCACAGAGAAAAAAAAAACTTTTGCTAGGCTCAACGGTTCAGCTAATTAAGCTTATATTATTACATACCCGGCTAAATGACTATTGAGGTCAGATTGTGTGGAGCATTAGGACATCTATTTATCTTTTTTACATTTTAGTAATATACTTGTGTAAACTTTTAAAAATAAAATGCCAAATAGGTAAAAATATCTTAATTGAGGAGATGGAGTATCTCATTAGTAACGTTTGTCATGTTGTGTGACCTACCCCATATATCGTAAAGAATGTGATAATGATACTTACATGTATAAAGCCCTTGTATAGACTAACCTCGTTTATAAATGTTATATAAGACTTGTATCTTTATTTTCAAAATAACTGAATCTTTTCAAATGTCATATGATTCTTGCTTTGCAAGATCATTTCACATGGTCTGATATATAACTCTTTTTGGTGTTATTTGAGAATATTTATTCGTCTAGGTTAAAACATAGGACTATGTATAATGTTCACCTTCAGATTTTGTGTCATGGTTTTGAATTTAATTTGGCTTATGATTTAAAGAAAGTTTACATCACCATAACCCTTTTTTTCATGGAAATTCTCGCCTTTCTTAGCTGTATAATTATAGTTAATTAAAACTATCATAGATACATGATCGAAAAAAGTCACAAATTTACTATATTAAGTTTTATTCTGGATTTGATTTTTTTAAACAGACCACAAGCATAGCGTGCGGAAAGCACGTTTTTTGTACATTAAAAAAACCACTGCTATGCTATAGGTTTCAGAATGATTATAACCAGATCTCTTTTGATTGACCGACATTTTCCAGTGGCAATTATTTACAAAATCATATAACTGGTTGTCCATTGTGGTTTTTCTGAATTGCCGCTTGATTGTGGGCTGTGTCGCGTACACTTATTTCACATCTTATTATTTTTTATTTATCTATTTAGAGCTATTTAGATTTTTTATTTATTTATTTAGATCTGTATTCTCAAAAAGGTTTCCCAGACCCTCATCCGGCGGAGTTGACAGGTCTATAATCAGGAGGCCTCATCGCTGACCAACGTGTGTGGAGAGTGCACGTAAAAAAACTAACTCAATCATTTCTGTGATTTCTTTGTTGTTATTTTTCACATATGTACTCCTAAGCCCGCCCCCCGAATCCGAAAAGAAATTAAACTTGAAAGACCATACAATGGAAATGAAGTGAGAAGTGGAATGTAGACACAATTCCAACTGTATCATTTATGTCAAAATGAATAAAATATATTTGATATAAATTTTTAATGTCAGATAGTACGTATTTAAAGTATTTTTATAAATAAATCTGATATTTGTTTCACATTCACATAGTTCCAAGATTTTATTAACCTGTTATGGTATTCATCTTGCACTTGGAGATACATAATAGATTGTCCAAAAGATACCAGTTAACAATACAAGTACAAAAATAACAGATTAAAGCTATAGCAGTGGAACCGGAGGTTATGTTACAGTGGTTGATATCTCCATTTTCATTCGGAAATTTGCACTATTCGTGTAGGTTTTCGGCCCTTTTTCGTCTTCAGTGGACTGTTGGTTGAAAATCTCTGGATCTGCTTCTGAGCTTACTTCTATATCGGATAAACAAGTGTCAGTACATGTATTTAATGAACTGTAGATAGGCTTGAGTGGCACTTGCTCATGATTTGGGGACGTCCACGTTAATATTTTTTTCTTTAAATATACGATAAATGATCAAGTTACGACTATTATCATTAGATCGAAAAAAAAATCGTTATATTTTTGAGACCACCACTTATATAGTACTACATGTACTTGATATTTGAATTCCACAAAAACTGGTTGAAATCGATTCAAATATCGTACGTGTGACTAGGGTCCAATATAGATATCGATCCAGTGAATCTCAAACCTAATTATATTTAGGTTTAGATTTCTTTACTCCATTTATAAGATATTAGGGTAAAACTTCATGGAAGCAAATTAGCTACTAGAACCAAACCCCAGAGGCGTTTCGAGTTGGCTCATTTTTTTTCATTATTCTTAATGTGTTTAAAGAAATAATGGTTCTCGTCTTTATTGTTGTAAATGGTATCATAATTTCTTTAAACACAAATAAACAGAATATAACTAGAATATTATCCCGACCGCAAACGCCTGTGTCTAAACCATCGTCATCCCTTTCTCCCGATCTACGACCATGGTGACGTCATATTTGTTATCGTTGTCGTCAGTGACGTGGTCTCCCGATCCACATCTCCTGCAGTCATTCTTCAGAAATCTTGTGCTAACTTTCGTCGAAAATATTCTGTCGTATAGAAGTGCTCCCAATACAGCCCCGACGAGGTCTCCGATCCAATAAATCTAAAGAAGGGAGGTATAAATCTTATCTTTAAAGTCAAGGACAAATACTAAGCATAGAGTTTCAATGTTGGTAATTAATGTTCATGATGTCGTTCCGTTGTGAAACTATCTTAGTAATAATCTAATCATTTATCTTTTTTAGACTATCAACATTTCATTACAATTCATTATTTTTTGGTTAAAATTGAAATTTTTGGATTGTACATGTATTTTACGGTCCTTTTGTCAATGTGTCTGGTTAGATTTTCACTTGTAAGTTAAACGAAATATGATCTTTGCCTGGTATATGAAATTATATATATCCGTACTTGCTGAATCTTTCTACTATCCCCAAAAGAGTCGATATCAAAATAATGTCAAATCAAATTGGTCATACCAATAAATCCAAATGGACAACAAATATAGTTTTTATATAATTACCCATGCTTTGTCAAAGTTTCCGGAAACCAAAGCTGGTCCGAATGTTCGAGATGGGCTCATACTGCCACCAGAAATGTGGTACTATAGAAAAAAATGTAAATGGCTTAAGCAACAACAATGTTCAATTAAATACATTTTTAAAATTGCTCCAGCGCTTGGTCAGAAAAGAATTTATTAACATAGTTTACATAATTAATACATTGAAAACCAAACTACATATATTACCGTTTTTTTTCGCGTTATGGTAGATATTACCCATGCTAATTAACGTGAAGCAAGACTTTCACGAGTTGCTTTAATTTTAGGCCAGTGTTGTAAAATTGCTATAAGAAGAAACTTGGAGGCTCGAATCTGCTGTGGTGTTTCTGATTTTAATAATTAAAAACCGTTTTATTACTGAAAAATTATTAAAACAAATTTAACGATTCCACAAGTATCGATCTCTTATTGAAAAAAAAATAATTGTACGCGTCGTTTTCTGATAGTGAAAGGAATATCACATCCTGAATTTTATGGTAATATTTTTTATAAAGCTCACAAGTTTAAAAACAAACCATTGGAAATGAAAAAAATAGCCTCAAAATTTATTACGGAAAGGATATGAATTAGATATTTTGGATAAAGCTTTGAATTAAGTGTTTTTTGGCAGAAATAATGATAACGTGTTGATACTTTATACTTTAAATCTTCCAAAAGCTTTTTTACTATTGTCATGTTTAAGCATTAAAGCGATCAAGCATGTCGGTTTTGTGTGAAGACACTTCACCAAATCATCATTGTTTGAAGTGTTGTGTCGGATTTAAGATCGATGTTTGATTTCCTTTACCGTCCTTTCGTTTGTTCTTGTTCTCCTTTGTCTAAGGTTCTCTCTAGCGGAATTGAACTTTGATCGATTTGATTTTTATTGTGTGTTTAGTTTTTGTACTTCGTCTAGGAATATTGATACGGCGGAGGTTGTGCCCAAAAAACTAGTTTAACCCCACCACATATTATATGTGTCTGTCCTAAGCCAGGAATCTTTGACAAAGCTTTCGTTTGTACTTGTCTTTTTGATGTTTTTGTTCCTTGTTTAAGAAGGGGGTCTATCTATGACTATTATAGGACTGGATTCGAATTATATGCATTTTGTTTAGACCATGGGCCAACCTCAAGCAGCGCCTGCTGGCCTAGTTGAAGGCTGCCGGCGATTATATTGTGGTTTTTCTGAATTGCCGCTTGATTGTGGGCTGTGTCGCGTACACTTATTTCACATCTCTTTATTTTCTATTGCATGTTTTTTATCAAGTTATTTTTCTGCTAACACGGGTTTTTAAATTCTGTTATTAATGCCTGCCGATCTCATTAAACATGTGTTAAACCAATGTTCTGCTTGAAATCAGCAAAATACATGTAGCTAGAGGTGGAAATGTTAATAAAAGGTTAAATAAATAAACTGTAAAGTAATACATACTGTGGCAAAAACGTTAAAGGTAATAATCAGCCCGATTTGGAACGGTGCAAAACCATTGATGTCGTCCCTTTTATGATCTATCATAGCGAATGCTCCAAAAAGAAGAATAAATGTAATGATCATTTCACAAACAAGTGCTTGAGAGTCGGTAACACCAGGTCCTGGAAAAATCATACCGAAATTATCTCTCGTGGTATTAGCAGGTGACAAGGCTTTTAAAATGGCGGTTCCACCAGCCGCGGCAAGAACGTGTGTGATCGAGTAGAATATACACCGGATGACTGTTATTTGTCCAAGTACCAGAAAGGCGAGACTAACGGCTGGATTAATGTGGCCACCGCTCATAGTTGATAATATTCTTATTAAACAGCTGACGCAAAGTCCAGCTGCTAGAGACACAGCAACAGGGTCGCCAGGAGCGGCCTGACCCGTTCCTATAGCAACAAAAGTTAATATGAACACTCCTAGAAATTCAGCAACACAACCTCTGTACAGATCTAAGGAGAATAGGTCTTTCGCTTCTTTATTTAGAAACTTCCGAATGCCAGATTTATTTTGTTCTTGTTTTGTTTTAGGCATGATAAAAAGCGTTGTGTCTGTTGTGTATATTTTACAACCAGTCTTTAGAATTTCTTGATTTCAGGAGCATGAAATGCAAAAAACATCAATGTCCAAGTTAAATGAGCTAGAGAATTATAAGAATACTACCTCTCCGAAATAGGTGTTGGACTTTTATATAGTATACCTTACTGAGTTCATATTTCACACATGGAGCAACGTCGTGCTTTTGTTTTTGCTCATATCAATTATATAATGATTTATATTGTAACAAAATTCTCGCTACTCTTATTTCAAAACTTTATTTGCTTGTATAAGTTGCACTTCCTACATGTAGATACTAGAATGTAAGTAACTAAGCTGACATTGACAAAATGATAGATAGCTCGCCTCGATATTAAACAATTCAAATACGAACTTCAGAAAAACAGTAATTCTACTGGGAAAGTCTTATATATGGCCAAAGAAAACTCAACATGATATTGACCAAATTGAGATGTTCTGCTTCATTCCTAAATGGTGACCTATTCAAAGCTAATATTATAACATACTCTTCTTGTCGATGTGGCTTCGCCATTGAAAACATGAACCATTACTTCTTTGAATGTCCCTTATATAAAGAACATAGAGCTATACTTGTCAATAATCTCAGCTGGCTCCCAAATAACACCATTTTAAATGCAACTCTTCTTACATGTGGCAGTACCGCATTAAGTCAAGAGCAAAACGAGACTATTTTTAAACAATCATTTGATTATATCAAACGGACTAATGTAAGGCCCCACTCATCATCTCTTCCAACACAGACACCAAGCATTCCCTTTCTTCGCTCATTTACTCCTAAAAAGCTTTTTTTATTCTTATTCAGCAATTATACTTCTCGTTAGTTTTGTTATTTACTAATGTAACTTGCATGCATGCTCAATTTGTATTGTTTAACTATGTTATGGAGAGGACTTCATAAGTATGTTTACTTGTGTCCAGTTGTGTTGTTGGTTTGTGTTTGTGTTGTTGGCGTGTGGTGGTTTGTGTTTGCTTTGTTGGTGTGTGTTTGTGTCGTCAGTGTGTGTATTTAATATTGTTGATTTGTGTTTGTGTTGTTGGTTTGTGTGTTGCTGATTTGTGTTGGTGTTGTTGGTTGGGTTTAGTTTGGTTACGTCGTTGTGCTTGCTTTTTCTAGCTGGTTTTTAATTTTATGATTTTTAGATTTTCAAAACTGACCTATTGTCGTTTTTTAAAATTCGAATGTACTTTTTCAGAATACAAATTGTATTGTGAAGGACTGATTATGAAATACTAATAGTATACGTTTATAAAGAGACATTTTTTGTATATCTTTAATTCAGCTACATGTATAATAATGTTATGGAATATTTGTGTTGACCTTACTGGTTACAATGTTTCTTTTTGTGTTTTTTTTTGTATTATTAAGTATGAATGTATAAATGTGAACTCAATATATGAAAGGAGATTAGTTCAATTTATAATTGCAGTATTATACTGCATGCATAAGGCGCATAAGGGTTATTGATCTCAAAACAAAATTTGGTTGCTTAATATAAGCTGTACATGTACACGTATATAGTAGTCCATCTCTTAAATGTATTGCTCATCAACTCATTCCAACTCGTTCCCGATCTACGACAAGTGCCAAGTCATATTTGTTTTCATTGTCGTCTATTGCCTCGTTTTCAGTTTGACATCGTCTGCAATCAGATTTCAGGAAGTGACGACATACTCTTGTTGAAAATATTTTGTCATATGTAAGAGCTCCCAGCACTCCACCAATCAAGTCTCCGGCCCAGTATATCTAAAATGTATAAAATGTATAAGCGTTGACTTTTTTTTTAGATCTTTTTAAAATGTATATTTAATACATCGAATTTAAAAATGTGTTGACTATAATAGTTGATTTTTGCTCTAAATGAGTTTTAACTATTTAAGAGCTCGATTAGTTTCTGTGATAGTCATTTGATCATGTATTTCCACACGCAATACGACAATGTGCGTCAATATGCGTCACCGCGTTTATGCTGAGAGTTGTGTCACACCTTACATGTATTAATAATGTATTTGATGATTTAAATTTATCTTGTCTAATAGCTAAGAAACAATTATTAAAAGATCCCTACATGTGAGAATAGATCTTAGGTGAAAAACGACTCGCTTAAAAATTCTTCCAATTTTAATATGTTATTGCACGTGTATACCTTAGTCGAGAAAGATCGTATATTATCGTGAAATTAACGCGATTGTTATGTAGTAGATAAAAAAAAATACCCATGTTTTATCCAAGTTTCCTGCAACCATTGCTGGGCCAAATGTTCTTGACGGGTTCATACATCCACCAGAAATACTATACTGAAAAAATGAGGTATAACTCATAAAAAAATTTAACATCTTTCAAATGTTTGATCAGTTCAAACCTAGAGAGCAGCCCTTTGATTTTTACGAAGGCTAAGGATATAATATTCATACTGCCATTTTATTTTCGAAAAAAAAAGAAACTTTGTTTTATTGTTAGGTCTTTTTTTCAACATTCTTTAAATTAAACATCTAAAAATACCATCATGCCATTTTATGTCAAAGCAGTTTCCTGCCTTTTTTCAAATTTCACCATAGCAAATCCCTCTTAAAAATCAAATGGTTGCTACCTAAAACCATAGAAATTTCTTGCCTTAAGGTTCTTCTAAATGAAAAATGGCTGCCATACATTGTCAATATAAAACTTTAAAAAAATACACAGATTTAGCAAATGATGTATTTTGTTCAAAACCTTTCTAATTAGATTTAACTTACCATTACCCAGAGCAAGCTAGCATTTTAAATCCCACACTGAGTCTTAATTTAATTTTATTTACATAAACATGTAAGGTGCGTCTGATTACTATCCTACTATTCGAGCACACCCTTACAAATACTTAATATTTTACCTTTAAAGACAGTTTTTATATGATATTACTTCTAGCTTGCTTTAGGTAAGATTGTAATACAGTCATTTCAATTTAATTTTAGCAAAATACTTATTTCATCTAGGCTGTGTATTTTTTGAAAGTTTTGTATTGACAATGCATGGCAGCCATTTTTCATTTAGAAGAACCTTAAACTTTGCTTGTATTGTTCATGATTGCCATTTATTAAGAAAATAACAAGTCTATGATAGTTGCATGGCTTATTTTCAAGAGGCTTAGACAATCTGATTCCCTCTTTTTCGTCTTTTGTGCCGATTCAAAGCATTCAAACGAAGTAAATCTTTAGTGCTCATTGATGTCCACTGTCAGCAAAATTGTAATCTAATCCATTTTCATAAGTGTTCTAGATGTAATTTTAATACATCGGTGCTTATGTAAGCTATCATGGACGAGATTTTTGCCGTCAACGATTTTTCGGCAGAGCCCTATGTAGTCATAAAGCTATCTGATTTTCGCGTTTTATATCGTCTAGACAGGGTAAATAGGTCAGGCAATATTCCTACCAGAGGACCCATTATAGGATATTCATCGTGTATAATTATTGTTTCCAGGATATAAATGTTGTACATGTTGTCTAAACTATTAAAAAGGTTCATCTTTATACCCCTATGATAAATACGATATAAATGTGCACTACATTTCATATATCGGTACACCATAACAAGTTGATGTACACTTAAGCATTGTTGACCTTTTACCTTAAAGTTGGTGAAAAACAGATCGTTCTTTATTTTAGTGCTAAGATTTAGCTCTACTTTTAAACGCTTTATCGCTTTGATTTATTTAAGGGTTGGGGTTTCATTATCACGCTGATTAGTTAAGTTGATTTTATATATCATGATAATGCCATTCAAAATTGGTCATAATAGCCAAATGTCTAAATAACGGAACTGGCTTGAAAGTTTAAAAATGCTATGTTAGGTCAACAATCACGATGTAATCCCATTAAAATTATCAAGGTCGGGAAGTTGACGCAAAACAAAGTCCCTTAAAGTAACATAGGAGTTTATGAATACATACTGTTGCAAATATGTTGATAGCGACGATTAAGCCAATTTGGAACGGTGCGAACCCATTGATGTCATCCCTGTTTGGATCTATCATAGCAAACGTTCCAAAAAGTAGGAAAAATGCTATAACCACTTCACATATAAGTGCTTGAGCATCTCCAACGCCGGGACCCGGAAGTATAACGCCAAAGTTAACAGCAGTAGCGTTTGCTGGTGACAAAGATTTTAAAATTGCTGTACCAGTGGCTGCGCCTAGAGTTTGTACTATAGTGTAGAACACAAAACGAATTATAGTTATTTGTCCAAGGACCATAAAACCAATGCTTATGGCTGGATTGACGTGTCCGCCGCTTACGGTCGACAATGTTCTGATTGCACATCCGATGAAAAATCCCGCCTCTAGTGCTGCGGCAACTGGATTGCCAGGGTTCGACAGTCCCGCTCCCACAGCCATGAAATTAAGTAAAACCATGCCGAGAAACTCCGCTGCACATCCTCTGTACAAGTCTAAAGAAAATAAGTCTTTCACTTCCTTAGAGACAAATTTCTGCACCTTCGACTTCTCTTTTATTTGTTGTTTAGATGGCATGTTAAAATTTCTGATCTGAACTATCACATCTACCGTACTGTAATGAACAATGAGTTTTATGACAAATCTCAAAACTACAGATGCTGGAATTATCCCCTAAGATATCCAAGTTGGTGGAAAATGAAGTATCCCATTAAGCCTTTTCACTACAATAGGTGATAGACCTTTTTATTTGCTTAACAATGGGCTAATATTACTTACATGTATTAGGCTTTTGTATAAGCTCACTCTGTTTGAACAAAGATATCACAAAGTAATATAATCCATGTTGCTTATATTTCAATATAAAACTTCTTTAGAATTTTCACCTAATTTGAAAGTTAAGGAGAAAAATGTATTTTTGTAGTCTAGATTAATCACTATACTATGGTATCAGCGTTCTCATTCTATCCTCAGATGTTTCATTAAGACAGTTGTTTTTGGATGTTTATTTGTTTTTGTTTTGTTATTGTTTTGTTGTTGCATTATTATCATTTTTGTAAGACCCACCTATGGTATCATGATATTATGTCAAACTGTGCACATTCCAGATTGTCATATTTTTCATACTGCATTTATATTGAGCCGTTATGTGGAATTAAAAACATTCCGGGAAGAAATCGAAGACCGCATTGGATCTGACACTGTAAATCCTTTCATATATATAGTTGATTGAATCAGATCTAACATTGGCACAAAACCTCCCATATCGTATGAGCTAAGACTCACATAAAAATCCGGGCTCAAATGGAGGTACATGTTCATTTTTTTTTTGTTAAACTATGTTTTGTATCTGATAATTGTTTACCCGAGCAGGTTTCGGGAGGTGAAAAGACCCGCATCACTGAGTCAGCACCAAGCTTGTCGGTAAAAGTCTACTTAAAAAGCCCTCAGAATCTGCCCTTGGATCACATCGCTATTCCAAGACTGGAATTTGTGCCCTAGTTGGTTAAAAGTGGTAGCCGTTTCATAATGCTTTTTGCATTGTAGCATCACGAGATTGACAATCTTAACTTAGATGCAGTATCCCAAACTCTAAGCCCATGTTTATTTTATCACCCTTTCAATGTTCATCACCCTGATAAAACTTCGTTCGCATTGCTTAGGAATAGAGCAAAAACTAATTTAATTACAAACTTGCTAATGAATGTATATGATATACTAGTATGTTTGTCTTTTTCATGACAATTCTCTATTGGCAAAAATTTTAATAGATTTTTATACCCTCGCTTCGAAGAAGAGGGGGTATACTGGTTTACCTCTGTCCGTCCGTCCTTCCTCAACATAACTTTCTTAATATTATTCTCAGCAACTACTCATCATAGTGACTTGAAAGGACAAGGTATGATAAGGGCTTTTTTAATTTTAAATTTACCTGTTCCAAAAAATATGACTTTTGAATCACAAAATCACACCATTATAATTCAATATTCCAATTTTGGAAAATTTGTCCAATTTAGGGGGCCGATTCGTGCTCTTATCCTATGGTATATGACTTCAATATGAGGTCCTCTATTGCGAGTCTCGAAATTTGGTCTGACGGATATCTTCTTCCTGTTTATCGACTAAATCAATTTCAACATTACTGGTCAGTTGTTGAAAATTTTCGTAATTATATTTGTCGGATATCAACTTCCTGTTTACTGACTTAGTCAATTTTGGGGGTTAGCGGGGATATATACTGAGTGAGCAGTGGCTCACAAATTTCTTGTTTTATTGGATTTAAATGGAATTTCTTCGAGAATATTTTCGACAAAAGAAATAGAACAAGTTTCAAAATAAAATCCAGTGAAATATTTTCCAAACTAAGAATGATTGCCTTAGATTGACTTACCATGTCTTTTCAGTCAGATGATTAAATTAAAAATTGTTTTAAGATATTTATTGGTATGTTAAAAGAAGAGCCAACCCACATTCTCTGTGATGCCTATAGGAAACCGACCATGTGGAGACATGGAAAAAGCTTTTTTAAAGCACTTATGTTCTTCCTACCCCAGGCAGAGGTTGATCTTAGTCATATTTTGGGTTCTAGTCGAGCATATTTTGGTTATATTGTTCTATGCTCTTCATATTCATATAGCGTTTGGCATTTTCGGTGTTTTGTGTAGAGCGCCTCTGGTGAGTTCGCGCATCAGGTTTAGCAAATTTTGTTGTAATTTTGATTTAATGCCGGGCCCTAACATGTCCTCTGTGGGGCTTAAAAAGGACAAGACTACTTTTAGAATACAATTAGTAGCATGAACTACATGTATCATTATAAAGACTCCTAAGCAAATAACGTAAGTTTTAATGTGAACTTTTTAAATCTTACCTTTTGGTATTACTTTAATTATATTGTTAGGTCTTTTATCAAAGTTTTATTTATGAAACAATTAACAAGAGGATCCTTTTTGTAGATCTCAATGAGCTTTACAATTCTCCAATAATGCTAACTTTTCCTCTAGCACATACAGTTTTCAAGATAAAGTCCAAAAACTGTGAAATGGTCAATTTTGACGATTAAAGGGGAAATAACTCGTATAAGGATTGGTCCCACATGGAGAGTTTTTAGAGCTTTTTATGCCTCGTCCCGAAGAAGGCGGGTTGCTTCGGATTTTCTCTATCTCTTATACTTTTTAAGCAAGACGCTAAAAACTATGGAATAACCCCCCCAACCCCACCCCCCTGGTTCTGCAATTGGCCCATGGTGCAAATAAAATGAGTATAATTCAAACACAGTCCTGAAATAGTCACAGATAGACCCCGTTCTTAACCAAGGAACAGAAAAACATCAAAAAGCAGGTCCAGTATTCCATATGGGCTAACACATCAAAAATGGATTGTTGCCAAAGTTTAAGAAACATTAAAGATACCAAATCTTTTTTAACTAAGATGTTCTTGTATAGGTAAAATGTTTTAAAGGTGTTTACTAGTATGTTAATTCTCAGTAAGACTGAAAATGAGGTTTATGTTCAATGAGAAAAAAAAATATGTTACTTATGTATACTGTTCTTATCATGCCTTTCAAGGTTTTTTTTTCATTTTGAAGACTAGTTTCGTGCTTCACATGACATTGCATTCGTTTGTAATTGTCTACATTTTTAGAATTTGTAACGAGCATACATATAAGTGCAGTTTTAAGGACGATTTGCTTGACCTAGTTGTTCAAAAGTCACCTACGATCATTTCCAGCGGTTAATGTTAATGCAAATCCTCTATTGGAAGACACAATGTTTCTTCCCTTTTCATCATGGTCAATCCCTTCACGACGTACGAAATGACCTTGACTTTTTTTAGTTGATTGAAAGAAAAACCTTCTGTAACATTAGATATTAATTGTGATATTTCTTTTGTCATATTTAAATAATTTATTTTCGTGGTACATTCGGGTTACAGTACCAGAAACGTAATACATGTCCTTTGTTATAAGATTGAAAAAAAGGTACAGCGGTTAATTATTTTGTGACCAAAAATAAGTTATTTAGCTCAATGAAATATAAGTATCCTTACCTCATTGTAATGTAAATAAAGTTTGGCTGGTAGGACGTTTACCTAGGTGGTTGCATTGGAAAGCCCTACCATTTTGCATGCCGAAATGATCAGGTTCTAATTCACTAAACCTGCAAACCATGGTGATGCACGGTACCGTGTTGGGAAAAATGTCACGTCAAAGATCATTTCTTTTGGACATGATAATAGCAGGACCCGTAGGACCCTCTGCAGTAGGATATATTGCCCAATCTTGCCCACCTCTCTTTTGTCAAGTGCCAGTCAGATCTCGATTATATAGGATTGGCGTAAAGTCCCCTTTTCTTTCACTTCCGTGTTCAAAAATTACACTTTCGTGTTTTCATGTCTTCTCCCGGATATTGTCGATTTTCTGCTTAGGAGTATAGCGTTAAACAAACGAATTTATTACTAATAGTCTTTTTTGAACTTCCGTGCATTTTGGAAGGGATGGTTGGATGGCACCTTTGGATTCCCAGAATTTTATACTGAAAATCTCAAAAAGGGGGGAAAATCATTTTTGGCAGAAAAAAGATATTGCAAATCAAAAAGTTTAATGACTTTTAGATTTTAACCTTGACAAAGCATATCACCATTTGATTTATATGCATAATAATAACCCCGTAAAAGATTTGTTTCGCAATTTTCATATCGGTTTTACGCTTATGCTCTTTTTTGAACGACAAACAAGATGCTTTTATAAATTCGTGTAATAAAAAACTCGCTGTTAAATTTTTAGTTACCACTAAGTTTATGACATGGTTAGTGTCAAATTCAGTCAGTATATAGATAACAACTTCTTGAAATTTTAGTTGTATTGAATACGATGCAAAAAGAGATCATTCATGCTCCAGTTTTAAGACATTTGGTTTTCTATTTTTTAAGTATATTTTTACAATATTTCATCACTGCAACAGGCATGCACGAATTACTCTTCTGGAGGACGTGTTTTTAGTTCATTCTTGTTACGACTTGAGTCCGCTTTGCTGATTGCTTTTCAATTGTTTCATGTGTTTTTAGCTTTTTTTCCTCGTGCGGTATTTGTCTGTGTTCACTGGTTTTGTCTTTGTCCCAGTCATATAGATATATTTTGGTCGTCCTCTGCAGCTTTGACGTGTTTGTAGCGTATTTGAATTTCTCAAAACTATATATCGTTACCATGGTCACGATGCGTTTTCGCGTTGCTGATGCACTTTATTATTCCAATTTCCTTGGGGTTATTTCTTTTGGGTAACGTTTTAACATTTTCTTGAAACACATTAAATGCACACGCGAAGAAACTATTTTTAACTGTTTCCATTTTCGTTCAATAAAAACTTTGGTTCAATTATTCATCAGCTTCTGTCGTTTTTGTTTTGTTTTTTTTTTTCACAATAGCGGTTGTTATTTTCATTAATTGTCCCTCTTATTCGTCATGTTGAAACTAAAAAAATCAAAACACAGGTCTTAAGAATTTAACTAAAAAATGTATTCCCAAAAGCGTTGTTTCTGTTGATGATTAGTATGTGTATATGTATACAGAAATGCCCCCAAAAAATATGATTACTATATGTATTTGACTTAGAAAATTCTACACTCATTTGAATTGTTTGGTAACTTAATAATCGTACATTAACGAAACCTTATATTTGTTTACCCATAGCATGACTACTAAAAATGACAATTGACACCAAAAGCCTTGACTAAATAAGAACAATAACGTGTGGTCTCATATCTAATTTTTCATGAGAAAAAAAAATTTAAGTTACTTTTTGACCGATGATACATTTTTCCGTGTCACAGCCAGATGACCTTGGGAGTTTGTCTTACATTGCTGCGACAATTTTGTCACCTTCAGACTTAAATAAGGTTAAAGGTCAATTATGGTATAGTATACACTGACCATCACACAGATTAAGGATAATATATGGAACGCCATAGCTGCCTTATGATGATGTGTTTCATTATGTGATGATACTTCTTCATTATGTGATGATACTTTGTCATTATGTGATGGTACTTTGTCATTATGTGATGGTACTTTGTCATTATGTGATGATACTTCTTCATTATGTGGTGATACTTTGTCATTATGTGATGATACTTTGTCATTATGTGATGGTACTTCTTCATTATGTGATGATACTTTGTCATTATGTGATGGTACTTTGTCATTATGTGGTGGTACTTTGTCATTATGTGATGATACTTTGTCATTATGTGATGATACTTTGTCTTTATGAGATCAAAGTTTATTATTATGAACAGCGCTAAAAAATATTCTTTTCTTATGACAAATATTTTGTTCGACACGTAGTTTTTCTGTGTATCCCCCCCCCCCCAAAAAAAAAATAAATAGTTTCCTAATGGTTTATTCTCGAATTTCACATCCATAACCGATACATAATTTATTAAATATTTAAACTTTGTAAACAACATTTTTCTTCTTTAACGGCTTGCTCCACAAGTGGTAAGCTTAGTCTGTATATTTGCGTTTGGTAAGATTTTTATTGTCTCCCTTAATATTTTTGATTATTTAATATTCCGATATTGTATCAAGCGGATTTACAAAACTTTACATATACTATTTAGAAACATATTTTGATAATGACATATTAGAGTTATAGATTATTAATTTACACATTTAAAGTTATTTTGCTATTTTAATCACGCAAATACACCTTCATATTTTCATATAAAGTTTTGAGGTTGGCTCAATGTCGTTTTATTGTTATGCAATACACATCCAATCACTTTGAAAAGCGATATATATGTTTAAAAGGTTAAATGTACCATAACAGATCGCACCTGTTCTGTGCTATGAAAGAGCAAATAAAACATACTAATTTTACTATATTTATCTGTGATATTGTTATACTATATTGATTGATAGTTACTTCCATATTTGATACTTGATTTGTTGTAAATTTCAGAGCCATGTAATATTTGGTAATAAAACGATTAAACCCTACGCAGAGTTTCTTTACCCCCAGAAACAGCCCCTGCAACATTAATATATAATAAATTATATATTGGTTATTGATTTGAAGTTCGAGAAAGCGACCTTTTGGAAACGATTTTTTTGGGGGGATACACAGAAAATCTACCTGTTAAACAAAATAAGAAATGACTATTTTTTCAGCGCTGTTCATAATAATAAACTTTGATCTCATAAAGACAAAGTATCATCACATAATGACAAAGTATCATCACATAATGAAGAAGTATCATCACATAATGACAAAGTATCATCACATAATGAAGAAGTACCATCACATAATGAAGAAGTACCATCACATAATGACAAAGTACCATCACATAATGACAAAGTACCACCACATAATGACAAAGTATCATCACATAATGACAAAGTATCATCACATAATGAAGAAGTACCATCACATAATGACAAAGTATCATCACATAATGACAAAGTACCATCACATAATGACAAAGTACCATCATATAATGACAAAGTATCATCACATAATGAAACTCATCATCATAAGGCAGCTATGGCGTTCCATAATAATATTATATGTTTTTGACTCCTACATGTATAAGATACATGTTCAATTCAAGCATATATAGACATAAAGCAGTTTCAAATATTTGTAAATTGTCCATTTACTTAGTTATTATCTATGTTTTATATTGTATTTCTTTTATGCCTATGTTAAGCTAGAACCTTTAAAGGTTCATTACATGTGCATTAATAATAAAAAAGATATTGAATTAATCCGAACAAGGAAAAGGAACTACTAGTCTTATTAGAAAATATCCCCCAAAAAATTACTCAATCCTCATGATACTCATTTTAAGAATTTTAAGAATTCGAGTTGCTGTCAGAATCATCGATTAAAAGGTTTTTGCATTACATCTAAAAATATGACTACCAATGAAAAAATAAAAAGATGGTAATTAAGGTCTGAAAAGTGAGCTGGGGCTCGTTGTTATCCGAAACATAGATAGCAGTGTTCTTGAACTTGCGTCGACTGTTGCATTTTCTTTACAAGGTCCAATTCTATGATTTGCAATCAGGTTTTCTGAATTATAGCTTTACTGTATTATGTATCCGATATTCGTATACAAACTTATTACATGTACTTGAGTGTTACTTAACCGTCTGAGAATGTTCAATGCTATGGGATATACTTTATATAATACAATTTCCATGCTTAAAATGACTTTTATATAAGATACATGTAAAAATGCTTACTCTAAACCCTTCTTTCTTGCATTAATCTGCATAATCTCGTATTTGACTCTGGCAGTACGAAAAATTGCGACGATTCATGGGCTACAAATAGGCCCATGGCAAAGCCTAGCCCTGTCATAAGAAGCAACTAAGAGTCTTGGGATTCATAGATCCGTTCAGTACTATTCCCACAGAGCGACCAAGGTGTGTACCCTAGTTGGTTAAAAAGGGAAGTCATCGCCCGCGGAGGTTGTCAGATTAAACAGAAAGCCCGACCGCTGAACCTCAGTGGGTCAACTTGTGTGGAAAGTCCCATGCTTAATGCACGTAAAAGATCTCTTTGTGGACCGCCGAGTAATGAACCACATTTTTTCCGCCATCTTTCTCTTTTTCCTTTTACAAATTTAATGTTCCTTATTTTTCCATCTAATCACCATTATTTTCTTCACTATTTCATGTCCATTTAACCATCCTCTTCCTGTTAATCGCAAAAAGTGAGCATCAATTCGCTTTTTTTGGTCCTAATTTGATAAAAGGATGGATTGAAAATAGGTTTTATGGTTAAAAAACCTTCGTGTTTAGACAATAAGTAGCATCATGATGTCCTGGGGCAATGCAAACCAAACAAAAGAACAAAAGCAAAATCTTTTCAAGTGTTTTACATAAAGTATATTTTATCAAGCGACACACTTGCAATTTAAGTTTGAACGACAAAAGTAAAAACAAAATGTATACATGAATATACACTATCAATCTGCATACGTGCATCTTATAATAGCATTTTCAACTAATTGCAGTCGAACTAAACAAGAAAAATACACCGTATCTTTAATTATTAAATATGATTTCTTCAGTCATGGAAGATTCAACAAATATATGTATGTCACCATACTTTAATCTGTAGACTTTGCGTGCTTTTAAGGTACTTTTTCAATTTTGTTTTCTTTAATAATTAGCCACACAGAAGTTGCAACAAAATCTTTGGTTTTTTCAATTGTATCTACATTTCATTCATCATGTTCATTGTAAAAGCATTGTTAATTTCTATAATTCGTTTGATGCGAGTTATAACTTTTGACAAATGAATTCTTTAGCAGTATTGCAATCATCATCTATTAGGTGAAGAGAAGAGGGCCCAAACTGTAATGCAGCACACCGTTTACTCGTGTCGCCAGATGGCGCTCCAGACCAGAAGTAGGATGCGTTGACACTCTGGCCGTCTTCCCATACCCACGTGTCCAGGACTTGGAGGTCTGATGCCCCTACCCAATATTCGTCTTCTGTTTAAATAAAAAAAAATAATCTTTTGTGAAAAGCTCATTTATCTAAACATTATGTTTTTTAAAATATCATATATTTATTAGAATCTTCATTTCTAAAATTGATGTTCAAAAATGATTTAGAGGTGGTATTTGATAAGTTACAAAAATAACTCACTACATGTGTATATGAATGGTTTTTATTAGGGTTTTTCCTTTCTGTAAGAACTATTTTTACGTTCTTATTTTTAAGTTTATGATATTTGTTCAATTTTCCTCATTTTTATAGAAGTTTAAGTAACGGCAAACTATTGTAACGTTTTTCCCGTTTTTTCCTTATTGTAACGTCGTTGCATTGTTACGTATGTTAAGAATTGTATGGGTATTTTTATTTGTGGACGTGAAAAGTTAATGAGACCAAAATCGGTATGTAAATCCTTATAACATTTAAGATAGTAGTAATTGTAATACTATTTATTGATTTAAGAAAAGTAGTTTTCATATAAAATCATTAAATAACTTTATTTACGATTTAACCACAATTTTAATTTTAGAACTTTAGAATACTTGTAATTTATTGAAGACGTATTTAGCTGTTATTTGCCTTTATGTATATACTTTTATGTGTATTATTGTATTTATTTGGTGTTTCTCGTTTTTTCAGAGAATCGCCGCCACCACTGCATTATTACGATGAATAAATATATAGAAAAGGCGCATACTCGTAATTAGTTTTCATTTCCAAAACAATTCTCGATTACTCAGAAGACAATTTGTTCTCGATTTCCCGAAGACAGGATGGAACGCAGTTTCAGTGAATTAAGACGAAACCGGGGAACGAAATTAGCTAATTTGACAAAGCTGTACAAAGAACTTGAGAAGTGTATGTTATCATATTCTAATGCCGAGCGCGTTGCAGACTTGTATGAAAAACTATGTGAAAGATTTGAACAATTTGAAATAGTTCACAAGGAATGCATTAAAATTTGTGCCGAGTCAAGTGTTTCGGAACAAATGGAAGTTAATTTTGAGAACTGTAGCAAGAATTTCGAGGAGTTCCGGGAAAGATTGTCTCAATGGTTAGCCGATAGGACCAAAGAAGAGAAAAATCCCGATGACGCGAGTTCAACAGTTAGCCGTACAACTTCCAGAGCCACAACCCGTTCAAGCGTATCACAAATGAAAAACGCGACAGCAGAGAGACTTATCGCTGAACACAAACTCAAAAAGTTAAAAGAAAAGCATGATCTTGAAAGAGCCCGTGATGAACTAGAGAGAAAGCAGCAGTTATTAGAGCAAGAATCGGAGATAGAAGAAGCGAAGATAAAAGAATCTGTGTGGACTGAAGAAGATTTAGAAGGACGAAAAAGTGAGTCAAGTAGTGTGAGAACGACAGGAAAACGTGTGAACTCAAGCAGCAGTGCTACATTGACAAATGACACAGAGGTTCATTTACATAATAACAACACAAACATCAATAATGCCGAGAAGTCTTTTCCCGCAAGAGGATCGGATGTCAGTGTATCCAGTATTGAAACAGCATTCCAGAGGATAGCATCCAGTCTACATGAAGGTTTTAATTTACCAAAACCAGAACTTTTTACCTTTAATGGTAACCCGCTAGATTACTGTAAATTTATGAAAAACTTTGAAACTAACATTGAAAGCAGAGTGTACGAAGATCAACAGAGACTCAGTTATTTAATTCAGTATTGTGTAGGTGAGGCTAAAAGTAGTATTGAAGATTGTGTATTGTTAAGTTCACATGAAGGTTATGTACGTGCAAAATCTATTTTGCATTCCCGGTATGGTAGACCTCATGTTATTGCAAGGTCTTACATTGATAAATTGGTACATGGTGCTCCTATTAAAGCCTCAGATGCAGATGAATTATCTAAACTAGCATTAGAAATGCAGAAATGTGAAATAACATTATCGCAGTTGGGTTATGTATCAGATGTAGATAATTCTGAAAACCTTAGACGTATAGTTAAGCGTTTGCCTATGAATATGCGAATCAAATGGGTAGATTTAGCACATGTTATAAACGAGTCAGGCAGAGAACCACGGTTCTCAGATTTAGTCAAATTTGTTAATGACAAGTCTCGCATAGCAAATTCAATGTATGGTTATGATTTATGTTATGACAGGAATGACAAAAGATCTTTCTCCGGTAAATATGAGAAAGAAGAGAAAGCTAAAGTTAAGGTTACTACATTGAGTACTCAGAGTGATACATGTAACAAAGTTGTAAAGTCTGACAAGAAGCATACATGTTATTGCTGTTCAGGTTCATGTGCAGATTTAGTGTCATGTAGCAAATTCAAATCTATGTCATTAACAGAAAGATGTGCATTTGTACGCAAGTTTAAGCTTTGTTCTAATTGTTTAAAAGGCAAACATTTTGCAAATGATTGTAGAAAACCACAATTATGTAATGTATCAGGTTGTACTTCTAAACATAACTATTTGCTACATAGCTGGGTTAAGTCTGATCACACAGCCACACAATCGTCGGTCAATTGCGCAGAAACCGAAGGAACCACAGTCAGAAACTGTTTAGGAATTATTCCGGTTGCCGTGACAGGAACAAATGGTAGCACTTACAACACGTACGCATTACTAGACGATGGTGCCGACAAAACCTTATGCGACGAGAGGTTGATACAAAAATTAAACTTGGATTCTAAACCTATAACGTTCAAAATGTCCACGGTGAGCGCCGCTGATGGCTTGGTACACGGGCAAGAAGTAGATTTGAACATACGCGCTATTGACGGAGATAGCGATATATGCTTACGGAAGGTATGGTCCGTTAAAATGCTTCCTATATCAACAAGATCCGTAGTTAAAGCTTCCGATATTGAGAAATTACCCTATCTGAGAGATATCAAACTACCAGAGGTACAGTCTAAAGATGTTATGTTGTTAATTGGCACCGATGCACCACTTGCGCACATTCCGATGGAAGTAAGATCCGGATTAGAAAACCAACCTTACGCAATACGGTCACGTCTGCATGGGATGGGCTATACGAGGACCCGTACAGGACAACAGAAACTTACACGAGGCAAACATAAATTTCCGAGAGTCTAGAGATGTTTTGTTGCAGCAACAACTGGAACGCATGTGGACCACGGACTTTGATGACAGATGTAATACGGAAAAAGTTGGTATGTCAATTGAAGACAAACGTGCACTTGAAACAATGAACAAGACTTTGAAAATTGAAAACGGACACTATACATTAGGTATACCGTGGAGATATGACGATGTTTCGCTTCCTAACAACGTCTCGCTTGCCTTTGCTCGATTGCAACAATTAAAGAGAAAGCTACAAATTGATGCCAATCTACACAAAATGTACTCAACAACAGTAAATGACTACATAGAGAAAGGCTATGCTAAAGAAGTATCCAATGTAGAAACGAAATCGAAGAAAGTATGGTATCTTCCACATCACCCCGTCTTAAATGAGAACAAACCCGGCAAAGTACGAGTTGTTTTCGACTGTGCTGCAAAATATCAAGGCATGTCACTCAACAGCCAGATCCTACAAGGACCAGACTTGATGAATAAACTAGTTGGAGTAGTTATACGATTTAGACAAGAACGCATAGCACTCGCTGCCGACATTGAAGCGATGTTTCATCAGGTCCGAGTACAGCAAGAAGATCGCGATGCCTTGCGTTTCCTTTGGTGGCCTGGAGGAAAGCTTGATGAGGAGCCTAAACTTTATTGTATGCAGGTACATTTATTCGGTGCAACATCATCTCCTAGTTGCACAACATTTGCGTTGAAACAGACCACAAAAGACAACGCACACTTATTTGATGCAGAAGTTGTTAAAACCGTCGAACGAAACTTCTACGTTGATGATTGTTTGAAGTCAGTTGCTTCAGAGGAACAGGCTGTTAAATTAGCGGATGGATTGCAATCAATGATGCGTCTAGGTGGCTTTAGACTAACAAAATGGATTAGTAACAACAGAATCGTACTGGAATCGATCCCAGAGTCGGAGAGAGCGCCATCAGTCGTAAATTTGAACCCGGATAACAGTCTACCAAATGAGAAGGCTTTAGGCATTAGATGGGATGTTGACAACGACCAGATTAAGTTTAAACTCAACTTAACACAGAAACCTATAACAAGAAGAGGTATATTATCAGTTTTTAGCTCTATTTACGATCCTCTAGGTTTAGTATCCCCGGTGATACTAAAAGGGAAATCAGTCGTACAGAAACTATGTAAAGAGAAATATGGATGGGATGACGAATTACCAGACAACTACCATGAATATTGGATTAATTGGTTAGCCAGTTTGAAGTCGCTAGAACATATCTCCGTAGACCGTTGCTTCAAGCCGAAGATATTTGGTAAAGTTGTTAACACACAGTTACATCTCTTCAGTGATGGGTCAGAATTAGGATATGGAGCGTGTGCATATCTAAGGCTATTAGATGAAAATGGAAAAGTCGCCTGTAATCTCATAACAGGAAAATCACGCTTAGCACCGATCAAACAAATTTCTATACCACGACTTGAACTATCAGGGGCCGTAGTAGCATGCAATCTTTATCAAATGATCAAAGAAGAAATCGAGTTAGATATTGATGAAGTTACGTTTTGGACGGACTCTACAATCCTACTAGGCTACATCAGAAACACTACTACACGTTTTAAAACCTTTGTTGCAAATAGACTGAGCATCATCCACAGTGTCACATCCACAGATCAATGGCGTCATGTCGAATCAGAAGCAAATCCTGCTGACATAGCGTCGAGAGGTATTAGTGCTGTTGAAACAACGAAACTGAAAGAATGGCTCCATGGACCCAACTTTCTACGATTGGATGAAAGCAAATGGCCTTCAAATCAAGAACATTATTTGCAACCTTGCACCGATGACTGTGAAGTTAAGAGGGATATAACCGTGTATACGACATCTAACACAGCCGTTGATGACATCATCAATTACTTCTCAGATTGGACCAAACTCAGACGCACTGTAGCATGGCTACTCAGATTTAAGAACTTCTGTCAAAAACGATATTTGAACCACAATGTTCCTGTGCAGAAAGGAGACATATCTGTAACTGAGATGACAAATTCCACGAACGCAATCGTGTTGTATATACAAAAATGTTGCTTTCAAGAAGATATGAAGCAATTGAAGACCTTAAAGCCTATTAAAAAGAATAGTAGACTCTCCGCTTTAAATCCTATTATTGAAAACGGATTGATCAAAGTAAAAGGACGGATTCACAAAAACGAGATTTACCCAAGTCCAGTTTTACTACCAAGCAAACACCATATTACAACGTTAATTGTTCGTTCATTTCACGAGCATTTGGGACATGTCGGTAAACAGCAAGTACTTGCTGCTACAAGAGAACATTATTGGATAATAAATGGTCTGAGTTCCGTTAAAAGAATTATCGGAAACTGCATATTATGTAAGCGTTATAAAGGACCGTTATGCAGTTAACAAATGGCACCACTTAGAGACGAGCAGGTTTTACCTGATGAACCACCATTTACATATGTTGGCATTGATTATTTTGGACCAATGATGGTAAAACAGGGTCGATCTTTGATGAAAAGATACGGATAATTGGTGTCTTGTCTTACCACCAGAGCAGTGCACATTGAAATCGCCCACAGTTTAAATACAAATTCGTTTATAGCTGCATTCCAACGTTTTGTCAGCCGTCGAGGACTTCCCAAAAAAGTATTTAGTGACAACGGAACTAATATTGTAAGCGGTGAGAAGGAGCTCAGAAACTCGCTTCAACAATGGAACCAATCTCAAATCGGGCGACACATGTTACAGCGGAACGTGGAATGGCATTTCAATCCCCCTTCAGCCAGCCACATGGGCGGGGCATATGAACGTATGATACGGTCAGTAAAGACAATTTTGAAATCTCTGGTCAAGGAACAGCTACTAGATGATGAACGATTACTGACATTTGTTGCAGAGACGGAGAAAATATTAAATGACCGACCAATTACACCAGTAAGCGATGATGTAAATGACCTTCCAGTCCTAACGCCAAATATGCTTCTACTTATGAAATCAAACCATTGCATACCCCAAGGAGTGTTCCAAAGTCAGGATGTATATGCGATACGTTGGTGGAGACAGATTCAATATTTATCAAATATATTTTGGCGTAGATGGATCAAAGAGTATCTACCGCAATTAAGGATGCGTCCGAAAAGGAGACAAAGTATTGAAAACTTGCAAATTGGAGACATCGTATTGGTTGCTGAAGAAAACACACCTAGAGGACAATGGCCGTTAGGCAGAGTAGTTCGCCTAAATATTAGCAGAGACAATTTAGTACGTAGCTGTGTGGTTAAGACTAAAACCTCAGAACTTACTAGGCCAGTTACTAAACTATGTCTATTAGAAGCAGTCTAATAAGAATTTATGTAAACTTTGTTATGTAGCTGATGTATTAATGACTGATTTTATATACAAGCATTCAGAAATGTATTTATATTTGAAATGAAATTAGATAATTTCATGGTGGGGTGTGTAAGAACTATTTTTACGTTCTTATTTTTAAGTTTATGATATTTGTTCAATTTTCCTCATTTTTATAGAAGTTTAAGTAACGGCAAACTATTGTAACGTTTTTCCCGTTTTTTCCTTATTGTAACGTCGTTGCATTGTTACGTATGTTAAGAATTGTATGGGTATTTTTATTTGTGGACGTGAAAAGTTAATGAGACCAAAATCGGTATGTAAATCCTTATAACATTTAAGATAGTAGTAATTGTAATACTATTTATTGGTTTAAGAAAAGTAGTTTTCATATAAAATCATTAAATAACTTTATTTACGATTTAACCACAATTTTAATTTTTGAACTTTAGAATACTTGTAATTTATTGAAGACGTATTTAGCTGTTATTTGCCTTTATGTATATACTTTTATGTGTATTATTGTATTTATTTGGTGTTTCTCGTTTTTTCAGAGAATCGCCGCCACCACTGCATTATTACGATGAATAAATATATAGAAAAGGCGCATACTCGTAGTTAGTTTTCATTTCCACAACACTTTCTATATGGATTCCGACACTATAAGGTATTTAATATATATTTTTTTTTTAATCTCATTCGTATATTTTAGATCTTTTATAAGTTAAAATGACAATTTCAAGACAAATTTTGCTACGCCTGACGCGCGTTTGAACGGTTTCGTCTATTTATGGCGCTCCAGACCAGAAGTATGCTCATCAGTGGCGCTCTACCAAAAATATTGAAACGGCCAAACACTATATCATTATGAAGTCTTAGAGCATAATACAATAAAATCAAAAGTACCGAATTGGGGAGCCAAATTAAAACTAAGATTATCAACCTTTGTCTGGAGTAAGACAAAACTTAGGGTTTGATCTGTTGTAAAACGAGTTTACCAATATCAGATTCACAAAGCATCCTGTATGATGAATATTCGAGCAGTTCTCTCCAAATTAGGTTCTCTTCCGGCATTATACCAATTGTATCCAATCCATTATTCCCTTCAACTGCATAATTGAACATAAAGTCTTCAAAAGCTAGCGGACTTTCATCCCAGTTGACATAAGTACCCTCTGACAGTAGGTCATTCACGCCTATCCAAATCACTTCAGTACTGAAATGAGAAAACTAACGGTGAGGCTAGTTTAGGGTACCCCGTATATGTGATATGGGATATTCACACACTTGATTCATAGGATACACGATATCTGAGCGAAATTTGTTGGGATATATGATATTTTAATCTATCCTAATTACACTTTTCCATGATATTTGATAATAAAAGCAATTAACTGGAATATGGGATATTGGTATTCCCCACACACCCCTTAATTAGCTGCAACGTTCAGGCAATCTATTTTGTCCATTAATGTTAATGTACCACTTAAAAACTTATATAGTAAAAATAGGGCATCTAATGGGACATTACATGATACCCTGCAACGATATTAGCTGTGCAAAATATCATTAAAATCCCTTGACGCGTTTTCAAGTAATCATCCGGAAACCTTCAGGGACGGACGGACGGACGGACGGACACCGAAAGAAACAGAGGGTATAACATAATACCTCGCCATTTCGTGTAGCGGGGTATTAGAAGTAGTAGAGCCGTGAAGGCCTGATAATCGGCATTGATTTTACTCATTTTCAAACTACTTCAACTCATTTTAACAAATTCATGAATATGAAGTCTATATGACCATCAAAGCAATACTTATAAGCAGGTAAATTAAAGGTACTTTTGTGGGTTGATTTGGGGGTCTTCGTGGCGCTACTCCTATCATTTATTAGGGTAGGGGTTTCAAATGGTGGGATGTCGCTTATTGACTCCTGTTTTACGAGACGACTTAACTATTTCCAAGGATGCTGCTCTCGTAAAAGAGTAAAACATGACTTTGGCCTTTTAAAAAATTGTTAATGTTTAAACAATAATGCAAAATTTCTATCAGACGAGAACAGATAAAGGTTTGCTACATAGTTTTTGTAATGTCATCTCTGACTGTATTTGTCCTCTTTGGCATCGTAGTGAAAAAAAGCAGACACTTTTATCCGCTTCGAAGCACCTAAATCAATATTCGTTTTTGATGATGTTGTTAATTGCAGTTTGGATTAATTTGTCCCGGATATCCAGTTCCTACATAGAAATGAATTATTGGTGCGCATTCGAAGCATTGAATCAAAAAGGCATTCAATGGTACATGATATGATACCATGCCACGTTTACAGAAACTTTTTATTTTTACTGGAAATCATTCATCTTGTTAAATTATACTTCTGGGGAATTTTTTTTTCAAAGCCATTGGTGCGTTTTCGAGTTTTTACCCAGAAACCATCGAGTGACGAATTGACACGTGCATAGAAAGACAGATGGACGAATGCCCACCACAAAAAACGGTAGGTATCAAATAATACCTCACCACTTCTCAATTTTCACATCGTACAACTGACTGTGTTATTTTGATGAAATGCGTTACACCACTATGAAATAAGCTAATAACAAGTTGAGCATAACTTTAATTAAGCCCTACTTGGGTATTATTTACGTCAGAAAACTTTTCAGTTGTTTGTGTTAAAGGGTCTCTTTAAAATATAAAATTCAAACAAATAAACCTTTGTTTGTGCGCACTTATTTGATATGAGCTCACTTCATCGTGTCATAAAGCATTTCACCAAACTGATTAGGTCGTTTGTACAGTGTGATTTTACCTTCCATTGATCCCTGCATTGTTTACTACATAGATATATGTGTCTACATCAGGAAATGAAGCTGGAGTTCCACTTCCATTAAAGCACTTTTCTTTACTGTTTCTCCATTCATCAGCCACAGTAGTAAACCAGTAACATCTATTAAGAAGGGGCACAAACGTACCGTTGCAAAGATTTGCTAAAATAGAATTTAACAATGAGTATAGTTTATTATTTACAACGTTTATAAACGTTTTAGTTACTTCATCATTTTCAAGCATTCTATTGTCCCAATAAATACTAATTTTACATAAACTTACAACTTTAAAAATGTACAATAGGGTCCTGCGTAGTGGTAACCACAACAATTTACCCGCAGTTCAGCTCTAAAACCTGTGGTTAAGTATACACTCTAAGCATCTTTACCTGGGCGTCTTCTCACCCAGTTCGACATGTTCGATAAGTCCAAGTTCTGAGATTGGGATGTATGTTTCAAATAGATTAATGGGGTCGTCAGGCAACAATAAGAAAACCTTATCACAAACCATAGGTCTGCGCCGTTTTTCGCATGTCAAAAAAATGATGGTGTGTATATGTATACAGCCTCGGCTCTCTTGCAGTAGGCTGACTTGTCCGGCGTTAACAATCCCTTATTTTTCAAGCGGCAGTCGAATTACGTTACCCTATTGGCCTTATTTTCCTAAGTCGCTTTCTAACTTCAACATTTCATGTAAATATTTCTCGACTCAAGTTCATTTTGCAAGTTATTAGGGGTGCTTAAATATTATATATGTACGGGGCCTGGAAGGCGGAAAGGGCCGCAGCAGGTAAAAGTCCACTAAATAGCACTCAGAAACCTGACATCAGGTCAGGCCGCTCAGCTCAAAAGCGACTGGGAAATGTGCCCTAGGTGGTTGAATGGTGCAGTCCTGTCATAATGATTGCCCGGGTCGACATGCGCTATAATGCGGAAAACCTGACCACGAACCATAGTAGTCCAAAGTGTGTGGAGAGTGCCACGCTTCTTGCACGTAAAAGAGCCCTTTGTTGGTCGCCAAGTAGTGCACCACATAGGCTAAATTTTCTGCCCCTACCCACCTCTCCCCTTTTCCTGTGGTCTTCAAAATTTCCTCTCCATATTTCATTTATCATCATCATTTTATGTTCATTTTATCATCTTTTTCATGGTCACCGCCTGTAAATAACCTATAAAGCGTAAAACACCAACTCACTCACTCACTATGAGCTAATTCATGGATTTATGGTCTTCTTGTATGAATCTTTTATTCGAAGGAAATAAAGTTTATATAATATATAATAACGGACCCTAATATATATATTTCTGCTTACTTTTTTTTTCTAAAAAATCAATTTTTGTTATAGCAAGCCTTTAATTTTGAACGACAATCTGTTAATATTTTAGGTGTATTTATCTCGTACACAATAAAACTATAAGTGAAGTGAGCCTTTTTCGGGAATTACATTGATTTCTTGGCAGAGCATCACGCTTGACACAGAAATTGCTAACACAGGGTCATGTTGCTCCACGGTTGCTGTCTTCACTCAAGAAATTTTTCGGTAGACACCGTGCACTCGTAGACAAATATGGGATTTCTATCTCTCAAATGAGTGCAGATGTTGGTTTTGTCATCCTTTACCGGATTTGACACACTGAATTCGAAATTGGCAGCAAGACGGGTGTGCTATAGCAGACACGAGCCGCTGACTCGTCCGGGGCACCTGAGTTCACTCTTGTTACGACGAGTTCGCGTTGTTGATTTCTGTTCGGTTGATTTTGTGTTTTGTGTTTCTTCGTGCATTTCTTGTTCATGTTAACCGGTTTTGTCGATGTCCTTTTGGACTTTTATCACTCGAATGTCCCGCCCCGGGTCCCATTGGTGCCTCTTTGCTTCTTTCAATTCAGTAGACGCACTTTTATCTGCGACTAATGCAAATTTTTGTTTCATATTATAGCATAAAAGTTAACATGCATGAGCATTAAAATTTGCAATTATGATATGAAATTTACGTCTTTAAAAAATATTGATACTGTGTTTGTCACCTGAAAAAGGAAGTAATTATTGCAAACCATGTACAGAATATTGCTGTTATGAAAACGCCACAATAATGCAAGGATGGCATGATTTAAATTCACAAGAGTAATAACTTTCATTATCAAGTAAATATAATAATCATTAATATGGTATAAAAATTTAATATTAACAAATTGTTATTGTATAATTAAATTAGATTGGAAATCAAAATGCACAAGTGCCATTTCTAAAATAATGTCATTGACTCTGTGAAACCGAGTTCTTAATGCTATGATTCGTGATAACGAGCACAAATTACAATTAATTTGTTTGAAAGTCATCATTTGAGTTGCAATAAACAAGAATGTAGTAAAAAACGCGCTGTAATAATTTCTGGATGTTATGCAAATCAATTAGATAGAGTGACTTTTCGATATAGTGCTAAGTTTTACAAATTTTCCATGTTAATGAATAAATAATTTGCAGATTCGAGATTTACGTGCTTTTCACCTTTTAATAAAATCTTCTGATAATATCCCCAAACACATTATTTTTCAGAAACAAGAAAGTATTACCTGGTAGTGACTTAAGAACGTGGATCTTTTCCATTGAATCGGCAGTGACCAGTTGCGCCCCTTCGTCTATACAGGTTTGGTTTGCATCAGTCCACGTTTGATATGTCCGATGAACCTTATAGCACAGTGAAGTAGATTCATCTTCAATATAGTCACCGTCACATTGGTCTATCAATATGAAGATACAAAAATAATGAACTGACAAAGTAACAAGGGACAATTTAACGAAAACAAAAGCTCTCAGAAGTCGTATTTGCTCAACAGACTTCAATAACTGATAGAAATAATTTCTAAACGAAAAAAGAGGGCACACCCAAAATCAGCCCCACCCTTCCTTTAATGGTAAGTAACATTACTGTAAAGTTTAATAACATTTGATAATCCAGAACAAAAGTTATTGTGCAAACAAATGAAAAAAAATGCTATTTTGGCCCCTTTTGACCCAAAAATGGAATGTTCACATCTTCAATATATCTGTAATCACTGTGTAAAATTTCAGAAAGATCTAGGGTTTGGTTTTTGAGATTCAGATTACACAAGACAGGCACCCAATAGCGCGACGGACGGACGAACGGAGTGACCCGACTACTAGACCTGCTTTCGCCTTTCGACGCAGGTAAAAATGATAATAATACCTAATTTCTCGTTTCGACTGGAGTCCGCGTTGTTGATTGACATTCAGTTATTTGTGTTTCCATGTTTTACATGTTGTCTGTTTTGTCCCGTTCTTGTTGGTGTTTACTGGTTTTGTCTCTGCCCGTTCGGACTTTTGACATTCGGATACCCCATTGGTTCCTCTGCTTCTTTCTGACATTAATATAACTATATAAGAAGGGGACCCGGGTATACAGTTTTACCCGTCGGTTCGTCCGTGACAAAAAAAAATAGAAATGTTTCGCTTTAATGCCTAAAATCGATTTATTTTTCCATCAAACCGTTAAAAAGTATCCAATCTGTTGAAGATTTTGTAGAGCTCATTTTACTTAAACACTTATTTAAGCAAAATGTTTTATCTCTGTTTTACCGTTTTCAATCTATAAGGCAAAAACCAACAACATTGACCAATTGAGTCAAAAAATCTATTACAAAAATGTATAACTTGGACCAAATGAATGCTTTTGTAGGTCTTAGCAAGCATCTGTAATAGTTTTCATTGTTTAGTTTTAAAAAAATGAAATTCTTGAAAGGTCATGGTCGTATTCAGAGTCAGCTGGTAGCTTTGCTGCAGCTTAGACCCACTGGCAACTTTTGTTGAATATTTAATGAACAAAACTCAACTGAGGTAAGTTTGTGGGATTTTAATCCTCGACGTATACATTTGCATTATGGATCACAGGTACACAAGCAAAGAATTCTCTGAGTTTTACAAAATTTTCAACAGAATCGAGCTTATACGTGAAGCTGGCAAAAAGCAAATCACGCAAGAATCATGCGAATTCCAATTAAAGATACCTTCAAAATGGGAAGCCAACCCGAGCACCCGGGATTTCGACCATTACAAGAAAAGAACCTGTGACTCTTTTTACAAAGAATCTTTAGTGTAGAATATGTGGTAACCGTAGTTTTCAGCCGATCATAATTCCTGAAAATTACGCTTGTTGAAATAATTTTACACTTTTGTGGAACTTACTGCTGGTGTTTAAACAAATTAGAAATATAAAAATTCGGAAAACAAAAAACATATCGTATCGTAGTTAGAATTCTTGTCAGAAAAGTCTGACGAGCGGACTTGTAATTGTCCTCGCCGGGACCCGAGAGTTTCAAAATGCACAGTACTAAAGCAGACGGGTCAATAACCCGGCTACCAATCGATCCCAATCACAGCTGAATGCTGTGACGGGAAAATCCTTAGAGGAACTTCCGGATGTGATTCGGAGGAACTAAAATCGTTATTTTCACAAGGTGTGTCTACTGATCGTGGCCCCGTGTGTTGCTTTAAAGCAAAAAATTAAAAATCTAAGAATGTCATCATACCCTTTGATGATTCCCCTGTCACTTATTAAAAGCTCTTTCTCATATGTAAAGTAATGACGGCACTAGAACTTTTGGCAGTTGGTGGGGGGTAAGGTCCAGTGATCATTCAGACGGATTTACACCTTTGGAAAAACGATTTTGCTAGGGTCATTGGTATTGTTTGTTGATTAAAATATTCAGGTAGGGTGGGAAAATATTACCATTTACTCTTCTATCATTAGAGTGTTGGAAAAACTAGCGTAGACAGAAAAAATGACTATGCTGTGACTTGGAGAAGTATGTTGTGATTTGGAGTGACTATTTATGATTTGGAGAAATTAAATCATTATGTGATGATACTTCTTCATTATGTGATGATACTTTGTCATTATGTGATGATACTTTGTCTTTATGAGATCAAAGTTTATTATTATGAACAGCGCTGAAAAAAAATAGTCATTTCTTATTTTGTTCAACAGGTAGTTTTTCTGTGTATCCCCCCCAAAAAAAATCGTTTTCAAAAGGTAGCTACTCCAACAAAACATTTCATGAAGAGATTTGTTATTTTGTGGGTATTTCACTTCTTAAATTAATGGTGACCCTAACGTAGATGAAATGAGAAGTGGTATCCCTCGTATTTATCTGTGCAATTTCTGTCAAAATACCAAGTTTCAAATTTTTTGGTGAATGCACGTTGATGCACGCCAAATTTAAATTTGGTGTGTTTTGCTATTTTCTCTACTTTTTGAAGAATTTTTGTGAAATTTTATTGCTAACAACGGCCAAAGCGCCGTAACTCTATGCCATTTAATTTCGGGATACAGTTTAAATCCATTATGAGGAAAGGGAGAAAAAATTCGACTGACCGGAAATGAATAAAATGAACAAGAAGTGAAAATTTTCATTTTTTTAACAATTCTGTACCCCGTACAATTTTAAAGTTTTTAAAATAAAAATTATATTTTCCTGTTTCTGAAGCAGATACCTATCGTTTCAAGTTGCTTTCATGAATGAGTTCGACATTCAAAATTTTTAGTTGTATTAGCTACAAAAGGTCGCTTTCTCGAATTTCAAATCAATAACTAATATATAATTTATTATATATTAATGTTGCAGGGGCTGTTTCTGGGGGTAAAGAAACTCTGCGTAGGGTTCAATCGTTTTATTATCAAATATTACATGGCTCTGAAATTTACAACAAATCAATTATCAAATATAGAAGTAAAAATCAATCAATATAGTATAACAATATCACAGATAAATATAGTAAAATTAGTATGTTTTAATAGCTCTTTCGTAACACAGAACAGGTGCAATCTGTAATACCGGTAGTACATTTAACTTTTTATTAATATATATATTGTATTGTCATTTTGTCCCATTGAGGGCCCTTTGATTGGAATAAAAATACTTTTATTTATACTGAAATACCTATACTGCATTCCAAAGTAATTGGATGTGTATTGCATTACAATAAAACGACCTTGAGCCAACCTCAAAACTTTATATGAAAATATGAAGGTGTATTTGCGTGATTAAAATAGCAAAATAACTTTAAATGTGTAAATTAATAATCTATAACTCTAATATGTCATTATCAAAATATGTTTCCAAATAGTATATGTAAAGTTTTGTAAATCCGCTTGATACAATATCGGAATATTAAATAATCAAAAATATTAAGGGAGACAATAAAAATCTTACCACACGCAAATATACAGTGGAGCAAGCCGTTAAAGAAGAAAAATTTTGTTTACAAAGTTTAAATATTTAATAAATTATGTATCGGTTATGGATTTGAAATTCGAGAATAAACCATTAGGAAACTATTTTTTTGGGGGGATACACAGAAAAACTACGTGTCGAACAAAATATTTGTCATAAGAAAAGAATATTTTTTAGCGCTGTTCATAATAATAAACTTTGATCTCATAAAGACAAAGTATCATCACATAATGACAAAGTATCATCACATAATGACAAAGTACCATCACATAATGACAAAGTATCATCACATAATGAAGAAGTACCATCACATAATGACAAAGTATCATCACATAATGACAAAGTATCACCACATAATGAAGAAGTATCATCACATAATGACAAAGTACCATCACATAATGACAAAGTATCATCACATAATGAAGAAGTATCATCACATAATGAAACACATCATCATAAGGCAGCTATGGCGTTCCATAGATATGAGTTGATAGTAGGTACATGTAGAGGTCAGCAGTATCATTCAATAGCAAATAACTACTTGCATGCCGGGGCTTTTTTCTTTCTCTTAAATAATTACATGAAATCTTATTTACTAGTAAATACTGAACATAGGACATTGCTGTTGTCCAATTTTTACCAACATTTTCAATGTTTGTTTGATCATGATTTCATAGGGTTTCAAATCTGTCTACATTAAGCCATTTATAAACTGTAGTTCATGAAGCCAACATTCTAGTGAAAATCGAAATGATCGAGCTTTTAGCGATAGTCAAACTCCATGGGTATTTAGATAGAAATAAAAACTGAGAATTAATGACACTCAATCCAATATAAGCCGGGGTTGAATCAGGAGGGACAGCCTCTTGGGCTATTAAAGCAGTGTGCTTCAACTAAGAATCAGGCGAAAACTGGTGGTTCGAAAAACTTATTACTAGAACGGAAACATGAAGCTCGTCAGTTTAGAATAAACCAAAGAAACTGGAATTAATATTATTTTGGTGTTATCTAAATGCGAGCACAACATTTTCAGGATTATTAGGGTTAGGGTTGATTAAAAATTGTATACTAACGAACAACATATGATATGGAATATTTAATATAAAAACAAAGTTTGGCTAATTTGATCTGAAATAATATACCTTACAATTCAGAATAAAATAACAAATACTGTTGTGCATGGAGGCGATTTATTGATATAATATTAATTGCTTGGTCTCTTCGGTCTTTGGCTTTCATAAGTATCACAAAATTCCCTCAACTAAATTTTAAGCTTGATAACTTTATTTTTAGATTTAATATGTAAAAGACTGAGGCATCTAGCTGTAATGAGGTAATCGCGATCGATAGGTATGATAGAAACAAAATCAAATTTTCCGTTTATGGGCCTTATTAACATACCTTTTGCATTGAAATGACCATTGGATAATTTTGATCATTGCGGCAACAGACACTGAAGTCTGATTTTACGCGAAAAAGTTCTGCATTTTAGCTATAAAGAGAAAGCATTGTTTAGAAATATAAACATAAGATCTATCATTTCCCTCAAAAGACGTAAAAATTCTCGATAAGAACTGTATGTTTGTGATACCTGATTTAAAACGCGTGTGGTGCGTTAGTTTTCCATGAGGGACATCAAATGAAATTTTTGATCGCAGACGCTATTGCCATCTGAATATTCTTCTTAATATAAGCATTTCATCAAATGAGTACATGTAACTTATGATCTTGAGAAATTCACGCCGGTGGTATCAATTTACATCAAGCATGAGATAAATTTTGCTATCGAGCTGTAAGTACTGTGGTGCAAGTCATTCGTTCTTGTTTATCAGTTAATGAGCTTTGCTCGCTATCATACATAATTCCTCCGAATCATTTATAGTCTCTCCAAATCACAACATACTTTTCCAAGTCACAGCATAGTCATTTTTTCTGTCTACGCTAGTTTTTCCAACACTCTGGTGATAGAAGAGTAAATAGTAATAATTTCCCACCCTACGTGAATCAACAAAAAATACCAATGACCCTAGCAAAATCGTTTTTTCAAAGGTATAAATCCGTCTGAATGATCTCTGGCCCTTACCCCCACCAACTGCCAAAAGTTCTAGAGCCGTCATTACTTTACATATGAGAAAGAGTTTTTTATAAGTGACAGGGGAATCATCAAAGGGTATGATGACATTCTTAGATTTTTTATTTTTTGCTTTAAAGCAAAAGACGGGGCCACGATCAGTAGACACACCTTGTAAAAATAACAATTTTAGTTCCTCCGAATCACATCCGGAAGTTCCTCTAAGGATTTTCTCGTCACAGCATTCGGCTGTGATTGGGATCGATTGGTAGCCGCGTTTAAAAATGTTTATGATGGACAGCTGGTCCTGGGTTCACAAAACATCTCAAATTGAGTATTTCCTCAACTCAAATTTCAACATTTTTGATTGGTAAGATTTTGAGGAAATTTTCAGTTTGAAATGTTTTATGAAACCGGGGCCAGCTGATCTTTTTCTTTCAAAAATCATTTTCAAATCCCGTTTGGCACAGTTGACTAAACGTAGCTTTACCAAAAGGAACAGAAAGCACATGTACTAATATCTGGTAGTCGATTATAAAAGGACTTATTTTGTCACCTATGAGTCTAGTAAACATAAGAAGAACAAATTTACAGGAGATAAAATAAACGAAAATGGACAACATATTTGTACAGATTGGTGGGTGTGTTTTTCAGCAGACAATTGGCAGATCACTTCATTTCACCAAACAATCCTCGATTTGGTGACTGTTTACATCTTATATCAGGGTTTAGATAAAGATAAAGGACACTAAAGATTCTAGGAGGCCAGCTTCATATTTGGATTTACATCTCGAAATTGACACACCAGGAAGCCTTTGTAGAAAGCTCTATGACAAACGTGATGCCTTCCAATCGACAACTTACGTTTACGTATAACAACTGATTCATTATTCCGGAACTTATTGTGACTGACAGGCAAATTGTTAACTCGTGGTTACGTTGGTTCCCGGTTGTTGTCTTCACTCAAGAATTTTTTACGGAAGTCGATTTGACTCACACTCAATCGACCGTTAGCAATGTGACGGTGTGCTATAGCAAGCAGTTGCTTTCCCTTCCAGAGCACCTGACTTCACACTGGTTTTGATTTGAGTTTACGTTGCTGATTGTGGCTTGGTTGTTCTATGTGTTTTTGTTTGTTTTGTGGTTTTGGGTTTTTGTTGTTGTTGTTTTGTCTTTGTCTCTTCAGATTTACGATATTAAACTTCCCTTTTGGTACAACTTTGCTTTTTTTTAGCATGGCTACATTTACTGTTATCAAATAGTCAATTGATTTTGACTTCAAGGCTTTGATATTTTTCGCCATAATCAAGTATCAGTGAATGTTGCATCTTTTGCATTAATACCTTGTTTTCTGTAAAATTCTACACCATTCAATGTTACTAAATCATTTGGATTAGGCACTTTCTGATTATAAGCACTACACAAATCACTGCTATAAAAGAATCCGCTACACTGGTTGTCGTCCAGGCAACGTAACGCGCACACATGTATAGTCTGAACTGTTTGGTTCCATACCGTATCCTTATTCACAAACTTATCCTTATATTGAGTTAATTGTTCAAAATGTTGACTTCTGTATACTGCATTAGCTGAAATGATAAGCAATATTTGTCTGTGTTTTAATGTTTGGTTAATCTATCGGCAAAAGTATTAGCTTTTGGGTAAAGATAGTTGCATTAGAAAAGATGGCAAAATGATTAATTAATCTCCAGCAAAGTTTATGGGGTGTATATACATGACTGATAACCTTAATGTTAAATCAATGCAATGCATATAAAGACAAACAAGTCTTCGACGTTTGCTTTTTGCTGCTTGGTTGTAAAGTCAACAAATGATCCAATGACTTTTATTTATTGGTTTAGTTTTCCTGAACATCTTTGATATTATTCATTTGGTACAATTTGGTTATCAACAATTTCAACCTTTAAATGTTAAAAATACAAATACAAATACCAAAAACGGGTATAAAACGGTTAATTTGGTAATGCTTTATATCGATATTTCAAGAAGTAGCCTCTCATCAGCAGCATTTGAATCAAAACATTGGAAAAGTACTTAATACCAATTAAGTTCGATCTTTGTAACAGTTAGTTTTTATCTCTTTTATTTTTTTTTGTATTAGCGTTATTTGCATGTAATAATTGTCTTGTTAAACCTCCTTTTTAGTATACATTTAAACATCCACTGTGCTTTTGACAAGACCAAGAATAAACAAAGATACTCTGCTATAGAATTTATATCATTTTATATAAAAAAAAATTAATTTAAACTTCAGTAAAGATGACTGATGCTTTTCTTTTCATATTCTGAAATGCATGTATATAAATTTTACCTTAATTTCAAATTCTGACGGCACCGATGTGTCGTTTGTGTATAGGAAACGCGTATAAGATTTGTTAAAAAAACTGTATTCCTTGAACTTTCTGCTTTTACCCACTGAATGGCTGATGCCTCAAAACGATGAATTTGATATAAAGAATACATTCTCGTCCTTAAAGACTAATTAAAATAAACCGAAAATCTGTGGGGTTTTTGGTGGCGAGGAGGGAGCATATATAGGTTTATAAATCCCGTTTCATATGGTTTGGAATTAATTAATATGTTTAGGTATAGTATCTCTGATTATATTGAATAGTCATTTAATTTTGAAAGCCTATTTCTTTTTCTTATTTCTATATTACGTTGAATGCAGTATTCTCTGGGTGATGCATCCCTTTCGCGTGCTTGAAAACCCCACCATGCTGAAGATCATTGCCAGTATCAGGACAATTGTAAAAGTCTTTCTCGCAATTGCTAAATTTTATTTTTCAGTGCTTGTTGCAAGAATTGTTTAACAAGTAACTAGATCACGCCCGCTTTTCAAATGTTTAGTAGTAGTTTTCTTGCTTTCATAAGACTTGTGTATACATGTTTTAAGTCATTATAATATAAGCTTATTTTGCCTTTGTGTCTAAAATTGCATTTTTAGTTACAACGTTAATTATCGTTTGTATATTTTTTTTGTATAAATTATGTTTTTGTTAAAAATTTGTTCCAAACCAAAAGATTCTAAAATCACATGAAAGATGTTTATTTTATGTATTTTTTTTTAAATCTAATTCTCCTACCTGATGAAAACCAATTGATAAAAACAACAGAAATCCAAAAGAAATCTAAATACATTTTAAACCAAACTTTTCCGAAACGATAATCATGAATTATCTTTGGTTGAACAATCCAACACTATCTTTTTTCAAACTTATGCAATTTGTTCAATACTTGATTCTGAGAGGATTCTATTGGTTTTCAATATGAATGCCACAAGATTATCCCTATGGGAGACTTCCTTTGTATTCACTCCGTAACTACTAGACAATGAAGCGTACTTCCGGTATCTCCTTACCGATTTTTCTTCTTTATGTCATTCAGTATTTGAAAGATGATAGTTCCCGCTGTTCTGTTAATGGAGGAATACCGAAGACCAGTTCTACATAACAGATTTATCCGATACTCTTCTAGAGAAAAAAAGTAGTTAATAAAAGGCAGTTATCCTAAACATGTTTATTGACGTTTTACAAGAACCTTATAAGAGGATAAGAAAATTTCAAAAATGTCCTCTTTCAATTCTTTGTCTGATTTTGTTTTAAAAGATATCGTCTACAAGAATGGTTGCTTAATCCTATACAATTCTGTTATTTATTCAATTTCTTGAAATGTTTGAATGTCATTTTGAATGTCAGCTTGTTCGTCCTAAGCCACGTATTGTTGATTCCAACTCGAATTTGCAAGTACAGAAAAAGTACCATGACACATTAATTCACAAGGTTCACGAATAAACGTTTAGGATAAGCTAGTAAAAATTATTGTATCTAAATTATTTAAGGGACCTTTCTGGTGCATCTTGTTTATTAAGGTTTTATAAGGAATCTATATGACAATGGACAATATGATAATGTTTTTAAATTAGGATAGCATCGACTAAAAAATAATCTCCAAATGTTCAAGCCAACAAAAAGGTTTTATAAATGCTTACATATATACCGCAAAAATAGTAAGGGATGAAAATGTGTGTCACGTTTTGCGTATTTCTGTTGCATTTCATATATCATGCATTGCATTAGTATTTTATATTCACAATGTTGTTGAGAAGCTCCATCCGTGTAATATCACCGTAAACCATTTTACTTTCAGAAAAAAATATATATCCTAAAGGGTTTCATTTTCGCTAGCCAAGGGTTTATACATATCATGGTTTCCTACAATCGGTATCAGCTGATAGTCCAGTAAGCAACAGACATGTGCTTTCCAACAAGCAGAAGCTGCTTACCCTTCTGGAAAATCTGGATTCACTCTCGTTACGACTTGATTTTGAGTTGCTGATTGCTGTTCGGTTGGTTTTTTTTGTGTTTTCTGATTCTTCCGTTTTTCCGATTTGTGTTGACTGACTTTGTCTTTGCCCTTTAGGACTTTTGACATTCAATTGCCCCATTGGTACCTCTTTGCATTTTGAAAAAGAAACATACGTGCATCTTTATGCTGCTTAACATCGATAAAATTGTTCAGTGACAAACATTGTTAGAATGTGTCGTTCTTATAGATTAATAAAAACAGGGAAAAAATCATACAATTTTCTCCCTCACTGAATTCACCGTACGAAACAAATCGGAAAAATACATGGCACATTTTCCTATTAGCATGGTTACTTTGATGCCAACAATATGGTATGGAATCATGCTACCTTTTAGTATTTTTCGCTTGATCCGTCACTAGGAAATATTTATACGGATTACATACGAGATAAAATGTATTTCCAAATAATTAAGACTGTCAGCAAATATGGTAGAAAATAATTGAAAAGACTCTGGATGCAAAATAATTACAGACACATTTTTTGACAAGCTATGACATAATGTAAACGTTTACATCATAATGCATTTGAACAGCAAATAAAAGACAAAATAGTTATCTAAACTGTAATTCACAAAACATAATTTCATGGAAACCAAACATCATTTTAAGTAATTGTCCTTGAAGCTGTGATTAGCATGTTCTTAAAGTGTTTTTGGAATTAATATTAGAAATAATGACACCATTGTGGCGGTGGTCTAAAGAAAAATGGATTGTTACAGCTAATAATTTTGTGACAGCTATTTTTTTTCCTGAGTAGCTCTGCTCAAATGATATAAAATTGCTGCGTTCACTTTCCTTGTGACCTAAGCTCACGTTGTTTATTTCTATTCAGTTGTTTTGTGTGAATTATTGGTGTCTATTCTTTCATACTATTCTCGTAAATGTTTACTGGTTTGACATTCTAATAACCCTCTTCAACGTCTTTTAAAGTACCACTTTTTAGCTCACCTGACCCGAAGGGTCATGTGAGCTATTGTCATCACTTGGCGTCCGTCGTCCGTCCGTCGTCCGTCCGTCGTCCGTCGTCTGTCGTCCGTCGTCCGTAAACTTTTTAAAACGTTAACTCCTCTGACACCATAAGTCCATTTGCAAACTTGGTATGGTTGTTCATTAGCATTCGGTGCTTAGAACTGATGTGGGGATTTTTGATTCGTCGTAAAACATGGCCGCCATGGCTAAAAATAGAACATAGGGGTAAAATGCAGTTTTTTGCAAATAACTCAAAAACGGCTACAGATATCAAAATTCTTGCAGAGTAAAAGTCATGAGCACCTCAAGATCTACCTACCCTGAAATTTTGAAGAAAATCCAACGACCCATGTAGGAGTTATTGCCCTTTTTGTGGATTTTTTGCAAATTTTGCACCTATTTAGCTCAATATCTTGAAAACTATACTAGATATTTGAGAAATTTAAATTGCACATTGTTAAGCACATCAAGATCTACAAAATATGTAACAGGGTCAACGTTGTAGGACCTTTCCTTTTAGGAGTTATTGCCCTTATAACGTCAAAATTTAGCATTTTAACAGCATTTCCTCATTACATTGAAAACGTTAACTCCTCTGACACTTTAAGTCCAAATGGAACCAAACTTGGTATAGTTGTTTATTAGCATTAGGTGTATAGAACTGATGTGGGGATTTTTGATTGGTCATAAAACATGGCCGCTGTGGCTAAAGATAGTACATAGAGACAAATGGCAGTTTTTTGCAAATAACTCTAAAACGGTGACAGATTTCAAAATTTTGATTGGGAACAAAAGTGATCAGCACCTCAAGATCTACCAGCTCTGAAATTTTGAAGAAAATCCAACAACCCATGTAGGAGTTATTGCCCTTTTTGTGGATTTTTTGCAAATTTTGCACCTGTTTAGCTCAATATCTTGAAAACTATACTAGATATTTGAAAAATTTAAATTGCATATTGTTAAGCACATCAAGATCTACAAAATATGTAATAGTGTCAACGTTGTAGGACCTTTCCTTTGAGGAGTTATTGCCCTTAGAACGTCAAAATTTAGCATTTTAACAGCATGTCCTCATTACATTGAAAACGGTAACTCCTCTGACACTTTAGTCCAAATGGAACCAAACTTGGTATAGTTGTTTATTAGCATTAGGTGTATAGAACTGATGTGGGGATTTTTGATTGGTCGTAAAACATGGCCGCTGTGGCTAAAAATTGAACATTAGGTTAAACTGCATTTTTTTTGCAAATAACTCAAAAAGGGTGACAGATTTCAAAATTTTGATTGGGAACAAAAGTGATCAGCACCTTTAGATCCACCATATTGTCAGATGACCCTCTTATTAATCTTATGACCCTTTCAACGTTAAATAGATTTTGCCTTATAACCTTTACTTCAGGCACATATGTCAGGTGAGCGATTCAGGCTCCTGGGAGCCTCTTGTTATAAGAATCATGCAAAGAGCGATTCATGACTGAGTGGAAATGAAGCCTACACCAATTTATTTTTGATGTGTTACTCCCACTAGCATCCTGCTTTGATCTTTTGTGCTCTTTTTCCAAACTAGCCCTGGTTCTGAGAGAAAAATATATATATAGAATGCATTGGAAAAATGTAAGAAAGGGAGATAATTCTTAAAATTGTCAATGACTTCAATAGAAACCATGAGCAAATTGTTATTTATTTTTTATTTTATATACTTTGAACTATCTTTCGTTAAAAATAAACCACTGTAGCCATTTTATTGATGAATCACTTTTCTTCAATTTTGCATGATTCTTAGGTGGACTACTATACTTAAACATATAATTTGATGGTTAAACGAATATTATTTTTCATAAGCATGGATGTATGTTAATATTTAACTATTCGTATTACTAGGGAGACGGATTAATATAAGCTAATTGCTTGTTTCCGAATCCTATTGTTGTATTTTGTTCTAATGATTGTACATATGTTTGATACTATCAATAAAATATGTTTAAACAAACGTCTTGTACCTTTCTGCTTCCCTGAGTTAAGAAAAAACCTTCAACATGATTGTTCAAAGACCTAGCTTGTTGTGGTCAGTTTTATCATCTCTTGAAGAATAACAAATTGTGAAACTTTTCTTTATCTGTTCACAAGGGCTTGCTTCCTTCTATCAATATTTTGTTAGAGTCAATGTGCGGTACGAAAAAAAAAATACATGTTTTTTTTTACGTACTGCACATTGACTCTAACAATTCTTCGTACCGCACATTGAGAGTTAATGTGCAAAGAAAACCAATATTTTGTTAGAGCCAATGTGCAATTTTTCGTACCGCAAGTTGACTATCTAACAATTTTTCGTACCGCACATTGACTCTAGCCAAATTTTGTTAGAGTCCATGTGCGGTACGAAAAATCGCACATTGGCGAAAATTAACATTAAATGAATGTCAACTATTTTATTGACTATAGCCCCATTTACATGCACAGTTTTACATACGTATGCATTTTTACATAGGTATGTAATTTTACACAGTCATGTGTGTAAATACTGCATGTAAATGCAAATACATACATATGTAGATTTGCACATGTTGTAAATTTACATCACATCAGGACCAGATGTAAATCTTTATATGTAAATTTACATATGCTTTTTAATAAAATTTTGTGCATGTAAACGCAATTCAGACAAATGCATAGCTCGATTTTTTCCTTCCTGTGGACCTTGTGACTTTGACCTTAAAGCTATGTACTCCAGATTCCATATGCATCTTTCATGCATCATAAGCTCTACGACGTGTAAGTTTTATGAAATTATACCAAGGCGTTTGGAAGTTATGCATGGAAAACCAATATCGCTCTACAATATCAAACTTTTTCTTAACTTGGGACCTTAACTCCTAATTCCTCCAACAGTATGGGCATATTTCATACACCATAAGCTTAAAGCCTAAATATGCGTATTTCTGAGTAAAATTATGCTTTGGGAACCAATATCACTACCTTTTCTAAGTTTTTCATAACTTGTGACCTTGGCCTTTGACCTTTTTACCCAATAGCTACAGGCTTCTTCCTAATTTCTTAAGTCGGAAGCTACGATTTGGATTTTAGAGGACGGACGGACGGAAAGCTAAATTTTATATTCTTGTCTATATAATTCGAAATTGTATGTTGAGAAAGTCGTGGGATAACTAGAGCACGGTCTAAGTTTCATCAATGTGACTTTCACTTTTAATCTTTTGACGCCATAAAGAACAGAAAGTTGTTGTATTGCTGCATTGGTCTTTATAGATTTGTTCGTTTGTTTGTTGTTTGTTTATGTCAACAATATTCCCGTCATAATCAGGACAAAACCTAATTGAAACAACAAATTGAATTGTGTGACCCTCCCAGAACACAGCAACCATAACACAGACACATGCATGTCATGCAAAAAGGGCTAATGTACGACCACAAACCAGAAGGAAATCATACCAACTCACAAAACAGGCCAGTATATACCTCAATGCACCATTATATATATGGCTAATGCACCGAGAAAGTGACGAAAACCTTCCCCAAAAATTTCACACTATCTGGAACCCATACCTATGCCATGGTGACTGACAATGAAGAACCCTTACCTGAAATAAGGTCTTACTAGTACTATGAACATTTGTCTGTGTGGAATATAGCCAAACCCTTACCTAGTTTCAAATAAACTAAACTCACTGAGAGAGATAAACGGGGGTGGGGTGGGAAATAAAGGGACTGTAAATTTTGAAGACCATTAATTTATGACAGGGTTTCATTAGCAAAGCTATGGGTATACAGAATGACAGTAATGAGATCACATACCGGTTTATGTATAGTTCATTGGTCCAGCCAACTCTTTTGAATTAATGTATAAAAATACACACTAAGCATAAAACTCATGTAAATGCTTAGCAAATTTGCTTATACATACGTGTGTAAATTTGCACATGTGTATATTTACTTACGTATGTATAATTTGTGCATGTAAATGGGGCTTATGATGGCAATAAATAAACTTCATATTTTACTGTAAAAACATTATTTAAATATACTAATGCATTAAGAGTATCCCGATTGTCAAATTATTTACTTATAAAGAGATATTTTCAACAATATCTTTTTATACCCCGCCACAGGAAGTGGCAGGGTATTATGTTATTCCCTAAGTTTTTTTCGGTGTCTGTCCGTCCATCCGTCCGTCTGTCCGTCAGTCTGAAAACGCGTCAACATGATCCAATCAAAGCGCTAAAGCGTTTAAAGGCAAGCGAAATATATAAGAACTATAATAGATTTATTCTCTGTTAAAGTATATTGTTCAAAATGTTTGCGAAATATTAATTTTGGTGAGCGAAGAAAGGATCGTCATGCAGATGCCCTCAAATTTAAAGTTAATGAACACAATTGCACACACAAGACAGGTATCGTGTTAAAACGGTATCGATTGAAACACCCCTTCGATTAAAATGAACTCGTCCCAATGATGTGTATTGTATACTGAATTTATGAATGGAGAAGATATTTTCCTTGCATTACCCAATCAAATTACAGAAATATTTATACGAACAAATCAAGTAATAGATGAATACATAATGTATATTCTATCGCCTTCAACTAAATAATTCCTCATGTAAGATGCAAAGGAATAAATAAAACTCGTGCCGGTCTTATAAATGTCAATTAAAATGGAGATTTATAGAAGTGTGTATCATGTTAACAAATATTGAAAAGTAAATATAGAAAATAAAGCATTTTATTCAAGACTGGATGCAGGAAGATCACTCCGTCTAGACGGAAAAAAAACGCGAAAATCATCACTACTCTATAGACTCCATAAGGCTTCGCTGGCGCTTGCCTAAAAACAGTTTTTGAGATAAGCCACTTTGAAAAATTAAATTTCATGAAAACGCGTCAAGGGATTCAAATGATATTTTGTACAGCTATTGAATACAAGAAAATACAGGTCAAGTTTGATTTCCAGCATGATCTGAAAAACAGTTTTCCAGATAGGCCACTTTGAAAAATCAAATCTCATGAAATTTTGAGTTTCCGACTGATAATTTGAAAACACATCAAGGGATTTGAATGATATTTTGCACAGCTGTTTATTACAATTAAATACAGGTAGATTAATTTCCAGCATGATCTGAAAAATAGTTTTTGAGATTGGCCACCTTGAAAAATCAAATTTTATTAACTTTTGATATTATATCTGGCGGGGTATCATTTAATGTCCCATTACATGCCCTATTTTTTATCTTTATTTAGACACTCCGTTGTTCAAATTCATCAAAAAAAAAATATTTTCAACATATCTATTTATCCTGGATTGGGAAACATGCTTTATGCTAATGTGAACCCCTCTACAGTTTGCGAGTATGGCCATTGTAGCGACCCCCGAATTAAGAACTTGATGTTATGATGTTAGTACCTTAAAAAAATGTTTCTCTGAAAAGATGAACTTCAAAATCAAACTTGTCCCAATATTTGTTACACAGACTGTCACTCACTTAGCCTTTCATTTACAGAGTGCAACGCAAAAAAAAAAAAGATTTCCAAACAGCAAATTTGTTTTGCCAAACAAGTATTTAGCTTAGGAATTCAAATACCAATAGATATTTGCTCTTATTTACATCACTATATGACTGGGAGTTACATGCATATATTGATGGTGTTTGTTTTGAAACGAACTGTTTCATTTCCTGTTTGCGTAAACCTTAAAAGTAATACTAAAGGTTTTCCTCCTCTTTGATATGTAATATTCTATTGGTCTGAAGGATAAAAACTCGCAAACTATGTAAGCATCCAGAAAAAAAGGCAATTCAGAAAATAAAAGCATTAACGGTAACCAAGTGCTGTTGGTGAAGGGCTTTCTTTTTATTTGCACATACCTGTATGTTTATCCCTTTTTTTTAGATCTAATAAGCTCCCGCTCAGCGGGAGCTAAATTGACTGAGTATGATGCCTCAAACCGGAAGACGTATAAGCTAGTCAGAAATCCGCACCCAATGACACGGAATGCAAAATTAAATTCCTTTTTTTGTAATTTTCAATTTAAAAAAATAACAAACATAGTTATTGTATTAAAATATTTTTTTTCAAGAATTTCCAGCTATGAAATGTTTTAAATATAAAGAATTTAAAAAATAATAGTACTACTATTTTGGCGTCCATTCTTATCACTAGAGGCCACGCCCATCATAACAAAATGACAGAAGCGCGGGAACCTGTCATTCGAATTTTCGCGAAACAAGACCGCCTTAAAAAGCGGTGCATTGTCAACCAAACAAATAACTTGCATGAATGTTTCAGCAGACAAATTTCATTTCCTGCAGTCATTTCATTTTCCTTGTCCCCAGTAAACATATTTGTTTTTGTTAATTTCCCTCTAGCTAGCTGCAAACATGTAGCTCTGGTGGCCGCTTGATTTTTGTTAGTTGCGGACCATAAAAAAAAATAACAAAAATATTAAATGAGCGGCCTCAAGAGCTACATGTTTGCAGCTACCCTCTAGCCGGCTCTGAATTCGAAAATGAAAGTAGGGGTTCTCTGCGAGGTCCGCACAAATTCACTTCCTTGTTCTGTTTGCAGTCGTGTTCCTTTTTTAAAATCATGCAAAAGCTTGAGTTTCTTCCTGTTATTGAAAGATAATGAGTTCTTGCTTTAATCAAATTATGAGGAACCATCTACAAGAAAGTTACTTAATCTGCGGGAGCTTTTCAGGTTTAACCTGTATCATATTACTGTTACAATGAAATAGCTGGCAATATAATGAAATATAAGGCTTTTTCTTCGTTTAATGGGGTATTCATGTCATTTAAGGGAAGGCATGTCGTACCACATTGTATGTTAGATCTGATAAAAAATGTTCATCATGCATGGACCAAAGGTTGTCACACAGACGGTTAATTTTGTATTATTATACTTCATAAGAATTTTTCCTAACAAATTTTAATTAAACAATTCAATCTATCATATGACAGATTTCAAAAACAAAACCCAGCGGGTGATAATTTTTTATCTATCACCCTCGAGGGTGATATTGTTTTATCTATCACCCTCTCGTGCGCCGAGCTCGTGCACAGCCTCAATTTGACATTCTTAATCAGTTGTAAAATTGATTGTACATTGTATTTAGATTCAACAGTATTTCGTGCAAAGTGCTTATTTTAACTAATTACTGCATCTACTAACAGACAAACGCCCAAACAAATAAAAAAGTGTTTTTTAAAGTTATTTCATAGGGTAACATTTTATTTCCGTTTAACTCGGGAAAACAAATAAAAAGATTTGAAAATCCGTACGTAAAAGTACTTAAATGATTCAGTATAATAAATTAAATAACATATAGCTGAGAGGGTGATAGAGTAGATTGATACCCTGAGAAAAGCATTGTCAACTGAGGCGCAGCCGAGGTTGACAATGTCTTTTCGAAGACGGTTATTATATATGTTATTTATATAATGCTGCAATTGTATATTTCAACGAGCACGCTCTTGTCAGTGCCACTTCAATAAAAATAATCACTATGTTTAAAACCCAACATTTTCAATGAAAATAAAGAACTGTTCAAACAAAAATCAAAAACCGTAGAATATCGACCATGTGTAGTACAGGGAAAGACAAAACGGCATATTTAGACAATTGGACTATTTTACTTCAGTATTGTTTTCTTTAAATTCGTGTCAAACAAGTCATTAATTTGTGTGAGTAGTAGTATAGGGCCACTCTAGAACACTTTGACCCCGATGACCCCGAGCTCATGCCCATAGGCTCCATACCCGTAGCCAGAATTTTTCAACAGGGGGTTCGAAAATGTGAAAAGGGGGGTTCGATTTCCCAAATTTTTTTGACTTTAATAGTTCTTAACCGATTTTTCACCTGATTTTTACCTATTTTGATCATTTTTTTTTTCCAAGGGGGGGTTCGTCCGAACCCCTCGAACCCCCCCTGGCTACGGGTATGGGCTCCATGTTAAATCATTGCTATTTTTTGGCACTGAAATACCCACCCTAGATTTCCTACAGTAAAGTTGTGTGCAGTCAGGCGGAACGGTAATCACCCAATCGATGAAGCAGGTGGTCAATAAGAGCTGTATTGTTCTAAGGTCATATCTTGTACATGTATGTGTGTCAAACTCTTGAAACTACATGTAGGTTGTAGAGCTGGAATAAGGGTACATGTATCCCCGTTGACGTTATGTCAATAAAAACCTTGTACCCAATAAGCTAGTCGATGAAGCAGGTGTCATGTAAACTATAGGTTTAGGTAAAGTTTTGGCGGGAAAGGTACATGTATGATGTGTTAATTATGCCTTATACATGTATTAGTAAACAATTATATGCTGAAGAATTCTGTATGTACGAAGCCCTATATGTCTTATATATTCATATGGTAAATTTTGGCGGGAAAGGTACATGTGTTTTGTATGATGCCCGATATTTCTTATTTCAAAAAGTTTTGGCGGGAAAGGTACATGTATTATGTATGAAGCCCAATTTTTCTTATTTCAAAAAGTTTTGGCGGGAAAGGTACATGTATTTTGTATGAAGACCAATATTTCTTATTTCAAAATGTTTTGGCGGGAAAGGTACATGTATTTTGTATGAGGCCCGATATTCTTATTTTAAAAGTTTTGGCGGGAAAGGTACATGTATTTTGTATGAAGTCCAATATTTCGTATTTCAAAAAGTTTTGGCGGGAAAGGTACATGTATTTTGTATGAGGCCCGATATTTCTTATTTTGAAAAGTTTTGACGGGAAGGGTACATGTATTCTGTATTTAGTCTAATATTTCCCTTTCAAAAAGTTTTGGCGGGAAAGGTACATGTATTGTGTATTAAGCTCAATATTTCCTGTTTCAAAAAAAAGTTTTGGCGGGAAGGTAACATGTATGTTATGTTAACCCTATTTAGATATGTACATGTATTAGTAAAATTCATTATCTATTTTGAATTACTGTTTGTTGAAAGGTTTATAAGATAACATCTGTCATTTCGAGCAATGTAGTGTAGTCAGGCGGAACGGTGATCATTGACGAAACATGTTTTCAATAAAATCATATCTTGAAGAAGGGTTATTGTTTTCCTCAAAAAAAGATGTTTTCTTTGGTGAATGAAAAATGTTCGCTGTTGGTCTTACGCTTTGTAGGGATGTGTATTGGTTTCAAACAATATAGTGTTGAAAACCTTCACTAGAAAATCGATGAAGCAGCTTTTGAGCAAAAGGGTATTTTAAAATATGATTCATAGCATTGTAACGTACACTTTCATTGATTATATTATGATAATATCTGTATAATTATTAACTAAGATGTCGTCGTGGCAGAATGTGATTATTCACCTTGTTTCTAATAAAACCATGATATATACATATTTCTTAACAATGGATTATAACGATCATTAATTTTGAATCGATATTATGAATGAATTAGAATGGTTATCACCTGGCTGTTTACTATGCAAATTTAAACACTTAAGATTGTGCAACAGTTTCAATTTTACGTTGAATGAAAATATTTGATTTCGAACATCTGCCCCGTTTTCCTTTGTTATATTTTTATTTACGATGTGATGACTTCGTTTTCGTTAATGACTGTCTGATAGCACAATTTGATTTAAAAGATATATATTTAAATATTATAATTTTGCTTCAGCTTGCTTTTTACAGTGTTTACATTTAGTTTATTGTCAAGCATTCGTCCTATAGATAACATTTTGATATGTGGTAATATGAGAGTGCCAGTCTCCAATGTAAAAACAATCCAATCTGTGTCACAGTACAGAGCTCTCCAGGTAAGTATAGAGTTTGCGTCCAGCTTGGACGGTAGTATAGGCTGCTATGACAAAATTCGTTTTCTTTGAAGTTTTTTTCGTCATCAAATTTTGTTTCATGTCAAGTTTTATCATGTTTCTTTTTAAAGTTGTTGTTTTTTCGTCAACAATTTTGATTTTGTTTGAATTTGATGTACCGAGTTTCGCTTTATAAGTCAATCTTTTAATCTCTTTCTTGTTTTTTTGGTGTAATGTTGTATCTAAAATCCTAAACTTAGCTATTTTAAGGCTTAAAATGGGTGTTTTGGGGGTATAATGGGTAAAATTGGGCTAAAATGGGTGTTTGGGGGGGGGTGAAATGGGTAAAATGGGGGGGGGGTAAAGGCAAATTGGGGGGGGGGGTAAATAAACGGGAATCTGCTTACGGTACTTTTATATTGTTTTGGGGCACTATACAACAAAATGGGAGATAAGCATTACTAAGAATTAGTTCGGTTTAAGGGAGATAATCCAATCTGAAAACTTTTTCTTTCTTCTAAAGAACGATAACTCGTCCTCGAACAGTAGGAGTCCGCGATTAAGTTTAGTCCTTGAGATAAGATGTTGGTTTGCTATCTGACCGCCCGCTATTGTATTGAAATTGTATGACTGGATTATTAAAGCCATATGTTCAGAATTGTTCCTATATAGTAATAAATTTATCTTTCTGTATCTTTCAAAAGAAAAGTTCAATCATGTATTGATTTTGATATTTTTGTTCGAGGCGTTAAGAAATCGAGCTTTTGGGTTATATTTTATAAAAAATAGTCTTGAAAACAAACAAAGGAATATGATATTAAAACATGTTATATAATTGGGTTTTTTTTGTACTTTATTTTCTCACATATGTAGACTTAAAACATTGTGCTTACAGTATTTCACAAAAATATCAATTTAGTTACATTTAGGACCATTTCATAAACTAGTTTATCTTTAATATGCTATCTGTATCGCTCTTTTTAAGGTGTTACAAACGCTTACGAACATAGGAATATACATCTATAAGTTTTAACAGAAAATGGTTCAAAATGTAAGACGTGTACCGCCCGGTATTTTTTTTTAATTTTAACTATTTCATGCACAGCTATAAACACCCATTAAACATTTCTTCAGATTACAAGTCAGAGAAATATCCGATAACTTTGTTAATAGTTCTTACAAATATTATATTCTAATTTCTATAAAATATACATACATGTATAATTAAACGTATTTTTACTAAAAACTTGATATGGTTTACTAAAGCTAGTGTCAATCAATTCATTTGGTCTATGAGTACTAATTCAGTGTTATTTTCTAATCCTAAATTCTTCATGCAAACTTTAAAAAACAGCTCTAATGAAAAAGTAGTTAAAATTTGTTCACTTGTCATATCAGAATGTTTTTAAAATTGCTTAAATTTAATTATATATCAAAAAGCTTCTTTGACATTGATCTTTTTTCCTACATTTCCTACATGGTCATACATATTTCTATTCGAGCATGGAGATATGATATCATAGCTCCATGATTTGAGCTATTGTTTGAAAATTATAGAGACCCAAAGATTCATGCTTGTATAGGTACTCCTGAAATATAGTGCTTGTTAGCTTGGACTTGCTGTCCAGACAAATTGGTGTTTATTCTTAATCTATACGCTAAATCTCATTTTCTGTATACGGTTACACAAGCTGTATCTGCTTTTAGGATTTGAATTCGGTTCACAAATAAAAACAAGCATCTAAACTTTAGACGAGTTTAGCAAAGATATGTCAGGAAAAGAAAATAATTTTAAACCGAAGGAATCAAATGTGAATCCTTTTACATTGTTTTATAGTTGACAATGTTAGATTTAAAGAAAAAAAGTTAACTTGAATAATTCAAGCCCTATCCGTCTTCGGCGGAACGACTGAAAGGAGCGAAATATACGGCTGTATCATTCGGGTTAATTTAAAATATAAAACCGAACAAAACAGATACAAACAAACAGCAACAAACGGGCTTGATCGAGGTTCCGTCCTATAAACGTTACAATATTATCAGATACCATCTTAAAGAATTACTTTTCTTTTATGTCTTTTTATTCGAAAAAGGGTTACTTTAAAAATCAGAATTTCCATTCTGTTGACAAACACTTGAAATTTTTTACTTTTGTGCTTCTTATATCCATCCTTATTTGAGTATCAAATTATCTAGATTATACCATAACAAAATATAAAATAAAATAGAATAAGCTAAGGAAATTTCTCTTATAGTGAACCGAGGAAGAATGGCGTGAATTTGCCAAAAATCTGTATAAAAATAACGCAATTTTCCACGAAAAGGGGTTTCCAACCCTAGGACCGCTCTCTGGATCTGACACTAAGTTCACAGACGAGCTGCTTTCAATGGAGTTGTCATTAACAAGACTTATAATTCAGTTCTGTATTTAAAAAAAAATCTTAATTGCAATAATTCTAATAATTAAAAAAATCTTAATTGCAATTTATATATTTTTTAAATATTGTATAAGTATAGCATTTAAAACTTCATTTATCTGTTCCAATAAATTCACAACCATTTTTACACCATCCATATTTTATCATGAAGTTATTTGCTTTAATAATTAACACTTATCTAGCAATTATACAATGTCACCAGGACGCAGCTCTTTGTTATCAATGGGTCACAGCATGTCTCAATCAGTAGTCAAAATTTTCAAAAAATACTAAAAATTGACAATTTTTAATTTGAATTGGAAGTGGTTTAACCATGCGATAGAAAAATTTAACAAATACCATTAAAAAGTTTGAAGTTGCCTCTACATAACGGTAACAGGGCCTTTCCGGAAAATAAATGCTAAATAGTTTTAATCCTAATTCAAAGATACCAACCCTAGCAGATTCTAAGATTTTTTCAATACATTGCGTTGCAAGTTTCTAAGAAATTATAGGGTGTAAAAAACTTAAATTGGAAGTAAATTAATAATCAAATTTCCTTTAATAACCAACATCATTGGAAAGCTTAATAATAAGCGCATCCGTTGATAACAGGGCCTTGACGAAATTCCTAGTAGAACATACTTTAATAGTCAGTTGAAATAAAAACCATACACAAATCCTTTATACGATTTTTCGTTACTTGATCGGCAAAATTGACGCATGCGCATTATCGACCGAACTCATTCTTAGTAATGGTGTGAATGTTTTATTATAACACTACAATCTTCTATTTACATTTAGTCTTTTTTAAAATTTTCAATTCCTACACATCCACCATTGTTTTCTGTTCTTCACCAGGAAAGATGTCGGTTCGTAGGCGTAAAACTTCCGGAGTATCCTGTTTCATATCGATCAGCATGTATCCGTGTGGTTTTCTTACAGCAGACTGGTAGGCTTCAAGAAAATACTTTGTTCTTCCGGGAAACATCTGTTGTCCTAAGGTCATGATTTGGGATGTATCTCTAGGGTTCTTGAAGACGACCATGTAGTGGGTATTCAGACTGATGGTTCTGTGATGTTTGTTTTTATTAAACAGGTTCTGTACGATCAGCATGATACTGATAGATCTGTGGTGACTGTATTTGGTAAACAGGTCCGCTACGGCTTGGGTGACATTGTCCATCTGGTCGTCGATGACGATGAGGTGTTTCTCTTCGGGGTTGAGAGAGTCAATATCCGGTAGTCCTTGGATAAAATCGACGTTGTTCATGCCTGAATACAGAGGTTGGTTTATATCGTATGACCACCATATTCTATCAGGTTTTGGGACCATCATGTGTTGTATACTGTCGATGAACCTTCTTACAAAGACTGACTTTCCACTTCCGGTAGGTCCTGCAATGACGCTGGTAAACGGATGAGCCCATGGCATAAAGTGATCGTAGAGTTGACCATCAGGTACATGAAACGTAAATGGATCGCTGGTCGGGAGAATGTAATACGGTTCTTGTTCTGTCGATCTATAATTATAGTTTTCTGATGTATCAAGAGACGCTTCCGAATTCATCTGTAGTTTTACTGGTGGCGTTGTTAGATTGGATTTCGTAGTTGGTCTTGTTTGCTTTTTTGTCACTATGTTGTGAACTGTATCGATGTGTCTCTTCACGTGGTCTTTTCGAGAAAGTATCTTTCCACATATAAAGCAATCCATGTTTTCTCTTCGGTGTCTAACGTAGAACTGACTCAATCTCTATCTGTCGCTCTTTATATCCTTCTTTCCCTTATCCCTAACCATAATCTCTAACCCTAACTCTCCCCTTTTTTCCTTTCACTCACCTATTTCACTTTCTTAACCTTATATTCGTTATGTAAAGGTTTTTAGCTCTTTAACGATATGTAACACATCTACCCTCACTTAAAATGTGGAATTGGTCATTTTGTGGTCAAGTCCTGACTGACCACAAAGTGACCAATCCTTAAATTAAGTCTTATATAGAGTTGTTGTATATCGTTAGATAGCATAAGAAGTCTAGACACAGATTCTGGGGTTTTTAGGATGGTATTGGTCAGTGGTCAGTCAGGACTTGACCACAAAATGACCAATTCCACATTTTAAGTGAGGGTAGATGTGTTACATATCGTTAAAGAGCTAAAAACCTTTACATAACGAATATAAGGTTAAGAAAGTGAAATAGGTGAGTGAAAGGAAAAAAGGGGAGAGTTAGGGTTAGAGATTATGGTTAGGGATAAGGGAAAGAGGGATATAAAGAGCGACAGATAGAGATTGAGTCAGTTCTACGTTAGACACCGAAGAGAAAACATGGATTGCTTTATATGTGGAAAGATACTTTCTCGAAAAGACCACGTGAAGAGACACATCGATACAGTTCACAACATAGTGACAAAAAAGCAAACAAGACCAACTACGAAATCCAATCTAACAACGCCACCAGTAAAACTACAGATGAATTCGGAAGCGTCTCTTGATACATCAGAAAACTATAATTATAGATCGACAGAACAAGAACCGTATTACATTCTCCCGACCAGCGATCCATTTACGTTTCATGTACCTGATGGTCAACTCTACGATCACTTTATGCCATGGGCTCATCCGTTTACCAGCGTCATTGCAGGACCTACCGGAAGTGGAAAGTCAGTCTTTGTAAGAAGGTTCATCGACAGTATACAACACATGATGGTCCCAAAACCTGATAGAATATGGTGGTCATACGATATAAACCAACCTCTGTATTCAGGCATGAACAACGTCGATTTTATCCAAGGACTACCGGATATTGACTCTCTCAACCCCGAAGAGAAACACCTCATCGTCATCGACGACCAGATGGACAATGTCACCCAAGCCGTAGCGGACCTGTTTACCAAATACAGTCACCACAGATCTATCAGTATCATGCTGATCGTACAGAACCTGTTTAATAAAAACAAACATCACAGAACCATCAGTCTGAATACCCACTACATGGTCGTCTTCAAGAACCCTAGAGATACATCCCAAATCATGACCTTAGGACAACAGATGTTTCCCGGAAGAACAAAGTATTTTCTTGAAGCCTACCAGTCTGCTGTAAGAAAACCACACGGATACATGCTGATCGATATGAAACAGGATACTCCGGAAGTTTTACGCCTACGAACCGACATCTTTCCTGGTGAAGAACAGATAACAATGGTGGATGTGTAGGAATTGAAAATTTAAAAAAAGACTAAATGTAAATAGAAGATTGTAGTGTTATAATAAAACATTCACACCTTATCTCCCATTTTGTTATATAGTGCCCCAAAACAATATAAAAGTACCGTAAGCAGATTCCCGTTTATTTACCCCCCCCCCCAATTTGCCTTTACCCTTACCCCCCCCCCCCCCCCATTTTACCCATTTCACCCCCCAAACACCCATTTTAGCCCAATTTTACCCATTATACCCCCAAAACACCCATTTTAAGCCTTAAAATAGCTAAGTTTAGGATTTTCGATACAACATTACACCAAAAAAACAAGAAAGAGATTAAAAGATTGACTTATAAAGCGAAACTCGGTACATCAAATTCAAACAAAATCAAAATTGTTGACGAAAAAACAACAACTTTAAAAAGAAACATGATAAAACTTGACATGAAACAAAATTTGATGACGAAAAAAACTTCAAAGAAAACGAATTTTGTCATAGCAGCCTATACTACCGTCCAAGCTGGACGCAAACTCTATACTTACCTGGAGAGCTCTGTACTGTGACACAGATTGGATTGTTTTTACATTGGAGACTGGCACTCTCATATTACCACATATCAAAATGTTATCTATAGGACGAATGCTTGACAATAAACTAAATGTAAACACTGTAAAAAGCAAGCTGAAGCAAAATTATAATATTTAAATATATATCTTTTAAATCAAATTGTGCTATCAGACAGTCATTAGCGAAAACGAAGTCATCACATCGTAAATAAAAATATAACAAAGGAAAACGGGGCAGATGTTCGAAATCAAATATTTTCATTCAACGTAAAATTGAAACTGTTGCACAATCTTAAGTGTTTAAATTTGCATAGTAAACAGCCAGGTGATAACCATTCTAATTCATTCATAATATCGATTCAAAATTAATGATCGTTATAATCCATTGTTAAGAAATATGTATATATCATGGTTTTATTAGAAACAAGGTGAATAATCACATTCTGCCACGACGACATCTTAGTTAATAATTATACAGATATTATCATAATATAATCAATGAAAGTGTACGTTACAATGCTATGAATCATATTTTAAAATACCCTTTTGCTCAAAAGCTGCTTCATCGATTTTCTAGTGAAGGTTTTCAACACTATATTGTTTGAAACCAATACACATCCCTACAAAGCGTAAGACCAACAGCGAACATTTTTCATTCACCAAAGAAAACATCTTTTTTTGAGGAAAACAATAACCCTTCTTCAAGATATGATTTTATTGAACACATGTTTCGTCAATGATCACCGTTCCGCCTGACTACACTACATTGCTCGAAATGACAGATGTTATCTTATAAACCTTTCAACAAACAGTAATTCAAAATAGATAATGAATTTTACTAATACATGTACATATCTAAATAGGGTTAACATAACATACATGTTACCTTCCCGCCAAAACTTTTTTTTGAAACAGGAAATATTGAGCTTAATACACAATACATGTACCTTTCCCGCCAAAACTTTTTGAAAGAGAAATATTAGACTAAATACAGAATACATGTACCCTTCCCGTCAAAACTTTTCAAAATAAGAAATATCGGGCCTCATACAAAATACATGTACCTTTCCCGCCAAAACTTTTTGAAATAAGAAATATTGGACTTCATACAAAATACATGTACCTTTCCCGCGAAAACTTTTAAAATAAGAATATCGGGCCTCATACAAAATACATGTACCTTTCCCGCCAAAACATTTTGAAATAAGAAATATTGGTCTTCATACAAAATACATGTACCTTTCCCGCCAAAACTTTTTGAAATAAGAAATATTGGGCTTCATACATAATACATGTACCTTTCCCGCCAAAACTTTTTGAAATAAGAAATATCGGGCCTCATACAAAATACATGTACCTTTCCCGCCAAAATTTACCATATGAATATATAAGACATATAGGGCTTCGTACATACAGAATTTTTCAGCATATAATTGTTTACTAATACATGTATAAGGCATAATTAACACATCATACATGTACCTTTCCCGCCAAAACTTTACCTAAACCTATAGTTTACATGACACCTGCTTCATCGACTAGCTTATTGGGTACAAGGTTTTTATTGACATAACGTCAACGGGGATACATGTACCCTTATTCCAGCTCTACAACCTACATGTAGTTTCAAGAGTTTGACACACATACATGTACAAGATATGACCTTAGAACAATACAGCTCTTATTGACCACCTGCTTCATCGATTGGGTGATTACCGTTCCGCCTGACTGCACACAACTTTACTGTAGGAAATCTAGGGTGGGTATTTCAGTGCCAAAAAATAGCAATGATTTAACATGGAGCCTATGGGCATGAGCTCGGGGTCATCGGGGTCAAAGTGTTCTAGAGTGGCCCTATACTACTACTTGTGTGTTCTATTGTTTACACTCATTTTTTTTACTTTATCATCTTTTATCTGATCATTAATGTATATACATCTTCCATAAGCAATCTTTGAATCGGTATATTAATATATAGTTGTCTCCATATCTGTCTGCCCTGTGCATTTTGTCCGGAGCCAGTTCTGATTAATATTTACAACATAATTTTTTGACTAACAGTTACATCTTTTTTGCAAAATACTCCCGTATGGGTGAAAGCAAACAATAATTAAAAATTCTTCAGTAGATCAAGTGAGTACAAAATTTTGCGATCTTTAATTTGTCTGGTACGTCTTTGCCTTGTTTTTTCTCTTTTTCTTGGACACATTAAATTGATAATCCATTGTTGTTATGGTTTGCTGTTATCTTAGATCCTTGTTTTGATTGTACATATGTCCTGGATATTAGTAAAAATAAGCATATCAAAACAACAAATTAAAAGGTTCGCTTTGAACTATTGTTTTCTTTTCAGCACAAATTTTAATGCTTCCTGGATTGCAAAAATGTCTCATTATTTTCTGTATCACAGACATTTGTTTGTTTAAAACACATCAATCGTTTGATTTTTAAATCGGTTCTTTCCGGGTTCAGGACTATTTAGGATCTAGTTGGTTTTCCATTTATTGGTATTTACTTTTGTTGAACAATTTACCATTTCCATTAATTGACAAATAAGGACTCGATACTTTTCAAACAAATAAATTGTAAATAAGAAATCTTTTCCTTTATCATGTTATGGGGTTCTTGATGGCATTAACTCTTTTGATCTTTAATTATAACTTAAGTCTTTGTTGTAATTTATAATGAATTTGCTCATGTGATAAATTAACATATGATATTATAGCCAGTAAGAAGTCATAAAAAAGCAACAAAACAAGGGTATCGATAACATGTTAATTTTTTTTATATATACATGTTTTTCTGGCAGAAGTGGCGAACTTTGCAATAGTTTCATTATATTATAACTTTACCAAAAACCTTCGAAATGGAAGCAATGCAGTGCATGAAAGGCACCTAGCATCAACAGAAAAGCTCTAACGGGTAACAAAATTATATTCAAATATTTAGTTCCAATTAAAGTTTACATTTACTGGCATCGTGCGGATCCCAGGCCGACAACACCGCTAAAAGGTTGCAGTCAAAAGTCTAGTCACTAAAAAGTACGACGACTTACTCATGCCGAGCAACAAAAAGAAAAAAAAAGTTATTTCGTTCGTTTGATTTTTTTTATTCGTTTCAACGGCTTATAGATTCGTTTGAATGGGTCATTAAATCGTTGAAACGGTTTATTTTTCTATTTCAACAAACATTGCAACTTGAAAAGTACATGAACTGTACCTATAAAAAGAAAATGTATTTTTTACACTCGAGTGCAGTGAGCATCATCATCAGCATAATCATAAAGACATACAGTTTGTGAATGAATAAAAAAGTAATAACAAAATTGCAGAACTTGGAGGATCAATCTCAATGTCCAAGAAAAAAACAAAACATTGAAGACATACCGGAAAAATGAAGATCGCGATGGTCCTGACTTGGTGCAGGCATTTCAAAAGAAATGGTGGGTTAAACCAGGTTTTATAACCAAACTTCCTTTTTCCATTGCAATCTTAGGAGCCCTAGTAACACAAGACACAACACAGCCGTGAAGATATAATAGGGAAATAGAGGTGATTATCTCAGTACAACAATCAGCAAAACACTAATCAAAACAATTTTGTTTTGTCCCTCCAAATGTGACAAATATGTTGTCAATAAAGAAATCAAGCATATTGCAAACTTGGTCTAACGTGTAACTTTTATTTATCTTTATGTAAGATGTTTTGGAAAAAATGTAAAATGATAACTTAAATAACAAAGTTTCTTGAATTTAAAAGCCTTTTCAAGAAATTTTTTAGACGACATCCCAGATTTTCGTATGGCAATGTGGTGAAAATTTGAAAAATCGAAAGTTTTCCAACAATGAACCTCAGAAAATAACCGAGATTTTAAATTATCTAACAAATCTTTTTAGGCCTTTAAAATCCACATATGGTTGGTGTCCTTTTTCGACAGCAGACAAGATCTTAGTAAGTTGATTGGACACATCTGTAGATGAACATGATGAAGATCCATGCAGCTATATATACCGATGTATTTGATTCTTTTACATCAATCGATAAATGTTTCTTAGCTAGTTGTCAGTAACTTCGAGTGTTCTCAAGAGAGTTCCTCCTTGTCTTGTTGTTTTCGTACAGTATTTTGTCTTAGGTTCTCTCTTGTTGAATTGAACTTTTGTCGATTGAGTTTTACTGCAAGCTTATCAATAGGGGGAAGGTTGGATCCAAAAAACTAGTTTAACCCCGCCACATTTTATATGTGCCTGTCCTAAGCCAGGAAAATTTGCCAAAGCCTTTGTTTGTCCTTGTCATTCTATGTTAACTGTTTTATGTCAAGAATTGAGTCTTTCGTTGATGATTTAGGGATTGGTTTTGATACTTTTGTATTGTATTATAAGTCTTGGGCCAATGCAAGACGGTAAGCAGTGACCTATGGTCATGTTGAAGACTGCTTGCTGTTTTCCGTTGTGATTTTTTGAATTGCTGTTTGTTTATGTTTGTTGTATCGCGTACACTTATTCCACATGTCAATATCGTATACTTTCTTTGTACGGATTTTTGTGAAGTTTTGGTATCCAGTACAAATATGGTTACTCTTCATGTTCCCTCTTCAAATGAATATTTAAAAAGGACATGAAAGAGTTATGGTTTACTATGATCTCATCTTTGCAAAATGAAGTCCGAGTGTATGTAGCACTAACGGAAAAAATACCATCAATGAAATCAGATATTTGTAAAAATGTGATTTACATACAAAAACTACATTGTCTGCAGGTGTGAAAAGAAACTTGTCATGTAAGGAAGAGAAACAACCGCGAGAATACGGAACGGGATCGAGGGTTATCACATTTCAAAAGTGTGTCTATTCGGTTGCGTACAAAAAGATAGGACAGTCTGACAGTGCTTCAAGCTCTGGTTCTTGGTCCACCTCCCGCTTTATCCAGGCTCTGACAAAGACGACCATGGCGTCCATGATGGAATTCTGCATCTTTGTTCAGTTCACGGTGTATAAAATAAATAAGAATTAGGCAAACAGGAAGTAGACGACATAGGAGCCCAAATCGGTATTTTCCATACGGTACTATGAGATAAAGCTATATGCAAAATATCTGACCTCTATGTACCATGTATTTGCTTACAAACTGTGACGAAAATTTGGCATCCATGCCCACTATGTGAAAAACCTAGGCATTCGGCAATTAGGAATTGACGACACAGGAGCATAAACAAGTGTGGCCACTAAAAGTATGTCTCCTCGCCTGCCGGCACCATCACTAAAATCAACCATCTAAGCTTTCATTTCTTGATATAAACACAAATTGTGTCTGTATAACCAGTATCAGATGCCTAGCTATTATACTTTTCAAGAAATTTATTGTCCACACAAGTATTGCAAAAAGTTTTCTGCCTGAAAAAAAAAGACCTAAGTTCGCAGAGTCACTGGACCCTAAAAATGTGGGTCATGGTCACATGGCATGGAGACTGTTACGTTAACCATAACCTCAACTGTCTGTATACCCAATATCAGATGCCTAGCTATTATACTTTTCCAGAATTCATTGTCCACAAAAGTCTTACAAGAAAGTTTACAGCCTGAAAAAAGACCTTAGTTCACAGAGTCACTGGAGCGTGAGAATGGGGTCAGGGTCACACGGCATGGTGACAGTTGCGTAGACCATAACCAGAACTGTCTGTATACCAAATATCAGATGCCTAGCTATTATACTTTTTCAGCAATTCATCGTCCACAAAAGTCTTACAAAAAAGTTTACAGCCTGAAAAAAGACCTAAGTTAACAGCACAGAGTCACTGGAGCGTGAAAATGGGGTCAGGGTCACACGGCATGGTAACAGTTGCGTAGACCATAACCAGAACTGTCTGTATACCGAATATTAGATGCCTAGCTATTATACTTTTCAAGCAATTCATTGTCCACAAAAGTCTTGCAAAAAAGTTTACGACGCCGCCGCCGCCGGAAAGTAATACCTATATATATCTCGCCTTCCGCGACTTCTTGTCGCAGGCGAGACAAAAATGTTGTACACCATATGGTACTATAGAATTAGGCTAAATGCAAAATACTAGTATCAAACCTCTAAATCATGTAGTTGCTTAGAAAACTTTGCACCTTTGTTCACTGTGTGTAAAATCTTTTCAGCAAACAGGAAGTATATGTAGATGACCTAGGAGCATAAAATTGCTATACACCATACGATACTATAAGATATATGCAAAATATAAGGCCTCTTTACCATGTTGTTGCTTAGAAAACTGTGAAGAAAATTTTGTATCTTTGTCCACTGTGTGTAAAAACCTTAGTATTCGGCAAGCAGGAAGTAGATGACCATGGAGCATAAAAACACTATACACCATATTGTATTATAGGATAAAGCTAGCCTGAATGAAAAATATAAGACCTCTAGGTCTCGTAGTTGCTTAGAATTGTGTGATGACAATTTTGCGAACGAACGAACGTCCCAAACAAACGGACAGATGTCTTCGAAGCGGGGACATCATAAATAGTTGTATGCAATAAAATATTTAGATAACGTTACGAATATAATCTTTGATTTGAATTTAAACTTCCGTTACCTAATGGTTAGAGATAAATATGGACTACCTGAAGGACAAAGTCATAATAATTACAGGTGAAGTTGTGTATTATTTAAATTTACCATTTTATTTATCTGGCTTGATTTTTTAACTTTTAAAAGTCATATTCATGACATACCTTTAGGTATTTTAGCAAACAAGGTATACAAAACATTTACTGATGTACAATTTCAAGCCCAAGCGTGGATGAAAGGTTTGTGTAGACTATGTCTTATTGGCGTACACCCCCTCCGCCTCCATCTGAATCCGCCACTACAGTTCTACAGTTCTATCGTTACTCCCATCCATGCTGGCACTCGTTATAGTGCATCAGTAAATGCAGTTCACATTTCCCTTTACTAAAAAAACCTTATGTTTGTATTCAATTATCGTTCGAGTCGGCTATCTGTATGAAATATTCTCCAACTTTTCTACAAGCAAGTCAGTTACCTATGGTGAATATTGTGTCAATACTTTGCTAACATGTCACCGTAAGGACTCGTGAGCGGAGGAAAAGGTTAATCACGCACACGGAAATGGTAAATAACACACTTTGAAAAGGCAAAATTTTCCAAAATAGCAATATGTCATCAAAAAGGTCCATAACAAGCCCTGCAGTAATTCTTATATAAAAACAAATGCTATTGCACGGAACACCTCATACCTTTAGGTGTTTAATTTTGTTGGCATCATAATTCATTATTGAACGATTTGTTCCACAACCTCTTTATAAAATCAATACTTCATTTGAAATATGAATTAATTTCGGGGCGGGGCAATTCAGTGACTGATTTAATCAGCGCAACTTTGATTGCACCACTTCTAATCGGACATACAATGTCCAGATTTGAAGAAGCTTACATCGCAATTCCTAATATTATGTGACTTATAAGTTAAACTATATTTATTTACAAATTAAAACAGTATCAAGGGATGATCTCGGTATAATTGTAAGACTGACTGGTTTCGTTGATGTTGCATTGTCGTCATCCGTTGAATCAGATGAATTGGCATCACTTTCATCTTTTTGGTATTTTAAAATAGCAACACTCGAATATTCTATCGTTGTATCTTTATGTTCAGACTCTTATTCTAAGCGATATTTTGTTGGTATACACGTAAGTTCAATGGTGGTTTCTGCTAATGATTGTCTTTTAGTGCCATATTATTGTTTTGGTCGGTAGAGCCATTGTCTTGTTTTCTTTCTTATTGGTATTTTACCTGAAAAAAGTGTAGTTCTTAATTCTTAAATAAAGGAAATAATTAAACTGATATTTATGCATAGTGCTGACAATCTGGTTGAGGTAGAAACTAACTTTTGCCAAGGAATTTTCTTCGATTTATAAGAGTCACAGAGACAGAGTTTTAAGATGGACACTTTTTGTGTTTCGGATGAATTTGATAAATACTTTCTATTCTAAAACGTATATTTGAAATAAATGGTTATCATGTTTCAATTTGCTTAATATCGCATTGAAATAGTTGACGGAATAGCCGAAGACACTGTACATGTTTTCAAAGATGATAAAAAGTGTTCATAAATTAGGATTCCCGACTTATTATTTCAAAGCAGTGTTTTTAAATAACGATTCAATTTGATTTGTACCCTTTTTTGCCCGGCAGTCTGTCTTCCATATTTGAGTGTACAATAACGTTAAAATGTTGTCTTTGTCTTCTAAGACCTACCAGTGTAGCACCGTTTCCATAGAATAACTTTTTATGGCAATACTTTGAAAAAAAATATAATAGTAATAACATATTTTAGCAAAGAAAATATTTCTTTATCCCAAAGTTAAGATAAAAACCATTCACCATATTAGGCATTACCTCCGATTTTGTGATGCCCAATGGACGTCGGTGCAATTTATAAGAGGTCTCAAAAAATAAATAAAGGTACATCGGTTTTCAAACTCAGACATATTCTTGCAGACAAGTTCCACTTCATGCTAAATCATTTTGCTTGCACGTGATTTGTTAGTTGCTTAGCAAAGTGTATTCCGGTGATTTCTCATTTGTTACATGGACACTGACTAGTAGATTTACAAATTGAGTTACACAGGCTGTTGATTCTTTCGGAATGAGAAAGATTTACCGTTATATAGACGATAAAGAGATGTGGAATAAGTTTACGAGACGCAACCAACATTTAAGAAACGACAATTTAAACAATCACAATGAAAAACAGCCATTTAACCATCTTCTCCAGCATTAATCATATGTTGTTTCTTGACCATTTTTATATGCGTTACCGGTTGATAACCTTTTCAGACGGCATTACTTTTATTTTCGGGCATAACTTTAATCATAAGATTCATGCTTATAAGAAAACGGTGTTTTGCTATATTTCATATTCTTAAAAGCACGTGCATGCACATTATATTCTTTAAAAGGGTAATTTCGTTAGAATTGTTAATTTTTTTTGGTAACATCATCTTGTCATTAAGTTGGAAGAAAACTGAAACATTCTATCGAAAAATATCTTGCATCTTAGGAAAAGGGAATGGTTTCAAGTGTTCCGTGAGCCATGGCATTTAATATATAATTGAAATGGGTAAAGAAAAATTATACTCAAACATACCCTCTTTTATTTTCAATCCGTTTATCCCTTTTCAAAGTGTGTTATTAACCATTTCCATATACGTGAATAACCTTTTCCTCCGCTCACGAGTCCATACGGTGACATGTAAACAGACAAAGTCTTTGTCGTGGACGTATAGTGTTAGTACAGTTGCGTTGTGTTTGGGTTGAGTATTTCAGGTTCTAATTGAGAGGAAAAGACTTGTGTATACAACAACATTTAATGGAGGACCGCAATCTGACGTTTTTACATAGATACTACGTTTACACATAGAAACACGGTACAATGACGTTACAAAAACTGCATAGCGCTTACTGACGTTCACTTTGTTCCTGCGGTATATATAAAGTATAACATACAGTCTATGATTCTCAACATACTCCGGGCCGCGGAAGTGAAATAGAAATATCAACTGTCAATAACATGTAGAAAATAAGAAAAATGACTATGTAAAAACAAAAGAAAATTGATGATTGCACTTTAAAGTTCGTAATTAGAAAAATTGCACAGTCTCTATAGCACTGAAAACTTGTTACAGTCTCTGATTACCACTCTTCTGCATCTTCAATCGTTCGCTTCTTCTAAGTGCCGGTGGATCATCTGATGTTGCAGCATTTATCTCCAACCGATACAGTTTGACGATTGGTCTGTTGGTTACTCCGAATTTAGTTCGCACGTTAGCCGATCTCACCATACCATCTCCGCCGCGCACAAGGTCTTGTACAACTCCAACGTTCCATAATGTTCGTGAGGAGTCTTCATGTATTTGGACGACATCTCCGACGCGTATCCTTTCTCGATTATCACCGTGTGTTCTGTGAAATTCACGCAGGGCGGTTACGTATTCCCTTTTCCATCTAGTTTGAAAGTGTTGAATTAAATCTCGTTGACGCGAAGTCAATTTCACAACATTAGAACGTGTTAGATTTTTCGTAACGTTGTCAGAATGTTCTTGTGACGGATACGGTAAAGTTTTCAAAGTACGTCCATAGAGTAGGTGAGAAGGCGTAAGCGGTTCCGGATCCTTATCATCAGTTGATATGTAGGTGAGCGGACGGTTGTTTAAGGTGCACTCAATCTCAGTAACGATCGTTTGTAACGTATCAAAGTCAATGAGCGCTCTTCCCAATGTTTTCTTCAGTGAATTCTTGGTCAATCCGATAAGACGCTCCCACCACCCTCCATACCATGGAGCTCGATTCGGTATAAATTTCCAGACGGTACCGTGTTCTCTTAACTTTCCGTGTACGATTTCAGAATTCGACAGCCTAGTAATTTCGGTCGATGCACTTTTGTAAGTTGTCGCATTGTCCGATATCATAGTGTGTGGTACGGATCTTCGACTGATGAATCTTCGGAATGCTAATATGAATGAATGTTCGGTTAAGTCCCGTACTATTTCAATGTGGACGGCTCTTGTCGACGCACAAGTAAAGAGGCACAGATATACTTTATATTCGTTAGTGTCTCTTTTATCACGGTTTCTCAGATACATAGCTCCGGTAAAATCAACTCCTGTGACGCTAAAAGGTGGGTCTTCTCCAAGACGGTCTTTTGGTAGTGGTGGTGGATCCGGCGCGCTGTACGGTCGGCTGAGGATCTTCCTGCACGGTATGCAGCTTCTGAGCACGTTTTTTACCTGTTGTCGAATTTTGGGTATCCAAAATGTTTGCTGAACGTGCGTTATCGTTCCGTTTAGTCCGGCGTGAGCTTGACGTTTATGAGAGTCCATGATGATCAATCTTGTTAACGAATGTTTGGTTGGAAGAAAGTAAGGATACTTCACGGTCTCGCTGACTGCTGCATTGTCGATTCTTCCTCCTGAGCGTAGTAGTCCTTTCTCGTCAACGAAGAGTCGTAATTGTCGTACAATAGGTAAACGATTCGCATCATTTGACATAATGTTCATGTATTCTCGTTTGAATACGATGTGTTGCACATTCCGTATTAATGTAAGTGATGCATTTTGAATTTCGGATACGCTGAGTATTCCTGTGCCTCTGTTTGCTTTATCTGATTTACAATTGTCTATGAATCGTAAAACATATCCCATTATGCGTAGTGTTTTCTGATAACTGTTCGTTCTTTCCAGATTCATAACTACCTCTAAATTGCTTTTCACGTTTTCGGTCGGTGTATCTTCGTCCTGAGTATCGTCTGATACTGTAGCAACTAAAACGGAATTTCGATCCCATGTAGGCCAATCCTTCTCATGTAGAATCCATTCCGGTCCATTAAACCAAAGCGTGCTTGTTTTCAGTTTTGAAGCGGATATTCCACGCGTTTAAAGGTCTGCGGGATTTTGGTCTGTCGGACAATATCTCCAAGTTGTGGTTCCAACTAGTTCTCTAATTTCCGTTACTCTCCTTGCGATGAATGGCTTGAGTACTTTTGACGAATTCAGCCAACTAAGGACGATTTGGCTGTCACACCAGAAAGTTAAATTGCTGATCCCAAGTATAACTGATACGTGTTTCGCTAATTTAGCACCAACTAATGCTCCCATTAGCTCCAGTCGTGGTAACGTTATCGATTTGATCGGCGCTACTCTGTTTTTTGCCATCACTAATTGTGAGTTTGTACCATTCGCTAAGTATACACATGCTCCGTACGCTTGTTGGCTTGAATCCATAAAGACGTGAAGACTAAGAGCGTCTCCTTGTGATACTCCATCATTAAAAAGCCTCGGTATTGATATATGTGTTGCTTCTGTTAAATCCATAGCTAGATTAGTCCATTTTTTCATTACATCTTCTGGTAAGATTTCGTCCCATCCTAGATTTCGCTTCCAAAGGGATTGCATTAATGTCTTAGCTCTCACGGTCACCGGACTGAGTATCCCAAGCGGATCAAAGATTTTAGCGGATTGGCGTAATATTTCTCGTTTTGTGGCTTGTTTCATGTTGGTGTCTATATCTAGTTTTGGAAATAAAAGCTCATCTCCCTGTACATTCCATTTCATGCCAAGGATTTTGATATTCTTATCGGAGTCCAGTACTGAGTCGTTGCTAGCTAAGTGACATAATTTCTCTGAATTAGAATTCCAAGATCTCAAGTTGAACCCTCCTTTTTGTAGTAAGCATTTAGCATCGCTATAAAATTTTGTCAGTTCATTTTCATCTCGGAAACTGGTAAGTACGTTGTCAACGTATAAATCTTGCTCAAGTCTCGTGGCTGTTTCACTTGGGTTGTCAGAAAAATGTTTGATGAGCGTGGCGTTCAATATAAAGGGGGAGCAGGTAGCCCCGAATAGCACGGACTTGAAGCGATAGGTCAGCCATGGACTATTAGCGTCAATTGGGTCGCTCAACCAGTAGAAACGGGTTACATCTCGATCTGATTTGTGGAGTCCTACTTGCAGAAACGCCTTTTCTATGTCAGTTGTTACTGCGTATTTCTGTGTACGAAATCTGGTAAGAATTTCTGTTATATCGTTTGATATTGGGGGGTATGAGTGCAGACAATCATTCAGACTTGGGCTAGAAGCGTTTTCCTTGCAACTACAATCATACACTATCCTTATTGGAGTGGTCGTAGAATCCTTGCTGACAGGATGATGTGGTATATAATGTATGCGTTTCGGTTCTTCCGTTTCCGTTTCTCTTACTCGTTCTATGAAGCCTCGTCTTTCTTGGTCGTTTATGATGTCTCCATAGATTTTCATCAGTTTCGGCTCTCGGCTCAGAAATTCAATAACTTTTTCGGTACGTTTTCTTGTAATGTTTTCATTTGTAGGTAGCTCAGCGCTGTCCTCAATCAAGGGTAGATTAGCAACGTATTTGCCATCTTCGTATGTAATAGATTTAGATGCGTATTCTTTAATAATTTGCTTTTCAGTGCTTAATTTTTCATCATTTTGGATCCCTAGTGATTCCAATTTCCAGAAGCGTTCGATGTCATGATTCTCCTCGACGTGATAAGCTAAGATGTGCATCATATGTGAGCTTCCTTGTAGTTTTCCCGTATTGAGTGATCATGAGAGAAGATATCCAATTCGTGAGTCCACCGCTGTTGGTCCGTTTCCTCGAATAACTTTGTCTCTTACAATATCCCAGTAGTAGTCTGCTCCTATGAGAAGTGATATTTCAAAGTTTTCATGTTCAGATAGCGTATGGGCAAGTTTCAGTCCTTTCAAATATGACATTTTCTGTGTGATCAAATGGCGGTTGTCCTGAATAGGAGCGGCAAACGTCAGAACAATAACTACGCTAAGCGGTATTTTCTCTCCTGAATTTCCCTCTAAATATACTGTGGTGTAGTGTACATGACGAACGCTAGTTTCTGAAGCACCAAAGGCTGCAATATTAGGAGTTTCCTTTTCTTCGTGCTTAGCACCGATTTTATCTGCTAAGTCCTGCGTAATAAAAGATCGTTGTGCGCCTTCGTCGAAAAGGATATTGGCATCATCGGATTGTGTTTTAAACCATACAGGAGCTACGGCGGTTTTTAGAAAGACGGTAGAATTTTGTTGAATTGCCGAGGTGCAAAAAACTGATGTTTCGGATTCTCTGGTGGTTTCCTGGGCTGGCTGATTCGTGGAATCGTTGCACAAACTAGTGTGATGTTTGTTTTTGCATTTACGACATCTATGTTTAGATTGACAGTCTGACGATCTATGGTTGCCTAAGCAGTTGAAGCATGCGTTCTTTTTCTTGACTATGTCCCATCTTTCTTTGTTGTCAACTACTTTCTTGCATTCTGTCGGTGAGTGAGTTTCCTTGCAAAATATACAGCTAGTCTTTTTCCCGTTACCATTGTGTTCATTGTTGTTCCTTCTGTGGTTTGCATTGTTGTTGCGGTTTCTCTTAGAAATTCCGGCGTGGAAGCTTGCGGTAGGTTTAGTTTGGTCTCGGGTACATGAATCATCATTAATTGCTTCCTCGATTGATATCTCTTGTTGCAAAGCAGTTCTAAGTTTGTCTAATGTCCAATCATCACTCCTGTTTTCCTTTGTGATACTTCGTTTAACATCGACGGGGAGTTTGCCAAGGATAATGGGGATAAGCATCGATCCATACATTTCTTGAGGTTGCCCCAAAGACTCCAAACCGCGGATGTAAGATTCAGTTGTATCAAAGAAGTTGCGCAAGCTTTCGAGGGTGTTAAATGGTGCTGGTAATTCAAGTAGCGCTTTCATATACGCGTTAACAACTGTGTTTTTGCCCATAACGGCGAGTCAGTAGATCAATTGCTTTGTTGTAGTTATCATTTGATAGAGTCAGACCATTTATTACGTTCATAGCATCTGCTTGCAATAGTGATTGAAGATAACTGAACTTCTGGACTGCGGTTAGCGTGTTGTTGTTGTGAACTGTAGTTTCAAAATTGTCCCAGAAGTACTGCCATTGAAGAACATCACCGGAAAAGTTTGGTAAGGACAGTTTTGGCAATCTATGATTTTGAGTAGAAGATGAACCTGCATGCGAGTAACTACGGTCAAAATCTGACGGAACTTGGCGTGAATCATGGGTGTCTACATGGTTTTGCATGGCGGGTTCTACGAAACTTGAACTTTGTTGTTCATGTGTAATTTCTTGGCGGCTATCTTGTGTTCTGATGTACTGATGTGCGTTTGTGTTGTTAGCGGTCCTGTTTTCCGATGCATCTTTTGAATTTGTATCAACTTTTTGTAGCGGCGTATGTTTATTACTAGATCTAAATCATACTCATCTGCATCCGTCATCTCTGTGTTGATATCTTCATCAGCAGCATTGTCTATTATTTCTCCGTCCAGTTTCTGGATTACACTCTGTTTCTTCTCGATAGCTTCGATGATCGGGCCTGCTAGTTCAATGTCAAATTCTGGTTGATTGTTCAGATCTTCTAGCTTCTTGAAGTATCTCGTCACGGCAGCTCGATTTGCTCCTCTGGTTGGCTTTATCCTCGTTGGATCCATCTCAAATCCTGGTCACGGCACCAATGTCGTGGACGTATAGTGTTAGTACAGTTGCGTTGTGTTTGGGTTGAGTATTTCAGGTTCTAATTGAGAGGAAAAGACTTGTGTATACAACAACATTTAATGGAGGACCGCAATCTGACGTTTTTACATAGATACTACGTTTACACATAGAAACACGGTACAATGACGTTACAAAAACTGCATAGCGCTTACTGACGTTCATTTTGTTCCCGCGGTATATATAAAGTATAACATACAGTCTATGATTCTCAACAGTCTTTGCAGTTTTTCATTTCAACTTTTTATGGATCGATATCTAAGAGTTGTTTTCTTTAACTAGGTGCCAGCTCTGGTATTGGCAAAGCCACTGCCCTGTATCTTGCACCGACGGGCGTCAAACTGGTTCTTGCTGCCAGAAACGAAGAAAGATTGAACAGTGTTGCTGGTGAATGTCATTCCAAAGGCTTGTCACAAGATAATGTAATTGATATAAAATTCGATATTTCTATTAAATTAACTCCAAATGAATAGTCAAAATTAATCTTAACAAGATTTCAAGTCCTAAATTAAAATACAACCATAACGACAGACTGGTATACTAATACACGTTTCGTAAAGATCTTTTTTGTCGCATTTTCATTCTCCGGTCGGTAACTTCAAGGTTTTTTGTTTATTTGTTTTTAGAAAAATCACGATTTATTTTGGTATTTAACTTCACATATTCTCATCAACTGTCATCGTTGTTTTTTCTATAGCATGTAGCACCTGTTTTTTGTGTGTTTTCTGTAGACATTGGTGGTAAAATGTGACGTCACAAATCTTACAGACCTAGAAAATCTTGTAGAGAAGACTATTTCGACGTATGGGCAAATCTATGGACTGGTAAGAATAAACATCATTTAAACTACGAGATAGAACTTACTTTGACTTAAACAGTGAATCGAATTTTAATCTAATACAATTCTTTTTGGGTTTTAATACAAGTTGTGTGTGTAATGATGTTAAAATGAACTTAAAAATGAACATCCAATTCCTTAAAAGATTTCAAGATGTGAATGTAATAGAGCATTTTCTTTTTAAAGCTGTCACATTGTAATTCATGCATTCACACAAGAAAACCTTTTTTTCCAAAAAAAAAACTGTAGCACTAGTTTTTTGTTAGTCAATAGAAAACTTTCAATGTCATCCACAAAGTCGGCTATAAAAATGTCCCCTTTATCTGTTCCGTTCTTCAATGGGGAAAAAAAGGAAAATGTCAAGTTTTCTTAATGTAGTCTATATTTTCTTGTAGACACTTCTTAATGACCTAATGTCTAATGAAGTCGATGGACTTTGTTATAGCTACCCAAAAGAGCACTTTATTGTTCCGCAAATGACATTCGATTGTGCTTCTTATTTGACTATATTGATTATATGTAATTCCGAAAAAGAATACCGCTTTTAAACTTAATGTAACAATAGCTGATGCACTTAGTCTAAAACTAAGTGCATCAAATAACTTTATATTTCATTGTTTGTGTTTGTGTCAAGGTGTTTTAATAGTAATGAATAATGGGATTCTTGTTTAAAAGCTCGCAAACTCTTATTTCGTAAAGCAGGAAATTTGCATATTTTCCTGGTTAGTGGAAAAACTTTCACTTCAGGTAAATAATGCCGGAGGTGGAAGGTATACTCGGATGATGGAAACAACAGCGGAAACCTTGGATGAAATGTTAAACGTGAACTTAAAAGCGCCATTTTTACTCTCACAGAAATGCATCCCTCATCTGTTGAAAACAAATGGTATTTTATTGAACGGTTTCCTAAAGAAATATTTATTGGTAACGGTGTTGTATTATCTTAATAGAATTCCTTTTGATGTTTACTTTTTAGAAATGCTTTTAAAAGATTGCTTTGTATTTTGGAACTCTGAATTTGGTTTTTATAAGTAATGTCCTTCTTTATGAAGTTGATTCGCAATGCTGGTAGCAGCTGAATATTGTTTTTTATGTTGCCGATGATGTCTTCTTATGATGTCTATTGGTTTAAACAAACTTTACGCGCTATATGCAAATGCTAGAATAAAAAGAGAAGTATATAAGAACAAATAATAAATTTCACAAAGAAAAGAGAGATGAAGGGAAAACAAAGATAAAGTGGCTGTCCACTTAGAATCTACTTTCTCAAAATCTTTCTAGAAATTAGTATTCTTTCGTCATAGGATAGATCTATGCTATATAGTGATATCAATGTTGATTCCATTCGGGAGCATGGTTTAGTTGTTTATCATTTGAATTCTGTCATTATTGTATAGAGGGCAGAGGCTTGTTTTCAATACTAGGGACACAACACCTACAAGAGGGTTTTCAACTAGGATGACAATAAAGAAACAAGGCTAAGAGAAGTTAAAAGATACCAATGGAGCGTCCGAATGTCAAAAGTCCGAAAGGACAAAGACAAAACACGAACAAGAATAGCACGAAGAAACAGCAAACACAAAACAACAACCCGAACTGGAGTCGTAACCAGAGTGCACTCTACTGCTTTGGACGAATAAGTAGTTCCTGCTTGTTATAGCACACTTGTTGCGTTGCTACTGATTAATTCAACGTGTCAAATCCTGTAAATGAAGACAAAACAAAGCCCTATGACAAACCGACATTTATTATACAATTATATTGAATTTTCGTGGGCCATATAAAATATGTTTCAAAAAGCACTTTTAAGCTGGTATAACCCGGTGCTGTCAGCATTCTTAAAGGCACCATTAGATCAGGAGGATGCTTTTCAAACACTTTAATTGTGTCTATTGTTTGACTTTATTAATCTTATTCCTCTTGTCTTCTGGTGCGTCTTTGCTTACTATAAGATTAATTAATCATCGTTGTTATATTTTAGGTTGTATTGTTAATGTTTCCAGTATTTCAGGACAGCGTCCAGTGAGTCATGTTTTAATATTCAGCATAAGTTGTTTTGTTTTTAATTTTAAATTCTGTCTACTAAATTTTGGGACAAAGTAACAACGAAGTACGTTGTTTCATTGTATTATTTGAATTTTTTATTTGATTTGTTGTTGAAAGATATGGAATTTTTTGTTGCAAATATTCCTGAATCTGAAGAATATCATTGCTTTGTCACTATAAGCGTATTTATGTGAATACTAAGTACCTTTGTATTGACTTTTGCAGTTCGGAGCAGCGCCTACTTATTGCATGTCAAAGGCAGGATTAGATATGTTTACTAAGTGCCTAGCACAGGGTTAGTGCTACTTATTGTACTGTTATTGATTATGAAGTGTACAGCTTAGTGGGTCTTTGATAAACAAGAGTTGACACTAAAGTATGTCTCGCCTGTCGGCACCATCACAGAACTCAATGAAGATCTAGCTTGGCTTTCAGAAAAGTTAAGGTCAAGGTCAGGTGACAGAATTCCATTTTACCATCACAAAAATGTCTGAAGTGTGTTCTAGATACCAAAGTTATTGAGAAACAATGAAAAAAGACCAACATTCACTAAGTCATTGAACCATTAAATGGGGTCAAAGTCACATTACATGGTGACGTCAGTTGTGTATACCATAATCCCCAAATATCAGATGTCTAGCTATTTAATAATAATATTATACTTTTCACTTAACTCATTTTCCACAAAGTCACTGAACCGTGAAAATAGGGTCATGGTCACACAACATGGTGTCAGTTGTGTAGACCAAAATCCAAAATATCTGTATACCAAATATCAGATGCCTAGCTATTATACTTATAACTTAATTTATTTTCTACAAAAGTTTTAATTGTTCCAAAAATTATCTAAGTCCACAGAGTCACAGAACCATGAAAATTGTGTCAAGATCACAGGACATGGTGTCAGTTGCATAGACAATTACTCCAGGTGTCTGTATACAAGATATCAGAATCCTAGCTATTATACTTTTCACTTCATTCAGTTTCCACAAAAGTCATACAAAGAGGTTTTGTGGCCCCAAAAAGCATTTAAGTTCACAAAGTCACTGAACCGTGAAAATAGGGTCATGGTCACACAACATGGTGTCAGTTGTGTAGACCAAAATCCAAAATGTATGTATACCAAATGTCGGATGCCTAACTATTATACTTATAACTTAATTTATTTTCCACAAAAGTTTTAATTGTTCCAAAAATTATCTAAGTCCACAGAGTCACAGAACCATGAAAATTGTGTCAAGGTCACAGGACATGGTGTCAGTTGCATAGACAATTACTCCAGGTGTCTGTATACCAGATATCAGATGCCTAGCTATTATACTTTTCACTTAATTCAGTTTCCACAAAAGTCATACAAAGAGGTTTTGTGGCCCCAAAAAACATTTAAGTCCCCAGAGTCGCTGAACCATGAAATTGGGGTCAGGGTCAAACGCATGGTGCCAGTTGCGTAGACCATAACCCCAACTGTCTGCATACCAAATATCAGATGCCTAGCTATTATACTTTTCTTGGAATTCATTTTCCACAAAAGTCTTACAAAGGTTTTTTTTGGCCCATAAAAACATCTTAGTTCACAGAGTCGCTGAACCATGAAATTGGAGTCAGGGTCAAACGGCACGGTGCCAGTTGCGTAGACCATAACCCCAACTGTCTGTATAACAAATATCAGATGCCTTGCTATTAATATTTTTCTTTGAATTCATTTTCCACAAAAGTCTTACAAAGGGTTTTTTTGGCTCGAAAAAACATCTATTAAGTTCACAGAGTCGCTGAACCATGAAATTGGGGTCAGGGTCAATCGACATGGTGCCAGTTGCGTAGACCATAATCCCAACTGTCTGTATACCAAATATCAGATGCCTAGCTATTATACTTTTCTTGGGATTCATTTTGCACAAAAGTCTTACAAAAAAGTTTACGCCGTCGCCGCCGCCGCCGCCGGAAATTAATACCTATGTTTCGCCTTCAGCGACTATAGTCGCAGGCGAGACAAAAACGACCACATTGGCCAAGTGTAATGGTCATATGTCGAATAATATTACAGCGAATACTTTGGCCGATTTCTGTTTTATTATACAATGGGCAAGTACCATGTTTTGTAAAAGTTAATTCAGCTGTACATTACTTGTACTGAAACATTTAACGGGTCTGACCATTTTGAAACTTTTTTTTGTAATGGCACTTGTTTTTGTCTAGTAACCTGTATAATTTAGAATTAGTTTCGTTCTTTCATTTTAGAGCTAGCACCGCAAAAGGTTAGAGTCAACTCAGTTAAGTAAGTCAACAATAGTTCTAAATAAATATTTTTTACATGAAGTCATATAATAATCAGTAAATAATTTTTAACTTTTGATTACTTTTAATTTTGAGGTTTTTTTTTTACTTATTTGAGGGGAGAAAGAATGCACCTATATTTAGCTCACCTGGACCCAAAGGTCCAGGTGAGCTATTGCAATCACTTGGCGTCCGTCGTCGTCGTCGTCTTCTGTCCTCTGTTAACAATTTTTCAAAAATCTTCTCCTCTGAAACTACTGAACAGAATTTAATGAAACTTGGTATGAATGATCCTTAGGATGTTCTTTACAAAAGTTGTGTTTCGATTTTTGATCCGTCAAAAAACATGGCCGCCGGGGGTCAGACTACTGTTTTGGCTTGTAAATCAAAAAGTATAAGAGATAGATGAATTCTGATGCCACCCTACTGCTTCAGCATCAATAGTTCTACTGCAGTCTCCATTTGGTCAAAGTTGTCAGATGATCCTTATAGGGGTTACAGCCCCTTAAAGGCGAAAAATAGTATTGCAGATAGAGAAAAGCTGTTGCTTGCTTAAATGTTCAGCTCTTTTAGCTCTACAAAAGTCGTCAATGGGTCGAAGTTGTCAAATCACCCCTTATAGGGGTTACAGCCCCTTAAAGGCGTAAAATAGTGTTTTTGGCCTATAGAATGAAAACTATTGCAGATAGAGAAAAGCTGTTGCTTGCTTAAATGTTCAGCTCTTTTAGCTCTACAAAAGTTGTCATAGGGTCGAAGTTGTCAGATCACCCCTCATAGGGGTTACAGTTCCTTAAAGGCGAAAAATAGTGTTTTTGGCCTATAGAATGAAAAGTATTGCCGATAGAGAAAAGCTGTTGCTTGCTTAAATATTGAGCCAATTTAGCTCTACAAAAGTCTCCATAGGGTCGAAGTTGTCAGATCACCCCTTATAGGGGTTACAGCCCCTTAAAGGCGAAGAATAGTGTTTTTGGCCTATAGAATGAAAAGTTTTGCAGATAGAGAAAAGCTGTTGCTTGCATAAATGTTCAGCTCTTTTAGCTCTTCAAAAGTCTCTGTAGGATCAAAGTTGTCAGATCACTCCTTATAGGGGTTACAGCCCCTTAAAGGCGAAAAATAGTGATTTTGGCCTATAGCATGAGAACTATTGCAGATAGGGAAAAGCTGTTGCTTGCTAAAATGTTCAGCTCTTTTAGGTCTATAAAAGTCGTAATAGGGTCGAAGTTGTCAGGTGACCCCTTAAAGTCGAAAAATAGTGTTTTTGGCCAATCGCAGATAGAGAAAAGCTGTTGCTTGCTTAAATGTTCAGCTCATTTATCTTTACAAAAGCATTCATAGGGTCGAAGTTGTCAGATGACCCCTTATAGGGATTACAGCCCCTATTATAAACATGTTTTCAGATGGCCTTCAAAATAACATTTTGCACGTTTTGGGCCTACAGAATGAAAACACTGAGTGAGTATTGCTGAAAGAGAAAAGCTGTTGCTTGCTTAAATCTTCAGCTTATTAAGCTCTACAAAGTTCTTTAAATGGTTGACATCAAGACCAGGTGAGCAATTCAGGCTCCTAGGAGCCTCTTGTTTTATTATTACTGTTTTTAAATTAACTACACCTCATCACTCAGCTAGACTTCTAGCTATAAGGCATTTCTTTGCTTTGCAAATACGAGAGCCGTCTAATGTTTAAAGGAAATGAAGGATACTGCATTCCATTCACTAAATGTACTTAACTCAAATCTGGGCATCTTAAGATTTATTTTGATCTTTTTTTAGTCCTGGTGTAATAGTTACTGAATTTCAGAGACGAGCAGGCATGTCTGAAGAAAATTATCAGCAGGTACATTACAATAAATACATTATTTGGTAGAGACAGGTACCCCTTGTTATCTAATGGTAAAGTCTATGTGACACCTCATGCCAAAACCAATTGGATCAATTTTAGAATAGAAGGTACACATCTACAATTTGTCACATGTGAAAGTTTCATAATAATCCATTAACTGATTTCAGAGGAAGTGCCAACTAAGATTAAATAAATCATTTTCTGTTCTGTCCATTTGTAATCCAAGGTCAAAAGATGAGGCTTATTGTACTTGAGATTAAGAGGTGCTCATAAAACAATAACATTGCTAAAATGTTGCATATTGTATGATATTGAAAATGGTCAGTCACTCAATCTGATAAGCAAAGGTCAAAAGGAAGGGCACAACTGTGCTAAGCTACTACTTGTCTATATGCACACTAAGTTTCAATAAACTGGGTTAACTTAATAAGGTAAGCCATCATTCAATGCAAAAAAAAACTTTAATTGGAATCTGCTTTCTTCACACTTTTCTTTAAACTCAAATAAGTTTGTTAAAATTGTATTCTTTTCTGCTTTGTAGTACCTAGAAAAACAACCACGCCTACAGCCACTAGGTGGTGCTGCAGATCCTATTGAGGTTGCTAAGGTCATCAAGTTTTTACTGAGTGATGAATCTTCATTTGTTACTGGACAGTTAGTGTTTGTTGATGGTGGTAGACATGTTTTGTCTCCTATGTAAAAAGGAAGCTACCAGAACAAAAATATATAAAACCACATGTTGGTTTGCTTGAAGACATGTTGAGTACCAACAATGTTGATAGTTACTAGAATATAATGTTGGAGGCTTAAAGATTGTTTTGTACAATGGAGAAAAAAACCTTTTCAATAAAAAGATATAAAGCTTATTGTGATTAAATTTGTAAATTTTGGCCAATAAAACTGAATGGCATGTCTGCATCATAGGTTGTGTGTTTTGAAAGTGCATATAACTTCGAAAACAAACCATGCCAGTTACACTGAAATAGCAAGAGTTAACACAACAGTAAGTATCTCCTGACAGAAAAATCAGAATACCTAGTTGTTCCACTCAACCATAAAATCAAGGTCAAGGTCAAAATATGGAGTTGCAACTCTGATTAGCTACTACTGGTGCATATACATACAAAGTTTCATCAACCTAGGACTGATAGTTGTTGAGATATGGAAGTGCTCCCAAATCTTTAAAGTGTAAGTTTGCGATTTTTGAGTTATTAGTTTATTTGATTTATTATAATGAGAGTAGGCCGGGTTTGGGCATTGAAAACGATACATTAAGAAAGATATTCGTAATTTTATTCCAATTCACAAGACCATATGGGCGCTATTAATTTACATGATTTCACTCAACCGTAAAATCAAGGTCAAGGTCAATAGATGGAGACTTTAGTAAAGCTTTTTGAGCTGAAGGTTTAAGCAAGCTACAGCTTTTCCCTATCTGCAATAGTTTTCATTTTATAGGACAATATCACAGAACGCTATTTTTGACCTCCAAAGGAAAATAAGCCCTATAAGGGGACATCTACACTTTGACCCAATGAAGACTTTTGTAGAGCTTAATGAGCTGAAGGTTTACATAAGCAAAAGCTTTTCTCTATCTGCAATAGTGTTCAGATCTTTTTTGAAAAATTGTAAAAGGATGACAGACACCAAGTGATGGCAATAACCTTCAGTCCAATTAAGCTAAAAACATGATGCTTCACCTTGCGACATAAAGAGGTAACTTTAAGGTGGGATGTCCGAACGTCGTAAAACGCAATGTCAATTTTAGTTAGATTCTATTGCCTTTTTCACGTATAGGCAATGTTAACGAGCTCGTACCTTCAAAACAAAGTCCATGACATATCCTTTATTTTATATCAATGCATCGCAAATTTTCCAAAGAATATTATATTAGTTTTTGGACAATATTTGGATATAGTTAGTCCATCTTGTGTATAAAAAGTAAAAATAAATGGTGTCGAAACTCTTTTTTTCCTATATGTCTTTGTTAATTTCCCGCCAAAATTGCAGTTTTCAAATGCATTTATTTAAAAAACGAGGTCCGTGACCCCCATTTTTTATTTCATATATGGATGTATATCGCTAAGAACTATATGTACACCAATTTTCATTAAAATCTGGATATATGCCATTTGGTATCGTCCCACCTAAAGCTAAAGGTTAACCTGATTTGGGATGAATCATAGACAAATAGACCAACTGAGCTGAACACTTTATGTGACTCTCATAGGCGGGGGAATACAATTACTGAACTGGCATGTCAGCAATTGCAGAACCACGAGCAGTGCCAAATGGCCTCGTTGAAGGCTGCTGGCAGTTGTCCATTGTGGTTTTTCTAAATTGCCGTTTAATTGTGGGCTGTGTCACGTACACTTATTCCACATCTCATTATTTTCTATCAGTTGATTTGGAAACAAAAACATACTTTAAGCATTCTTTATTCAATTTAATCACAGCACCTTTAAGTGTTCATTAAACATTAATATCTCTGTTTAACAACTATTTCATCTATACCAACATAATCCCAAAAAATATAACAGAGAGAGAAAAAAAAACAGACTAATCCTGCTTTAATATAAAATAGCTTGTTGACATAATATCTACTCATTGTCATAAAATACAAATGTACCAAGGATTAATTGTTAGATTAAGAATAAACAACGAGAAAATTAACAAATTTGCATAATCTGGTATAAAGAATATTATTGATTTTATTACCAGAAAAGTATAAAACATTTCTATTGAAAACACATTTCCTGTAAGGGCTAACAACATATGTTTGTTTCTTGCTAATAGCCTAGAAAAATAGGGTAGATATGTAAATGATTTTATCTTTTTTTAATTCATGTTACCTTGAATCAAAGTGGAAGCAACCTCAACTTTAAGGGGATACGTTACTTTGGTCTACCATCTTACTTTTTAAAACAAATTTGCATAGTGAATGGTAATACCATGATACATCGAAATATTGATTTGAAATAGGAGGTCATGGGTCGATTTTTCAAGTTATTTCACTTTGAAATTATCGTTTTTGGCGGGAAATTTGTATAGAAGTAATGGGAAAAGATCAAATATTTTCAAACCTTTGTTATTCTCCATTGATTTAAACAAAATTGTTTCACTTCATTTCAACCAAAAACTAACACAAGAAAGTCGAACTCTTTCTCTAAACAATGATATATATTTTGTCATAGGTCATGGACCATCTTTTTTCATGAATTTACATCAAAGATAAACAATAGCGTTAAAGTTCAACGCTGTTCAAGTAAAATTGACGTTGCGTTTCAAATCGAAAAGGGACGTTTTTCTGTTTCACAGGTAATTTTTATCGATAACGTCGTTTTTAACGTAACGTATCCCCTTAACAATGTCAATATAATTTTAAGAGTAGGGTTGGGAAGAAGGAAAGAAAAAGACTAATGCTTCAATTCTTAGAAAATAGACAACAAACGAACAAGACAGTGTTTCTATATGAGTAAGTAAATAAATACCAGGACATTGTCTGTAATTACCTCTGAATATCTTATAAAATATGAGTACATAAACAATCTGCAAATAAATAAAATACTTATGTACAAGTTTATGTAACTATAATATTTTGTGACCAAAAAAAAAACTAAACCCACATAGCACATTATGCTTAAAACATATAAAAAAATAATATCATAAAATATATTAAATGGTTTAATTAGTACAATAATTAGTGTAATACTGACAATTTCTCCAGCAAACAAAAATACTAATAACAACAAGGTGTAAGAAATGTTGCAATAATCATATGTACAATGTATTTAGCATACTGTGTAAAATTGTAACTTATCGCAATAATCATGCATATCATAATTAGATCGATCATGATTGTGTTTTTAAAAGATACATGTAACTGTCTATTTTTACAATTTTGATTTTATTGTTTGACCAGCAAGTTATGGAGGCAGTTTCAAAAATACTTGGACTTTCAATTGTAGAAAATTGACTTTGTAACCATAAAGAAGGGTGATAAGAAAACTAGTAAATTTTTTAATAAATGGTCATATATTCAGCAGTTGAGAAAAGTAAGTAATTAGTAATAGACCTTGAATGTTTAAAAATATCACTTGCTCAAATCTCCAAGACATCAAAAGAATCAGACCTCCATAAGTGAAGGCACAGCCACTTTGAAGATGAAAAACTTATTTCAAAATAGATTTGCCATCCTCCAATGACTCTATATGTAATCAGAAATTCCAAGAGTTAATTTTGAGAAACAAAATAGACAAATGATAGTCACTATTAAATATTTTACTGTTCTACAAGATGTTTTTTTTTTCTAAATATTGAGACCCCATCAAATTTAAATGTAAAAACTGGGTGAAGGATTTTTTTGTAAAAACTGATAGACATCTTTATTTAGCTTCTTTGAAAAGCAGTCAAGAAAAGTTTTATAAACATTTAATTATTCAAAGGTTAGGTTTTGTTTTTTTTGCATGTGAAATATTTCTCAAAACCTGCTGCCTAAACCCTTTCCAAACGATAATATGAATGAATAAGCTCTTTTTTGCAGTTTTTTCAATGATATCTTTAAAAGCAAAAAAAAACTTGAATAGTTTGTCTATGGAACATGGATGCCTTATGCCTGCAAGAAGAAGTTGATATTAAGGTTAGTGAGGACACCTGTCATGTGACCATAAACAGCTAAAAATGCAAAAAACAAGTGCAGACGTCACAAATACCTTGAAACTTGTGTTAAATAGTTTAATTTAATAAAACTTAATCAAAATAAATTAATTTTGATACAAATAAAACAACCATTCCTTCATAAATAAATTTTTCAAATAAAACAAGGGAGATAATCCACTTGAAAAATGACCAAATAATTACAAAGATTTGTGTAGTAGAGAGAAAAGTAAGCTGGTGACCCCTAGTTTTTATTGTTTTATTTCAAAATATATTGTATTTCATTGATTTTTATCAAATAAAAATAAAATTTAAATTCGTGGATTTTTTCTGGGACAAGATTTTATGCTAATTATTTGGCCTTTCCTATATAATCTATAGTAATTTGGGACAACTTTGAGCCTTAATATTGGAAAAACAAGCCTGGAAAGGGGGTCCAATATTTTTACACAAGATAAAGAATACATCTAATACTAATATATCAAAAAATTGGACATTTTAAATTCGGCATTATTTTTGGGGTCAGGTGTCCTCACTAACCTTAAACAGGTTGTCAAACTTGCCAAATTTCAAATGTGCATGTCTGTGACATGCATGAAGGAAATTTTCTGATGAGAGAACGAAAAGACATGGGTTAGAGTAAAACTTATCCCCTCTACATGCCAAGCATATAAATGTAACTATTAATTATCCAACTAAATATAACATCAATCAGAATAATCCATGGTTTTAATGTACTCCACGACAGATGAGAACTGCATCCACCAATATTGCTCTTCACCTTGTAAACGATTACCATAGAAACTATTTACATACTGTACTGTTGACAATAAACATGGCGGGTTAGCTTTAATGATAACGAAGATTAAAACGGGCATGAATTCATCTGCTGCAGGAACACTCTTGTCATTCGCCATGCTTAGTAAGTTCATTATTGTCGTAGAACATCTATGGACACACTTTAATTTGTCTTTAGGGGTCTAAAAAATAAATACATTTGTAAACATTAATCTATGATGACTTGGAAGTTTTGTTAGCTCATTGGCATTTCAAATCTAGTGAGTTAATTCTAGGGTTTTACACCCTTTTTGATGTGTATGGGAAATGCAGAGCTGTCAGCTTTATTGGAGGAAAAGATGTGCAAGCTGTTTTTGTTTTTTTTTGGTTTTTTTTGTTTTTTTTTTGGGGGGGGGAATTAGAAAGAATACTGGATGAAAACCACTTCAAGTTAATAAAGCAATCACAAATCTTTGCTGACTGATAATGTTACAAGTACCCATTATATGTTAGTATTTTTCGACAAAAAAAAACCTACAAACTTTCTTGCAAAAAGAGCAGTACTGCAACCATTTTGTGTAAAAATAAATGTTAACAAACTCTTGACTTACTTTATAAGCATTAATCATGTAGATTTCTCTTTGTGCAGCTGTCCAGGGACATTCAAACTGGTACATCTTAGGAATCTGTAGGTTCTTGTGGTTAGGGGTTATCACCTGGGCGAGCTTTTTAATATGTTGGTGTAAAATCCTAATTAGAAATAAATAGTTTGTAATAATTCATTTCATAACACATACTGTTACAATGCAAATATATTTATTATATTTTTAAACTGTAGGATTTATCTTTTTTAAATACATGTATCAAGAAACATTTAATTGGTATTTGTACTAGATTTGAGAAAAAAATTGCAACTCAATGTTAGTGTAAAATGTATAAACTTGTTTACAAATTTGCCAAAGCTCCAATAGGCTTGTAAAGGGCTGACAGAAAAAGTTGACATCACTCAAACTAAGAATATCTCTAAGAACAATATGAAGGTAGTTCAACAATGTTATGCTTCGACAGATTTTTTATGAATCGTAACTTACAAATCAAGTAAAGGGTACTTACTGATCTCTCAGAATATCCCCATCACCATTGGGGAACATTGCATGTGTATAAATCCTACTCATAATGTATCTCTCTATAGATAGCCTGGCATCCTCCATCTGATTCTCTGTGGAGGCTAAAAATAGAATAAAAGGTAAATCAAAGGGACTATAAATAGAATACAAGATAAATCTAGAGGTTAAAGTAGACAACAAAGATAAATCAAGGGGCTGAAAGTAGACAACAAGATAAATAAAGGGGCTAAAATAGAAAATTAGAAAAAATAAAATAACAAATTTGATTATAATTTTTCTTAATCTTAAAGATATGTATTTTCAATCATTGCATTTAAAGTGTCTATTGAAGAAAATAGTTGTGAAAAGCCAATTTAAAGAGTTCAGCATAAGTGAGTAACAGGATAAAATCCTTTACACAATATAAATGTTCAGAAGTCCTAGGTACATGTATATGATGAAGTAAGTGGCTGTGGGTTATAGTTCCCCAGAACACTGATGATTTTTTTAATGAAAAAAACAGACATCATGATTGCATAGTGTCACAATGACCCCTTAATGTTTATTCTGCAACAGTTAGCATGCAAATAGAAGATATAATGTTTCATTTTGTCATATATTTTGTTTTTATTACATGTTTGTCTTATATCCCTTCATGTAAAAATATTTGGATCATTTCATATTGTTTAAATGAGTTTTTAAAAAGATTTTACACAGAATTTATACACCAATCACTGGTAAATATTAAGTACCTTGCCAAATAGGACTCAAGTTCATGTGCTGGTACAGAAACTGTAAAAATCTTTCCACTAAGTCAGTCTGAAATGATAAACAGGGATCAAATCAATGATGTTGATATCTTTATTTTATTTAAATGAGTTGCAAGAATTCATTTAGAATTTAGTAATGATAATCCATTTCAATTAATTTTAATAATATGGGATTCTTTAAAAAGAACAAAAGAACACTCACGTGAAAATGAAATCTGTACTTGGTTCCTTCTATATTGATTAATAAAACATAATGATATTTTGTTTTATTTTGGGGCTTTAATTAACATTAAAAATTCAAAGAAACAAATTCTTGTTGTAAATGACAAAAAAATAGCACAAGAATTTGAAAATTTTAGAACTTTACAATGTTCAGTGATTTAGCATTCATAATTTATATGAACAAAAGATTTTTTAATAAATCAAAAGCTCACCTTTTCATCTGAAACTGTTAACTTTTGGAAATCTTGTATAAAGTTGACAACATAACCTTCCTTGGATTCTATAAATAATCTGACACAGATGTTCACTAAATGTTTATTGCACACAGTTTTATCTCTGAAAAATTAAATAAATGAAACTAGGAAAAACTGTTTTAGCGCACTAAAACTGATGTCTCCCCTTCCTTAAATAACACAAGTTCAACCTTGAGGTCAAAAGGTCAAAGTCACAATGACATACATTGTACAACAAATTGTTTAATAATTATACATCTACATTCTAAAGCCCGATGTCAAAGGATAAAAAAGTTATGGCCTGGAAAGCTTTGCATGCCAAATTAGCATTTATTTGACATTGTAGTCACAGGTCAAGGTCATTAACGTTAGTGACACATTGTTCCCATGATGACACATTATCATGTCAAAATTCAAAGCTTTTTTGTTTAAAGGATTAAAATATATATGGCCCAGACATGTTTAACGTGTAAAAATAGCATTAATTTTATCTTTAAGTCAAAGGTCAAGGTCATATGAAGGTCATTCTGGTAGGCGACCCATCATCTCACGGTGATACATGCACATGTCATATTTTATAGACCTATGTCAAAGAACAAAAAAAGTTATGACACAGACACACTTTCCATGTAGAATTAGCATTAATTCAACCTTTAGGTCAAGGTCATACGAAGGTCATTCAGGTTCACACCACATCGTCCTTTGGTGATACATCCACATGCCAAATATCAAAGCCCTATGTCAAACAACAAAAAACGTTATGGCCCGGAACACTTTGGATGTAAAATGAGCATTAATTTGATCTTGAGGTCAAGGTCATATGAAGTTCATTCTGGTACGCGATAAATTGTCTCATGGTGATACATCCACATGCCAAATATCAAAGCCCTTTGTCAAAGAACAAAAAAGTTATGGCCCGGAACACTTTGGATGTAAAATTAGCATAATTTTGACCTTGAGGTAAAAGGTCAAGGTCATATGAAGGTCATTCTGGTATGCAACACATCGTCTCATGGTGATACATTCACATGTCAAATATTATAGCCCTATGTCAAAGAACAAAAAAGTTATGGCCTGAAACACTTTGGATGTAAAATTAGCATTAATTTGATCTTGAGGTCAAAGGTCAAGGTCAAATGAAGTTCATTCTGGTTCGAAACACATTGTCTCATGGTGATACATCCACATGCCAAATATCAAAGTCCTTTGTCAAAGAACAAAAAAGTTATGGCCCGGAACACTTGGATAAAAAATTAGCATTAATTTGACCTTGAGGTAAAATGTCAAGGTCATATGAAGGTCATTCTGGTATGCGACACATCGTCTTATGGTGATACATCCACATGTCAAATATCAAAGTCCTTTGTCAAAGAACAAAAAAGTTATGGCCTGGAACACTTTGGATGTAAAATTAGCATTAATTTGACCTTAAGGTCAAAGGTCAAGGTCATACGAAGGTCATTCTGGTACGCGACACATTGTCTTATGGTGATACATCAACATGCCAAATATCAAAGCCCTATCTCAAAGGATAAAAAAGTTATGGCCCGGACACGCTTTGTATGAGAAGAAGAAGAAGAAGAAGAAGAAGAACTGACACAAAAAACAATATGTCTCCCCCTTCTGGGAAGGGGAGACATAATAAATAATTATATTATTTAGTTTCTTCTATAAAAATTTCACACACATATGTCTGAACACTTATCATTAAAGACATAATTGTATCTCTTCAGCTGATTAAGAAGTCATAACATAGAAAGATACACAGATTCATAACGTTCAACTTTGTTTATAAGCTAAATTCTTTTAAACACATTAAAAGGAAGACCAGATTGGAAACTAAAGTCCAACATTTACATGGTTCAGTCAGTGTCCATATATTCCAGACATGCAATATTTACAGCGTGTGTATCTTGTGTGGCAACTAAACTAGAATGAAGTGACCCCAAATTGAATGGGTGACTGTCAATATAAGTAAGTTTCATGAAGTTCTTAAAAGGCACCCCAGAACCAATTGTCATCTTTAAATTTACAAATTCTAAAAAGAAAATGTGACTTTGACCTTTCTTACCTTTTAGCTTCAAATTCAACATGTGTTAGTTTCAAGAAAGAAATATCAACATATTTAAAACTACTCCTGTGAGTTATTTTTGGATGACTTGGCAGAATGAAGGATGGAAAACCAAATTAAAAAAAAAACAAATTCACAAAAGGAAGGTTACATTTATGAGTCAAAAAAACTTTGAAAGATATATAGAAATATATAGATATATAGAAAATAATATATAATTCCTGACAGGTGAAAGAGTGCATAAGAGCTATTGACTGGTAAACTGTTTGATTTATACATGTTATGTAAGCTGACCTTTGAACTCTACTTAGAAGTCGCTGAACATATGACAATGTAGACAACAGACCCTGCTGACATCGTACAAGGTATGATATATAAGATGATCTGGTCTGGTATTCTTCCTTCAGAGTATTCACTAACTTTTTCCACCTACAGATAAAACAATCAATGAATTATATACAAAAACTTATATAGTTTGCATTAACATTTGTGATCATGTTGCTTATTTCTTCTAGTAACTGGACATAGAACATCAAGTCATTTCTATGTTTGAAAAATATTTACAATGGATTTAACTTACAACATAATCAAAACTGATCTACATGTAATTGTCATATTCTGCTAATTTTTTTTTATTGGTATTACCTTGTTTAGAATTTTGGTTTTTTTGGGGAAGATTTTTATGAATAGATTTTGCACTGGACACAATTCAAAATATTCCAAAATAAGTCTTCAGGTCTTGTATGAAGACAAAAACATTGCCATGACTTCAACAATAAATAATAAATCCTTGGGGTTTTTATATTTTTCATTCAGATGGCCCTGATCACATGACTTACCCCTTAGTATCAAATAATCTGATACACCTAATAGCTTCATGTAGCTGTGCTATAGATTCTTTATTCTGAAGGTTAATGGCTTCAGCCAGCTGACTACGTAACAATAACAACAATTCATTATTGTCTTTCTGAGTATCAACATCTTTAGGACTAGAGGGAACGTAGGAAAAGCCAAAATCTAGGACATTCTGACCTATATCACAGTCACAGTTACTTAAAACTAAGCGTAATTTCCGTTTAGCATCTAAAAATAGAACACAGTTTTCTAAATTGTTTGGATCGTAATATGGTTGCGACTCTTCCTTTATAGATGGACGTTTGGTTGTTGCTGGTTGTGCTGGTAATGTATCGCTGGAAGTCTCCATGGAAATTGCTGGTTTGCGTCGGTATTTCTCCAAAATATCGTCTGAGGACTCTGTAATAAATTCAGAAATTGGATCACTTTGATACTTTAATAAAGTGACTTCTATATTTCAAAGAATTTATCTTTTGTCTGAATTCTTTTTTTTTAAGTACTTATTTCTTGGCTAACAGTTTTTGTTGGTAAGTGAAAAAAATTGGGTTGTGGCTTCTCAATTTATTGAGTTTTGTAAGAGTTAATACTGCTTTTTAATAGCATTGAACAAAAATAAAAACTCAATAATCAGGTGCAAACCTTCTCAATTTTCACCTGTTTTCCCGAATTGCAAGTTTTTATTCTAAAAAGAATATAACATGAAACATTACAGAAGTAGTTTTAAAAATATCAAAAGTTTGTAATCTTGCATAAGGATATTGCATAAATGCTTTCTGTTTTTTACACAAACCTTGTTTATTATCACTAGACTTTTGTGCATTGTCTTCAGACCCCATACCAGGTATAGATGAACCATCTGTGAAAATAAAATGTACATCCATACATAATTCACCAGAATTGACCATATATAGACGGGAATTATTTATTTTTGTTCCGAAAAGTGTTCCAGTATTACTTGAAATCTTTACTAAAAGTTAGAACAGCCCAACTTGCTAATACATGCATCTCTTTCTTCATAAGAGCCTCCATATTTGGAAAACTATAGTCTTATATAATATATCTTTCAAATGATATTGCAGGACAGAGAAATATTTACATAAAACATCTCTCTAAAATGTAGTTTCATCAAAAACCATCAAGTGGTGCAAATGTAAAGTTTCATGAAAATCCATCAAGTGGTGTAAGAGGACAAATGTGGATAGATGTACTAATACACATTTATTTCCCCAATCTTTGGTTGAAGAAGGTATAATTTAAAGAATGACAGATGAAAATTATTTCAACAGTTGATAAGGAAATATGTCTCCCAGACAACCATAACAAAACTAGATATAGTTGAAATTTTAGTCTGTAAACAGTATCAACATTTAAAGTACAAATATATACAAGTACATACCTAATGAGTCATTCTTTCCACTTCTTTCTTTTTTCTTTCCTGCATAAGAAAAAAATATTATAAAAAGAAATTCTAACCCATGAAATTAAAAATAATAATTATCATGCTAATGCTATTTACTATTAGTAATAGTGACAATTATTATAGTTTTTGTTTGTTTGCTTGTTTTTTCAGTAAATCAACTTGTTCAACAAGTCAGTAGTTTTTTACGTGACATTAAAAACCAGCAAACTAAACAACCTTTCAATCAAATAATGTGAAAATACTTTAACATTTTTTTTTAATTAAAAGGAAAAACAGAGTCCCTTTTTTAATGTCTTGGGTCTTTTTTAATAAGTCTTTAAAAGGACATTCAGTTAATGCTTAATACCAATATAAATTATCTTACCACTTCTTGTAACTTTTTCTCGGAATGATTTAAACAGACTTTTAGTCTTTGTAGGTGTTCGACCCGGATCTTCAACTTCTACTTCGGCTGACTGGAAAATAAAAACATAAAATAGTTTAAATCAACAAGTGCTGTTTAAATATATAATCAGGTGATGAAGGCTGAATATTTTTTACCAACATGACAAATACTTTTTCAATACAAACATGTGAGTTTAAATCTTGCGCCTTTTTTTACCACATTGGCACTTTGGTTATCAGCTAATGGATATGTAGCTCATTGAGTCATTGACACTGTTTTGGACATGCCCCTTGACCTGTCAATCTTGCTAATAAACAGCTAAATGAACATATTTTATTGAAAAAGCTTAAGACTACATTTACCTTGGTAAATGTAGTCTAACCTTGCAATAAAACTTGTGCTATAGAATAACAATTATATCGAGTTTTTTTTTTTTGCGTATATAACTATTTTGTGGTAAAGCATTGGAACTTTTGTGTTTCAAATCACAATATTTTTCTTTTTTAAAACAATAATCAACTACATAAAGTATTATGAAACCAACCTTTTCTTCAGATTTCTGTGATATATTATCAAAGCTTGCTGATCTAGAAGACTTGGCAAATGGCACATCATCGCCAGAATTGCCAGATCCGCCACTACTACTATCATCATCATTAGCATTGGCTAACTGTAGGTCAACAGAGCTATCACTGTTACGAGGAATGGGAAACATGGTGTCATTGATGATGGACGTTTCTCTCTTGGTTTTGTTTCCCTGTACATCTTTATTAAAGACGGATCTTAGGATATCAGTGTTATTAGTATCTGTATCGTCCATACTAACCAGCGTACTATCGTGGTCTGTGGTTTCTGTTGACACAGGGTCAAACATACTTAGAGCTAGCGATAGTCTATTAGCATCAAAAGTTGTATTTTGCTGTTCACTGATTTTAATATTGCCCGTCTGTTCTGCTAAGGAGTCAAGCTCTGACTTTGGAGTATTGTCAATACCAGAATCTGACCGAGGGGTTCCACCTATTCCTGAATCCATCGAAGTTGTTTCTACAGTGGATATCTTCACGCGCCTTTCAACATGGACTACCTCAGCAGTCTGATTGTCAGCCAATGGATATGTAGCTCGTTGAGACTGTTTTGGACGAGCCCCTTGACTTGTCAATCTTGCTAAATCACTATTTGGATTTCCTAGGTTTTCTGACATAACATTACGAGTATTTGATTCTGGTACAGTAAAAGTGAATACACCCGGGGAATGCTTGGATTTCTGTTGGAACCTACTAGAGGTTTTGAGATTAGGAAGACTCAATTTGTTAGAATCTCCACTTGCATCATTTGATTTATCTTCACTTTCACCACTGTTATCGACATCCTTGAGTGCAGATTTAGGTCTTCTTTTCTTCATGAATCGACTAGCAAAGCTACTGGTAGATTTACCCTCACTAGGACCGTGTCTATAGCTATCATTATCATGGAAATAATTAGGAAAGTCTGCAAAGGAGACAGAGGCCTCAGCTGTTGGCAACTTGGCATCAGAGCTGGCACGTTTAATACTGCTACCTCCATTAGACATGCCACCAGTGGCACCAACTCTTTCCAGTTGATTTTCTGGGGTTTCTTCTCCTGAAAAAAAATGATCATATGTTTGATGAATCAGGGTTTCCGCAAAAAAGTCTTGAACAACTTGGAGTTTTTTTTCACTAATGTAAGTTCAAAGCTTGTTGAAATAAATGTTTACTGTTTGTAAATCTTATTCTAATCGAATATATTACGAATGAACTTTATTCAAATAAACACTAAGGAAAGACTTGCAATATTTTCAAATGTGTTCTTTATACTTCTTATTAAAATACTTGAATTAAACATCAAAATCACATTGTTTAGTGTGTGTGTATATTTCTCACAATGTTTAAAGTGTGTGTTTGTTTCTCACATTGTTTAGTGTGTGTGTTTGTTTCTCACATTGTTTAGTGTGTGTGTTTGTTTCTCATATTGTTTAGTGTGTGTGTTTGTTTCTCACATTGTTTAGTGTGTGTGTTTGTTTCTCACATTGTTTAGTGTTTGTGTTTGTTTCTCACATTTTTTAGGGTGTGTGTATATTTCTCACATTGTTTAGTGTTTGTGTATGTTTCTCACATTGTTTAGTATTGTTTCTCACATTGTTTAGTGTTTGTGTATGTTTCTCACATTGTTTAGTGTTTGTGTATGTTTCTCGCATTGTTTAGTGTTTGTGTATATTTCTCACATTGTTTAGTGTTTGTGTATGTTTCTCACATTGTTAAGTGTTTGTGTAAAATACCTGCTAGTATATCTAACTTTCAAACAATTCTTTCATTTCAACCGATAAGTAAATCTTATTTTTTACCTGAAGCCAGGGGTGTGTCCTCCTGCCCCTCCATATTAGCTGGATCTCCTGATACAGAGGATACATCTGTTATCACACTGCCTATATCATCCTGAATTGGTAAAATAAAATTAATGAAAGGAGATCATTCTGTTTATACAAGAATATGTCTTAATGAAATGATTCTGGTCTCTTAACATCTTCTTTTTTCTGTAATAACTGAAATACTAAGTTGGTGTTCTTTAATCTGTAATTACTGAACTACTAAGTTGGTGTTCTTTAATCTGTAATTACTGAACTACTAAGTTGATGTTCTTTTATCTGTAATAACTGAAATACTAAGTTGGTGTTCTTTAATCTGTAATTACTGAACTACTAAGTTGATGTTCTTTTATCTGTAATTACTGAACTAATAAGTTGATGTTCTTTTATCTGTAATTACTGAAGAACTAAGTTGATGTTCTTTTATCTGTAATTACTGAAGTACTAAGTTGATGTTCTTTTATCTGTAATTACTGAACTACTAAGTTGATGTTCTTTTATCTGTAATTACTGAACTACTAAGTTGATGTTCTTTTATCTGTAATTACTGAAGTACTAAGTTGATGTTCTTTTATCTGTAATTACTGAAATTCTAAGTTGATGTTCTTTTATCTGTAATTACTGAACTACTATTAATGTTTATGCCAGGGTTATAATCCTGATGTATATGTGTATAAAAGTTTTAATTTAATATACTTTCACAGAAAAGTAACTAGGACCTTGAGGAAAACTTAGGATAACACCCGCCTTTTTCTGTGATTACCGTAATCCACCAAACAACCAAAAAGCTGATTAGACATGCAATTATACAATTTTATAGTGATTTTTGTGGGTTGATAATCTGATAAAGTAAGATTCATTTTGTTTCGTATTCATTATGCTGATTTCGATTGGTTAATAGTCCTTCAATAAAGAAGTTTGTTTTTCTAAATAAAACTCAATAGAACACAGGGCTCTGACAACAACTTCAGCAGAGTAATTTGAAAACAATGTATTTTATATAGTATTTATCAAATAGACATGTGAAAACAGTTTTTATAATTAAACATAATGCAATTTACATTGGAAGCAATATTTTTAATTTTTTGGTGTGTAAAAGCTTGGAACTTTGCACACCTTTCAACATGAAGCACTGTAAAATATTGTATTCAATGTATATAAAGCTTCATGCTGATACCATACTTCCTTCATGGAAAGTAACTTCAACCTCTAGGTAAACCTAAGAATATTATCTCCCTTTGTCTGTGATAAATCTACCTTTTATGATGTTTTTAGTTTACTTTACCTTATAAGTGACAACAAAAACACTGATTTTCTTGAGAACATATACACAATTCTACTAATTTTTCTAATATTTTTTTTTTTTTTTTTTTTCGTGACAGGCCAGGGGGCCATATTAAGTAGTTAATTTGTCACTGAATTTAAAAGAAATCACAGAATACTACAAGGCTCAGCCCCTTTTTGAGGAGCTCACTTAGTAATATCTCTGTTCTAAATATATGATAGGTTCATTTTTTTCAAAAAATATCACAATTAAATCTGGATTCTTTAAAATTTTTACAAACTTATATTCAAATTTGCATATATAACAATTTCAAACATTTAAATTTTCAAAAAATCTTTCTTGTGTGTACAAGTACATTTTTATACAATCGTTAAAGGCATATTGTCTACCAAAATCACGTTTTTTTCGTTCCCAACTTTTTAATGTCATTTAGACCAAAATGTAATAAAAGAAAACTTTGAATACATGTATCAATTTGTAACCAAATTTGCCTTACACTTGGTTTATTTCGCTCAAAATTATTTGACACCATCTTGATTGATTATTTGTTTACATTCATGACAACAGATATATTTTTGGTGTATTTAATGCAGCTTTCAATTGGGATCTTGGATGTTTTGTTCCTGGAGACTTTTATATGGTGACAAATTAATCAAATTCAATGTAAACTATCTAAATCATCTTCATTTATTATATATGAGCCATAAATGTCATTTTCTTTGTTTGGCAACTTTGGCCTTTTCATTGTCATGAATATTTTTATGAGCTAAAGCCTCGAGATACAGTGTACTGGCTGCCATTTTGAACAAGCAAAGTTTATAAACAAAATTAAAAACAGTGCCAATTAAGGCGGGATCAAGCTCATGAATATGAATTATTGTAAAGCTTTACAAATATTATATAGTGATTATTGTTTTTCGATTTTAAGATGAACTTGGTACCATAACTGTATTTTTGTTGTTCAAATGTTTAAAATTAGACAAAACAAGTTGTCTGTTGGCTTTTTTTGTAAGTAAAAAAAAAAAAATTTGTAGATAATATCCCTTTAACAATGAAACCAGTTAACCAATTCTGAGTATGAAGAAACAATTTACAAGGGTCTGAACTACCCAATTATTTATGAATGTGTGTTGTGCATGAGTAAATTGTTAAGGCTGAACAATTCCCACATTTGGATTCTCAACTTATTTATACTATTTAATTTATACCCAAAACAACAAGTATGGTTTAATTTAATGACTTAAACACAGCAATTTTCAGATTATTTTTATGCAAATGCCAGGATTATCCCTTTCATATTAATCTATGGTATGATGATAAATAGTTAATTAAAATGTCATCTTAAACAGCTGTGAAATAAATATTTCCCAACACTCATAAATTAAAATATTTAACCACTATCTATTTACAATTTAATAAGAAATTTTAATTTTGGTCTGTTAACATCTAATAAACCACACAAACCTGATCAAGTTCAGATAACTCTGTCTGTTTCTCGTCAATATCACTAGCTAGTACATCTGTACTCCAGGCATCGCTAGCAGTCTCCGACAACTCAGAGAGAGGCTGTCAACAAAGAGAAGTATCATCTTAAAATAAAGAAATCATTTTAAAAATATCTTCTGTATCCTAAATAAGTTATACAATAATGATTTCTGTAAATTTTGTGTTCGACAAATCTGATAATAATAAAAACAGTTTGAGATGAATTCCATTTTTAAGCAAAAAGTAAGATTAAAGTCGTGCAGCAATTTAAAAAAAGATGTATATATATTGACTTGCATATAAATTTTTGTTTGGAAGAATACTGTTACAAAAGACTGATTTAATGCCTCTATAGTCTTTCATGTAGAAAGTCTGCTTAATTGTATGAGACTCAATGCTATGGAAGAAAATTCAGAAGTTTTTTGAAAATAAGTGAACGTTCAGAAAAACTGTGGGAAATAGTAAAACAGCATCCAAAATCATCTCATCCCATTGATCCAATAACAATAGAATAGATTCTATTTTTGTATCTACAGGAGCTTTTAAGGCAATGTCTTTCTCATATTATTTAACACTTAATTAAGTGTATGCATTTCAAATAAATAATTTTAGTTCTGAAAGTTATTTTTTTGTGACACTGATTTTAGTAACCTCATTTCTGGCCAGCAGGTTCTGTCTGACTATCTCTTCCCCTATCTCCTCTAGCCTGTCATACTGATTCTGTTCTGGGGGTTCTGAGTCACTGGCTAGTACATCTGTACTCCAAGTATCACTGACAGTTGACTTGGTCTCATCACCTAAATTGAACAAAAAATTTCAGTTAGTACAATAAATGAACATATACATGTATGGGTATATTAACCTTGCAAAAATAAGAAATGGAATTGTGTAAGAATTCCTAGTCCATGTAGCACATATCTTTTATTTAGCATAAATTGACCTGAGTGTAACATGTGTAAAAAATTAATGTTTTATTCTAAAACTCCCTAACTTCTATTGCTGTACATGTTGAAAATGTTTTCTGTTCAGGTCCGTTCTGTTTTATCAATTAAATTTTTTTACAGAATTTTTCGAAGTTGTGTCTCGCATAAACATTTGATATCTCAGTAATTCTTGGTATGTTTTTAATTTTAAAGCTGAAATAAAACATTTACAGAGTAATTACTGAATAATCTTGAAAAAATCTTAACAGTTTTTAAAAAATTTTTAATATTATCTTTGTTACCAGTGTTTGCTTCCATTTTCATTTGTATAACAATTTTATTTACCTGGAACAAACTCATTTTTTATTTCAAATTTGCCAAATCTTTCAGTAACATCTTCTCTGTTTGTCTTGGGAACTGTAACAGGCAATCTGATTGGCTGTATGGTTTCTTGTTGTAGTTGGTCTGCTGCTGCAGGCTCAACACTACCAGCTGGGGAAGGGGGTGTGTCTCTTCCACTGATGTTTGGTGTGCCCCGCCCACTTACATTGGCTGAGATCATGTCAGAGAAATTGTCATCAGGGTCATCATCATTTTCAAGGTCAACTGAACCCACAGAATGACTGGATGCTCCTTCTGATATTGCCTCTTGAATGTCACTTGTATTACCTAAAATATTTTAAAATAATCTTTTCACCAATTAGTGAGATAAAATTCAAAATCATTTTTAAAAATAAAAGATATAGATACATGTTGTACATGCATTAGTAAGAACTACAAACTTCAAAACTTGAAAATTAAAGAGAGGACAATTAATTTTTTTTTGTCATGACATCTTTTGTTCTCTATGGTAATATTTTACTAGATCATTTTATTTTCTTATTTATTTCAGCTGTTCTGTGTCTATATGGAGTTTTTCTTTAATAATTTTCTAAGATTGGTTGTGAATCAATTTCATAATATTTATCTGAGCTGTAAGCATGAAGCATGATGAGGGCTGTTCCAGCAAAACATACATGGGACGGGGGGAAGGCAATTTAATTTGCTGGTATGGTTGGGTGTTAGAAAATTGTATTAAGTTCAAAGAAAATAAGGAAAGTTTGATAATTTGCTTCTATGGGTGGTACCCCTGTAGAAAAAGTGCCTTCCCCTGGTCCCATGTATGTTTTGCTGGAACAGCCCTGAAGACTGTTTGCTGTTTTTTTTTTTTCATTGTGTTATAGAAGTTGTGTCATGTACAATAATTTCATCTTCTGATATTTTCTCTGAAATGTTGAAAGGTGTAAATAAAACAGTATGTTTTTTAAATAAGAAGTTTTCTAACTATTAACCTATTGACTCTTGGTCATGTGACAAAGAAAACCTGGTCCTTTTTTCAACTGGTTCCACACTAGCTACATAGTTAGATATTCCTTCCTCATATGTCACCTTCCTTGGTTTGTTTTCTTGTTCCCATGACAACACTTTCTGTTCAGATAACATCCCGGGACATTCGACATCGTTACCCAGTGAAATAACAATAACATCCTCCATCAGTGTACTGGCTGGTGCAGTGTCTTCCTTCTTCTTACCTAAGTAGGTTAAATATGTTAAATAAACATCATTATATACACATATAGAATATCATCCTTGCTAGCCAAGAGTTATGATCCACTATCTCTCATCTTCACATGAAGGTAAATGTTAGCGGATCGTAAGCCTTGGCCTATGAACATGGTAGAATAAATAAGAAAGACATATCAATTCTTAAAAGATGGAAAATATCAATTACGGTGAAAGTACTTAAATTCTTGTGTAATATCCAAGGTATGACTGTTCCCACAATAGGCTAAATATAAGCTTGAAAAACAATTAAAATGAAATTCAATGGCTATATAGCATCAGTCTACAATGTAGATCTCATCCAAGGTGTTTTACCATAAAAGAGCAATTCCAACAACTTATTATTTTGTTGGATTCTTAATTTCATGGATCAACCTACCCACGATAACCACAAAAATTGGTACCCCCAGAATAAAAAGGGATTCACAGTAAAGTGCTGGTTGTAACTCAACTTTTGCCAATGATTGTATAAAACCCAAACCAACTATAAGAACAATGATAATATGTTTCGTCTATAACCTTATTTAATTTTTTATGTATATTAATGATGTGAATTACCCCGCATGCTTGAAAATTTCTTTGTGATTTTCCCAATGTTATTTTGAGAATTTTTTGTAGATAACATCAAGAATATCGTAATCTTTTTGTCAGAACAGTTATATTTAATTTTTTTTTTTTTTACATTACTAACTTAAGAACCTGAACAAAAATATGTCCAAAAGACATAATGCCTCATCTGGTAACATTTGGGACAGACCCACGATTGGACCCCAACTTCTGAAGACAGGGCATTAAAACAAGTGTAAGTTTCTTACTTTTAGAGGATGATTCCCTATCCTTTTTCTTATCTGTTTTTCTCTGTGTGGTAGGGGTCCCAGGAGGGGTTCCAACTGGAGTATTGGACTGTCCTCCAGAGGCAGAATTTGTAAGAGTTGCTGGAAGGCCATTCAAAATGTCCTCTAGTTGTTTTCTCTCTGGCGAATCATCTTCACTGTTTGTTACAATATTGCGGAAGAATGTTATCTAAAATACAAACAACGAATTCAAATTTGATTGACATCAAGATATATATTTTTCCAGACCTGTCAAGTGTCACACAACTTGCATAAGACTCATGTATTTAGTCACAAACTTAATTTTGATTTCTTTCAATTTGTTCTTTTGATCTTTCAATTTTGGGGAAAATCTCATGCCAGCAGCTGTTTAGCTCATTAAACTTGACACGTCCCTGTATGTCATCTGAGTTTTCAACTATTTGATATCATAGGTAACAGAAAGCATGTAGATAAGCATTGTCGTATGTTGGACATGTAAAATAAAGTTGTCAGTCAAATATTAAGAACCCATTGAATGCATGTTACATTGTTGTCAATGAAAAATTGTTTAAAAAAGTAATTTTTATCAAATTTAATATCCACATCTCAACTACTTAATGTAATGGAAAAGTGACATTTTCAATCTCATTACATCACAATTAATTATGTTTAATAAATTGATTCTAAAAAATTTCTTGCAGTTAACATGGTTAATACTTCATGTAAATGCTGTAAAAATAACAAAACAAGAGATATTTTAAAAACAAATGGTAAACTTTACTATTGTTTTATGTATAAAGGAACAATCTTGAGACACATTATATTCAATTTAACTCCTTTTATAAACAATAACTTTTGATGACTGATTAACTGAACATAGATTAGATCTATGTATTTTCTCTTCCTCTTAAAGGTTTCTAGTTCAGGGTTTTATTAAAAATCATTCATGTTGACCCAGTATAAGGACATTAACATTTAATGGTATTGTTGGCAAACAATTTGAATGAAATAAGGAAAAAAATGTAAATATTATTAATATTATAATTTCCTATCCAAAAAAAATTTAAGTCCCACTTTAACATCCTCAAAGTATTTTAGTTCTTTAAGGAAAATAAGCTATTCAATACTTTACATGCTATAAGGACATACATAAGTAGAGCATGATATAAGACATGTATTCATCAATGTCATCATCGGATCTGATTACACATCCTTAATCATGTTAATCTACTATATAGATGATAACAGGAAGTACATGTAGTATGATCATTTCCTCCATAGTTTATTTTTACAACTGTTTCATAATTTTCATGAATCAAATTACAATCACTTAAACATGTACTTATATAACGCTTAAGCAAAGTATGCAAATCTTTCTTAAGTGCATAATCATCTTTAAAATGCAATGTAGATACACTCAACAATAATTAAAAAGCATGATGATACATGTAAGACCTAAAAGTGCCTCTCTGTCTTGTCAAATAAACAGGACAATTAATTAACTTGTTAGTATAATCATGAATATATTTGATGAAATAAGAATTTTTCATACATGTACATTTATCATGTTTATTGAAAAGTATCTTATGCTATCAGAATAGTGTACAAAGTTTATGGAGATCCAACAAATGGTTCCTCAGTCAAAATTCTATTTTAATTCCAACACATAGGAAATTGACGGGAATACTGACAAAATATATGGGTCAGTTAATATTTACAGCTTATTTTGTGAAAATTGTCAATGCATTAGGCCAAAACAAACCAGTGATACAAACATACCAGATTATTTAACTGGGTGACTGTTATCAAGCTTGATGACCTTGATAATGTTTGTAGCCTATTTCCTTGGTTAAAGTTTGGAAGTTCTAAACTGCAAGTCTCTAGTATAGAGTCCAACAAGGAGGAAACACAACCCTGGAAAGATAAATTACAGGCATGTTAATGAAAATGTTATGCCCAGTAGATTTGTGCATTTATCATATCATTGGCCTAATGCAAAGTATATGATACAAACATCTTAACGTTGTTTTAATTGAACCAAATTAAAGCTTCATCTTGGAATATAAGCTGCACAATCTTTTTAAAACACTCGTACTTGCTTATGGTATACATGTACTTGTTCACCTAATTACATGTATGCTAATATCAGAAATGTGTTTTACAATTTTTAAATAAATATCTATTACAAAACATATTATTCTGTTGATATGATTTTTATACATGAAAGTTTTCTATGCACATTTTTTTGACATTCTGAACATTGATCTACACATGCTATAAATATACAATAGACTTTATATCTTTTTTTGTTACCGGTATTTGTTTTATTTTGCAAGCTATATCCATGTGTCCTACATGTATTAGAACATTCCTCTTTTTAGCATACATGTAAATGTAAATAGTCTGTGCTCATTGTACAAATGTATTCATACCACATGTACATATACATTTTTTTGGTACTACATGTAGATCTACAAACTATGTTTCACCTTTTCAAATCTTTCATACAAATCCTTTTCTTTAGAATCTTCTTCCCACTGAGAGACAGCTAGGACCTGTATGATCTGTGCTATCTGCATTAAGTTGTGACGAGCAATATGACTGATATGTATATCTGACGTAATTCCGTAAGGCTCTGGATCACAAATGGCAGGACAAACAAACAACGTAAAAACCAAGTCGACACAAATCACTCGGATTTTATCAATGTCATGTTTACCAGCTTTCAGCAGAATGTGATAGACTTGGGATATTAACCACCCGAGTCCTGGAGGAAAACAATGCATATTGTTCTTTAATGCCACTATAAATCTGTTGGTTAGAATTACTAATTTGTCTACAATAAATTTTCTATATTCCTGACATTTTTCTTCATATTGCTTGGTCCCTTCTGTTCCAAACCGTTTCTGTCTCTCAGCAGCAGGAAATCTTACCAAAGCTTTGCTACTGTCAATATCATAAAACCACTCATCTTCCATCATAAGTTTCATTACTGCTTCGTGCAATGCTGCAGTCAAAAATAATCTTGCTGAAAACAGACAGTCAAACAATTGTAAAAACATTAACCTAAATCCACAATTGCCCTTTCGTATCAGTCTACGAGGATCATCTGCATTCACAAGCTGCAGTTCTGCTAGAGTTTTTATCACCTGCATAGCCAAGTGTTCATCTTCATAAAGAACCACATTAGCAAACACAGCAGACACAATAGTCTTAATGGTATCTTGACTATTTTCAGTGCCTAACTTCTCTCCACTGTCCATACAATTAGCCAGAAAAACAGGATTGTCTCGTAAAAACTTCAAAAATTCTCCGTACTTAGATTCTTGGTATCCTAAGTATTTATACCCATCAACAAAAGTTGTCCATTCCAGCTGATTATTGTGACCACAAACATCCTTAGGAGGAATGTTAGAGGCAAACAAGAGTTTGTACATACAGGACCTCTGTTGCCTTCCGATCCATGCCTGGTGGAAGAGATCTTCAGACCATTTCTTAACATCGTCAAATGTTTTCTGAATGGTTGATCTCTGAGCATTGACAAACAGACTCTCCTGCTTTAGATGATGTGCTAACTCTATGAGATCTGACGGAAGTGCCATTTTTGTAATTCCTTGTTCAGTCCTTTACTAAGTCATGATTTTAATACACTACAGATTATGGTTTACATCTTGAAAATCTGAAATAAAAAAGAAAATCATAATCAATATATTCTTTTGAACTGAAAAATAAACATGCAATGTGTATGTAGAAATCAATTGATAAGTATCTCTATTGTATTTTCTTAATGGAAAGTGTTTATCTGGCGGTATATATATATCCATATAGTGTTTGTTATATACATACATGTATTGGTTTAATGAAAACCAGAAAACTCAAACTAAACAATTATAAGACAATTCAAACTTGATCTTTACTTAAATGAGGATTTATATGTACAATGTGTAACAAAAACTTGAAAATGTCATACAACAAGGTCTAAGAAGAACATGGCAGCCAATCAAAGCGTTTGAACTTTCACATGTGACCATGCTTAATTTTACCAAGCATAAGCAGATAGGTGAATATTTTAAATAATTTACAATGGCATTGGTCTATTAATCATAACTTTAATGACATACATGTACATGTAGGCTGCCTTTCATGATAAAATTTTCATTTATTTTCGATTGCATGCTTATTTTCATCAAATGTACAAGTACATTTTTTGTACATATACATGTATGTGGGAAAAAAGGTTTAGGCTACAACCCATCTCCACTGAAACTGTTATAATAACAGTTCTACATACAAAGTGGAATTAATTTAAATTAGTCTGCTAAGAAAAGTTCAAGACCATAGACATGATAGACAGATCAAGAGGAGGATGAAATCAACCTGCAGATTACTTGTGTCATTGTAGATATGTCAGAATACTTTCTAAGTGTGACTGATACACAAAGATGGACAGGTTCCAATATAATCTATAGTCTCCTCCTTCCAACATAATCTTTTGCATAAGGCAGGGGATAAAATGACAATAATAGCATTAAAGGGGAAAGTTTTCTGTATATTCTTGCTTGAAAGGGTGCTAAAATGTAGATTTAACCAATTCTATCTGAAACTAGAAAATGTGTCTTTCAGCCACAGATGACCCTCCCATTCTTGACATATCATTGACTCAAGCATACAAAATGTATATTAACTTGGATATGGACCTTTATCCAAAAAAAAATAATCAAAGTTGTTCATGGGTAGTATAATATAGGTCACATTGGCCTAATCTCTAATGGGTGGTGCTTGGTATGCAAGACACATTTAGTAACATGTAGTATCTGAAATATGAGTTGTTCATGCATAAAATATAAATCACAGTGACATTATTTTCACTTTTTAGGTATTTCTAGCAACCCAAGGGTACATGCTTAAAGAATTTTTAAAATAAGTACATATTCTGGAATAAACTTCAACATCATTTTGTTTTACTTCAAAATTGTTTAACAATATTCTGAGACAAGTTGCTAGAGAAAATACCACTAATAAAATTAAAAGGTTGTAAAACCTTTTACAGTCAAACATATAGTATTGTCTCCACACCATTCTAAGAATGAATATTTACTATGTAAAATCTAATCGTTAGTTGTGTGTTTTCTTATTTGAAGATAATTTATAAAATGTCAGCCAAAAGTCAAACTATACCACCATCTCTATGATATTTCTTAAAACATACATTTGTATATTGAAGAACAGATTGACAACATCTTATAAATTACTATCCTTCAAAATAAATTTTATTATGCAATTGTTGGTTATTTCTTGACAGCTTGGGTTAGAAGCCATATAGATATGTGCCTGAGGGCATCGAGCAGCCTTTTGTCTAAAACTATTGATTTGTCTAATTGGTTGTAATTATTGAATAAACAATGTCTCAAAATGTGAAATGTCATAGTTTAATTAATAATCAAGAATTATAAATGTGGAATAAAACCACTATTTATATCAGAATTTTCTCTACTAAACATGTAAAAGTATATCTTAATACTCTACACTATATGCTTGTTTTTTTTTCAATATTTTTTTCTCACTTTATCCTTTTTGTTCTTATTAAACTTTACTTAAATTGGAACTGTAATATTTTAGTAAATAATTTTCTTTATTACATAAAAAGTCCACTTTTAAATCTTTGAAAATGATTGTAAAGTAATGCAAATGTAATGCAAAGTAATGGTCATTACATGCCTTTTACAGCAAGTAATGCATTACATTTCCATTACATGTAATGCAAAAATGGTCCATTACACATTACATAACCATTACATGGAAAATGGATGCATTACATTACTCATTACCATTACACATTACCATTACCCCAGGCCTGTACCCAAGACACATCTAGTGGTGAAATATCATTGATCTCCAATTCACTTTTCGGAGAATTAATTGTCAGGACATTCACCAACAAAATCATTCAAGGGGCGCTTAAAAGTATTTGATAAACTTGTACAGAAATGTCTAAGAAATATACCATTATAAATGCATTGACAATACATTAAAACTTATGAGATGTCCCACACATGCAAAATCTTAACACAATAATGCAATGGATATGGAATACTGGGCAAGGAAAACAATGGGTCAATCTTTCACCTACCCTTTACAGGTGCTACAAGTAACAACAATCATCTGCTTCACCATGATGACCAGCTTAAAATGAAGGAAGATAGGAATTACTTATATTTACATTGATAAATGGGTAACATGGTGAGATAGAGCATAATAATAATAAGTCAGTGTTTGTTGTCAACTTCCTTCTGTGGACAGGCTGAGAACTACAGTAATTTTTTACTTACATGTAGTTACGATAACGTAACCCTCCGTACAATTCTCTCCCTGAGGGTTACAATTCCCGCCCATTGACCTCAACGGAGCAAAATAATTTTCATGAATACACACTTTAATTTATATGTTGGCATAATTTCATACAGAACAATGTATTTGAGGATAAGTTTAATCCCAATTATTGTTATGTTTTCAGATATATTGTAAAAATTTATGTTAGAATATGAAATTTATACTTTTACACTGATCTTGAGCTTCATGAAGATCAGGATCAGAAATTAAATTACACTAATTAAAAAATAATTAAACATTCAAAAGTCAATTTGATATGATTCAAAATGGATTAAAATATCATATTCAAAGCAAATAATAGAGGGCCTGAGTAAAAAATCATATTTGAAATGTGTTTTCGAGCACCACGAATTTGTTTCACTGTGCTCCATAGATGGTAATGGACGACAATTGTAACCCTTATGGAGAGAATCAAAGGAAGGGTTACATTATCGTAACTAGTATATTTTATAGGGGTGTAACGATACCACTTCCCCACGATCCGATACAGATCACGATACCTGGCTCACAATCCGATCGGTATCACGATACCTTTTACTTTCATAACTTACAAAAGACCTGCTTGTCATATCATTGTAAATCGATGGTAATTTTTAAGAAGTATAATTTTCATGTGTTAAATAGACTGTAAACCGAAGTCTTTTCAAGCAAAAGATTTTATTTCAGTCTGACAGACAATATTTTGTGCCATTGTTGACACCGGAAGCACGCTTTTTTATCCTCCTACCAAAGATGGATACAACTTTTTTTTTGATCGGATCGGAATTGCGAAGTCAAACACCATATCGATTTCCAGATCGTGGGATAAAATATCGTGATGCACCGGTGAATCGTTACACCCCTAATATAATTTTTACTGTGACTGTCTTTGGATTACTGTGCTTAGGCATTGAATTTGTCAACCTTATTTCTTTCTCAACTAGAGAAAAATGCACAAAATAAACAACCCTATTTCTTTTCCAATAGACCATGCTAACTGTGAACGGTGTGTTAAAAATTTATACAGATGACCACATTGGCCAACATTCCCTCCCCCTTAGGAAAATTGTGAAAGCTGAATTAACATTTCATAATTTACTATTTTTGATATAAATTTTTATTCGGTGGTTTTACTTTTTAAGTTGTCATACTTCATTTGCTTCATGACAATCGTGCTGTGCCCTAAAAACACAAAGTTAACCCTTCTGATACAGAAGTCACCCTTACCTTATTTACTTCTTACTACGCATGACCGGATATTGGAAAGGGGATGTAATTAATCTTCTTTGCATTCAACAAGAGGCTCACCATTAATAACTCCGACGGTGGGAACGGAGATAAGCGCTGTTTTCATGGGCATGGCAGGCAAAAGGTAGCACCTAGATCAAATCCCATGGACTCGTTCATAAAAGTACTTCTAATTGAATAACGTTCCACCATTGCTATCAATTATAAAGCGCACATGTGGAGCAATCTGTTTATTTAGTATCATACATGTGACAGAACTGTGATGACAAAGCTGGAGATTTTGATTTTTTGGCTGGAGATTGGACAAAAAAGCGGGAGATTTTCGACGCTAATTAAAAATGCATTTCAATGTCAATTGAGGGCACTAGCGTGTGCCAAATATACATGGCTTCACTGATTAATTTCAAACTGCTTATACAATCATCGGGGCGTATGACATTTGCGCCAATTTTTGAAAATTCCATTTTTTCATTTGCGCCAATTTCATTTTTTCATTTGCGCCAATTTCATATTTTTCATTTGCGCCAATTTCTAATTACCTGTTATTACAATATATTTAAAATATAATATGAGATTGATAAACGTACATGATACAAACAGTATATTAAAATTTAAAAGGTACAAATCGAATAAAATCGAATCTTGTTCATGAAAACTGTGATTAGGCCATTGTAAATTGATCAAGACCCGGTAAATTGACTGTTTGAAACACTACCAGGGTCTGACCACTGTTCAATGGAAGCTATATATAAATGTTTAATTCCGAAGTGAGTTCACATTATTTAGAAAGTCGGACTAAAAGATGGATCTTATACACACAGAGACGAACCGAGGAGTTAAGTCGTTGGTTATAGATGGCCATACCTACCGAAAAGTACGCGTAATGAAACAAGGCAACATTTCATACCGATGTACTGTAAAGTCGTGCAAAGCCAGAGTCACTACGGGTCCAGATGAAACATCAGTTGTAAATACGCAGAATGAGCACAACCATGTTGCAGATGAGCGGAAAACAGAAGCACGAGAACTGCGAGTGCGGGCAAGAAACAATTCTGGAGATGTATCCAGTAGACCATCAAAAGTTGTTAGAACTGAATTACAGGTATGTATTGTTCATGTTGTTTCAAGTGTCTTAAACTGTTTTCCATTGAGATGTGATTGTTGACAGACTTTATTGCATTCGAGACAATTCTCTAAATAAAAGCTCGCTTTCAAATATTTTTTTTATTTCAGAAAATGAATGAAAGTAATCTCGAACCTAAGGACTTGAAAAATGCTGCACTTGCCGTTTACAGAGAACGTCGTAAAGATATGCCAGTCTTACCCAAAAACAGAGATGATGTTCATACTGCCGTCGATTTGATGAAGATTGAGTCAAATAAATCGGAAAAATTCTTACTTGTTAATGATCGTGAGAATGGAATTTTAATTTTTTCTACTCACATGAATCTTGAATGTCTATGTAATAACATGTCTTCATTATTTATAGATGGTACTTTCAAGTGTTGCCCGAAATACTTTTATCAGTTATATACCATTCATGGATGTAAAAATGGAAACTATGTGCCACTTATTTATGCCCTCTTGCCAGCTAAAGATCAAAAGTGTTATGAAGTTATGTGGCAAATGATTATCAGTATTTGTCGTGAACATCAACTGTCTTTTGCACCTGATGTTATTCACATTGATTTCGAACAGGCAATGCATAACGCAATTATGTGCATTTTGTCTGACTGTAGGATTGATTGTTGTCGCTTTCATCTGTCCCAAAATTGGTGGAGGAAAATCCAGTCTGTCGGTCTAAGCAATGAATACAAAGACAAATCGTGTGAAATTGGGAAATGGCTTTCTCAATTCTTTGGATTACCGTTTCTTCCGCCTGATGAGATCGAGGAATGTTTTACAGAGGACATCATGCCAAACGCTCCATCCGATGAAAAGTGTACAGAATTTCTTGACTATCTGGTTAACAATTACATATGCTCAGATTCGAGGTACCCACCTGTTTTTTGGGCTGCAGCGCCTGTTGAAAACTGCAAGAGGACAAATAATGGTCCTGAGTCATTTCATTCGCACTATAACGAACAGTTTTATTCTCATCATCCGAACGTTTTTATATTCGTTGATGTAATCAAGAAAATTCAAGCCACCACTTACGTTAAGATGAGAACACTTGGTATGCCTGCCGCCGTACGCAAACCAGAAAAGGAAAAGATGGACTTTGTTCTTGATCGGTACAACAAGTACCGAAATGGGGAAATTACAAGATCAGATTATATTAGATGCGTTGCTTACAAGTACTCGGCCAGAACAGATCTTTAATCTGTATTTAGTTATCTTAGTTGTGTAAATAGTTTCGTGGGATTTTTATGCGTTTTATGCGTTTTATAGTGCTCATATTATCAATAAATGAACATAACTTTTAATATATCCTGCTCAAAATCCTACTTCCACCTTGTAACGATATCCTCTACACCCTCAATGCACGTGTTGATATTCGTTATCTTTATCAGATCTATGTGTGCGTCTACAGTTGTAAACAAGTCTTGATTAGCTTAATACATATTGTGTTTATTTGTTGTTATACCTTCTTCGCCATACTTCTAAATCGTCTTGGATTAAATGTACATTGACATAGTATCATAATATACATAAAAGACGATACATGGTGTCAGGTGGACAGTAGAAATGAACGATGACAATTTGTTTAGTGATCGCACAATGACAATTACGTCAGCCTCCGATAATGTTTTTTCGAGGAATATTGTGTATTTATTTTGGGATTTATACATTTCGATATAAATCGTGAGTTCATTGACTTTTATTTCTAACCGAAAAACCACGCTGCATTCACGCATAGCATAAAAACACTTTCCGATTGAAATCTAGTGATCAGATCGACAATATGGCGGACAATGCACAAGAAGGTATTGAGGCTCCAGAGGGAATTCCTGCTGAAGCAGCAGTAGTCACAGAGAGATTTATTCCTACAAATCTTCCATTTCCACAGAAATTAGATTTCAGAGGAAATATTGCTAATAATTGGAAAAGATTCCAACGAATGTGGACTAATTACGAAATTGCAACGGGATTAGTACACAAGGACAAAGCAACAAGGACAGCTACGTTCTTGACATGCATAGGTCCAGATGCATTGGAAATATTTGATGGATTTGTGTTCAATAATGAGGAAGAAGACGAATCACAAGATATTGACATTGCAATCGCTAAGTTTGAAAACTTTTGCGTAGGAAAAACTAATGAAACGTATGAACGTTATTGTTTTAACAAACGAGATCAGGAGCAAGGTGAAAACATTGACACTTATGTCGCAACACTCAGAACACTGGTCAAAACGTGTAATTATGGAGTTATAGAGGAAAGCTTAATCAGAGACAGGATAGTCATAGGCATAAGAGATAATAATACGAGGAAAAAACTTCTCCAGGATTCCAAACTAACATTAAATTCTTGTATAGACATTTGCCGTGCAAATGAGAAAACAGTGATGCAAATGAAGGACATTTCTCATGAAGATGTGCAGCTTATTAAGCGAAAGGATAAGCCCAGAAAAACGTTCGTTCCGAAACAACAAGCTCCACAAGTAGATTGTAAATTCTGTGGACGTAAGCACAGACAAAACCGAGAAGCGTGTCCGGCATGGGGAAAGACTTGTGACCTTTGTGGCAAGGAAAATCATTTTAGAGCCAAATGTGGAGATCGAAAATCGAAGTTTTCAAAAAGAAAGCCTAAGATTGGAAAATCGAGGAAGTCGTTAAATTGTATTGATCAATCGTCATCAGAGGATGAAGAGTATATGTTCACTATGGAAGATGTAAACTCTATGGAACCAAAGAAGAAAATCTTCGCCGTCATGAAGATTCAAAATCAACTTGTAAAGTTCCTTGTGGATTGCGGATCAACTGCAAATGTACTTTCAACAACGGTATACAAAAAGTTGTTTCACGATGAAGGACTTACTCAACTTGAACCTACGAGAACAACACTTGTGATGTACAATGAAAGCCAGATGGCTCCGATAGGACAGCGCAAAGTTACTGTCATTAATCCGAAGAATAGGAAATGGTATAGTACAAATTTTGTCGTTGTGAAAGGAAATGCTCAACCGATACTAGGATCGATAGATTCTCAACGTATGAAATTGATCAAAGTGAACAAGCACAACATTCAGTCAGAATCTGTTAACAAGATTGATCAGAGTACTAGTAGCACTTCGAATCAACAGGCATTTCAATCGAAGTATCCATATGTTTTCAAAGGAGATGGCAAACTCTCAGGAAAACTACGTTTAGATGTAGATAGGAGTGTAGTTCCCGTAAAGCTAGCTACCCGTAAGGTACCAGTTTCAATAAAGGATAAGGTGAAGGACCACATTGATAACTTGTGTGAACGAGACATATTAGTCCCTGTAGATGTTCCAACAGATTGGATATCGTCAATGGTCGTTGTTACAAAACCGTCAGGAAACATTAGACTCTGTATTGACCCGAAACCGTTAAATATTGCTCTAAAGAGGAACCATTATCCGAGTCCGTTAATAGATGACCTCTTACCGGACCTAGAAAATGCTAAACTATTCACGGTTGCAGATGCAAAGAATGGGTTTTGGCATGTAGAACTGGAAGAAGAATCGAGCTTCTTGACAACGTTTGGTACTCCTTGGGGTCGATATCGATGGAAGAGAATGCCATTTGGTATATCGCCGGCTCCAGAAGAATTTCAGAGAAGGATGGATGAAGCTTTAGAAGGACTAAAGGGAGTAAGAGCAATACACGATGATATTCTGATATATGGTTGTGGAAAGGAATCATCACTCAAGAAATTTTACGGACGACATCATGTGCTCGTATACAAATACGGGATTTCTATCTCTCAGATGAGCACAGATGTTGGTTTGACATAGAGTTTTGTAATGTCATCCTTTCCGAATTCGACCAACACTTAATCGATCTTTGGCAACGTGACGGGTGTGCTATAGCAAGCAGGAACTGCTTACTCTTCCGGAGCACCTGAGTTCACTCTCGTTTCGACTTGAGTTCGCGTTGCTGAATGCGGTTTTGTTGTAATATGTGTGTGTGTTTTATGTTGTTATGTGGTTTGTTTTGTTGTGATGATTTTTGTCTGCCGGTTTTGTCTTTGTCTTTACGGTTTTATGATACTGATTACCCCTTTGGTACACCTTTGCTTCTTCTATGACAAAGAAGCTGAAATTTACCACGATAAAAACTTGACAGGACTAATAGAACGTTGTCGTGAGAAAGGAATTAAACTGAACAGAGATAAACTAAAGTTTAAACTCAAGGAAGTGACTTACATGGGACATAAGATCACGTCTGAAGGATTGAAAATTGATCCTGAAAAGGTCAAGGCAGTCACTGATATGCCAATACCGAAGGATAGACAAGCAGTCCAGAGACTCTTAGGAATGGTAAACTATGTACAAAAGTTTGCGCCTTGTTTGTCCGAGATGACGTCTCCGTTAAGACAATTGTTGAAAAATGAAAATGAATTTCATTGGGATCCACAAGTTCATGGACTGGCCCTAGAACGGATTAAGAAAAGTCTCTCAAGCACTCCTGTGCTCAGGTTTTTTGACAAGAACAAAAGTACTGTTTTGCAATGCGATGCATCACAAACAGGATTGGGTGCGTGTTTGTTACAAGAAGGACAACCCATTTGTTATGCGTCCAGGTCATTGACAGTTACTGAGGAAAACTATGCTCAAATTGAGAAGGAGATGCTTGCAGTTGTATTTGGAATGGAAAAATTTGACAACTATACTTATGGAAGAAAAATACTAGTTGAGTCAGATCATAAGCCACTTGAGATTATTTGCAAGAAATCGTTGATGAGCGCACCAAAGAGGCTACAAAGAATGCTACTTCGCTTGCAGAAGTATGATTTTGAGATCATGTACAAAGCAGGTTCGGAAATGTACATGGCAGACACGTTAAGTAGAGCATACCTAACCACGAATTCCAGGTCAGAAATCGAGAAAGATTTGGAGCATGTAAATGTAATTAAACACTTACCAATCTCGACAGAGACGGTGGAAAATCTTATTCAAGCTACTAAAGAGGATGATGACATGCAAGAATTGAAAAGAACTATACAATTAGGATGGCCAGATAAGAAGGATCAAATCGATAATGCAATTCAGAAGTACTACCCTTTTAGGGAAGAACTAACATTTCAAAAAGGTTTAATTCTTAAGGGAGATAGAATTGTAATTCCGAAGAGAATGCGAAACGAGATGGTTAAACGAGCTCACTCAAGCCACATAGGAATTCAAGGATGTTTGAGGAGAGCAAGAGAATGTTTGTATTGGCCAAATATGAATGATGACATCCAGAGTTATATCCAGTCATGCGAGAGCTGCAACACATATAATTCTGAACAACAAAAGGAAACACTTAGAAGTCACGAAATAACTTCCCGTCCATGGCAGAAGATCGCGTGCGATTTATTTGAATTTAACCAACAAGACTTTTTGTTGACTGTTGACTATTACTCAGACTATTTTGAAGTAGATCGTCTTAGTAATAAAAAAGGAAAAGAAGTGATCAAGAAGTTAAAGATACATTTTTCGAGGTATGGATTACCTGATGAACTATTCTCAGATAATGGACCACCGTTCAATAGTTCTGAATTCCAAGAGTTTTCGAAGAGTTATGAATTCAGACATACGACAAGCTCACCGGGATACCCCCAGTCAAATGGAAAGGTTGAGAACTCTGTTAAAACAGCAAAGAGACTCATGCGAAAGGCACAACGAGATGGGACAGATCCGTATCTAGCACTATTGGATTGGAGGAATACGCCAACAGAAGGTTTAGACAGCTCGCCAGCACAACGTATGTTCGGGAAAAGATGTAGAACCTTACTACCAACATCAGATAGACTGTTAAAACCAAAGTTACCGCAAAAAGTGGTTCGCAACAAAACAATCCAAAAGAAGAAACAGCAGAAATACTATAACAGGAATGCGAAAGATAAATTTGAGTTGACACCTGGAGACGTAGTTCGTATAAAACCAAAGGAACATAACCGAGAATGGACTAAAGCGAAAGTTGAAAGACAAGTAAACATTCGATCATACAAAGTAGTCACTGAGGATGGTAGAGAGTTCCGAAGGAATAGAAAACATTTGAGACAAACACAGGAAACTTTGAATGATGATACTGATCCGATTACAACTGAGGTGGAAAATCAAGAGACAAATAGTGACAATAAGCTAAATGAACAAAATGTTAAACCCACTACTCCAAGTGACAATGTTAGAAAATCAGAAAGAGTTCGAAGGAAACCAAAATATCTTCAGGATTACGTGTGCTAAAGAAACATCGAACTGTTAAAGTTGGGTGCCTTGTTTTATTTTTTTTACCGTATATTCTAGAATAGTTAATCTAGTTAGGATCATTTAGTTTGACGTTATGATATGGACAATTAAGTAGTTAATCATATAATTTAGTTTTAGTAGTAGTTAAAAAGTTTTTAAAGGCACATATCGCGTTTCATATAATTTTTTCTTTGTTAAATTTATATATTTCGATCTGAAATGTATTTTTTTTTTAAGTTAAAGTTTAAAGTTTTATCTTGAGAAAGGGGATGTAACGATATCCTCTACACCCTCAATGCACGTGTTGATATTCGTTATCTTTATCAGATCTATGTGTGCGTCTACAGTTGTAAACAAGTCTTGATTAGCTTAATACATATTGTGTTTATTTGTTGTTATACCTTCTTCGCCATACTTCTAAATCGTCTTGGATTAAATGTACATTGACATAGTATCATAATATACATAAAAGACGATACACACCTCCCCGTGGTGAGCAGGGGGCAACAGTTATATATAACTGACTAACGGAAGAGGTTTACTTGTGTACCTTATCTGTAACTTACATGAATTTACCTGTAAAAAAAAACTTACCTGTAATTTACCTGTAAAAAAAATTGGCGCAAAAGAAAAAAAAAATTGGCGCAAATGAAAAAAAAAATTGGCGCAAATGAAATGGTAATTGGCGCAAATGCAAAACGCCGAATCATCGGGTCAATTATGGCATTAAACCTTTAATTAACACCTTTACCTGTTAAATTAGCATCTACCTAATTGACAAACCCCTTAAACACCGGAAATGTTTTATGATTGAACAATTAAAATATCTACGAAACTAAAATTTTGTCATGTCTTGAAAAAGCGGGAGATTATACAAAAAGTCGGGAGAACGGGAGATGGATAAAAAAGTCGGGAGATTTCGTCTCCCGGCGGGAGAATCACATGTATGTAGTATATTCTTGGGGCTCCTCATGGGGGGGGGTAGCAGGAATCAAGTAATCAGCATGTTTTTGCCAAAGTAATCAAATAATCATATATTTTTTTTATAAATGTAATCAAAATCTTTTTCCCAATGGGAATCAAGTAATCAATAATTCAAACCTTTAAAATGGCCTGGGAATCGTGTAATCAAAAACCCCATGATATGTCAAATTCTTTAAATTAACCTCAATTCTTGGACTTTCATTTCTATATTTTTGTACTTTATAACTTTCCCTACAAAACTAAAAAAAATTATTTATAATGTGGATTGAAATAAAGTACAATTCTTTCATAGTAGGGGCCCACTGACTAGTTAGAAAAAAGTTCTACAATTATACAGTAAATGTCATCAGTTACCTAGCCTTTAAATTAACAGGATTTGATTAAGCTTAAAAGAATTAATTGCATACTTTCACATATATGGAGAATCAGAAAATTCTAGTGCTTACAGCGAACCTTAGGAACAATGTAGAACTTTGAGATAACAGAATTAAGTGCGTCAAAAGGTAAATGGTTATGTAATATTGTATGCGTCTTACACCGAAACAGCACCAAAAACAGTCGAAGTAAGTGTAAATATCCTTCTTTTCAACAAAAAATGAAATGTAAAATATTTTTTTTTAAGATGCGTGTTAGAAATAACAAATGAATGCGTTACACACTTTTTAAATTATATTTTCTTACCCCTATTTTTTTCTTTGAATGCATGTTTCAATAGAGGATCATTGTGGTTTTATCGCAGCCATTATGCAACTCTTTTTTTGCCAGCTCTTCTTGCTTGGACAGTTTGTAAATGAGCATTTATCAAAAGATAAATTTGTTGCTAACTGTTTTTACACACATTGGTGTTTCAATGAGATAACAGGATGGTCACCCGCTTTAAAAGGGATATCCTCTTGATTCTGTGTAAATATTGGCTGTGCTGCTGGGTATCTCTGTTAAAATACTGATAAATATTAATCCTTCATCTGATGCAAAATATATACATAATATTGTTAAAATGGTTAACTTTATATATTATTATATTTGTACTGTAATTTGTTTGAACATTGAATTACAATTATTAATGTCATGTATGTCATTGCCCCCCTGTGGGTCCATGATTGGTCAAATAAAAATATTTCTATTTCTATTTCTATTGGTAACAATTGACTTACAAATATCACAGAACATCATCATTGGCAACCCATGAAATTACATGCATATGCATCGTAAAATAAAAATGAAAGCACCTGACGCGCGTTTCGCCTATTTAAGCCTCATCAGATGTCTGGCGCTCTACCAAAAATATTGAAAATGCCAAACACGATATGATTATGAAGAGCATAGAACAATAAAACCAAAAATACCAAACTTGGGAGCCAAATTATTACTAAGATGATCAACCTATGTCTGGGTTAGGGAGAACCTTAGGGTTTAGACAATTTTGAAATTTAAACAGGTAATTTAAAGCTTTGATGTGTTCTCCAACACAAAAGTGTTGGTGCTGGAGTGGGCTAACCTCGGAGAATTAAAACTCCACCACCAGTGCTAACCTTCACGGGTGTTCGAACGCCAATTTGTATTATGTTATCTCTGTATTTCAGATGAATGCCGTATTTCTTCTTGGCTATCTGGTTATTAAAATGTAAGTATATAATGATATAGATTGGTAAAATATTGTGAGTCTTAGAACAGCTTAATAATCTCTCAAGATGCAGAAACTCCGTTAGTCTTCCGTGCGACTAAAGATTTTAAAGACAAATCTCCTAATTATTTTAAAGTGTTTTAAAGATTTATTTTCTTTCATGCATGAAAATCGGAAACATAAAACTAAGGAATTTAAAAACTTAACAATCAACATATGATTCTGACTACTAATTGATACCGTTCCAAACTTCCCTTTAAGACTCATTAATGTTTATAACGAAAAGACTACCAAAATGTTTGAATGACGTTTTTTTTGTCAGAGCTGCGGACTCGGAGCCCCAAAGAGAAGTTGTTTTGTTTGATAAGGCTGATAGGAACGACGATGGGGTCTTAACCAGAAATGAACTCGAGCAAGTGTATCTCTTATTTGATACCGACCGTAAGTATCTGCTTGTCTCATTGAAATAAAATATTTAAAAAGCGAGAAGGGCGGAAATGAAATAAATGAACAAGAGGGCTCATAATACCCCGACTACCATTTTTAAAAGATAGGAATTTGACTACTGTAGATATCGATGAACTCAAATCAATAATGTCTTTTCTATCTCATCAAACTTGTTAACTACAACCTTTTTTATATATACATTGTACATTTGGCTTCAAGGCCCCATGATTGGTAATAAAGAATTTCTATTTCTATTTCTATTTCTATACATTTTGTACTTATCTTTTTTTTCGCGTCTCATTTTGAGTATCTAAAGTACATTGCTAGATCTTTTAGTTGACACGGATTGAATAACTTACGACAATCTGACTTTTACTATTTTTTTGCCAGACGACCACAGCATTACTAAGTCCGAGTTTGAAACCGACTGGGTGACTACATTTGCCCTGGGCAATTCTAAGGAATCAGACATCTTGTTCAGCAGTGCTGATATTAATAAAGATGGCGTGGTGAATCATCTAGATCTTCCAGGAATTTTTACCTTCTTCGATACAGATGGTAAGATTTCGAAGAAAAAGTCATGGACATTCTATTGCATTTTAAGAGCCGTTGGTATAGTGGTTAACGCATCGGGCTACTGACAACAAGGTCCGTGGTTCGATTCTTTCAGGGGTGAAAATTTCATGGACCAATTTTTCGATTCTCGCTTGACACACACCATTTGCGAGGATGATCTTAAAAAGATGCTTATCCTTCTAAGGAACAAAAATGGCCATCCTATGTAAGGCCTATAGACCCCTTTGTAGAGTTTGATATAAAGGCAGGCTCAACAAGGCCGTTACAAAAGCCAAAATCGCAATCTGCAACTCATAAGCTTAAAGCTTGTTTAAATGAAAACGTTTTAACTTATTTGTTAACTAGTATTTCAAAAGCTATGCTATGACAGTGAAATGTTTTTATCAACATCAAAGTTTAATGTAATCAGCTAAGGTCAAAGTAACATCTTATTTATTTACAGATAATGGTCAAGTAAATATTAACGAGTTTTTGACTCACTGGGGAGAGTTGAAGCTACAGGCAGGGTCCCAGGTCATCAATATAGGGACTGACAAAGTCACAGTGCCTACCCCTCCTACTACAATGGCGATACATCCGTGAAAAGACACTGTTGTAGTGTGAGCCGAGTTGAAATAAAAGGACCTGCATGCAGAATCATAATTTTCATAACTTAGTATTTGCCTAGTTGTTTTTATTCCCCAATTGTGCATTCATTTCTTTTTTTACTTGGATAAAAATTTCGTGGTTTTCCCAGGTGTCTAAAAACACGAAATTAAGTATCAAGTGACGTGTTCTTTTTATAGTACAAATATTGGTTATAAAATCCATTGAAAATTCTTTTTAGGGAAACATTGAAAGTTGATCTTCCCGAAAATAAATGGAAACACAGTATTTTGATGGAACTGAAAGATTATAATTTAACACAACTGCTTGGAGTATTTTCAATAAGAATTGCATGGGTTCTAATATGGGAAATATAAAAAGTACACTGACATATTTTTGGGCTACCATTTGATATTTAGGGGGTGGGCTATAGGACAAAATTTAAATGCAGGATGGTGTCATTTGGTGAATGAACAAGGCACGTGGAACAATGATACCCACTGTGTCGAAAAGGAACAAGATACACGAAAGACAGAACCAACATCGAAAAGCTAGGTCGAACAATACGTAAAAATCAAATGACTTTCCATTAGGATGGGCTGGTTAAATATTTTGTATACATATGTACGTTTTTAAACCAAAAGAACAAAAAGAGGGAATTTAAACTGTATTTTATCAAATTTCAAATCGACAAATAAGAAAAAAAAATATCCATACACTTGCTGTAAAGACTTTAAGGTGACGACTTTTATCACACCAATTATTTATACTTACAGTTTTTAGTGAAAACAAACACAAAAAATGGACTTAATGTAAATGCATAACACACCATTTATAACAAAGGAAATCCAATTAATTTAAAAAAATACAAGGCAAAACAGTGAATGCCTTTCATTTATTATCTTAATTATACAATCCAAAGGTTACTGTCCTTCGTATGCAACAGAAAAACCAGAAAACAAATATAAGAGCGCTAACAATAAGCAACCACAATAGAGCAACCTATTAGTACACAAATAGAGTAGAATATTAAAAAAAAAGAAAAACGTTTTATTAAACTTTATGATCAGTGTAAGAAATAGGTCGACTCATTCTTGTGTAAACATGTTGACTTCAATTTTCCAATCTTCAATTTTAGTGTAGCAACATTCCGCCCGCTCCAACTTATGATGCTCAATTATAATCACACCTGATTCGTTTTCCGAAGCTTGTGGGGGGAGGGGGGTGATGGAGCATCGATCACGTCAGACGAACAAATTGCTAACACAGGGTTATGTTACCCTCCAGTTGATGTTCTTACTCTTGTAGACAAATGCGGATTTTCTACCGCTCAAATGAACACATATGTTAGTTTGACAAAAAGGTCTAGTATTGTTGATCTTTACCTGAATTTCTCCAAAAAATATTGACAACGCAAAGGGTATGCTATTGCAAACAGACCCTACTTACTATTTCGGAGCACCTTAGTTTACCAACATTTCAACTTGACTTCACATTGCTAATTGCGATTTGACTGTAATGATTTGGTTTTTGTTTGTTGTTTGAATTGTTTTTGTGAAGATTTTATGTTTACAGGTCTAGTTTTGGCCTGTTCGGACTTACAACTGTATATGACCTCCGAGTGGCTCATTACATCATTTTATCGTAAATCTGTGAGACATTTTCAAGTTGATATCAGCTGTTTCATACCCGTGGACGGGCTTCGAGCAAAACGTAGTCTCTTGACTTTTCGTGTTGTGGGATATGATGTTAAACTTATCAGAGATCTGACATTATCATGTTTTACTTGAACATCCTTAAAATTGATTGAATAGATTGAATTAAGTCCGAAAAAGGGAAAATGAAAACAAAAGTTCTAGTGCGACATCTCTGCAATTAAAGTGCATATCAGATCCTTTATTTCCATTTGAGTTTATCTTAAAGTAAACCTTTGATCTATTGCACACTAATTTGGTCTCGGGTTTGAATGATTACCAGGTGACGGTTTCTCAAGATAACTGTTCTTGTACTTCCTGTCTATAGTTTAAACAACAAGAAGAATTCTCTGACGTAAGTTATTATTTCAAGCTTATTGCCTCCGCAACTTAAATCAGTACTTGTATGGATTCATACTTTACATTTATAGTAAGGGTAATAGGGTGTTTTAAGGTCATCTTGATAAGATCGCTTTATATCCAACTTTTTACATCTTAAAGTTTGAACTATTTATGAACAAATGACAGACAGCTTCGCCCTTTACAATAGAGACATACAAACTAAGACAAAAGTCGTGCGATGAATAAACATGAAATGCTAAAAGAAGCAAAATATTAAAGATCACAACCTGGAAAACATTGAAATGCAAGATCCTATTTCAAAGATGTATATTATCTAAATATGGTGCACGAAAATTAACGTGAAAGTTCAAATTGCCTTTCAATTTTTGCACCTAAAAAAGTTTTGAATTCTACTCCTCTGATTACGATTCGTAAAATGTACCTCAATAGCCATATTTTCTGAAGCTTAGAAATACTTTTAAATTGCCGGTTTATCGTTAATACGCAATCTATAAAAAAAACCTGGCTTCATTCGAAATTTTTTTTATTATACTTTATCATTTTAGATGTTCCTGTTTCTCATTGTTGCAGCAATAACAGTTTCAAGGTATGTCTGTATTTATAGAATTGTAGAAGTACAGGGGACATCAATACCAAAATCGGCTTAATATAGATCTACACGAGCAGCCAATAATTTGTTGGTTAAGGCTAATGATAGTTGTTATTAAAGATAAAACTATAAGAAAAAAATCAGCGACATTAAGTGGACAGGCAGACACTTACTATTATTAAAACAAAAAGGATGAAAAACTTCATGTTAGAGAAAAAACTATCTTTATATCAGACACTCACCACAATATATGACAAAACGGTCAAAAGTTTAGAAAATTTTCAAATGTGATTTTTATTCTTGTTTTCTGTTCATATTATAAAACTAGAATGCTGGTCTTACATGAAAGACATATATCGCCTGCGTCTTATACGGAAAACAGGAAGGAGATTAGGTATGGACATAAAATTGCATAACACTACAGAGTACTTTAGGGGAAAACTACATGCCAAATATCAAGAGGCTGTGACATGCAGTTGCCCAGAAAACTGCGTACGCTGAAGGACAACGCAAGGCGACGGATAGTGCCAAAGTGACTCGTATATGTCGCTTTGCAACACGTTGCAGGCGACATAAAGATGCTGAGTTGATTTGAAGCATTATATACATTATATATATATTTTTCATTTCAATAAAAACGCTAAAACTGCTTGGAGCTTTCGGCCGCGCTACTGGCCTTCATCAGCATGTTATCTCCTCAATTTTTCTTTGATTCGGCGGAAGCAGGACGACCCAGTTGCTAAACACTTTTATACCGAAAATCACGACAAGGATGACTACCGAATAGTTGGAATTGAAAAGCTTTACGATTCGGACGAATATAGGCAAACAAGAGAGAAGTTATGGATGAAGAAATTAAAAACTTTTAAACCCCGTGGAATTAACACCAAAGAGCAATAGACATTTTATTCTGCTAACTTCCAAATTAACTTTTTTTTCAATCTATTCATTTCGATTTACCTAATAACTTGCACATCTATTTATTTTATTTCATAACGCCGCTCTATATATGTTTTCTCTATATTTCCTTGATAACGTCGTCACTATGTATCAATTGTTGCGTCTTCTATTGTAACGTCATATTATCCATATAAACATGCTGATGAAGGCCAGTAGCGCGGCCGAAAGCTCCAAGCAGTTTTAGCGTTTTTATTGTAATTCAACAATATAGAGACTTTATTTATTTTTCATTTCTATAGCTGCTTGGCAAATCCCGGAAGACCCACCATCGACAATCCACAAGCAACTTTAATTTTTCAAACAGCTGAACGAAACAGAACAAATGATGGCTTTATAACATCAGACGAACTGAAAGATATATTCAGGACCTTCGATCTAAATAGTACATTATGGTTTCTGAAGCTAAGAAATACTTTTAAATTTTCGCTATATCGTTAATCAATGTTTTTTTCCCCAAAATGTACCTATGAATATATAGATCAATTGTGTACAAAATTTCAAACTGAATGTTCATTTGAGGTAAGCCCGCTCCGGCACCAACACTTTTGTGCTGGAGAACACATCAAAGCTTTAAATTATCCGTTTGAATTTCAAAATTGTCTAAACCCTGAGGTTCTTCCTATCCCAGAAATAGGTTGATCATCTTAATAATAATTTGGTTTTTCAGTTTAGTATTTTTGGTTTTACTGTTCTATGCTCTTCATAATCATAAAGTGTTTGGCATTTTCAATATTTTTGGTAGAGCGCCTCTAATGAGTCTTGATTAGACGAAACGCGCGTCAGGCGTAGCAAAATTTACTGTCAGGAACTTTGTTGTCATTTTTATTCATTGCATATTGTGGGGCCAATGGTTGAATGGTTTTAAAAACTGAACTGTAACTATCGCCAGTGTCAGTTACTTTTACAGTGAAAGTTCGCGTCTTGCTTTGTAATACATACAAAAACATGAGTTGCTAACCTTTTCGTCAGCGTCCTCCTCATAGTTGGCAGTTTTCTCCGGGTGCCCCAATACCGGCATTACCACTAACAATCCTGTAAATATTGCTCATGTACGTCAAAAAAGGGCACAAACCCACAACATTCACTTACTAGTATGTTATTGTTACATATAGGTGACGGCGTTATATCTAACAATGAATGGCTGTTCATATGGAGAGACCGAAAACTTGGAGATGACCAGTCGGGCGAGAGATTATTCCACAACCTGGACACAGACAAAGACAGTGTGGTTTCGGAAGTCCCAGATATGTTCCGAGTCTTCTACTATTTCGACAGTGACAGTAAGTTTGTTTGTTCTTATGTCATCTTTGTGGTTGGGCAGATTCGAATTCTTATTTACACTGAACGTCGTTGCAGAGAATGCTCTAAGAATCGTATGCGGTTGTGTGCATTAAACAGTAAAATCAGTATACATGTAATACTCGAACCGAATGCACATCCGGAGCGGGCAGTCGAAGATTTTTATTTTTGTGAACCTTACTAGTTAGCAAACTATATAGCAAACAAATCTAAAGAGCAAAAACATGAAAAAAATATATTTTTGACCTTTAAAGGGTCATAACCCCTGAAAGGGGTCAAGCATTTGACATCTAGAGCAAAATGCATTTAAGGCTGAAGCAAGCAAACACGTTTCTTTATCTGCAATAGTTTTCATTCTATAGGCCAAAACATGGTGTTTACACCATTTTTACCTTCAAAGGGCCATAACCCCTATGATGGGTCATCTGACAAAAAACTTCCAGTTATTGCCAGCAATTTTGAACTCACCCACAATTTTCTTCATATTGAAAACGGCCCACGACTTTTTTTTAGTTTTTAGAACTTAGTTCTGCATTATGCTTTTAATCTGTAATTTAAAACAGAGGGACCGAATAACTTATTTCTGCATTATGCTTTTAATCTGGCAATTAAAACAGAGCAACCGAAAAATATGTATTATCGGAGCATAAAAAACTAACTAAACATAATTGCGTCTGAAATCTAAGAAAAAATAAAGACCTTCCCGATGCGTAATTGCACATTCTCGTATCGTGTGTGCTGGTTAAAAGTTCTATGTGTATGAGTTTCTTTTCGCACAGGCTTTACGTTTGGTCTTCTATGTTTGATTCGACTTCAACTCAAGAGTAGGAAGAGAGGTCGAGTTATCAAAATTAGATCCGGATAATGTTTGGTCTTTTCAATGTTTTGGGTTGAACGCTTCTGATGAGTTTTGAAAAGACGAAACGTGCGTCAGGCGTATCAAAAGTTATTGTCTGGAACTTTGACAATTGTTGTAATTTGTATATGTAATACTGGTATTATATGACTAAAATTCAATCCATTGTGTTCTCGTTGTAATTTTCTGCTTTTCACTGTTTTACTACTTGGTAGATATAGAAAAATCCCAAGAGATAAAAGACTGTGTGCCATATGCAACACACTTTATAATGAGTCACACTTCTTACTTGAATGTAAAATCAATTCTAATATTCGAACTGTCTTTTTGCAATATTTTAATAACATTTACGATTTTAATAAACTAAGTAAAACTGAAAAACTAACAAAAATTCTGAATCCAACTACAATTAAAGAAATTAAGACCGTTACTTCTTTTATTAAACAGTCATTAGAACTGAGAGAAGGAGACCTGTCATAAATATTTTAGCTGTACAATTGTAGAATTTAGATACCTCCATGATTTATGTTGTTCTTTGCTTGTTTTGTATTCATGTATTATGTTTTAAGTTTTGTAAAGCTATAACCAATGGGGTTTATTGTGTGCTTTAATAAAATATAAAATTTATAATGTTATCTTAAATTTTTCTTTGATTTATATGTGTCTTTGTTTTATTTTATCCAAGCAAAATATATTTATATCTTCAAAATACTTTTTTTCAGACGATGGCAAAATCAGTCAGCAGGAATTTGTGGTGGTGTGGGAAAGCTTGGGACAATCCTGATTCATATTGAACCTATTTACCAGCATAATAAAGAAAAATTAACTAGATTTACTATGTTTTTATTGGGAAAGGTTCAAACCGCCTAGGAATCAAAAGCTATCTGTAAAAATTGTTTGCGTTCAACATTATCCCTTTATTTGTGGTGGGCACTCATCATTTTGACCCATTGGACTACGAACTCCGTTTGGTCTATACTGCCATTATCTGAAAAGTAGTAAAAAACATAAGATAAATCTTCTGTACAAACATCGTAATTAGCAAAACCAAATAACAACAAAGTTCAAGGCGAAGATATCTTTTGAAAAATGTCCGAGTAGTTCGGCCTTCGCCTGACATCATTAAGATTTAAGTAATTAATTAAATTATTTACAAGATTTCCATGTACATTCAACAGTCTATAAACAAAATAAAAAAAAGTCCGAAACAAAATGCAATTTGCTTTGTGTGGGCTTCGCCTAGATTCAGAGATATCAAGTGCTAGCAAAAAAGAATGACCTTGGGGACAATTGAATATTGAATATTGTGCAATATGTATAATTCAAATAACCTATCACTACAAACTCCCAAAAGTCTGAATTTTATAATATTTGTACTAAATCGTACTGACATAAGAATGTACTCGACCAGTCTAAAAAAAGTCTGAAAAAGTATTTAATTGTACTCGACCAAAGTCTGAAAATTCTTAAAAAGACTAAAATGGACTTGACAATTTCAAATGTATTATTGTCAGTCTAAGATGTTCTCGACCTAGTCTTAATTGTACTCGACAAAGTCTGAAACGTACTCGATCTTGATTTATACGTACTTAATTAATCAAAATTAAATTAGGTCTATCAAACATTAACGATTTTATCTTATGTTACAAAAGTGTGTTAATAAATGATTTAATTAGGTCGAAATGTTTTAGTACGGTTAAGTACACTTTAGACTTGGTCGAGTACATTATTAAGAATTTACATTTTCTTCCCTATCTATCTCATACTTAACTTTAATAAAGGTCGGGTAAAATTAAGTACTTTTCAGACTTATTCAAACAATTAAGTGCATGTTCAGACTTTTTATCAAAACATCAGACTCTGGTCGAGTACATTTCAGTACGGTTAAGTACAAATATTATACAATTCAGACTTTTTGTAGTAGATTTGGTAGTTTGTAGTGTCCAATCTAATTGGATGATTATCTTGAACACATGGTATTTTGATTATATGGAAGACAGTAGATTACCAACTAATCCAATAGTCAACCATTCGAGCAGCAGTTCAAAGCATTGACAAAAGAACAAGCATTTCTTAGTCGAACTGCTCTCAATCATTAACGGGGAAATAGGTTTTCTATGGAGAATGTATACAGGGTATTACCGGCTATTGTTTACAGCTGGCAAACTGAAGACAGTCAAAAATTTCACGGTCTATGAATTTTGACAAAGAAGATGGCAATAGAAAATGGTAGACAACAGACTATTGGATTAGACGTGTTGTCTAACATTATCACATATTGTCGTTATTCTTTAGAAGTCATGCACACCATATTTTTGTATGGTCTTCAGTTTGCCAGCGTTAACGATAGTCGGTAATACCCCGTGATAAAAGATGCCTTTAAGATTTAGGAAACCATGCCATTATTATACTTACGATCTCTGTCGAAGAATTTAACAATGAACGGAATATCTGGGTCCTCACTGATATACCCACTACGATCTACATCTAAACTATGGAATAGTGAGGATGCTTCCAAGGCTGTGCCGAGGTTACGGGTTAACCAGTCGGTTATAAACTCGTTAGAGGTAATCTGACCATCATCTAAGAAAATGGAATGAGACAATAAAAGGTAGAAGGCTGTGAGAAGAGTAAAACACGTTTGCTTTGAATTACATGTATAAGTTCGTCCCGGTTTTATAGGGTTTAAGGCTGCTGGCGGTTTTCCATTGTGTGTTTTTTTTAATTACCGCTTGTTATGTGAGCTGTGTCGCGTACACATATTCCAAATCTCATCATTTTCAACACTTCTCCGGTAATTCAATCTGAATTGTTTTGTTTTTTGTTGCTTGTATGCTTTTTTGTTGTTTTGTTTTCAAATGATTTTGAAATGTCACCTTTAATGTTAAAGCATGAAAGTAAAATTGACTTCAGTGGTTGGAGTAACTTCAAGTTATATGCCAAGGTCCATGATATCACATACACTTGTGCAATCGGTAATGCTTTCTTATTGTTCTATTTAATCTAAGCGACAGTTTCTGTAACCTACCATCAATATCGAAATCCAAGAATATGGAATGGAGTTCGACTGTGGTAAGAATATGGTCGCCATCTTTATCTGCTAGGTGGAATAGTTTTCTGGCTTCCTCGTTATCATGGACGAATGTAGACCCCGGCGAGGCAACGACTAGGTTTCTGTAATATATTCGAGAATAAATTAATTGGCATCTTAAAATTAATTATCAGACAAATTGGTTTTATTAAGAACGGCCCTGTTTAGTGTTGATTTTGCTGACGTATTCATATTTCTGGTATCTAAAATTCTCCATTTTTGTTTTTTTGTATAATTGCCCGGTTTGGTCAGAGCTATGTATTTAACAAAAGTTTGCAGATAAATGGTAACATAATAGTATATTATTTAATCTTCATGACACATAATTCTGATTAGCATGAACAATATGTGGAGGTTGGTATTTTTATACCCCCCGCAAACAAAGTTTTGGGGGGGGTATATAGGAAACACCTTGTCTGTCTGTCTGTCTGTCTGTCCTTCTGTCCGTTTGTCCACATAACTCGTAAGCGCTTCTTCTCCTAAACCGCTATGAGGATTTTGCTGAAACTTAAGATGAAGGAAGTACATCATATGAACATGTGAATGAAGAATCATGTTTCATCGCACTCGGACATCATTCAGGGGAGATAATTGGACTTAGACTTTTTAAAATACATTATTCAATGGGAGACCTCGTAAGCGAAACTCCTCCTAAACTGCTGGAAAGATTTTGATGAAACTTTATATGAAGGAAGTACATCATATGTAGATGTGCATGAAGAATTTTCATCGCATTCAGGGGAGATAATTGGACTGAGACTTTTTAAATACATTATAATACATTATTCAATGGGAGACCCCGTAAGCACAACTCCACCTAAACCGCTTGATGGATTTTGATGAAACTTTACATAAAAGAAGTACATCATATGTAGATGTGCATGAGGAATTTTCATTGCAATCAGACATCATTCAAGGGTGATAACTGGACTTAGACTTTTTAAATACATTATTCAATGGGAGACCTCGTAAGCGCAACTCCTCCTAAACCGCTTGATGGATTTTGATGAAACTTTACATGAAAAAAGTACATCATCTGTAGATGTGCATGAAGAATTTGTATTGCTCTTGGTTATTATTGAGGGTAGATAACTGGACTTGAGATTTTTCTTTACAGTACAGAGTCCAATATGAAGCGGGGGTATCCTTTTGTGAGCTCGCTCACAGTATTACTTGTTTGTTTTGTTTGTATGTTTTGGATGACCACGAAATTCCAAAATCATTATCAAATTAGGAGGGTGAGAACTGTCTTGAAATCAATCAAATCAGAGCGTTAAAACCTACATTATCAGATTCGTAACCGTCAAGGAAAGTAACGTCTTCCAAACCATATCTGTGATTCAAGCAGCTGTGAAAATAAAATGGATGGATTCATGGGTGTTTTCAAAATAAGCAAGCGGACATAAAGTTTCTTCTAGGGCACCAAAATAAAGTTAATTCTTTTTGATTTTGAGCTCGTGTTGCTAATTTCATTAAACATTCTATGTCGTTTTCGTATTTTTTGAGGTTTTTCTTTGTTCTGGCGATTTTGTCAAGGCATTTATATGGACTTCCGACATCTAAATGCTCAAAAGATACTTCTCTGGTCCTTTCCGACGTTGTTCCTTTCAGTGTTTGTCTTGTGCATGGAACAATTATCTTTTAAATGTTTAACTCCGGGTTAAATAGATGTTGGGCAGCAATTATATTACAAATACAAGACAATGGATGTGAATTGTAAACTTTAAAACAAGACAGATTTACGAGTTTTGAAGTTTATAGTACAAAACATATCAAGGACAATGTTATGATAATGCACCGGGTGCGCCTCTCTGTACGTTACATGCTCCCCGGACCCCGGCGAATATATAAACTTCAAAGGAAATTATTATGCGAAAAATTTCTTATTATAGAAAAATGACCTTACCTTAAATATGTGTACTTATTAGTACTCTACTGATGGAAGATAAGATAGGGGCTATAATACCACGTTCTTACTGGTGATGTAAAAATGGTGCTTGACCTTTAAATGAAAAGCTATAGAGTACAACGCCATATCAAGAAATAACGTAGATTCCTTAAGAAAACAATATCATATTAATAGTAGAGCTGTGGCGGTTCTGAAACTCGGAAAAGGGTAGGGTTGTAATAAACATGAAGGCATATGGTTAAAACCATATCCATTGGTACTCGAGTTACATATTTGTAACAGTTAGACTCCTGAAACATGCATAATGCATTTAGCATCATAGTAATACCTACCATACTAGAATGAAAGATAAGGTTGAAGGGATTCATTCATTGTTATAAGCATCATTTGAACAAACCGTACCAATATGTTTTATTGCACTTTCTAGTTATAAGACAAAATGGGAATTGAATGATTCTTTTGTATGTGGTCATTCATATGGAAGAACAGAATACAGTTAATTTTGAAGCATACGATTGCTTAGAATCATTATGTGCACCTTTTACTGGTTTTTGATACATGCGTTCTAGGGTGGAGTTTCAACGCATATTTGAATTTTTAAGATTTAAGAAAATTAATATACACCTGGGACCTTATTTTCGAAGCTATCTTAGAACTAGGTGACAGCTAAGCAGCCTCCTAAACAAAATCTTAGTCTTAAGACAAATTTTCCTACCTGTCTTAATTTGCAAATTTCCAAAGGATCATTCAAAATTTAGGAAGATAAATTAAATGACTTAGGAAATTCCTAATATTTTAGGATACCAATTTTATACAAAAAAAAAGTTTTTCAAGGATTCGTTTCTGTTTATGTTGCCAGTCTATTGATATATTTTCTAACATATACTTTCCAAAAAAAATTGTTGTTTCGTGATCTCAAGACGTCAATGGAAAGTCTTGAGATCAAGATGGACTTGTGTAATGCGATCTCATAAAAAATGAACATTTCAAATATTTACAATGTAATACTTTCGAACAAAAAATGGGATACGTTTCATGCACATTTTGCACTTCGTTGATTAAAACACAAAACTAAGGCTGTATTGTTTTTAATATAACAGTCATTATAGAACTGATGACCCTTATTAGTATAAGTTTATTAAATGCTATAACTTCTTTATCGTTTTTCAATTTGTCATGATAGTGCCACAACTAGTCAAGTTAGATCAGCATTATTTTTTTTAAACTAGTCTTATCTGATCAGCATTATTTTTTTCAATTTCAACTTATTGTAGTCAGAAAAGAATATAGGTCGAACACTTTTCTTAGTTTTTCATTGAACTGTTTTGAGAAAGAAACACCGCCATTAATAACAATTGAATCAAAACGATTGGAAGATAGATAGCCCCATAGCCCCCCCCCCCCCCAAAAAAAAACAAAAAAAAACAAAAAAACAAAAAACAATTACAAAACAAAAACCAGAAACAGAATAACTACATGTAGATATTTTAAAGACATATAAAAGAAGCCAAATTAATCACCGTCATTATCTAACATTTGCAGTAGTAATACGATAGAACCCAGGGAATTTCAGACTATAATTGTACCATAGATACCATATACAGAAGGCCTGATACAATTTTATTTGAATAAAACTAATTGGTATTAGAATGTCAAGTAACCTGGTTTAATTACTAAAGGTCTTCACCATCTAAAAAATAGACATTATCTAATCTCGAATGAACTTTTATTTTGTATCCTCTTAAAGACAACTTTAAGGTTCTATCTAGTTGAATTGAACTTTGATCGATTTGATTTTTATTGTGTTTAGTTTTTGTGCTTTGTCTAAGAATATTGATAGGGGAAGGTTGGGACCAATACACTAGTTTAACCTCGCCACATATTATATGTGCCTGTCCTATGCCAGGAATCTTTGACAAAGCTTTCGTTTGTACTTGTCTTTTTGATGTTTTCTGTTCCTTGTTTAAGAAGGGGGTCTATCTGTGACTATTTCAGGACTGGATTTGGATTACATGTATATGCAATTTATTTAGACCATGGGCCAATTTCATAACTGTGATCAGCACCTACTGTCCTCGTTGAAGGCTGCTGGCGGTTGTCCATTAGGGCTGTGTCGCGTTCACTTGTTCCACATTTCATTATTTTGGCAATTTTATATAAAAAAACAAGGAATTTGACCTTGTTAATCGACAACAAGAACAAAGTTGTGGTTGAATATTCATCAGTAATGGTAGTTACAATATTTACATTTTATGGTAGTGTAATTTGCTGTTTTACATGATTCGTGTTCAATAGCTCGAAGCTACATTCCACTCTACATTCCTGATAAGCATTTTTATTCAATTTACATGATTTAAGTTTTACTATTTGTTTTCAGTTCATTTGTTCTTGTATTCAACAAACAACAACCAATCAATCAATCTTGTACTAACCTACGCATTTTAACTATTGTTGTTGGTTATTTATTTTTCTGGACTCCCAATTACTATATGATTTAACTTCAGTATTATTTTATTCATTTGTACATCAGTTTGCAGAGGAAAGCATTGGCATACACGTCGCCTATCATTGAGCATGTCTAGATCTGTGCACTTGGAGTAGGACGTTAAATATTCACTTTTTCCAGCATTTTGGGTACTTTTCAGTCTACATGTAAATGATGTTCAGCCGTTATAATCTTTTGGCCAGGGCTTTTCTCACGAGTATGTATTTTGGGTAAAAGTATAAGTGACAGAATACTTATTTCTAACAATAAAGTCTTAGAAAACATGACAATAACACCCATTCGCGGAATCTGTGCAAAATATAAAGAATATAAGAATGACTAGCCAACAAGAGATAAGATACAAAACAAGAGGCTCCAAGGAGCCTGAATCGCTCACCTGGTCTTGATGTAACACTATGAAGACTTTTGTTTAGCTAGATGAGCTGAATGTTTAAGCAAGAAAAAGCTTTTCTCTATCTGCAAAAGTTTTCATTCTAAATAAGCAAAAAACACTATTATTCAACTTAGGGCTGTAACCCCTATAAGGAGTCATCTGACAACTTCGACCCTATGTAGACTTTTCTCTATCTTCAATAGATTTCATTGTATATGCCAAAAACATGAAAAAACACTATTTTTCACCTTTAAGGGGCTGTAACTCCTAAACGGGGGCACCTGACGACTTTGACCTTATGTAGACTTTTGTAGAGCTAAATGAGCTGAACATTTAAGCAAGCAACAGCTTTTTCTATCAACAGTAGTTTTCATTTTATAGGCCAAAAACACTATTTTTCGCTTTTAAGGGGCTGTTGCCCCTATAAGGGGTCATCTGACAATTTTGACCTTATGGATACTTTTGTAGAGCTAAATGAGCTGAACATTTAAGCAACAACAGCTTTTAATAGTTTTCATTCTATATGCCAAAAACACTATTTTTCGCCTTTAAGGGGCTGTAACCCCTATATGGGGTCATCTGACAACTTTGACCTCATGGAGACTTTTGTAGAGCTCAATGAGCTGAACATTTAAGCAAGCAACAGCTTTTCTCTATCTGTAATAGTTTTCATTCTATAGGCCAAAAACATGAAAAAAGCTATTTTTCACCTTTAAGGGGCTGTGGCCCCTGTAAGGGGTCATCTGACAAGTTCGACCCAATGGAGACTTTTGTAGAGCTTTTGATTCTGAAGAGCCTAAGATCCTTTGGATTTTTTTCTTTCGGTTATGGTTTCTGAGTTATAAGCCATTTTAAGTGATTTTACCCTATGTTCTATTTTTAATAACAGCGGCCATGTTTTTTATCGAATCATTTAAAAATGAGGATCGTTTGTTGCCAACATGTCTTATATCATTCCTGAAAAGTTTCAGTTAAATTGGTTCAGTGGTATCAGAGAAGAAATTTTTGAAATTGTTAAACGACAGACGACGACGGACGACAGATGACGACGGACGACGACAGACGCATAGTGATGGCATAAGCTCACCTGGCCCTTTGGTCAGGTGAGCTAAAAAACAATAAAATCAAAATACAAATAAAAAATTTCCAAAGACACACAGCACAAAAGTTATGCTTGTTTTATAAACTGTCCAAACTAGTTAGAGAATTTTTACCAGGCGCTGGGGAAGTATTAAGTGTGTTCTGCCTTTGCAATTTAATGCAATCAATTCATGCAATTTTGATTGTAAATTACTTTTGAAGATGTAAAAGGAAACGGTATCATCGAGACCTAAAAGCGATACGATACATTGCCTTTTTGCTTTAACTTTGGATAGAGATAGATGGAAGCGACTTCAGTATGGTAGTGTTTGCTGTTAATTTGGTGTTGATAGAAACAATGCATAAAAATGAGTCGCAGCATCCAAGTATAATACTAAGTATTGTTTTTGGATAACCTTTGTATTACAATTTACTGTTCTCTAAGTTTGTACAACTACAACGATAACAAAATCCACTCTTGAAATTTTGACATGATCGAGAAGCCATGGTTTTAACCTTCTTGTTCAAGATGATGTTCTCAAAAAGGCAAATAATATGCACGAAAGACTATATGACACCTGTACAAAGATCATGAAAACACTCAAAAAAAATTATACGCACAACAACAAAATAATGGATATAAGCGGAATATGTCCCAAAGAATAGCAGCATAATGAAAATCAAAGACCAAAGGGATTCTGTTTTATATTTAGTATTTCTTGCAGGTTTGTAGCAAGGCAGATGCAACTAAATGAATAAATATTTTCCGAGGAAAGCATTTTATTTTGTTAAATATTAAATAAAAAGAAACAAAAACGTAAATTAAGATTAATGGCACATCAGTTCATTTTGCATTATGGTGACGTGTGTTCTTCATCTTTCAAGCTGCCGTAATCAAAAGGGGGAATCTGAAATAGAAAAAAGTGGCATGTTTAAGAACAAGTAAAGCAATGTCATTAGTGTACAACTCTTCCGTTAATTCTTTTAAAATCATCTGTATAAGCCCTTAATAGGATATTAATCAGATTACTTTGCAAAGGTTTATTTCTATTACAAAAGATTAAACAGCATATGAAATAGTATAAGTGTTCAATATGACAAGCGACAAACACCAGAAATTACAGTAGCTTAAATTGTAGCTTTCAGCTGAACACCTTCACTTTGTGTTCATAACACAACGGGAAATTAGAAAACCTAAAATGAGGACAGCTAGCAACCAGTGAACATACTGCATGATCCTTACCTATAAATATCACGAGGACTTATTTTTCCCACATCCGGATCCACAAGGGCAGGATGATGAACAGCTGCATGATTCTCCACAGCTACAGGATCCACCAGCCGTACAGCTACAGCTAGACTGGGTCTTTGATGGACAGCTGTCACCACATGTACAGTTATCGCCACACCCACATTTTCCTTCGGTCATATCACAGCAATTTCCTGAAGATAAAGATAAAAGTTTTATAATAAAAACAAGATCTAGGTTAAGAGATTTGTTTAAGCTTAGAAAAAATGCTATCAGCGGAAACACGGTATATGTCTGATAATAAACGATGAATATAAAAGGACGCGAAAATTGAACAGCTTGTATTTGTTGCTAAAACATATTTAAAACGCACAATTCTACTATGTTTAGACCAAGTAGTTCTAGTTTTGAATAATAACGTGAAAATGATATATTAGTTGTAAACCATTCATCATTAATTAGCCACAGGGCTGTCTAGAAGTTTCCCGCCAAAATCTCAGTGGAAAATGTATTATTGTATCTTACTAAGGAAATTATTATTATTAGCTCCTTTTAGAATCAGTATAGAAAATGAAATAATTTTAATTTTACATTGAAATGTTCAGCCTTTTCCGCATAACATTTTTTTAATTGACATATTGTTACTTAAATTTGGATCTACATGTACATCTAAGCAAACAACAAGACTGATTTATAAAATCTAAATAAAATAACTATCCAGGGGCATGGCTGCACTTTTTAAAAACATCGACCCTTACTCTACAATTACGATTTTTTAAATAGATATAAATAACAAAGAATCGAGCCCTTATGAAAATATTCGGAAAAATAAATACAGAATAATATTATGATTATTGAGACACAGAATGAAAACATTCAATTTCTGTAAATGCGCATTTTAAGATCGCATGTTAAAATAAATTAAAAAAAACAAACTTACCAGTGGAAGACATGTTTTACTTCTCAAATAAAATCTTTCTACAGAAATAAATAGTTGAGTATGACTGATTATTGGTGTAAAACATTGGCCTTTTATATACATGATATGCATCTCGTGTGCAAAACTACAAGGTATTTGTTTTTCGCGCCCTGACAAACCGGACAAATATTCTGAGCCGTGCGCAAAATCCAGTTGAATGGCTAGATTACGACAAATATTCATATTTGACATGTTTTGAATAGTCCCTTAGGATAATATACTGAAAAATTGTAAACACCATAAAACACCTTGTTGTGGCAGGTATATTTAGAACCGGTCCATTATCTCTCATTATCTTGACATTCATTCCTTTGAATATTAATTATTATCAATTTTAATAGTTTCTCTTTGTTTTTTAATTGTTTTCAGGGCATCTATTACGATGTGTCTAAGTGTCATGATGATATATTTAATGTAAATCTTAAAATGAATACTCCTACTACCCCATAGTATATATATTTTTAAAGAGGTGCACATCTACGTTTTATAGTTAATTGATAAAAAAGCGGGTACAAAAAAGTTTGAAGGATAGAAGAACGGAGTTTCAAAACACTATTTATACCTACCGTTTGAAAATCACTGTTGAAAACATATAAAATGCGACCCGGGATGTAACCCTCTTAATTACATGTTTAAAATAATTTTTTTCAAAGGGGCAAAACCACTGAACACCGACACCATCCTTTTTAATCAAAATAACGAAGAATACCAAAAAGGGGATCTCAAAGTTCAAAATAAACTAAGACAATTTCAGTAGCAGGGGTGGATCCAGAGGTCAGTGAAAGGGGGTGTAATTGCTAAAAATGAAAGATTTTGATGAAAATTTGAAGTTGCTTAGTCAATTTCAATCATACAGTAAAAAAAAATTCCTCTGAATCCGCAACTAAGAAGACACTGAAGACATGAACGAAAAAAAAATCATGAGGTAAATTGACAAATGAAATAAAAACATGCTTATTTTTGTGTGTTTTCGCATAACTTCTGATATGCCTCGTGTAAGGCATATGGGTAACTAAAAGTGACTTTGATTTTTTTTTAACAACTCAAAGGCTGACGTACACTCCGAACACAGGGATTTGATAGAGGGCAAGTCCCTGTGCTCCGACAGTTAGCGACTTACCATTGCCGTCGAAATGAGATGCCCCGGAAGATGAAAAATTCGATCGTCGCCTATACTATTATATAGAGAAGGTATAGTAGGAGAAAAGAATAGAGAACAAAAAAAGAAAAAGAAAAAAAAGAAGTCGGTTGTAGATTGGAAATATTAAAAAAAAAACATGCAGCAATTTCAGAGTTACCTAACAAAAGATAAAGCTTTAGTGTTAACATAATTGTTACTTTCACTTGGAACCATATGCATGATGCAACTTGTGGGTGTAAAACCTAAGAGTTGACCATCCTTTTCAGAACAATCACCGATGACCAAGGTCATGAGTGGGCTAGAAATTTCTGAATGAAATATTTTGGACATGACATATATGTAAATGATCCTATGACCTGTTTGCATAACTTAATTGATAGACGATCCCCTTATGGCGGACAGGATGTGTAGATTAATATTCATATCTGGCCAATGTCAACAGTGGTGTATGCAAGATGGTGCACGATCGTAAATATGTCAAGAGTAAATTCATAATCACAATAAAGCTTTATATATAGCTAATTATGCACACGGATCGCAGATAAGGCATGAAAAATAAAAAATTGATTTTTTAAAATGGACTTTAAACCCACTATTATAAAGTCTAAATATATTCGAGTGTGATATGAATAGTAATATTATAGTAATTGAAAGAAAATAACATAAACAACCATTAAAGGATAAAATACACAAGCACACAAAAACACAATCTCATTAAAATAAGATCTTAGTTTACTCGTCCACTATGTTCCCGAACGAACTTTTACTCGTCCACTCCCGGCGTCCACTACGTTCCCGAACGAACTTTTACTCGTCCACTGTGTTCCAAAGTTGACGAGTAAACTAAGATCATATTTTAATGAGATTGACAAATGCTTTGTCTATGCATTTGTTGACAGACATTTTAGTATAATAGTTTTGAGGACCAGACTTTCGAATATCGAATAAAGATTTTTTTTTATCTTAAACATTTTAACTACTTTTACTTTATTATTTCTTAAGATAATAAAATAAACCACAATTAAAGGATTAAATACATACATAAGCACACAAAAAGATATATACTGTAACAGTAGCTTGTTGTGCTTTGTCTATGCATTCGTTGGCAGACATTTTAAGTATTATAGTTATGAGGACCAGACTTAGGAATAAAGTTTATTAAAATTTGATTTTTATCTTTAACATTCTAATAACTTTTAGTTTATTATCTCTTAATATAACAACTAGAAATAACTGTGTAAATGGTCGCAATACATTAAGGCTATTTAGATTCTGAAATACAGATTTTCATTTGGGCTAATGGCATTCCGTTTAGTTCAGGTTTGCCAACAATGAATTAGCTGTATAATTAATTAAGTTAGAAAAACAAAAAGACAATGGATTCAATAACCATGAAGATCTAAAGTCCGATTGAAACATAGTACTTAAAAAGTTGATGATGAAACTCGTTCTTTTTTTTTCGCGTGTGTTCGTCCGAAACTTGATTTTATTTTTATGCCAAATATACGACAGTAGGGGGCATATAATGTTCGGGTCTGTTCGTCCGTCCCTCCCAAATCAGGTTTACCTACAAGTTGAAGTTAGTTTTCCATGAAGTACTAGTAAGTTTGGAATCATCATGAAACTTTGTTATACATATAATTAGGTTAAATCGTAAAATCGCCTTCATAGTTTGGTGATTGCAGGGAAAAATAAATGTTGCGAGATGGGTGATTATGTCTTTTGGACAAAATCTTGTTTCAAAAGTCTCGAATTATTGGTAGATTCCTTCAGGGATGTCCAAAACAATCAGTATTATTTAATCCCTGATTCCTTAGAATATTATGGTCAAGAATTAGCATTAAAAGGGGGTAAAGGTAACACGTCATTTTGACAATTGCATAGACCACAAACACAATGTGTCTGTATACCGCAATATCAGAAGCTGTATATAATATGATATTTTCAAGCGTTTCTTCTTACAAAGAAGTCTTTGCCCCAAATTAAGACTTTAGTTCATAGAGTTGTCAATGTTTGAAAATGAGATCAAAGACACATGGCATTAAAATGGTTAAGTATACCATACGTGTAAATACAAGTGTCTGTATACCAAATATCAAAAACCTAGCTAATAAGCTTTACAAGTAAATCATTTTCAAGGAAAGTCTTGCAAAGACTTGGCATGGTGCCAGTTGACCAAATATATCTAGGTGTTTTACTTTTCAAATTAATCATTTTCCACAAGTCTTAAAAAAAAATTCACACCACAACCGCCAAGTTATACCTATATCTTGCCTTCCACCACTATTCCTCACATGCAAGACACAAAACTCTTTAAGAGCAAGACAAACAAGAGGCTCTTAGGTGCTTAAATCACTCACCTGTTACTTAGTGCTATAAGAGTCCCTTCTAAACAGGGTCATCTTACAATATTTACCCAACAGAGACTTTTGTAGAGCTAAAAATAAGCTGAAGATTTAAGCAAGTAACAACTTTTCTCTATCTGAAATAGTTTTAATTCTATAGAGGTAAAAACACTATTTTTGACCTTTAAAGAGCTAAAACCCCTATAAGGGGTCATCTGACAACTTTGACCGAATGGAGACTTCTTAAAGCTCTATGAGCTGAAGGATTAAGCAAGCAACAGCTTTTCTCTATCTTCAATAGTTTAAATTCTATTTTTGTCAAAAACATTAAAAAACACAATTTTTGACATTTAAAGACCCATAACTCCTATATATGTATAAGAGGTCATTTGACAACTTTGACCTGGAGCCTTTAGATATCAAACAAAACGACAAGTTTTTAAAAACTTGAAAATGGAAGAATCGGTTTATTATGCTTGTTTTATTTTCACGTTCTTTGTTGTTGGCCATTAACTGTTTATGGCGTTCTTCCAATCTACTCGGTTTCATGTTTAGCAGTGCTTAATCAGCTGGAGGTTTAAGCAAGCAACAGCTTTTCTCTATCTTCAATAGTTTTAATTCTATTTTTGTCAAAAACATTTAAAAACACCATTTTTGACATTAAAAGGCCCATAACTCCTATATATGTATAAGAGGTCATTTGACAACTTTGACCTGGAGACTTTTGCAGTGCTTAATAAGCTGGAGGTTTAGGCAAGCATCAGCTTGTCTCTATCTTCAATAGTTTTCATTCTATGGGGCAAGAACATGAAAAAATGCTATTTTTTTCCCTCTAAATGACCATAACCCCTGTAAGGGTCATCTGACAATTTCCACCAAAACAATGACAACAGAAAACGGACTACAATGGATGCATATTGATGGCATAAGAAACTAAAACAAGAATATGTCCAAAAGACATAATGCCCCATCTCGCAACATTTATTTTTTCTTGCAATTACTAAAGCATCAACATGGTTGCTATTAAGGCACTTAAACTTAACAATTCTTCTATAAGTGGTCATTTCATGCGGAAAATATAGGTCAATGCCAGCATCTGAAGCATGTATTGTACTTTCATAGATGGGGCATGAAAATGAATCATCCTTGGTGTAATTAAATCTAAGACATTTTCATAAACTTTTGATTTTTATATTTTTTGTTTGTTTGTTGTTTTACTGACTCGCTATCAGCAAGTGTTAATTTTTAAACAGATTCATAAGGGGGCCATTCAAAATAAAAAAAATGAACTGTTAAGGTCACTCATGATAAACACGAAAATTGATAAACCAGGAATTCTTGTAACCCAAGTAAAATAAATAGCTTTTGAGTTTTGGCATTCAAAAGAAATTATTGATGGACAGACAGTGTTAACATCAAAGGGTGTCCAGCCACTTGATGTGGTAACCTTATAATTATAATTTTAGCATTCTTCAAAAACTAACTTCAGAGTGAGATGAGACGATGAATAAAGATTTTGCACTGTTAAAGTAACCAACCAAAACAGCCTGAAGTTGGAAAATATGAATGTTTTTCTGTACCATTTTCATTTTGTTTTATACAAGAAGCTACCTAGGTTTTAAGAGTTTAAACCCTAACTTTGTGAAAGAAATACTGCAAACCAAATTATTTTACAAAAAAGTTACAGAAAAAAATAAATCATGGCAAACAGACCCATTTTTTAGTTATTTCATTAGCTTAACAAAAAAATCTAAAAAAATAAATAGCCGCAAAAATGCCCTCTGACATAAAAACAGGATATAAAGTAGTCACAAAATAAGTTGGTTTACAGAAGGTAGTCTTGGAATCCCAGCTTTGATCTTTCATTTGTAATAGAACTTATTGAGTCTTTTGATACATATGTATGTTCAGTTGCACTCCACTCTCAAAAAGCCTAAACAATTCTAATATGATAATAGGTGCAACCTAAAATGGGACGCAGCTTTAGAAAATAGTTGTCAAAAATGTCATTGATCAATAACTAATAATTACAAATACATGTATCGAATTATTTGTGCAAATTACAAATATTTGTAACATTCTAAAATAGTGTCAAAATATAATAGGATGACATTGACGGGACAAAATAACCCTTTTTTTGTGTTACGTTTTCCATGACGTCATTTTCCGGTCAGAGTATTTTGCGCTCCAGCAGAAGTAAACAAAGCAACCTTTTTTTGTGCCAGGTTTTGGATGATTTTCTGTATACCAATATATCTTTTTAGAAGTATTGGTTGCAGAATATTGATATAAATACCTGGCAGAAAATGAGACTTGTTTCTATATCAGGAATTTGGAAAAAAAACTCTGAAACATGCACATGTCATGCATGCAAAGTATTGATTAAAAAATCTTCATGATCAGCTAAAAAGGTAAGACCATCTTTTTTACTATTCAGTGTTGTAAAGCTTTGTGTTTTATTATTATTGTCTTAAACATCGCCATAAATTGAACAAGTAAACAATCACTGATCACGATTGTTCCTAACGCACCTGTTTACAATGACAATTATCGCGAGATCTTGGCGAGATCATTTCATCTCTTTGACAACGAGAGTTTCCTTGAAAAATATATTTAGAGAGTTTAGTTTTGACTTTCCATCGGTATTTTTTTAAAAGAAATTTAACTGTGGTTATTAAATCTGTCAATTTTAAAATTTATTCCAAAAAAAGCATCAAAATTTCTGGCCCCATAGAAATTCCTGCCTAGTGCGCACAAGCACACTTGGTACATCCGTTTAAAAAAAAAATACAAACCATTAACTTTTGGAAATTTCTACATATGTGGGACTGCGTCCCATATCACTCATGAAAGACCAGCCAGTCATATTTGTTCAATAACCCACAAATCTTTTAAACTGGCTACTAAAACAAATGACATAAAAAATAACAACATTTTTAATGTCACATCAACTAGTTATTAAGTACCACTTTTTATAAGAACCATGCAAAAAGTGATTCATGGGTAGAAAGCCTACACCACTTTATTTTTTATATGTTACTCCTACTAGCACCCTGATTCGATATTTTGTACTCTTTTTCCAAACAAGCGTTGGTCCTGAGAGAAGAAAAATATATAGAATGCATTGTAAAATTGTAAGAAAGGGAGATAACTCTTAAAACTGTCAATAATTTCAATAGAAACCATTGTAACAAAATGGCAAGATTTCTCCCAGGACCAGACAGTTATGAGCAAATTGTTATTTATTTCTTATTTTGTATACTTTGAACTATCTTTTTTTAAAAATAAACCACTGTAGCCTTTTTATCGATGAATCACTTTTCTTCAATTTTGTATGATTCTTAGGCGGAGTACTACTTAACAATTCAGAATATGTCATCAATGATCTATGAAATTTACATGGAACATACAAATGTTGTATCTCAAATACAATCTAACATAATGGTCCCTTAAAAAGCATTAATCAACAAGCTTAAGTATATCAAGTTACTAGTACACAAAAATAGCAAGATATCTTAACCATTATAAGTTAAAAATATATTGCATTTTATAACAAGGAACTGAACCTTTAAAACATTTACAGCTAGTTCAGCTTTTTCAAAGCATTTAAAAGCACTACATATCAATATAAAGCAGCTATTAAAACATTATGACGAACAATATTCAAATTGTGTAAAAAAAAACAATAGGTCCAAAAGACATGAATCACCACCTCACAACACATTATCACTACCATTAAGTTGATGATGGAGGTGCATGTATAGCTTAATTTTTTGTAAGCTCATATTCTTTTGCATTTATGTACTGTATACAGTTTCATGATGCTATCATCTCTTTCATAGCAAAGTTGATCAATTAAAGCTGTGGGTAAATCTAAGTATTACACCTCCTTTTTTGTGATCAATTAACCATGACCCAAATACTATATGCTTCTCTGTCATAGGTGGTATATCATGTATATACAATCAAATGGAATAAATCTTTTAACAATATAAAACATATTTATAACTAGTAAAATATTAAGTCTACAGTTTGTGGTATTTAAAATTAATATAAAAGCACAAAATATATTTTATTTAGAGTCTTCTTGACTGTTTTATATAGCAAAATAACAAAATAAAACATCTACATGTATGAATTAACAATAAAAATAATAGAAAACAATATTTATCAATTATAAAAACCAAAAGATTTACAAAGAGCACCTACAGATTAAATTAAACATAATATTAAAGCTTAAAAATAATGCATCTGTAAAATTTGTGGTTGCAATGAACGGGAAGATGAATAATATATAAAATATAAAGTCAATGTGAAATTTAACTTAATATTTAAAAAACACAACTAAAGCAAGAAAGGGCTGATCCAGAATTAAACATGGGGGGGTCTGGAGGAACTTCTATTACATATATTGTGCGGGGTGGGTGTTTTAGAAATATTTTTAAGAAACAATGATAAAAATTAATTATTTTTTGATTGGTGGTGGGGTAAAGAAAACAGTGCCTCTCAACAAATCGCCACATGTCGGACTGAATTTTTTTTACTATGCTCATTTTTGGTTGTTTCATTTTAAACAAAGTTAAATGGATAACAAGAGGCTCCCAGGAGCCTGAATCGCTCACCTGACATATGTGCCTGAAGTAAAGGCTATTAGGCAAAATCTATTTGACATTGAAAGGGTTATAAGTTTAATAAGGGGGCCATCTGACAATATGGTGGATCTTAAGGTGCTGATCACTTTTATCTCAATTAAAATTCAAAAATCTGTCACCCTTTTTGAGTTATTAGCAAAAAAATGCAGTTTAACCCAATGTTCTATTTTTAGCCACAGCGGCCATGTTTTACAACCAATCAAATATCCCCACATCAGTTCTATACACCTAATGCTAATAAACAACAATACCAAGTTTGGTTCCAATTTGACTTTAAGTGTCAGAGGAGTTAACAATTTCAATGTAATGAGGAAATGCTTCTAAAAGCTCAATTTTGACGTTCTAAGGGCATTAACTCCTCAAAGGAAAGGTCCTACAACGTTGACCCTATTACATATTTAGTAGATCATGATGTGCTTAACAATATGCAATTTAAATTTCTCAAATATCTTGTATTGTTTTCAAGATATTGAGCTAAACAGGTGCAAAATTTGCAAAAAATCCACAAAAAGGGCAATAACTCCTACATGGGTTGTTGGATTTTCTTCAAAATTTCAGGGTAGGTAGATCTTGAGGTGCTGATCACTTTTACCCTTGCCAGAATTTTGATATCTGTAGCCGTTTTTGAGTTATTTGCAAAAAACTGCATTTTACCCCTATGTTCTATTTTTAGCCACAGCGGCCATGTTTTATGACGAATCAAAAATCCTCACATCAGTTCTAAGCACCGAATGCTAATGAACAACCATACCAAGTTTGGTTTCAATTGGACTTATGGTGTCAGAGGAGTTAATGTTTTAAAAAGTTTACGGACGGACGGACGACGGACGCCAAGTGATGACAATAGCTCACCTGACCCTTTGAGTCAGGTGAGCTAAAAAATAAAATTCGCCTATCTGCCCCATATTTTAAGAAATTTGGATGGTAATCTAGAAATCAATTCATAATGGCCTTATGTCTTATTAGAATAATTGAAGTCAATTTAATACATGTATCATGAGATCTTATGTGAATCAAGTTTAGTCATATACAAATATGTCATTTCACTTACATGTAATTATATTTGTCAAGCAATTTTTAAAAGTTAAAAAAAAGATAATGTAAATACTTTTAGAAAACATAATTCATTGGTGGACTGGAAATAAAGGAATACCTTTAACAATAAAATATATGTACATTAAAATGCTGAGAGAGCAATATGGTTTTTTTTTTTACCAGTTTTATTACATAAGTTGGACTTATATTTATTATTATATATTGACACCTGTCAAAACATAACCCTGACTAAACACAAACCCTGTGTAACTTAATCATCATACAAGTCCAAACTTTTAAAACCTGCCTAATACAACACATGTCTTCAATAGCCAAACAAATCGTTTCGTCAAGTCTTAAGTTAAAACATATAAGATACATGTATTAATGGAGTGCACTAAAATATTCACATTGAAGTAATGAGCATAAATAAGCCAGCACTTCTTAAGCAGCCAGTCTTGTTGCGGCCTCTTCACACCGTAATTTACTGATTTTAACAATGTCCTCTGCCAGGTCCTCTAATGTTGTATAGCGGCATTTCTCAAAACTAAACATATCACAGATAAGTCCTAACACTAAATTCTGAAATGGAAAAAGAATATTTATAGGAAGAAGTGTGAAAACAAACCTATAAAAATTTATTCAAACATTCACCATCATTTTGAGTTTTCATACACATAGTGTATCTGTTTCAAATTTGTATGAATGAATTTAATGTAAACAGCAATTAAATAGTAGTAATCTTTAATGTAGACAAAGAATTTTAACGTTTTGTGATAAGTCTAAGTTTAAAACTGTTGTTATTCTGCAAGCTAAGTTTAAACATGAACCTTAACATGACCAATTTAACAGTTGTTGTGCTTATTTTAAATTCTAATGAGGTGTACAATTGTCAAAATGTAGTATAATTTAGGTTCAATCAAAACTTTTCTATTGTTCTTTGGTCTCAATTTAATATGGTCATTATGGTGTAAAGCATTTTTAACCTTTTAGCTAGGACCCCTCTGATGAGTCTTAAATAGACAAAACCCAACCCAGGTGTAGCAAAATTTATTTCCTATAACCATGATGTAGACTTGATTTTTCAATAAAGGTTTATAGCTCTTTATGGTTTGAAGACTGAACTTGTTGTTTTGATTGAATTTAATAATTTTATTCCTCAAGACTGTGTCATCCAGAAATCTTTTACCTTGAAGTAGAGACAAATGTCCTTTAGTGGTGAATCTGGGCCCAGAAATCCCCAGGCTAATACTGGACTAGTATGTTCTGATATATTGTAGAATCTCTTTATAAACCCATCAGGTACCTAAAAAGAAAGAAGTAATTTAATTATAGCAAGCATAGCTCGTAGCGGGAAGCTCTACAGTATTTGTTCTTGCGAAAAATTTGCCGAATGCTGATATTGATTTCTCATGGTCTGGAAATGCTTCTGAAAGTTACAGCTGCAGCATGAATTTTTCATAATACCCTTCTTAAAATGTATCATGTGTTTTAAAACATACCAGAATGGAATTCCAGGGTCCCCCGCCGGTGAAGCAAAAATTATCGAACACAGCTGATCTTTTAACTTGACCAAGGTATTAGTAATATAAACATTTGGTATAAATTTCATGGAAATCTGTCAACATCTGTAGGGATGAGAGTGCTTACAAGGTCTGTTTTGCAAAAAACAAAAGTCGTTCTTTGGTCAAAGTCCCATAACTCCTACAAATATTATTGAAAAATGCTGATTTTCGAACTTGTCCAAGGTATTAGTGATACAGTATAACCATTTGGTATAAATTTCATGAAAATCTGTCAACATCTGTAGGGATGAGAGCGCTTACAAGGTCTGTTTTGCAAAAAACAAAGTCGTTCTTTGGTCAAAGTCCCATAACTCCTACAAAAATTATCAAATAATGCTGATTTTCAAACTTGACCAAGGAACTAGTGATATAAACATTTGGTATAAATTTCATGAAAATCTGTCAACATCTGTAGGGATGAGAGTGCTTACAAGGTCTGTTTTGCAAAACAAACAGATTTGTTTTATGGTGAAAGTCCACTAACTCCTACAAAAATTATTGAAAAATGCTGATTTTCGAACTTGTCCACGGTATTTGTGATATAAACATTTGGTATAAATTTCATGAAAATCTGTCAACATCTGTAGGGATGAGAGTGCTTACAAGGTCTGTTTTGCAAAAAACAGAGTCGTTTTTATGGTCAAAGTCCCATAACTCCTACAAAAATTATCAAAAAAATGCTGATTTTCGAACTTATCCAAGGTATTAGTGATATAAACATTTGGTATAAATTTCATGAAAATCTGTCAACATCTGTAGGGATGAGAATGCTTACAAGGTCTGTTTTGCAAAAAAACAGAGTCATATTTATGGTCAAAGTCCCATAACTCCTACAAAAATTATCGAAAAATGCTGATTTTCGAACTTGTCCAATGTATTAGTGATATAAACAATTGGTATAAATTTCATGAAAATCCTACAAAATTTGTAGCCTTGAGAGTGCTTACAAAAAGTGTGACGGACGGACGGACGCCCGGCATTTCTATGTCCCGGCCCGCTAGTGGGGCTTATTAACCCACAAATGCAAGGAAATTGTGCAAATTGTGATACAAGCATGAAATTTTACACAACACTTCCTTTACCTGTGTAGACTGAAATTCAGGTCCTGGCCAAAAGAAAAAATCAATTTTTCAAGATGGCCACCCAATTTTTCAAAATGGCGTCATTTTATAGTACCATTTATATTAGTTCATAATATAACTCTACAAGATCTTACAAAAGAACTAAGATTTCTTCATTAGAGTATTTATACAACTTTAAGATTCGATGATGACCCATAATATTGCGCATAAATACAACTTCCGGTTTGAAAATGGCGCCAAAATACTTATAATAACAATTTTTAACTAGATTATCTTATGTTTTGCTTATATCGTTTGAAGTGTGTAAATATTTTGCATAATACTTGTTTATCAAAATATAACAGAATAATCCTTTAATATATGACAGTTGCATGTTCTTAGACCTGCACACGGTTATCAGGAATGTCAAAGGCAGTTGCATTGTTTAAAGGCACATTTGTATTGGTAAAGACAACGGTGTTTAGTTAGAAATTATTTCCCGCTATGTTTATCATCAATAAATCCGACGTCTCCTGGAAATTTCTAAACTTTTCATAACCAGATGACCCCGAACATGGTCATCTTATTAATGTATGCTACCCTTATCATGTGGTAGAGTAACATATTTCAAGATTATAGGTAGAATTTTCAAGTATTAGTCGGCGAAAAGATCGATGCATGTCAAATTTATGCAAATATTAACTAGCCTTTCTCATTAATTCAAAATACTAATGCCCTCCAGTGTAACAGGCTCTGGTATGAACCTAACGCCATCGGTCACTAGTCCATTGCAAATATAGGTCTTGGAGTTTTGCTTTGAAGTTTACAAAAATGGATTGGACCCCTGTATGTAATTGATTTTGGCAGTTGCCTGCTGAGTTCGGCCGTTTTTTCTAGGAAAGCCGGATACTCAATATGTACGATGTAGCTCACGTGCGTTGAAAAAATCCTGTTAAATTCAAACACCTATACTCCTAATTCTGAAATATGGGTCGGAATCGTCCAAAAGCCTGCCAAGGTTATTTTCCCCTTTTCCAAGGAACAAGGAGACAAAAGACAAAAATGCAATTGCCTGTACAAGCATTCCCAAATATATTATAATTTCATCCCTTGAAGTCATCAGATAACCTTTTCGCATTCCCATCATGTGTATGCAAATCGTTTGTAAGAAAAAAATGTGTCAATGTTTTTTATATATTTTGCACTGATACAACGTTATCATTTTCAAAGTTACATGTTACGTAAAAAAAAAAACTTTTTTTATTTGTGGTCCGATTTTCAAAAAGATTTTTTTGCAATATCTCTTACAGTTTTTGAGAAATAAGAGGTAAGAGGGGCAAATAAAAGAACGAAAGTTGTACAAGAAATTGTCTCACGTTGATATGTCAAATACGCATGCTTCATTTAAAGTCGATCACATAATGTATGAGACAAAAAAATTGTGAGTCCACATGGGGATGGATATGTCAATAGGAATTGACTGTCTACCAACACTTTTGAGTTTGACAATACATCAAAGCTTTAAATTATCCGTCTAAATTTCAAAATTGTGTAAACCCTAAGGTTCTTCCTACCCCAGACATAGGTTGAATATCTTAGTAATAATTTGGTTCCCCAGTTTGGTATTTTTGGTTATACTGTTCTATGCTCTTCATATTCATACAGTGTTTGGCATTTTCAATATTTTTGGTAGAGCGCCTCTAATGAGTGTTGAATAGACGAAACGCGCGTCAGGCATAGCAAAATTTATTGTCTGGAACTTTGTTGTCATTTGTATAGACCTCCAACTACATACAGGGTTCAGCGAGTTGCTGTCGTAACATGTTACGCGCGGCGTAGCTTTTTAGTTCCTTTAAAATGTGGATATGGCTACCAAATAATTCGTTTTATATGCCTCACCATTAAAAAATGTCTAGTGTCCGCTTTATTTAGAAAACGATATTTTTGCTTTTTGATATATTTTTATCTAGACGAGCGTAAGAAGTGTAGAACTGTTTTTGAACATAATGTTCCGTCAAGCTTCTTGAATAGATAGAGTTATATAGTCGATACTTCAGCCATTACCTAAAACACATCGAGACCATTTTCCACGTGAGCTTACACAGAGCTGTTGATGGTATTTGATTTTTAAAATGACAATATCCCACACCGTTGATGATGTACGTGTTAATAAAACATAATTGGTCCACTTAAAACAAGCCAATGCAACCATATCAATTCTTCTGTACAAAAGCTCGTGCATAGTAAGAAATGAAAAAAAAGTGTGGTTTATATGTGTACCAACAGGAGAATCAGGCATGGCTATGGGAACAAGGTTAACATGAAATGAGTATCAAATTGTTTTAGACAACAAAATCAAAACATTTATCAGTGAGAAATTGTGATCGTTGGGACAGGTATTTCTTAGCGTGTGCTAAAATATCTTAACATACATTGTATCATTGTCTGCAATATGCACTTATGCAAAATAATAGGATTTTAGTTGATAAGGGATTATCAATTGTCTTGAAACTTTTTTTGGAATATTTACGAAAGAAATCACATGCCATACATTATTCTCAAAACACATAATTTTATGTCATTCCTTAAAAGAAAAATGTTTTTTCTAATGTACTTGTCCTTTAAGTCGCTTAGTTCTGTAATAGGAACTTTGAATGTAAACAACTCAATGGGAGAAATAGTCTGAAGCCGGTCGATCTTGTTCATCCTTGCTAATCTACGTACATTCAACAGTCAAACGAAGAGGAAAATTCTGCATTATAGCATCTGAATGTTCATGGCTGCGTGATAATAAGATGACGTTAAAGAAGATATTCTTCGAAATATATAAAATGAAAAATCGCATGTTTTAGTATTTTGGTGTCATTTTGAAACCAGAAACTGTCATGTTGTGCTGTATAATGCGATGCAAACGTGCTCAAATGAAAAAAAAACCTTCGTGTAGTAATATCTGCTGTCAAGTTAAACTTTTTCAGTTTTATAATGATTATCAGTAATAACTACTATGCAAAAACGGCAGTTTGCGACTGCTAGCGATCAAGATTTATTATATTGCACAGGTCGATGCAGATGTAACTGTAATAGATATAAAGCAATTTGCCATTATATTTTGTTTTACAATCACCATAAAATTTTATGACCAAGTCCTGACAAAACCTCGAAACGTAAGCAAAAAGTACAAAAATCCTCAATAAAAAACGAAAAAATTGCCATTTTTAACATTTAGGCGCCATTTTAAAATCGGAAGTTGAGTTAATGCGCCATATTATGGACCATAAACATGTCTATATGTTGTAGAATTATCCCAATGAAGAAATCGTAGTTATTTATAAAAGTTTTGTAGAGTTATATTATGATAACAAAATAATAGGTACTATAAAAAGACGCCATTTTGAAAAATTGGGTGGCCATCTTGAAAAAATGATTTTTTCTTTTGGCCAGGGCCTGAATTTTAATATACACATGTAAAAGAAGCGTTGTGCAAAGTTTCATGCTTGTATCACATTTTGCACAATTCTTTCCATAATAACCCCCACTACGCGTTGCGGAGGGGGACAAAAAGAAATAATCTAAAAAATAACCGGGCAAATTTTTACTAGCAACTTATTTATTTGTGCTTATCATTTATCTATGTCCATTGCATTTCAATGAAGTAAATATTGATTTCATAATTCAAAATTTGGGCTGAAACTTAACAGGCTCACAATCACCATTTTCAGAATCAACCACAGAGTTACACAAGCTCTGAAAACAGCGGATGATAGTCCGTAAACTACCAATACACTCTGACAGCGTCATTTGCCTTAAATAAATTTGGAGTATAAAAAAGAAGTTTCTATGATTTCTAAACAAATGTCTGTTTTTCTTTTTTTTCCCTTTCAAATAAAGTCAATTTAATGATAATGCTGTGCTGACAGCTAGGCAATGCCTAAATCATATTACTAAAACTCTAACTAAAATGGTGTGCCAAAGATTTGTTTATTAAAAACTTAATGATAATCCCTTTGATACTAAATATAAAATAGAATTTTAAAATTCTTTAAAATATGAAGTTTTAATTGATAAAATATATTTATACAGAATAATTAAAAGATCTGCAGTTTAGTTGTTTTTTTGTGTATTTCTAATTATGTTGTTTGTTTAACATTTTTGTATTTGTCTTATCTTTAATGTCTATAAATAGAAAATAAAGAGATGTGGAATAAGTGTACGCGACACAGCCCACAATTAAACGGCAATTTAGAAAAACCACAATGGACAACCGCCAGCAGCCTTCAACGAGGCCATTTGGCACTGCTCGCGGTTATGCAATTGGCCCATGGTCTAAATAAGATGCATATAATTCAAATCCAGCCCTGAAATAGTCACAGATAGACCCCCTTCTTAAACAAGGAACAGAAAACATCAAAAAGACAAGTACAAACGAAAGCTTTGTCAAGGATTCCTGGCTTAGGACAGGCACATGTAATATGTGGCGGGGTTAAACTAGTTTTTTGGGCCCAACCTTCCCCCTATCAATATTCCTAGACAAAGCACAAAAACTAAACACACAATAAAAATCAAATCGATCAAAGTCCAATTCTACTAGAGAGAACCTAAGACAAAAAACAAGAACAAACAAAAGGACGGTAAAGGAACTCTCTATAGAACACTCGCTGCTACTGACAGCTAGCTGAGAATCATCAATCGACTGATGTAAAAAAATCAAACGTATCAATTTTAAATCCGACACAACACTTCAAGCAATAATGATTTAGTGAAGTGTCATCACACAAAACCGACTCGCTTGATCGCTATAATGCTTAAAAATGACAATAGTAAAAACGTTTATGGAAGTTTTAAAGCGAGTATTAAGTTTTCAATATTTCTGCCAAAAAACACTAAATTCAAAGATTTAAACAAGATATTCATTTCATATCCTTTCCGTAATAAATTTTGAAGCCAATTTTTCATTTCTATTGGATTGCTTTTAAATTTGTGAGCTTTATAAAAAACATTACCATAAAATACAGGATGTGATATTCCTTTCACTATAAGAAAGTGACGTGTACAATTAAATTTTTCAATAAGAGATCGATACTTGTGGAAGAATTTAGAAAAAGATTTTACTAATTTGTGGTATCGATAATATGCTTTTATGACTTGCAACATTTGAATGCCTCATTGGTACTTCTTTGCTTCTTATAATTGATGATTGGTGATCTTCTTTTGAAGCATAATGCATGGTTAGTTTCTCATGAAAATATTATACTCACTTTTAGCATTCTTCTCTTTGCTTTTAATACTGACCATACTGCTGTTGATAAAGCCTAAAATGAGAATAAATGTTTATCTTTTTTTAAAACATTTCTCATTTGCCTGAAAAATTATGTGCCAATGACCAACTTTGAAAAGAAGAATCTGAGATACAGTACGACTCATTTGAAATATCAGAAAATACATACAATAATACATGTAATATCAAATATAATGGTTCTTTATGGTTTAATATTTATGCAAAGTGCAGAGAAGTTCTGATTTCTGGTCACTGAGTTACCAAATAAAATCTAAAGACAAACCTGTGTTTGAAGACATTTAAAACAAATGATTGCCTGAACTGAATGCTAGCAGCTATACAGATTTTTCTTTTTTTTTCTCCTCTACATTTGGGTTGTTTCATTGGCTGTTGTTGAGTTGTGTCTTAACATATGATTTCATTGTGACGTTAGTTGCAACTGCATGTGTATTTGTATGGTAAAAGTTATCTACTGATTTGTTTCTTGATCTTGAATATTTCTATGCACTTTTGATTGAATGAGTGTTATGATTTAATGTCCTTTATAATCGGTTCATATAGGTTTTGCAAGTTTAAAGGTGGAGGAAACTAAAGTATCAAGAGGATACCACTGACATTATGCACTCAAATCGGGTACTCATTCCTTGAGTGATTTTGAAAATATCTTACAGTTTCTTTGAATCCATTAGATAGCCATCTATTCTGTACTACTGTTATAACTGATGAGGGAGGATTGGCCAAGTCATCAAATGCATCCATTAAAATAAAGTCTAATACTATATCATAAAATGTAAAACATTTCACCTGCAATAAAACAAAAGAAACTTTAGTCAAACTAACACAGATGATAGCATACTGAACAAACATGTACATGGTCAAATAAAAAAAAAATCTGTCAAAGTCAAAAATGGCAGGATTTTGTTATTAAAACAGGAAGTAGGTGAGCGACATACCTAAAATCGTATCCCATGTTATGGGACCCCACCCTGATGATGTATACAAAATATCAAGTGGCTGTGATAAGTAGTTGCTTGTGATAAGTAGTTGCTCAGAAAACTGTTACAAAAATTTCTTCCCCGCAGAAAATACATACCAGATAATTTTATGAAAAAGGAGGACAGAATTCTTGTCATTATTCAGCTATAAAGGTATAAAATAAAATACTTACTCCTCTGCCTTTCAACTCATCCTCCATTTGGGGCCAATTACTTGATTTTGATACATAGTCCATCATTTCATCATAAGCTTGATAAAAATCTTCTGGCTCCTGCAAATAAATTTATCATGAATGAAATAAGATTAACCACATTTTTTTTTACGGTATCACATCAGTAGTCATAGTATTTTGCTATGTTTAGGTAATTATTAAAAAATGATCAGAAAGCTGCTGTATACATAATACATGTAATATGAAAAATCCTACAATCAAAATTAAATAAATTCTTGCACTTCACTACATGGACAATGTTCAGCGACATTTGTGGTGAACATAAATTCAAACAGACAAGACTATATTCAGGCTCATTAACAGAATACATACCCTATCAGCTTTGACAAGTATATCACCTAAAATCTGTCTTCCCATTCTCTTAAAATATTCTTTGTTTTGATTTTTCTTGAATACAATCTACAACATAAGAAAATAAGATATTTGAAAAATGTTATACCAAAAATAATTGATATTTTTGAGTTTTTTAACTCATATATTTTAATAAAAGAGATGAAGAAAATACACTGTATATTATAATGGTAACAAAGACTTGAAAGTTAATTTAATGCCCAGAATATATCAGCTTTCCAAGTATTCATGAGATGATATAAAGATGGATGATTAGTAAGGTTTCTATTTTTAGCTGTAGGCTACTGGGATCTAATTTAGCTAAATATTATAGATATAATAATTAAAAAGACATAATGTAGACATCGGTACACCTTAATGTTCCTTATACATGTATATGTATAAGTCAATATGTTCTTCCATTTAGATTAAAGTTAGACCCTAAAATAGGCAGTTACTTTTTTTTTAACTAATTAAACAGGTCGAGTCATCTAGATTTCCTTTGACCTATCAATCAATCAAAATATTATAAAATTTACCTTTCAATTGGGAGAAAATAGTAAAACTTTTTCGACGTTTTTATAGAAAAGTTCATAACATAAACACATTTTCATTAACTTCCTTGCTCAAATTTCGTCAATACCAAATAGTTTTTGTTTTAAACGTACTTTTATTTGGCATGGGTAAATTCTCCTTATAAAGTTATGTTATGTTCCACATTTTGACATCTTTTTTATTCTGTGCATTGGTCAATCGACAATATCAAAGGTAAACATAATACTAAAATCTCCCTACTGGTCAATGCTTCTCGGGGGAAATTGGTGTCCTTTAAACCTTAACTTTTTATCTAATATTGATGCAAATAGACCAACTAATTTTTTTCACGGCTCATTTTTAACATTTGTTCAGCAAGTCAGTTTTTGTTGAGTTATTTCTTAAAAAGCACGTGTATGTGGTCGTAGTTATTTATATACTCTCAAAAACCATTGGTCAAAAGTTTGATGTAAACATTATCCTTAAAAGGTAGATTCTTCGACCTGTTAAATATTTGAATATAAAAATAAAGAAAAAAAAGATTTTTATAACTTTAAAAAAAATATATATTGTTTTTTTCCATACCTCCATAGCTAATCTAAGACAATGTAACTTTGCTAAAAATTCTGTATCTGATAGACAACATGTCATTTCAGTCCTAAAAAAAAGAAAATAAATATAAAAGATACAATCATGTTCAACCTTGCTTTTTATTTACTTTTTTTTAAAATATAAAATATGTTAAGTCTTTTATGACTTCGAATACTTTCACGAAGGCTCAATAGTGTTTCATATCTTTGTGTCTGTGTGATAAACAACAATAAAGGCACTTTAAATAGGTTATAATATAAAATGATTTTATGTCTTTTAAATAAAAATAAAACACTCTTCCTTCACCTTATTTTGTTCTAATAATCTTATGTTTGTGCTTGTGTTTTGCACATTAACTATCCATTTATATACTTTTTTAACTAACTTTACAGACCAGGTACAGATATATAATAAATTCATAAACAACCACATCTCTCAAAACTGGAACTAAATCTTTAAGCAAACAAATAACCTCATGTTATACATGTATTGATGATGTTTTTTTATACTTCATAATACTTTGTACCTTGTGGTGATTGTTCTATCAATTTGTCTTTGCTTAGTTCTCTAACTTTAATACTAAAAGCATGAGTAGTACCTCACAAATTATTTCCCCTATTCCCAAATAATCAATCAGATAAACTGTTAAAATAAAACTAAAAAAAATGTGCATATCCACATTATGTTAGAAAGATTGTGTTTCATTAAAATTCTCTTTAGTGGCTTAGGTGTTGTTATTTAGATAAGAGATGGGTATCCTGAGGTATTACAGACAGAACTTCTATCATTGTATTACCCCCATTTATTTTCAAATGAGGGATATAAAAAAGAAATACACTAATTCCAACTCTTGATTCTATGCTTGATTACAAAGCATTGTTGTCAGCACTTATAAACATGGCCAAATAGTAACCTGAGTGTTCTACATGTGATACTGCCATGTCTTAGTTCTAGGAGACCAGCTTCATATAAAGGTAGATGTTGAAACATTTCTCTGTGATTGTCAAGGTCTGACAGGTTAGCCATCTGAAAAATATAGTGAGACATTAATTCATACATGAAATAAGTGAAATATCAGGATTTCCTAAACAAAAATCTTTATTGTGCGTCTATAAAATAACTAAAATGCTTAAAATTGTAATTGACTTTGATTTTAGGCAAACCTTTAACATCGTTTATAAAAATTCAGTCATAAGTTAAGTCATAGTTTGGTTTAATTTAGGGTAGGAAATTCACTGAAAAAGGAACCAGCCCTGAATTGAAATTCTACTTGTTTTTACTATATAGCCAGTCAAATTTAAATTAATTTTAGCCAACCCTGCCAGAAACTTGCCAGTCTAGGGCTAGCCTTCAGGCTATTATTCCCAACTCTGGGTTAATTTACGTAATACATAGTACAATAAATGAACAAAATTCTCATATATTCAGCCAATCAAAATGTTTTTCTTTCCATATTTATTTATTTAAAGTTCTATTTTTGAGATTTTATTGTCAAATTGATTTATAAAATCTACAATAATTACAATATTTGTCTTTCCTTCGAACTTCAAAGATTGCTTTTGAATATTTTGCATTGTATTTTTTTATGTCTGACTGGAGAGTTTAACGTTGTGACTATACCTAGATATAGGTCTGCAGCGACGTATTTTTTATGTGGCCAACCACTGGTTTATGTATGAAGGCTGTTGACTGTTTATCAATGGAAATGTTTCAACTGCTTTTGTTTTTTGAATGCTATGCTCTGTACACTTGTTTCACATCTTATCATCTAGTCATTATTCATCATATTTACATCTGTAGCTGATACAAAGGAGTCCTGATCACTGAGGGATCCAGCATCTAAACTCCTTCTCTCTGACATCCTATCCATTTCTGTGGCAAATGCTGTAATTGCGGAATCAAAAGCCACCTGGTCTGCATGCCGCTCATTTTGTCTCTCATAACTGTCAATCATTCTGTAGGCTGCATCTAGAAGCCTCTCCAATTGATGATGTAAAGCCGCTGTTTCAGCATCCTGTGATATAAAATAATTCTATCTCTAAATATCAGTTAAAAAAAATCTTTCAAGTTAAGTCCTTTTTGTAACTTTAAAATGAAGAACAGCAATAACAGAGTTGTTTTTGCATTGTTCCCTTTTTTATTTACAATGAATATGTGATCTTCATTTAATAAATGTTTTGTGATCAAGCTTTTAAATGGTTTTTGTCTTTGTTGTTTTTTATTTACATGTACCTGTATAAATTGAAGGTGCTTTTGAAAAATGTAAATTAAGTTACAGTTTAATTATAATGACAAGACTATGAAAAATATATTGGAACACAATAAGATTTATAGAATTGTTATTAGATACCTGAATTGCTGGCTTAGACTGGTCCTCTTTAAATGATAACTTCATTGTAGCATCTTCCCAATAGCTAACAGCTGTTTGTAATGTCTCAAAACCTAACATATAATAAGATTACTCTTATAGTATTTGAATTCCGTGATATGTTTTGTAATTATACAGATGTCTGTTAAATATCATGATTTCTAGAGAGTTGAAATCTAAATGAATTTTTACTATGACAACTAGGAATAATGTGAGAAAGCTCACAAAAGGATACCTCCCACTTCATATTAAACAATATATTGGAAAAGAGTCCCAATTATCTCCCCTGATTGATATCTAAGAACATTGAACAATTAATCTCCATATGATGTTCTTCCTTCATGCAAAGTTTCATCAAAATCGATTGACAAGGAATTTAGGAACTAACGGCATTGTCTGAATATTTCCAAGTATTCAATTTATTTCTAAAAGTATATGTATAATTCTTTCCATTTCACTTTTATCACAAGTTTCTTCAATTAAAAAAAACTATATCTATAACAAAAATTATTGAAAACACCTTTTTGAATTTATGGTTATGAAAAAAAAATTGTGCCTTAAACTTTTTCAAATGGAATTTGCATTTTTAAAATAATTTATGACTTCTATATGGCTATAAAGCTTTTTAAATATTAGAATTTTGAAGATATTTTTTTGTAAAATCATTTGATCTTTTTTTTATTTTTTTATTTTTTTTTATTTCTAATAGGTTTATCAATTCTTTTTAATGTCTAAATATCCTTACCAAGTTGACAGAGATGAATTGGAGACATAGAACTGGTATCTACAGCTGGATGTGTTACCGTGGAAACAGAGGAAGCTGCCAGACTTGACATGGAACCAAATTGTCCTTTGGTATGCCTGGACAGTGTAGAACTACCTGAAGGACTGTCAGCATGTCGTCCTCTTCCTGGTACATCTACAGACAAAAACTAATAAATAAAATTTTTGAAATTACACCTAAAAATAAATTGTGTAATTCTGTTATCCCTATATCACATATTTTAGATAATGAAACCATTTTTTTAATACATGTAATACATTTTAGCGTATGTAGTCTATATACATGTACATTTACTGTTTATTCATAAAAATTCAGCTTTTTCTGTTAACATATAGTTACATAAATTAGTAATAACACATAAATTAGTAATAACAAGATAAACAAAACAGACATAATTCTCTGACAATTTATTGAAAACTTAGCATATCTATCAAGTACAATACTACATACATAACACAGTGTGGGAAACAATTTTTGTTCAGCTCGCCATTCTGGCTAGAACCAAAATAATAGTATTCTCCGAACTTATAAACTTCTAGCCAAAGTTGCTCTTACATATTTTCGAGTACTGGAATATGTGTTGGAAAGACACAGTTTACATATTTCCAGAATTTGACAACGTTTGGCTGTTTCTTTAAAAATTGATAAATTTATCTGTTTGGTCATTGTTTTAATATTTTTTGACATTTTTTTTAGCAACTCTAATATTCTACCGGTTTTCCAAGTTTTCTACTCCTAGTGTGTCTGATGAAGGTTAATCCAGAAAAGCGCTTCACACGCAGTGAAATTTTTCTTTTGTACATTTATTAAAATCATTTCAATATGTGGATCGTGTCTTTTTGGCACATATTCCATATTCTTTCGTTTTTAATTTTAATTTTATAATTTGTCACCAACATCATTTAACATTTGCACAGGGTAATTATTATAATAAATAAAGAGTTTAAAGTTAAAAGATTATTAAATTAACATTGAAAATACACCAAACACACTTTTTTAACTATATAGATCTTTTGGAAATCATGATTGTAATTTTTTCCTAGAACTCAATTAAACAAACCAGCATGTTGCAGATGAATTGAACTTGCTAAAATTCTTTTCAACTCGATTTTACCATGTTGGCTAGTGGCAGTTTCCCAAGCTGTTACACATCCTTTTTAATCTTATCAACAGTAATAAAGAAATAAAGGTCAGAAAGTACGGTAGATTTGTTCTTTTTCAAAATTTGGTCTCCTTACTTGGTCTCCTTACCTCCATTTAGATAGCCATTTAACCTGTAACTTTGCTCACTGCCATCAGGAACTTGTCTAGATTTCTGAGAGTGCCTCTGTTTTCTGTGACGGAAATAAGCAGTCACTAGGCCTAGTATGGCAAGTCCTAATGAAAATGTAACAACTTTTGCTCGGGTAGTTGATAGACTTGTAACAGGTAGCTGGATTGGCCAATTAGATGACATGATGACTTAATTCTCTAAAATAAACATGTACAGTGTATAATACATTTAAATGAATACTGCTAGAAACCAACCCTGATGCCTGCGCCTAAGATATTGTTGTTATCAAGATGGTTCATTACCTAAATCAAAACTACTGGTATATGTTTCATGTTTACAGTTATATATATTTTATAAGAACCATTGGATCATTTGCAGATATACATGTATTGAACATTGTTAAATAGACTTAAATGGTTTAAATAATTTAAGAAAGGATATGGAGTAAGTAAACATAAGACCACAACACATATGTTTACTCCAACTGCAATTAATTTTTGTGAGCTGTATGGCCATTTCGGAAAATTATTCCTCATCAGCAGCACTAGAACCCAAACAAAGGAAATCCACAATTCAAAAGATGTTCAATATGCATTAAGCCAAACGAAATCCAAATATATATAGCTAAGGGCAAAACTATGATGGATGGAGTTTAACCTTCGGTTTTAGAATTTACATAAATTTATATATAAGCATGCATTTTAAAAGGTAATTTCAAAAATGGTTCATTGGTATGTCTGGTATGGGCCGGATCTCAAAGAGCAATATTTAGCCTTTCAAAATACAGGTAAGTTTGTTGAACTCATACATTTATAGATCCACATTTATGCAGAAATTTGTGAAAAATCCTTTTTATTGAAAATGCATTTCACGTTCATGAGAGAGTAAAATTTCTAAAACCATGGCCTACGGTCCTAATGTAGTATGGCCGTCCTGTTCTGGAGAGCAAGGTGTTTATGGAAAAAGTGTCCATAAAGCCTTTCAACAGACAACACTGCATCTCAATGGAGAGAAAAAATGACAAATCTCATTGTTAAAAAATTTCAGTTCAAAATATTTAATGGACCCCCTTTTTAGTGACAATTCTTGTCATGGTTATTTGTTGATGTCACAATTCAACGAAAACAGCCACTATTCGCTCCCGATTTCTTTTATTGTCCCCTTTTGTGCACCATTGCTTACAATTCCAAATTGCTCTATCTGAAATTGTTATCTTGTGCCTCATCTAAGTAACCAAATTCATACAGCAAATACAAATATAGATGAAAAACAGGTCTTGCTTTTAACATGTTTTTTAAAAAAAAACCCTAGGCTGGGGATGTGAAATAGAGTTTCTGACGCCCTTGTGATGATTAGGCTTGAGAAATCATTCAACTTTGAACCATGAACATTTTTTATGTCATTTCACGAAGGAAAGCTGTTATGAGTGCATACTCTTACACATAAATAGCCTTGTTTTCATTTTTCATAAAGTTTCATATGTTTTAGTTAAGGTGAAACTAAAACAAAATCGAGCTCGGAATTTTCATTCCGGAAAATATTAATTTTCAGATTTTCCTACAATTGATCGAAATCTTTCAATGTTCATAATCATAATTTTGAATTTGTTAATATAATAGAGCTTGAATGATTATCGGATATCCATGCCAATCTTGAAAAAAAAATAGGATCGTTGTAACACATTACCATTTCTAAAATCTCATTTTGGTATTTTGATTTTTCCAACAAGAAAAGACAACTCTGGTGCCAGGTTGGCGAAAACGAATTATTTTTTAGGTTTAAAATGTTTTACTATAAAATGTATGTGTCATCAAATACATATAACATAATATTACAATGTTGGTCTACACCACGCACACTCACAACTTGTACATGTGCATGAATGTGCACCACATTTGGTTAGTGCTAACAACTTGTTACAAGTCACTGTCATGACTGTCTGAGTGAGTGTGACACCAGGATTTTATTTTTATTTATTGTTTGTATATAAAAAAATGACCCTCTCTATATTACTATTTCCACAAGGCAAGAATGTTTGACAGTTCTTTATATATTTTTTCGTAGAATTAATTGTTTAACATCAAATTATGGTGATTCATTAATCCTTTCAGTTTAATCTCTCATTTGGGCACACATTTATTTTATAAAATGAAAATACCAAGTCTCGGGTGACTATGCAAAGGCCTATATCAATATACATGTATATTCTCCAAATGGTCGTTAATTTTGCTGTCAGTCAAAAGCTCTTCAGAGCTTTATCATGTTTATTAATTGTTTGAGTATGTACACATCACTGATTTGAATTCACCGATTTTAAAATAAATCTTACCTTTACCGATGAAGCAACATGTATCAATCAGTTTCTTACAAGTACATGTAGCACTGAGTATTTGATTCCACATGTACAAAACATTGAATAGAATTGTATATACTTACATGAAACTACCATACTACATGTACTGTTTCTTTATTAATGATTTCGAAAAAAGAAGGGATGTACCAAGCATGCCAAGGGAAGTGTGACAAATACAACAAACATTTAACATGTTTAATGTCAAAATAGCAGATCCATTTTTTTTACTTGGGTATAAATTGCCTTCTAACAAGTCAACTGGCATAAACTGTAAACTAAACATTCCAATCAAAGGTTCTATATACATATATGAGAGACCTATCATTGGAAAAATATTGTATTTTATATTTTAGATAGACATGTTTGCCAAACTAAAGAAAAAGATTGAAGAACAGGATGCAGGAGGTGGAGGTGACAACAATAAAGTATCTAGTCCATTCAAAGGTAGTGTTATAGCTTTATAAGGGTCCTGCATGCCGTGCATGTACATGTAATAAGGATGTGGAGGCCATGTTATTTTCTCTTCCATGTTCATGTGTCCATCAGTTCTTTAACAGTTTGATGTCTGTACACTTAAAACTTGGAAACATTAGGGTACACTTTAACTCAAAAACAATAAGGTATACTGGTAGCTTGTAATATCGTGGTACGTAGCTATGTAGAAACGATGACATCACAATTGAATTTTTGGTTTAAATGAAGGTAATTACCACAATACAATGGAACCCATGATATAATGAGAACGTAGTATATACCAATTTGAAATTTGATTGAAACAGTAAGCTAGCACCATTTAAGGGTTAAAAGCTCATGTAAATCAATTAAATATTTTTCAAACTGCTTGGATTTGTGTGAGTCTGTATTGACAATGTTGAATGAAATCTTCATCAGTTAACATGATTTAATTCAACATGTTCAAGTTCAAAATTAAGGAATGTGTAAAGGTGCATGGATTTTTAAAACAAATTTTGCATTTGATTTGAAATATTTCATAAACAAAATTTAAAGATTCAAACATAACCAGGATATCTGATTTGTTAATTAATAAAATCACACATTTTTTTAACAAAAAAAAGGAAAAGAGGACACAATTCTTTATCATGTTTTAACTTATATGCTGTATTATGAGAATTTAAAGAAAGAAAAGATTTTTTCATCTTAATATGTACTTACTTACTCCTCTTGGTGTCGTGAACATATAAGGGTTGACCAAGGACCCCCCATCTCTGCCAGTCTTTTGACATTTTCTTTAGCATGCCCCACGTCCATCCATCTTAACCACTGAGATTTTTTTCTGAATTTTTGTCTGTTTAGCTACTCTGTACCTGCATTATACATGATTATTTCATATCTTAACAGGTTTAGCCAGTCCATCTCCTAAGGAGTATAAAGGCTATGAATCTGACAGTTCAAACTCGGCTTTACAGTCACCCATTGGAGCCTCCAGGGAAGATGTAAGACATGTGTCACTAATCTTATTAATAATAATTTTTTATATACTTTTCAAAGAAGCAGAGGTACTAATGGGAAATTTGAATGTCGAAAACCTGGAAGGACAGAGACAAATTCAGTAAACTCCAATATAAGAAATATTTCAATTTAGTGTATAAATCATAGATACATGTATTTATCTTTAAAAAGAAGAATCTTTGAAATAAGAATTTAGGGTACTGATTTGCTTGTAAAATATTTGGTTCTTTTGTTGATGGCTTTTCTCCAGTATGAATTAATAATTTCTTTGTGTCAGAGTATAGCAGATATTACAAATTTTAGACTTTTTCTTTAGGAATCAAAGGTCATTGGGGAAACAGATTCTCCTTCATTAAAGTTATGATTAAAATTTTTTTTTGGTCTTTTGTATTGTCCTTAAACGTATGAAAGAGGATTATATATATCAAATCAACATAACTTTGAGCATTTGACATTTTACCATCTGCAATGACCATCTGGTTTACATACTGTGGTACATGTTAAAGATAAAAAAAATCAACCCCCCAAGTCTTGAGGTCCACAGGCATTTACATGTATATTGCATAATTTTTATGGAACAAGGAACAAGCAAATGAACAAAGAAACTAAGTGAAATAACAATTAATGTATTTTTTAATTTTATAAGAAACAAATACAGTACAATTTATTTTTTCTCTTCATATTATAAAACCATGTTTCTGTTTTTTGTTTTTTTTTAAGCTTCGAGACCCTGGTGGAACAAGAGAAGACCTTTTAGCTTCACTATTGAGAAGGACAGAGCAATGTAAAAAAAATGAAGGAAAAATCAGTGGTAGGTTTTCAATATTACATTATCAGCATTACATTGTAAAGCTTTAATAGCTTACATTGTAAAGCTTATTAATTGTATTGTAATTTTTATTGAAATGGTAAACTTTTATCATTGTGATAGTGGATTATCATACAGTTAAACAAATGATTTCTCTCAATCAAGGCTCTGGAAAAACAGTCAAGTCATTTCAGTCATTTTGCTTAACTGTTTATACGACCGCAAAATTTTTGCGATCGTATAATGGTATGGCGATGTCGTCGTCGGCGTCGGCGTCGGCGTTGTCGTCGTCTGGGGACATTTGGTTTCCATGCGATAACTTGAGTAAATATTGACCAATTGTTATGAAATTTTGATATGATGTTTCTAACCACTAGAAGAAGTTTCCTATCGTATTTGGGGTTGGTGGCCCCTACCGTTTTGGAAAAAGGGCCAAAAGGGGCTAAAACGGGTATATTTACAAAACTGTTGTAGAAGGTTTATTATTCATTTGATTTTTAAAATTCTTTTTTTATTGAATTCCTCATTAAATTCTGTCAACAAAATGTGTCAAAGGTTTTGATGTATATCGAACCGTTACATTGCTACAGGGGGCCAAAGATAGGCCACACCCAAAAAATCAACTTTTTTATTTGTGGTCCGATTTTCAAAATTTTTTTTTTCATTGGAATCCTTGTGAAAATCACTGCCTGCATTTTTTAATCAGATTTGCAATATCTCTTACTGTTTTTGTGATATTAGGGGTCAAAGGGGCAAAAAACACCATTTTTAAAAGTAGCTCAAGGCAAATGGTTTTACACAGGAAATTTAGCTGAAGTGGGCCAGCCAATTGATATGAAGTTTAAATATGATGATTATATCCACTGAAGGAAGCTTTTTATTGCATTTGGTGTTTGTGGTCCTAACCTTTTTAAAAAAAAAGGGCCAAAAGATGGCTAAAACGGGCCAAAATGTCAATTAATATAGAAATAAGATTTTTCTATTAAATGTTAATATAAATATATATGTGTTAAATGTGCATTTTAAAGTCCACCATGGGCTGCATGTGACAAAAGCAATAGACTATCCATATTGGGCCTCCAATGTACAGGGTTCAACTTGTTGCGGTCGTATCATGCTGCGCTCGGCGTAGCTTTTTATTAAGAAAGGGAGAAATAACCAGTGTACTGAATGAATGAAATATAAGAAAATAAGACGTAAATGACTGATTGTGACTTTTTCCAATCAGTCATTTGGATCATTATTTAGGTCATGACTGGCAAATAGGACTGTTTCCAGGGCCTTGCTCTCAATTAGTGTCCTATTCATTTTGTTTTTAATAAAAAGGAAGATTTAAGTGGTCAGGTTGGGTCACTACCAACATTTCAAATTTTAAAAAAAAATGTCTTGAACATTCTACATTACTTATACCAAGGATTTTGTAAAAAGACATTAAGATAACTGCACTTTGTCATGAGGGCAATGTAAGACTATGTGTATCTAAATTCTTGTTCTTTTTTTCAGAATTTGCTGGCATTATTAAAGAAAAAAACAAAAGTATTGAGAAGTTAGAAGCGTCTTTACAAAATCGGGAGACAGGTATATTCTGTTCAGATTTACAGTAGATAAAGTTCTGTATATGAAGAAATTATCAAATATTGAGAATGTTAAATTTTCAATATTGAATGCATATAAGCATGGAACAACTTTGTATCATTCCTTTTTAGCTCACCTGACCCGAAAGGTCAAGTGAGCTATTGTCATCGCCATCCGTCCGTCGTCTGTCCGTTACTTTTTCAAAAATCTTCTTCTCTGAAACCACGGAATGGAATTTTTCAAAACTTGGTCCAAGTATTAATCAGGGCATGATGTCGGCTTTATGATTTGATAACAAACATGGCCGCTGTTACTAAAAATAGAACATAGGGTAATATCACATTCAAAGATTTATAACTTGAAAACTAGAACAGATAGAAAAAATCTAAATGATCTTAGGCTCTTCAGAATCAAAAGCTCTACAAAAGTCTACATTGGGTCGAAGTTGTCAACTTTTAAGGTAAAAAATAGCGTTTTTTCATGTTTTTGCCCTATAGAATGAAAATTATTGCAGATAGAGAAAAGCTGTTGCCTGCTAAAATGTTCAGCTCATTAAGCTCTACAAAAGTCTCCATTGGGTTGAAGTTGTCAGATGACCTCTAATAGGGGTTATGGCCCTTTTAAGGTAAAAAATAGCGTTTTTGTCTCGCCTGTGAAGCAGAGCGGGACATAGGTGTTACTTTACCGGCGGCGACGGGGGCGTTAACTTTTTGAAAAAGTTTTATGAGCACCTCCATATCTCAAGAACTATAGGTCCTGGGTTGATGAAACTTGGTATGCATATGCCCCAGTAGTAGCTTAGCACAGTTGCATCCTCATCTTTTGACCTTGACCTTGATTTTCCGGTTGAGTGACTTTGACAATTTTCAATACATATAATAGCAATGGAAAAGTTTTGCGAGCACCTCCATATCTCAAGAACTATAGGTCCTAGGTTGATGAAACTTGGTATGCATATGCCCCAGTAGTAGCTTAGCACAGTTACATCATCATCTTTTGACCTTGACCTTGATTTTCCGGTTGAGTGACTTTGATTATTTTTATTGCATATATTTGCAATGTTTAAGTTCTATAAACATCTTTTGATCTCAGAAACAGAAAATCCATGTTAATTCAAAATATAGTGAAATTAAGAAAGAATAATTGTTTCTGATGGTGCCGGCAGGCGAGACATACTTTAGTGTTAACTCTTGTTTCATGTTTTTGCCCTATAGAATGAAATAGGGGTTATGGCCCTATTGAGGTCAAAAATAGCGCTTTTTACATGTTTTTGCCTTAAAGAATAAAAACTATTGCAGATAGAGAAAAGGTGTTGCTTGCTTAAATGTTTAGCTCATTAAGCTCTACAAAATTAAAATTAAAAACGAAAGAATATGGAATATGTGCCAAAAAGACACGATCCACATATTGAAATGATTTTAATAAATGTACAAAAGCAAAATTTCACTGCGTGTGAAGCGCTTTTCTGGATTAACCTTCATCAGACACGCTAGGAGTAGAAAACTTGGAAAACCGGTAAAATATTAGATTTGATTAAAAAAATGCCCCCAAAAATATTACAACAATGACCAAACAGATAAATTTATCAATTTCTAAAGAAACAGCCAAACGTTGTCTACAAAAGTCTCCATTGGGTCGAAGCTGTCAGATAACCCCTAATAGGAGTTATGGCCCTTTTAAGGTCAAAAATAGCGTTTTTTTCATGTTTTTGCCCTATAGAATGAAAACTATTGCAGATAGAGAAAAGGTGTTGCTTGCTTAAATGTTTAGCTCATTAAGCTTTACAAAAGTCTCAATAGGGATGAAGTTGTCAGATAAGCCCTTATAGGAATAATGGCCCTTTTAAGGTCAAAAATAGCGTTTTGTCAACTTTTAAGGTAAAAAATAGCGTTTTTTCATGTTTTATGCCCTATTGAATGAAAACTATTGCAGATAGAGAAAAGGTGGGGCTTGCTTTAATGTTCAGCTCATTTAGCCTCAGGAAAGTCTCCGTTGTATCTAAGTTGGGACTTGACCCATTAAAGAAGAGACCATTATGCCTTAAGGACCATGTGAGCGATTCAGGCTCCTGGGAGCCTCTAGTTAATAATTGAGACTCATGTTATTTCAGATTGAAATTTAAGTAAAAAAAGCACCAATATAAAATCCTTACTTTTATAAGGAGAGTTAATATTTACATGAACATTTTGTGATCACAATGAAGCCCAAATAACACTCAAATAAAATGATTTTTTGCAGAGAATGAAAGGCAAATACTTAAGCCCAAGTCCATGTATATTGAAAGTCTTATTTCTCAGAATAACTGCCTTAGAAAATTTGTATTGTATTAAAATGATTACAAGAGTGTTCATTTCCGAAAAATCCTTGCCTAATTCAATACATACACATTTTCTCTGTTTTTCCTTATAGTAAATGTAAAGTGTTTTGTGTTCATTGTTTTAGCTCATGCTCAAAAGATACAAGACTTGAATGAACAGTACCAATTAAATAGAGCCAAGCTAGCAGAGGGATTTACCCTGGCCTTACAGAAAAAAGATGATGTAAATATATAGTTAAAAGATAATTTAATTTGAATAGATTAAGATCTAAATGCAAATGTTACAAAACCTATTCTTCAGCGAATGCATGAAAGAGGCAAGAGTCTGGAAAGGGTCACATTTGCTGGTCATGGCCAAGTTTTGTCCAAAATGGTCGACCTTAAATTATCCCTCTCAAACATTTTAAAAGGTCAAGATATGATAAAAGCATTATCTGGCTCCCCAAAATTGGTATTATTGAATGATTTATTGATTAACTGTTTATAGGGACATTATTTCCAAATGATTACTGAAATTGTATTAATATTCACCATTTCATGATTTCTGCAGACCAGCTGAACCACTAATTTAAGAAATCAATGTGTAAAATTCTCCTTGTACACTGTCATGACTGTTGTAGATGACATCCCAATTCTGAAATCTGTAAAATTTGATTCCATTAATTACATTTTCATCAATCCTTGATAATTTGTATCCAACAAAATTAAATGATAACATTGTATCATATACCAATCTCAACCAAAAAAAAAACCCAAAAAAAAACTGAAGTAATAATGTTATGACAATTGATCAATTTTACTTTTTACACTTCAATTCCATTGTTGTAGGAGAAAGATGAGCTTCAGAAGAAGATAGATGAATATGAACAGTATAAGGATAAACTATATAAACGTGAAGAAGAGACTGAACATTTACAGGGTCTGAATACACAGGAACTGGCCAAGATTAAACATTTGGTAAGCTAAGACTGAACATTTTCAGGGTCTGAACACACAGGAACTGGCCAAGATTAAACATTTGGTAAGCAAGGCCTTCATTCACAGGAATTGGCTAAGATTAAACATTTGATAGTTAACAATGAATAATTTTGATGTCTTAATAACAGGAATTGATAAAGACCAGATCTTGACATACATGTGATGCATTTTTCATGACAAAGCTGAAGATTTTGATTTTTTTTCCAGCTCAAGTTCAACAAAAAAACCAAGGGATTTTCCAACCATCTTTCAAATTGCATTTCAATGCTAATTGACAGTATAAGAGTGTGTCAAAAATACCTGACTTCACTTATTTCCTCCAACTGTGTATACAATGTGTCAAATATCACAATAAAATTTAGATGAGGCTTTTACCTGTGAAAATTTCTGTCTGATTAACAAGTCCCTACAAAGTACAGATATGTTTTTGACAGAAGAAGTTAATGTCTGTAAAATAAAAAAAAATTTAAGTCTTGAAAAAGTAGGAGATTACACAAAACAAGCAGGAGAATGGAAAATGGATAAAATTTAAGGAGATTTTGATTTCCAGCAGATGTATCACATGTAGAGAATCTGATAGATAATTAAGGTCTTTCCCACTACAGTTGAAAGACCTTATTGTATTTCTTCTGATTTATTATTCTTCTTCTTTTCCGCGGTCACTATAACAAAAGTGTCGCGACATAACTTACCATTATTCGGTCATACCCTGACTCGCCTTGACTGACCCTGCTAAACCGATCTATTTTTAGTAACGGAGTTATCTGCCTGTAACCCAAAAACCTTGTTTGCAGATTAACTCAGAAACCGTAACCGGTATCAAAAATTTGAAGTAGGTAAATATTGCTAGACTCCTGGTCATGATTCATCAAGCAAAAATTTTTTTCGATCAACTTCATGGTTACGCGTTTTTGACTCGAAAAGTGTCGCGACTCGTCAATTATTTTTCTCTTCAAAACGGTTAGTCCTAGAGACTTGGGACCTTCACCAATCATCCTAAGTGACTAACTCGAATAATTCTGCGCCCTCTAGTGGCAAGCCAACTGAACGAGGGCTAGAATACGTTATGTGATTGGCCTTCGTCAGCCCTCTGACACAGAGGGGACCAATCAAATCGTTTGACAATTCAGCTATTGCGCAGATACGACTTCCGTTCATAATAAAGTGGAAAATTTAAAAATGGAGATCGACGATGCAATAACTACGATAGAAGAGAAATATAAGTTTAGTTTTAAAGAGAAACAAAAGGAAGCTGTTAAACCCGTCCTTGAAAGCAAAGATACTTTTGTTGTTCTACCTACAGGCTATGGAAAAACAAAGATATTCCAGTATTTGCCAGAGTTATTTGAACTCGTCAGTGGTGAAAAGTCTTCAGTTTTGGTCGTGTCGCCTCTTCAGTCTTTGATGTTAGACCAAGTAGCTAGACTCAACAATGATGGAATCAAATCAACGGTCATCGGAGAATGTCAAAAGGATAAGAGCATCGTCGAGAACATTTCATCTGGAGAGTATCCCATAGTGTTCACATCTCCAGAGGCAGCTTTGCTACCAGGGTTGTGGCGCAAATGTTTTACTACAGGCACTTTCCATAGACGTTTAAAGGCTGTGGTGATTGATGAAGCCCATTGCATTACTGAATGGTAAGAAAATAAATGAAGTAAATTTGTTCCTATCATCACTTATAGAAGTTATAGTTATACTACATGTATGTAATTATAGTTGCTTGCTTTAAATTGCATTCGAAATCTTTCTTGTGGATGTGTACATGTACATTGTTCCACTGATCAAATGAATGCGGCTTGTTATATCAATTGATGTTACACTATAATCATTTTAACACAAACAAGAATGAAGAATTGTATGACGAAAAAGACATTAACAAAAAAAAAACAATCACTGTTATGACTCGTTGGCCATATTGTCTGTCGTTGCAACCTGTGAGTTGCATGAACAGTGTATGCTCTAGCAAAAAGTTGTAACAACATTACATATAAAGCTTAGGAATTACATATATTTTTGTATGTGTCCATCATGTTTATACAACACATGTACATGTAATGTATAATACTGTCTTATATTTTAAACATTGATAATTGCAATGTACACAGCAAAATTAAATCATCTTTAATTTGTATTTATTTATCTTTGTAGGGGTGGTGAATTTCGTCAGGAATACAGTAGACTGGCCGAACTACGTTCAGTTTTACCATCAGATGTTCCGTTCTTGGCAATGACAGCAACTTCAACTAAGAGCATGCGGACAACAATTTTAGAGAACTTGGGCATGAATCAAGATACTGTGGTCACTGTATACAAATTACCAGACAGATCTAATATAAAATACATCGTTCAAAAAAGCAACAAGAATTTCAACCAGTTACAATGGCTTCTACAGGGACTTCTTACAAATGGAACTAACGCCCCTAAAACAGTGGTTTATTGTAGGAACATTGCATCTTGTGCTGATCTTTTTGAACACTTTTTTATGCACTTATGTGACAGAGCAGACTTTAATCTTATTGCCATGTTTCACCGTTCAACTGCTTCAAAAAATAAGGACTACGTTTTAAGTGAATTTCCTAAAGCAGACAGTACCATCCGTGTAGTCTTTGCTACTGTTGCTTTTGGAATGGGAGTGGATGTTCCAGATATAGAGACTGTTGTGCACTGGGGAGCGCCTAGAGGATTGGAACAGTTTGCTCAGGAAAGCGGAAGAGCAGGCCGAGATGGGAGACAAAGTCTTTCCATAGTGTACTTTTCTGGTCACGACCTTGCTAAAGATCACTCTACAACAGAGGTAAAAGACTATTGCAAAGCAACGACTTGTCTTAGGACAATTCTGAACAATTACTTTAGATTAGACAATAGTGAAGACAGTATCAGTACAGACTCTTGTAGCTGCTGTTGCAAATGTGCTGACAAATGTAAATGTGGACACTGTTTAAGTTTAGAGTGTGTCACTGATTTGACCAGTGCTATGTTGTTACCAGTGAATGAAGATTCTTGCAGGCACCTGAACGACAAGCAGATAAAGATGCTGAAGGCCAATCTGTTAGACTATCGTGAGTGTTTGATAGAGGAGGAAAGTGACCATTTGGATGCTTACGATGACAGTTTGATAAATAACATTATAAAGAATGCTGACTTTCTTCTCTGTGTTAATGACATCATTGAATTGGGTTTGTTGAGCCATGAACTAGCAGATGACATTCTGATTTTGATTGAGGAGGTTTAAAATTTGTCACAGTGTAAATATGTAATTGTAATCTTATTAAATAATTTTATTGAAGATAATTTGGAGAAATGATATATTATTTAAATCATAATTATTACATCAGCCAATATTGGAATACATTTGTACATGTATTCGTACATTTCATTTTATTAAGTTTTCATGTTAATGTACCTGTAATTTGTAGTTAAAAGTTGATTTTTTTTTGTGCACCTCCCATGCTGCCATGCATGTATTATCATGATTATCAATGATTTATATTTCGTAGTCCAATGTTGCTAGTAACATCATGATCAGTGTGCTTTTTATGACTTTTTAACATGTTTTTTTTTCTGTGTTAAAATCATGTAAATAATACAGTACTACACGTACATGTACATATGACATATTAACTTGATGCATTTTTTTATATTGATATTACATGTAACTATTTATTTTGAATTGAAATGTTTTACATTAGAAAAATGATTACATTTTTTGTAGTTAAACTACTGTACTTTCTAATTAAAACATGTATTTAAAAAGATAATTTGAAACTTCAGTTTTTTTTATTTGTGGTGGTTAATTGTAATGTAGTGTACTAAACTAGCATTTGCATGAAGTTGGTCATACTCACATTTGAACATTTAATTCACCATCGAAATTAAAAACAGAAATATTACAGAAAAACAGACATGTTTGATCATTTTCCTATGGGTTCTATCACAGTAAAACAAAAGGTATATTTAACTGTGTTTGTCCTGGGATTCAGTCTTCTTCTTTTGTTGATAAACCTGATAAAAGACTCCTAAAAGACACTCAAGCCTAATGTTAAATGTATTCTGATCAAATACAGAAAGCAAAGAGGCCAAAGGGCATTCAAGTGTCAAAAGTTTATAAGGGCAATACCAAACCAGTAAACATAATTAACAAGAACAGCACAGAGAAAATCAAAACATAATGAAAAACACACAAACCAAACTTTATTAAATCAAATGACCATTAGAATATCTCTAGAACTGAAAGTCCTATATTTTTGTAGGTTTATGAAACTTTAACCACTGGCCACATTGAAGGCTGCTGGCTGTTTTTCCTTGTGGATTTTTAAAAATTGTTGTAGGTAGTGATGCATACACTTATTCCACATCTCATTGTCTTCTTTTTGTACATGTATGCTTATGCCGTTGCTGTACATGTACATTGGGCTTACATGTAGCACTGATCTTTTGACCTTTCATAATTATTGATTAACAGCAATGTTATGGTATTTTGAGAAACTCCATGTATCAAGAACTTAGTCTTAAAGTCCTAGAATAATGAAACTTGGTATGCATGAGTATTAGAAAAAGGCAGCATCACTTTCATTCAGGTTTCAATGAGCTTGTAATACTGATTATTCCGAATGAAACTGATGCCAAATACATTTATTCCACATTTCAATAATTTTTTTTTTAGGTAAAGGTGTGTTGCAACATCTGAAACTGTTTCTAAAACATTCAAGTCACTCTTGTTTTCAAATAAGTTTGGTTTGCTGATTTTGGTTTTGTATCAAAATTATTATGCGTCTTTCGTTGACAATTTAGGGATTGGCTTTGGAACTTTTGTATTGTATTTTTAATTCGTTGAGCAGTGACCTATGGTCATGTTGAAGACTGCTGGCTGTTTTCCATTGTGTCAGATTTTTAAATAACGTTCTTTGTGTTGGTTGTGACGCCCACCCTTATTCTACATCTCTTTATCGTCTATTTGGATATTCTTTTTGTATTGTGAACAAAGTTTTTATTGCTTTAGACATTTGAGTTCTGCCTTTTTTTTTGAATTTTGGTGCATGAGTCTTTCCTTTGTATATATAGATGTACACATGTTATCATGGTTTAAAATGGTTAAGTATTTTTGTACATGTCATTTGCATGTAGTTTAAATAAAAGATTACACATACAACAAAAGATAAAATTTATTAACACAAAGTTAATAAACATAACATGAACAAACATGATAAAAAATATATACATCTCATGATCACATATTTAATAAACAAACATTACAAAATACATATTGGACCCGCATCAAAATATTATTGAAAGATCTTGTTTTGATCATCCAAAATGTACAAACTTCACTATTTTGAAACTGATAAGCAAACCTTACATACAGATGTACAGCATTTTGCTCTTGCACTGTGAGTAAAAAATATTGTAAATAGCTGAACTTCATGTATTATCATAAACATGAACATAAAAATTGCACTATATTCTGTTAAAAAGAGAAATTGAATTGAAATGCATTGGTTACTTAGCTCAGCATTACATGTAAATCAGTAAAATATGCATGTACATTAACATTGGAAATGTACCATGCTCTAGCACCTGAAAAGAAAAATCATCGCTTGACAGTATATGTACATGAATCAACATAACAACATGTACATTAACATTGCACTTTTGCATCTTTAATAAAACTATACAAAGTAAAAAAAAAAAACATTGCTAAACTATTGACTACTGAAATGTGTAATATGCCAACATTGCACTATATTCATGAAATATGCACTAGAACAATTGTAAACGCTTCTAAAAATGGCGAGAAATAAAAATATTGCTTAGCAAATGGTATACTAAACTTAAATCTAACATTGCACTAATACATGTTTATATGCTCTTGTATCTTAAATAGTCATGATAGTTGTAGAGAAAAAATGTTTCTCAAATATCGACAATAAAATGCATATACATAAGCATTGCATCACACCCTTAAAACAATGGAAACATGAAATATTGCTCAAGTAACAAGAACTTCTGAGTATCATATTCAATCACATATATATACTTTAATACATTGTACATAAACAATATTAAAAGGCAGAAAAATGTAGCACCTTGAAACCTATATAATATAACAAACACAACCATGACAACAAATTTTTGAAGATGAACATGCATTTTATACAACCCTTCAAAAGAGCACTAAATTTACACCGAAAATTTGCTACTTGTATTGAAAATTGAAAATCTCATAAAGTCCTTGACAAACATATAACAATACTTAAAAATTTATTTACGTCCCTCTATAATTCAATACACAAGGTATAGTTGCAAGACATATCCTACACACGGTATGATCTCACTCTTTGTAGTTTAGCATAGTCTTCTTTCTTAGTTGATAACCAGTTGCTTAGTTTCTGTCCATCTAATTTATCCAAAACATTAAAGTTCATTGTTGGGAATGACTTGAAATATTGTCCAGGACACTTTTCGAACAGGTTTTCTTCTTTTAGTTTCTCAACAAACATGTTGACATCTTTTTGGATGGAGGGTTTGCTGTTGGAAGGCTTTCCAAAGTAAACATCTAAGCCTTTAGAATAACTGTCAATTATATCATTCAAACCCTGCAAACTACGTCCTGACCTCTGGATTGAGGCCGATGTCAAGTTCCCACCAAGACAACTCAAGGCATCTTTAGCACGCATATTTAAGAATTCCAGGGCCAAATCTCCTGGCACATTGCAGCCTTTCCCTCCATGAATGTTTACGCATCTGTTGTGTTTCAGTTCATGGGCCATCTTTGGGGGTAACAAAGCCATCAATTGGGACTGCAAGCGGAAAGCAAGGAGTCTGTATTTCGTATGGTTTGTCATTGAAAACCGGAGCATGTCAAACCTCCATACTCTTACTAGTCTCTCTCCATCATTTTCCTTTGCCGCGTCTTCTCTGGTCCAGTCCATTAATCCTTCTCTTAGAACGTTACAGACATAATTCAATTTAAAGTCTTCTTTTAATATCTTAGGACTTTGGCTAGAGGTAGGCTGGGTATCTGGCTGGTTGTCATCGTTGTTGACATTGGAATCCAGGATTTCCAAATCCTTGTACAAACATTTTTCCCTGTGTTTTTGGCGACAACGTCCATTAACCGAAAATGTTTTTGAGCAGCCAACATACCCACACTTCACCCGTGAGTTGTCATTGTTGACTGGCACATCCTTCATTGTTTCTTTAAAATCAAACTGTTCAGTCTGCAAGTATGTTTTTACAATATTGTCTGACAATTTTTTCAAAAACTCCTGCTTCGCTTCGCTAGTTTCAATATCAGCCACCTTAGTACCAACTTCCTCTAGACTGTCAACACCCAACAAATACAAAGCGGCAAGGATTATATACCCTATGGTTGCAAATCTAATGAATTCTCTACAGTCATTTACTGCATTTATAACCTGAAAAATAAAATAGTAAAAAAATTGAAGTATTACAGAAAATTCACCATTTGAGACATAAATATATACACTATCTGACATATTCTCAAATTTTTCTGATGTGTTTCATAGCTAGATGTTAAAATGTTCACATTTTGTTGGCTGGTTAACCTCTGATGAGTCTAATCAAACTTGCAAAAATGTTCTTCTGAATAAAAAAGTGTAAACCTGTATATTTTTATTGTTATACATGTAAATAGTCATAATTTTATTCTGGGTCATACCAAACTGAAAGTAATTATAACCATTTGTAAATTATATGGCAAGATTTTAAGATTCAATTTAAATTGACATACCTCAGATTTCACACCACGTCGATCAAATAGGTTTCTAATTTGAAATAGAGTCCCTCTTTCTCCAGCTGAAGATCCCTTGTAAAGTAACGAAAAAGATTCCTGAAAAAAAAAATTGAACTTACATTTTACAAAAGAACACATAAACAAAGGCAATGTTTTTAAATATATCAATCTTTTCTTGACAAACTTTTTTAAATATTTTTTTTAATTTTAATTTTTTAATTTTTTTCATTGTTGACATACCATGCATACATGACAGTACTGTTTGCTGCTAAGATGGTCTTTTTTATAATGTTAAAGGCTGTTAAAACATATTTTAATGTGTATATAAAAGAAAAAAAAAGCTGAAAAAAGCTGGTAATATTCAAATACATGTATATATTCAAACCTGTAATGATATGATGTGAGCATGCCAGTCTTCACTTTTCCACTCAAAACCCTCTAAACGATCCTCTGGTGTAAACCCATCCATTCTTGATTTTCTGGCACTTTCTCCTCTTTCAACACTTAGGGCATCCCCACCTAGAAGAATGGGTAGCATCTTGCCATGGTCTGTTCTTGGGACATATTGCTGGAGGTGCTCTACCACTTCTATCATTTGCTCTAAAACATTTTCATCTTTTTCTAAAATTCCCAATGGCACCTAAAATTAAGATAATCAAAATCATAATGTTAATTGAATAATCAAATAAATAAAGACAAGAATTTCGCAAAGATATCACTATGTTATAACTTAAAAACCAGGATATGTCCAAATGACGTGATATAAAAAGGCAGAATCAATGGTATAGATCATAGTATTGCTAGTTAAGCAGCTACATGTTTATACAAACTACAAACAATATAATTTCTATGTTTAAAATGTTAAAGAAATTTGATTTTTTTTACTTTACTTATACTTACTATATTACTCTTCTGTTCTGACTCAGTAGAAAACTGGTGTGGTATGTGGTAAACTACAACATCCTTAAAATCTTTCAATGCTGGAATATAGTCAACCAAGGCTCGTTGTATAAGAACTTTCCAATCAGAATACAGATCTCTGTAGTCCTGCTCATTTGGAATGAAAGCATCGTTGGGAATCGACAGAATGTCTGCTTGAGGATGTGTAGCATCTTTTTCTGGGTGGTATACTCTGTTCTGGACTGCCATGGAGTGGACTTAATTATAAGTCTTATTGGAAGTGTCCAATGTCTTGTGGCGTGTTTTTTGTTGCAAATTGAGATTGTCCATTATGATGGCAAAGGATGCATCAGTCTTTACAGCTTCTGATGCGGTTGTTGTAAAGGGAGATTCCATACCTAAAAACAAAATTGAAAAAAAGTAAATATTTTTAAAACTTCAATATGGTTCATAAACCATTGTAGAATTAACAGTTATATGATTTGTTAAAATTAATGCATGCAGAACTTACATTAACATAATGCTACTACTATTGTTGTAATGTTGCATTTTTTTTAATTCAACTGTTTAATCAAGGGCCAATGTAAATGGTAGGCAGCACCCACTGTTCAAATCAAAGGCTGGTGACTATAAATATATGCAGGTTGTGCAATGTACATTCCACATTTTATTTTCTTCTATAATTGTCAAATATAAATGAGCTACATGTACAGGTTTGTTTGTAAAATTAGTACATGTACTTCTAAAAAGGTACATATCATAGTAAAAGTAATGCTTATTGACTGTACCCAAATTATTTTGATTTCCACTCTGTGAAGTTGCTTGCATGGGTCATCAACATCTGGCATGTCTGTTCTTAAATTGCCTGAAAACAACGAAAAAAAATCATAAGACTTAAGTCTTGTGTTTCTGTTTCCTTATTTTTTCAGTAGAATAATAACAAGCCTAATGTGCATCATAAAATGTAATACTGTAGACATTGAAAGATTAAATACATTTGTCAGAGCTGCATAATTTTTGCTGTAATGTTTTGTCCTTGTTATAATAAGTGTACAAAATTTTATGAAGATCCAAGTTCATCCAACTCTTAAAATCTAATTCTAACCCAACAGATAAAAAAAATTATCAGACAACCTAAATATGAATAAGAAATACTCAAATTCAATTAAAATATTTAAATGTAATATATACATGTAGCTTAAAGTTAATTTCTGTTTATTTATCAATCAAACACTATATACTTTCATGAGCACAGGATATGTACATGTATAAGTAAACTTGTACCTTGAACTTCTATTAAGTCTCTCAGGTCTTCATCAAATGTGGGTGGTTCTGGTATTTGAAACTTGGATATTTCAATTCCCTCAATAGCTGGTGGTGGTGAACTGTCTTCTTGCTCACATATCATTGGTGAAGCATATGCGTGATCATCTAAAAACAAGAGGCTCCCAGGAGCCTGAATCGCTCACCTGGTCTTGATGTTGACCCTATACTTTTGTAGAGCTAAATTAATTGAACATTTAAGCAACCAACAGCTTTTCTCTACCTGCAATAGTTTTCATTCTATAGGCCAAAAACACCATTTTTCACCTATAAGGGGCCATAACCCCTATAAGGAGTCATCTGACAACTTCGACCCTATGGAGACTTTTGTAGAGCTAAATGAGCTGAACATTTAAGCAAGCAACAGCTAATCTCTATCTGCAATAGTTTTCATTCTGTAGGCCAAAAACATGAAAAATCGCTTTATTCAGAGGCTGTAACCCCTATAAGATCTGACAACTTCAACCCTATGGAGACTTTTGTAGAGCTAAATGAGCTGAACATTTAAGCAAGCAACAGCTAATCTCTATCTGCAATAGTTTTCATTCTGTAGGCCAAAAACATGAAAAATCGCTTTATTCAGAGGCTGTAACCCCTATAAGGGGTCACCTGACAACTTCGACCCTATGGAGAATTTTGTAGAGCTAAATGAGCTGAACATTTAAGCAAGCAACAGCTAATCTCTATCTGCAATAGTTTTCATTCTGTAGGCAAAAAACATGAAAAATCGCTATTTTTCAGGGGCCGTAATCCCTAAAAGGGGTCATCTGACAACTTCGACCCTATGGAGAATTTTGTAGAGCTAAATGAGCTGAACATTTAAGCAAGCAACAGCTAATCTCTATGTGCAACAGTTTTCATTCTGTAGGCCAAAAACATGAAAAAAACGCTATTTTTCAGAGGCCGTAACCCCTATAAGGGGTTATCAGACAACTTTGACCCTATGGAGATTTTCGTAGAGCTAAATGAGCTGAACATTTAAGCAAGCAACAGCTAATCTCTATCTGCAATAGTTTTCATTTTGTAGGACAAAAACATGAAAAATCGCTATTTTTCAGGGGCCGTAATCCCTATAAGGGGTCATCTGACAACTTCGACCCTATGGAGAATTTTGTAAAGCTAAATGAGCTGAACATTTAAGCAAGCAACAGCTAATCTCTATCTGCAATAGTTTTCATTCTGTAGGCTAAAAACATGAAAAATCGCTATTTTTCAGGGGCCGTAACCCCAATAAGGGGTCATCTGACAACTTCGACCCTATGGAAAATTTTGTAGAGCTAAATGAGCTGAACATTTAAGCAAGCAACAGCTAATCTCTATTTGCAATAGTTTTCATTCTGTAGGACAAAAACATGAAATATCGCTATTTTTCAGGGGCCGTAACCCCTATAAGGGGTCATCTGACAACTTCGAACCTAGGAGACTTTTGTAGAGCTAAATGAGCTTAACATTTAAGCAAGCAACAGCTAATCCCTATCTGCAATAGTTTTCATTCTGTAGGCCAAAAACATGAAAAAATGCTATTTTTCACCTTCAAGGGGCCGTAACCCCTATAAGGGGTCATCTGACAACTTTGACCAAATGGAGACTTTTGTAGAGCTTTTGATGCTGAATCAGTAGCGTGGCCTCAGATTTCCTCTATCTCTTATACTTTTTGATTTACAAGCCAAAAACAGTAGTCTGACCCCCCCTAGTCTATTTTTAGTAACGGCGGCCATGTTTTTTAACGGATCAAAAATCAAAACACAAGTTTGGTGCAGGACACCCTAAGGATCATTCATACCAAGTTTCATTAAATTCTGTTTGGTAGTTTCAGAGGAGAAGATTTTTGAAAATTGTTAACAGACGACGACGACAGACGACGACAGACGACGACGACGACGACGACGACGACGACGACGACGACGGACGCCAAGTGATGGTAATAGCTCACATGGACCTTCGGTCCAGGTGAGCTAACAAGATGAAAATTAACTACATGTATGTGTTGGTACATGCTTATCATGTACATGTATAATATTGTAAATTTATGTTTAAAAATTACTGTATGATGCATTTTCACACTTATAACATGATGAAATGACTATGTCTTATAAATTTTACTTCCTTTATATACATGTATACTTTTAATAAAAGCTAATAATTTTTCTTACCCATAACTGTGTTTGTTGTTGGAGTTGAGGTGCGCATTGCATGATCAGCAACTGCTTTTGCCCATTGCTTTACAGGAACATCAAAGTTGGTGCTTATCTTGTCAACTGATGATAGCGTTGTCTTGTATGAACTGCTTATTCCTGCTCTATTAAACGTGTTGTATACCTGTAAAAATAACAACACATAATTAATTTTAGTAAAATATTAAACATATACCTATACAACATATCTAACATACTAAAAAATGTATACATGTAACAATGTGTATAGCGTCAATTTAACGTTCACTTGCATGTTGTTTATTTTGTACTTTACATAAATGGCAAATATCTGCTATAGCATGTATAGTATAAATGTACATGTATTTCTGTGAAATATACTACATATTGAATTATTATTATATACATGTTTAAGGTGCAATATGTACATATTCAATTTTTTAAGTTACAATGTAATAATTTTAGGGGTGGGAACATTTTATCTTTTCATTACATATATACATGTAAGTGTGAACATACATACATGTATACTGTACAACTATTTGTCAAATACATGTTTTATCTTTTGGTATAATTTTCTTATTCTTTGCATGTAATTTTATTTACTAGAACATTTTTAAAAATGAATACAATTACATGTAGGTAAATAAACTTACCCTTGTTCTGACATGTCCCCGATACATCAATACACTGTTGATTGTTTGTATGGCATTCATCTTCTGGTTTCTGGTGAAAAGTAGAACTGCTAAACTTGTTACTAAACGAGGTATCTGTTTCTTGACTGGTGATGCAATTGTTTTAAGTATTTGGAGAGTCAATGGGCATTTAGAACTTAGCTCCTCAGCTGCTGATTTCCAGGAAAATGATGTAATGTTGGAAGATCTGAAAACAGATTTGTTATCTTTACATATATCTCTTGCCTCCTCAAGGATCTTCTTCTGTATAGCATTAGCCAACTCCATTTTGACTTGATCTACTTCTAATAAATGATTGAGCGCTGTCTTGTACTGCTTTTGTACAATAGCCTTGCATGCCATCTTGGGTTTGCCCCTGAGTTGAGTGTTCCTTGAGCTCCCATTGAACTTCACATGAACCTGAAATTATAATAAAAAAACATGTACATGTAAATGTATGTATATAAATACATTTTCAATCTAGCTATTAAAATTGGAATACAAATGCTGTTAACATATCTGAATAAAAACAGTACATATGCCAAGTATAATACTATATATGTCACTTAGTACCTTTGACTTTGTTCGACTCGACTATAATCACATGTGTATACATATGTGTACAAATGTTATTTACATTTATACTTAAAAATAAAATTAAAAACATGAACTTGTTTTCAAGCTACAATGAGAGGCTTTATACATGTACATTTATGTGCTAAAACATGTGCATGTACATGTATATGTGTAACTGAGTTTGGTTTCATTGATATACATGTACACTTAATAATATATTTGCTCTTTCATACATTGGAAATTTATATTTAAGTCACTAAGTTAGTAAATGTATTTTAAATACCTTCACTTTTGGACCTGGAGAGGAAAATTTTGCCACTGGTGTCTTGAAATCTAATCTTCTTCTGTTTTTCTTTGGGGTAAGACTTTTCATTGGAGTTTGTTGAGGTTTCTTTGATTTTGGTGTACATCCTGACTTGCTTGGTGTTAATAGCTGCCTATTTCTCTTCTTTCCAGTTGAAGGGGTAACAGAATTGGGTTTACATGTCAGTGCTGGTACTGGTGTTGACTCAATTGTTGTGACATTTCTGCTGTCATGTTGAGACTGTAGTGTCTTAAAAACTGGAGATGCACAGTTTCTCAAATTGTCTTCAAGCTGTCGTCTTTTGCATTGTGTCTGATAAATACTTTTTAATAGGTTAAAACATTTCACACAAACATAATACTTCTCAATATTGTCACTGAAAAGACCCTTGAATTTGAACTCATCGATGCAGTAACACACAGACAAAACGTTTATGATGTCAAATTCAGTACATTTCACCAAACTCCTTCTTCTTTCTTTTGAGAGGTTTTTAAGATCAAAAGCATGGTTGCAATGAATACATACAGAAACGTCAAATCGATCCATATCATGACAATATTTACATGATTTACATAACAATACATGCTCCTCCTTTGTTTACCGCCAAAATTTTCTGACCCGCATGCGCAATTTATCGCAATATCGATTTTCCGGTTTGACGGATCCAATAGGTAAATGCACCCAGGCGTTAATGAAGCGATCGATAGCGAGTGTAATATAACGACTGGGTTATCCGGGTTACCTAAGTGACATATGTTACTTAAAAAATGTCAAGGTTAAAGGTCAAATCTCAAGGTCAGAGGTCATGGTACACCTTGTTTGCAGTATAGCTAAAAAACCATAAAAAATTGAAGCAGACATGTAATGGGGAAAATACTTGTCTCATTTAGACCTTTATTTGATATTAAGAGTCAAACACTGTACGATGAACTGTTTTCGAGTTATAGCCCTTAACACATTTCGGCTTATCCGTTTTTGGCTTATAACTTTTAAACGGTCAAAGATGATATAGTATACATATAGATTTTTTGTTACCGTCATTATGGGTTCTTCAATTAAAGACCAAAGTGAAATGGTTACAGGCAGCCATTTTCAAAATGGCCAACACCGAAAACAGTTTTTAAGAAATAACACCTAAACTGTACAAAATTGAAGCGGACAATACATGGGAAAAATGTTCGCCATGTCGAGATCTACAAAAAATGTTTCTGGTGCTAAAGCATAAAACTTGTCGTTTTTGAGTTATCGCCCTTGATTCATATTTTTATAATGATTTTTTGTTTATAACTTTTTAACCATAAAAGATGGTGAATGAAACATAGGTTCATTTAAAAGAGAATTCAATTACCTACAATTTGAACCCAAACAGTACATGATTCGGTTGAACGGTTTCAAAATGGCGGCCAAAACAAGTTTCGCGAAACATGTTTTTTGCCAATAACTTGAAAACCATAACAGATAGTATAGTAAACATATATACTTAAATGAATCAGTAAATAAAGAGCTACAATTTGAGTCCAAGGTCAAAGGTCATAGGTCAAGGTCATTCCCTAGCAACAAGGTAACATTAATGAAAAGTCCAAAGCAACCATATATATATTCTAAACCAAGACTTCTTTCTGAGTTTAGGGTGAAGATTTTTCAACCAGAAGTAACTATCTGTCCATAGCAACCGTCATAAAAGTCCTTAGCAACCAGATCTTTTCTGACTTCAAACTCACTGCTCTTTACTCTAACATTTTTCGCATCTAATTATATAATACTAATGTCAAAAACAGACTCAAATAGCCTAACCCAACGTAACTAACAAAAACATGGGAAAGACCTCACATTTGATCTCTGAACAAATGACTTTTTAATTGGTTATTATTTTTTATTCATATACAAATTTAATATTCATAAAATTTATATTTTCTTTGAAGTTCTTGAATACAGAGGAAGAGCTGTCGAAGTTAAAAAGAGAACACAATGAATCAACAGCCAAACTAGAAAATGCTGAGAGAAAAGTCACAGAACTAGAAGAACAATTAGGTGTAATCGAGAAAGAGAGAAATAGTTATAAACATCAGAGGTTTGTAGAAAAAAATCTTCTCTAGCAAAGGGTTCTAATCCACTTACTGGGGATTCATTTTATTTTTGATGGTACCAATTTTCGTGGTTTGATGATAAAGGACCATTTTGTGGATTCTTAAATTTGTAATTCTGAAGTCTACAGCATACAGATTAATATTAAATTTCCTTTTCATGGGGAATCAAATTTTGTGGTGTTAAGGGGGCCAACGAAAACCATGAAAATTGATACCCAACGAATAATAATGAAACCACAGTACTAAGATATTGTCATATTGTTACCCTTGGCTAGCAAAGATGGTATAGAAAAATGGTGTTTACCAGAACACCTGAAACAATTCTGTATTTCACATAAGTTTGTTTTTATGGTTTTTGTTTGGCTATATCCTCATTCTTCCCCGTACGGGGAAATTTGTCACAATTAAAATTAAACTGTATTTTCTGTATCTTTTATGATTTTTTTTTATTTACAACTGTTCGAAACATGTTTGGAACATGTTTAATTCAATCAGTATACTATTTTGTGATAAGGTTTATTCCGTCCTTGTACAAACGGTTATTAACGGAATGAAACGCATTTAAGATTAAAATTGCTACAAACATTATTTAGTTAAACATTTATTTCCCCCCTAAAAAATCCATGTCTCTTTTTTATATGTCCTCCCCAAAGAAAACCATTTCAGACGCTAGGATAAGCTTGTTAATGCTGAGTTAAACTGTTGTATTTCTATAGAAAACACTCTTATATAATGTCCTGATTTTTCCCCGTACGGGGAAGTTTGTCAACATTATTTATAATATACGGGGAGGAATGTCAATTATATCTTTGGTCCCGTTACTCATGAAAAGGGGGAAATTTGTCAATCCTGCAAAGAATATATAAAATACAAATAACGGAATAAAACGTGTCATCAATGTTTAAAAAATGTTCTCAATGTATATATTTCAATAAAAATGCTCTTATATAATGTCCTGATTTTTCCCCGTACGGGGAAGATTGTCAACAGTATTTATAACATACGGGGAAGAATGTCAATTATATCTTTGGTCCCGTAACTCATGAATACGGGGAAGTTTGTCAGTCAATATAAATGTAATGTTTTCATTCTTTCTTCCCCCCCCCAAAATTCCATGCCCCTTTTTTTTATATGTCCTCCCCAAAGAAAACCCTTTCAGACGCTAGGATAAGCTTGTTAATGCTGAATAAACTGTTGTATTCCTATAGAAAACGCTCTTATATAATGTCGCATTACTATAGAAAACGCTCTTATATAATGTCCTGATTTTTCCCCGTACGGGGAAGTTTGTCAACAGTATTTATAACATACGGGGAAGAATGTCAATTACATCTTTGGTCCCGTAACTCATGAATACGGGGAAGTTTGTCACTCATTATAAATGTAATGTTTTCATTCTTTCTTTGATTAAATTAAATGGTAATAGTTAGTTTATGTTTTTCCTTTAAAAGAAGAAGGTAATTGCGAAGAAATTAAGGGTAAAAAAATGCTTCCCCCTTTTTAAAGAACACGGGGAAGAATGAGGATATAGCCACTATTCACTTTTTTATTTGCATCTTTAATCTTAACCTCCCCTTCTCCCAAGAAATTTTAACTGTGCCCAACTGGATGGATCAAATACAGTAAAACTTCTTAAAAATTTACTTCTTTTAAAAGAATAGCACAGCATAAAAAACTCTGATCAGCCAAACATCAAATTCAGAATTTAAAATGGCGTTGTATTAGTTATTGACTTCTTATGATTGAACACCATGTTGTACTGAAAGAATAAAGATCTGGGGTTTTTAAAATCTTTGAATATATCATTTTCATATACTGTGGATTCATTTATTTTTTTCGTGGGTACCAATTTTCGTGGTTTGATAAAAATTGACAAGATCGTGGATTCTTAAATTAGTGGTTCTGAAGTCTACAGTATACAGATCTTGGTTAAATTTCCTTTTCGTGGGTTATTAAATTTCGTTGGTCAACGCTACCCACAAAAACCACAAAAATTAATACCCTACGAATAATAATGAAACCACAGTAAAATATTGGGTGCACCATAGATGGTTTTTGTTTTTTCATTTTAAATATGGTAAAAGGGGAAATTTTCATGAGGGTTTCATTATGGTAAATATCAGGTCATCAATAGGATATCAAAAATAAAACCTTGCAAAGATTGATTTCAATATTTTTTGCTTTAATATCTTATGACCTGACATTTTGTGTAAAAAAACCATAAGAACACATTAAAAAAAAGAAAACAAGAAACATAAACCATACATTCTTTTGACATTATGTAAGTTGTCTTTACATGTTACCTTAAGTAAGAAATACATCAATAAATTTGTGTACAACTGTGAAAATATAATTGTACATTTTCTTTGCAGTGACAAGCTGACAGAAGAAAACAGGGTTTTATCAAAAATGGTCAGCAGTTTAACCAATGAAAAGGAAAAGTTAAAACTGGAGGCTGAAATGGCGGCTAAATCATTAAATGAGGTATTAGCAATAATGAAATGCACTATAGTACCTCCTGAACTTCTCACGAAAAAAAAATGGCTTGTTCCCCCAAAAAGGCATTAAAAGACTTTGTTTTTCTATCTTTCTAATTCAAGTATTACTAGATTAGGCACTGTAGGTGACTTATTTGTTATAGAGTCTTATGAACATCTGTGGAACTATATGTTGTACTTATCTCAAATCTTAAATTTTTTTACCCTTTTAAACATCTTCAAAACATACTTAAGATTTTAAGTAAAATATTTTATTTATTTTTTTCAGAAACAGGCCATTTTATCAGCCATGGAGGAGAAGAAGATTGAAGTAGATAACCATTATCAAACTTTACAACATAACTATGATTCACATAAAACTAAGGTGGGTTAATGCTTAGAGTAATAACACCTCCAACAAACTAACTAAGTTTGAAGGTACTGTAGATTAATTTATTTTTGTGGTTATCAGTTTTCATAGTCCCCCTACTATACATTTCCTTAAATTTTTTATTCATTGGTTTGCATATATTCATAAATACATGTATCATCAATTAAAAAAAATACAATTCCTCTTATTCTTTTCTTTGTGTTTGAATGCCACCCATAAAAGACATTTCTGAAACACACTCCAAAATTAATGGACAGTCTGTCAAGTCAAGTCAAGTAATATTTATTTATAAAGTCGGTACAGTTACAAAACAAATAACACAAGCTCTAATGAGCTTTTAAAACCTACATATCTCATAAACCACTTGATTGATAAAACTTACCTTGAAGGGTGCACATCACATGAAGATGTACATGAAGAAATTGCTTTCAGAGTTCGAAATATTCATTACTCTAGGAAATCTTTCAGGGGAGATAATTTGACTTTAGTTTTTGATTAATATTGTAAATATTTAGATAAATAATGTTTATTGCAAAGCCTTTTTAATTTTTTTCATTCTATTTAACAGTCTAACAAATTATTGGAAGAAAAAGATGAACACATAGAGCAATTGAAGGACAGGATTAAAGTATTAGAGCAGAGATTTCAGGATAAAGATTTATCTGGTGATGACAAGGTGTCTGCATTAGAGACTGAGGTAAATTAAAATAAAAACAAGGTGTGCCAATGGGAGATTCAAATATTGTATGTCCATAAGTTTAACCAGCAAAAATAAAAGACAACATACTGTAGAAGCAGAAATGTTCGTTGGGGATAAGAGAAATCTACGAAATTAAATCCCCTCGAATTTAGAATATTTAGGTGATGGGTGTATATTAAAAATTAGATATCCACAAAAATTTGTCTCCTCCAATTCAGTTTTGTGCTCCAAACCACCAAATTTTATCCCCACGAAAATAAATAGTTATACTGTAGATAAAGAAACAAATTACAAAATAGAGCAAACAAAAAATTAACCTACAGTCACGATTGTGAACTCTGAACAAGCATGAACTCAGGTGCTTCGAAAGGGTAAGGGCTTTTTGTTTTGCTAAAACACATCTGTCACCTAGTTAAAGTTAAATTTATATTAAGTGTAGGTGAAATCCAGTTCAGGACAATAATTCCAACAAAATTTATAATACATGTAGTCTTGTCAATGAGTGAAACACACTCTTCATTTTCATCTGTCAAAATGATCAACAAAAAAAACAACAAACATGTAAAACACATGTACTGGCAAGAAGTAACTTGTAAATCAATGTCAAAATAATGAATGTTGCATCAGCTTTATTTCTATAAAGGCTTTTCATGAAAAAAAAACCAATACTATATTGAAATAGACTGTAAATAGTACAGCTTTTCCTCCAAGGTTTCATTTGAATTTTTTTTAGAGAAATATTTTGGAACAGAAGTTAGAGGAATCAAGACAACAACTTGTAGAAATCAAGTCCTCCTGGAGCGATAAAATAACTCATTTAGAAGAACAGGTTTGTTCCATTAATGTTAATTTTTGACATTTCCGAACAAATGTGTTTATGGTACTACTATATTTTTGCTCCAGAGGCTTTTTAATAGACCTTTTCACAGAAGTGACATACTAGGATCACATAGGTGGATCTAAGGGGGGGGCTGGCTTTTGGTGGAAAAATTTGGTTGAATATATAGGAAATCATTGAAGCGTGACCAAAGCAGGCCCTTCTTAGGCCAGTCAGTGGACCCCCTCTTTTCAGAATTTCTGGATCCACCACTGATCACTTCCCATAACCTTGCACTATTGATTGCATCTTGGCACATGCAGTAAGCTCTTGATATGTTGCTGTTATCTTTATTTAATTCTGCTTAAAGATGTATATCATTTTTATGGAACTTTATACTTTACTGAAAAAGAAATCTCATATTCAATCAATATTTTTCATCTTTCCAAACTTTTAATTAAAACTAGTGTTTTTTTTAATTACCCAAATCTTGTTATTTTTTTATCATCAAAGTATGACTTTATTGCAGATTTCACACCTTAATTCCAAGATAGTAGAGGACAGTGAAGAAATGTCTAGAACAGAGAAGATGGCAGAAGCCACAAGGGAAAGTTTTCAGACACAGGTCAGTTATAGTTGCCCAAAAAATTCATGACATAAAAGTCAATGCTTACAGAAAGAGAAAGATTGCCTGGATTCAGGATACCAGAACACAAATTCATGTCTCAATGACTTCTTGCAACTCTAATTTTCTATCCCAGTGTGTTCATTGATCTTAAAAAGAATGGGTCAAAGTTAAATTGAGTTTAAAACAAATAGTGTAAAGATATTTGATGTGATTATTGTAGCAGACACACAGTTAGAACTTAGGTAAGAATTCTGCACGCAATTTTTCTGCATAGCTGAAATTAACTTTTTAACAAACACTGTATTTTGCTCTTAACTAATACTTCTTACTAAATCTTGTCTTTGTGATTTTGTCATCTTTCCCTTTTGTAAGGGGTGGAAAGAACTAACATAATGATACAAGTTTTGTTTAAATTTTAGGTTACTCAGCTGCAGACTAAACTAAACAATGTGGAACAGAAACACCAGGAAGCATTGGATTCTCTGAGCAGGAAAGAAAAACAGTTCGAAAAGGAGGTAAAACATTCGTAGAATAGAAAAGAACAGGAGTTATCTCCCTTAGTCCAGGAGTTATACTCAACTTAAACTATTCTACGGTTATCTGCCCATGGCTGATGGTTTTGTCATGGTAATCCACCATTAAAACTACCCACCCTGTAATAGGCCTGTATGACCCACTTGGATGGAAAAGGGGTTTAACCTTATTAAACAACTCGTACACAATAAACATGTGTGTGTATACCCAGTAAATGAATTAAATGGGTTTCAGTTGTCAGGAGTGAGACTATATTTAACAGATGCATGTGAGTCTTTCTTCCTAGTATATTATTATAGATATATAATATAACATCAACTATTTTTTATCTATTTCAGAAACATGATTTAGAAACAGAACTGAATAAACAACATTTTGAGAAAATGGATTTGGAAACTCAATTAGTGGCTAAAATAACCTCACTGGAGTCTCAGCTGATGTCAGAAAAGGATGCTAAAAGGCATGAAAAGGAAATTCTGGAACAAAAAATAGTAAGCACATCTTCAAAATGGAAAATCATTGCACCTGCTTAAAATAGCTGAAAATATATCTGTAATTAATTCCTAACTTAAGTCAAAATTGTGAATTCATCTCTGTTATTATACCCCCCGCTTGAAAAGTGGGGGTATATAGTGATAAGGGTGTCCTTCCGTCCGTCCTTCTGTTACACTTCAGGGTACCCATCTCTTATCCGCAACTCGTCCTAAACCCCTTGATGGATTTTCATGAAACTTTCACACATTCTTTGTGACATAATGTAGATGTGCACCTACTATTTTAAAATTTGATCAGAATGATTTTGGGGTTTCCCATAGCAAAACATGGACTCTGCTATTCGACTACATGGGGGTACCTATCTCTTATCAGCAACTCCTCCTAAACCCCTTGATGGATTTTCAGAAGAATTACACACAATCTTTGTGACATAATGTAGATATGCACCTACTATTTTAAAATTTGATCAGAATGATTTTTGGGGTTTCCCATAGCAAAACATGGACTTAGCCATGCGACAACATGGGGGTACCCATCTCTTAACCGCAAATCCTCTTTAACCCCTTGATGGATTTTCATGAAACTTTCACACAATCTTTGTGACATAATGTAGATGTGCACCACCTATTTTAAAATTTTATCTGATTAATTTTGGGGGGCATGGGTATTTATTTGTGAGCTGCTACTCACAGTTTTTCTAGTTAATAATGTAAGTGATTTAAGATTCCCAACATTGGAAAAATTCAACTTGTAACTAAACAACTTAAACAATTTCCTCCTGCGCTACACATGTTCATATATGATTTGGTGTCTTTAGACACTTGTTAGATATTTATCTGCTTCGATATACCCAGTCACTGTTTTATTATACAGAGAGAAAAAAACAGCAGACAAAACATTTAGAACTTTAGCTGTTTAAACAAAACACCACAATGTACAAAATCATACACTGGTGCATATAGAATGTAATCAGTTCCAAACATCCTAAAAAGTTGTGTGGAAAAGTACTAAAGTGTCACACATCTAGTTCAATTAACACTTTTGATGCTGATTGAAATATATCAATCAAAATTTAACAATGAAAATAATTGGCTGAAGGTGGGACTTAAAGACCTTGGAGGGAAGATAGTTGTGGTGAGGGTTATACATGATGTAGTTGGAAAGCAATGGAAGATCAAATAGTTCACACTTTCAAACAGAAAAATAATGAAAATATTGTAAATGCATTTATTTTTATGCTTCATTTATATATCTATGACTAGAGTCAGATTTTTTGATTCAATAAAAATTTTACAGGAAGTTCTAGAGACCAGAGAGAATGACTATTTATCAAAAGCTTCAAAGTTGGAATCACAGGTGATAGAACTGGAGAAACGCAGGGACCAACTGGAGGTAAGAATCTGGCTTCTGCAGGGTAAATAATTACCTGAGATCTGAATGCTGATAATGACAATCTTACAGAACTTTTGTTTAAACACAATCTAACATGAAATATCATTGCAAATGATCGGAAAAAGGAGAGTGTTCATTAAGTACTGAAATAGGCCCCATATCTTTACCAAATTTTCAATCATGTACTATCTCAATGGATGTGATGTAATTCAATCATCATATAACCCAACTTTAGATATTCAATCGATTTCACATTGTGACATCAACATGCTGGATATTGTGACATCATAAACTCCCTGAAATCTCAGAAAATATCAAAATAAGCTTCAATTTTGAGGATAAGTTAGTGGTTTTTCTTCAAATCAGTATAGAGCACATTCGTCGACAACTTTAATTCTTTCCCTTTCTATTTGTCAGGCAAAAATATGCATATCCTCACAATATTGTGTTTGTCCAAGCGTGTGCTATATGTTGAATTAAGAGATTTCTCCCCAAAAATGCCCTAAAATTGTCAAAAATCTAATTATTTCATGAAATTTAAGTTGAAATTTTGGGCTGATTTTTGCTATTACTGAACCTACTCCTTTGTTAATGTCCTAAAAGGGAGCTGCTGCCAGAGTGGTTATTCTTAGTTAGCACTAACACTGCTTTAGAAATTGAACATAGAATAGGATTTGGTTTAAATAAGACTCAGAAATTCATATAACACTAAATAATAACACTGATTCCTGGTATACATGGTGGAATAAAAATTTTATGTAGCATTTTAAAAGTTTTTATATTGTTTTGAAATCTACTTTAGGCAACTAATTGATTTGTCTTGAAATTTATGCTTACATTTACTGATATATATCTTGTTCTGAATTTTCAATGGCATTTATGAACAGTAGACAATATTAAGATTGATTTTGATCAAATTATTTGTTTTGTTAACAGAATGACAAGTTTAATATATCCAGTGGGGAATCTAAGCTGAAAGAACAATTGTTGGCCTTGCAGAACACAGAGACAGATTTACAGAATAAAGTAAGTTTATTGATAATCTATGAAAGTGATATTGGAGAGGTATGTTGTGTACCAATTTTGGTGTTTTTCGTGTGTAAATTTTTAGATTGATTTCTTCTTGCAACTTTTGATAACCACAAAATTAAAAATCCAACAAATCTATTGGTTTATGGAAACCTAAAAAATTGATCCTCATGAAAATAGACATGGTTTTAAAATTATGTGGTTTTCAAAGCTTAATACCAAGACTTTCCTTTTATGATATTATTTCAATAGCTTTACATACAAAAGTAGAAGCACATAAAGTGTTAGGATCTGTTTTCCTTCAGGTTAAGATACTTTTTCATCAAAGAAGTTAAACACCTTATGAAACTTAGCTTTATATACATATGCATCAGGATATGAACAAACAGAAAGCTTCATTAAATTTTACTCTCTCAACAACTTGATGGTTTAGTGGTTGTGGTAAAAAGACATGTTTCAGTTTTATATAAAGTACATCAAAGTTTCTTTTTCCTTTTTAAATATGACTATTTGAAATAAGGTGGAAACAGTTAAAATGTTTATATTTAATCATATGCATTTGTAGCACTTTTAAAGACACTTTTTCATCAAGGAAGTAATTTTCATGTATTATTTGTATTCTTTAGATTTCACATTTGGAAAGTGAATTGACACAGGTTACTGAAAGGTGTTCAGATTTAGAAAAGGTGCTAAAAAGTAAAGAATCTGAACTGAGAGCTAGTAACACAGGTAATATTACATGAACCAAAGCCAGTTTCAATTATTGCTTCAACTGGTTATGCTGTTTATGTTTTGTTATCAGCAAGCAGAATATTGAATAAAAAATAATTGGAAAAAGAAGATAAGAGGATCAAAAGAAAAGCTCTTGTGCCCAAAAATTTTGATAAGTGATGTTAAATTTTGCATATATGCATTACAAGAAAAATCAGAAAAGAGTTATCTCTCTTTTGCCACACAAAAATATCCTGTCAAATTAAAAATCAGTCTGTGTATATTTTTTTGAAACTCAAGCTTACCTCTTCCTTAATATATGGCCGCCTTGGATCTATCTTGTTGATGAAACAGTAAGTCATTCTTTTTGGCAGACTAAAAATCTGTGTGGAAGTGAAGCAATCATTAGGATATTTTGAGTTTGACATTTCATGTCTAAGAAATAATTATGTGCTTGTAAATCTGTTTTAATTTGATTTCTGATGTGGATTAAAAATAATAGAGAATGTGGTTTGTTAGTGACATTTTTAAGTATGTATCAGAGAAAACTTCATATCTTGAATCTTTATTGTTAGAAAGAAGTACCAGTATTTATTTTGCTAGATTTTCAAATGAGGTACATTTTTTTTATTATTATGGCCTGTCAGACATATAGTTTTACGCAGGTACAACTCTGGCTAAGTTCTTGGTTAAGGTCCATATCTCAGATACTACATATTAGGAATAAATGGTTTTCACCTCTAGATATGTTTTGGGTAGTGCTAGACCATACACTAAAAAGAAGTTCACTTTAACCTATATGATACCCATGAACAACTTTGATTAAGTTTTTGGTTAAGGTCCATATCTCATATACTACATGTTGGGTATCAATGGTATTTTAACACTAGATGTGTCTTGAGTAGCGCTATACCACCCATTAGAAGTTAGGTCACTCTGACTTATATTTTATGCATCAATGACTTTATTGAAGTTCTTGGTTAAGTTCCATATCTCAGATTATGTGATACTACATGTTGGGGGGTCAGTGATATTTCAAGAATGGCTCATAGACAGTCTGTGGTATTTGGCATGAAAGTCTATATTATATGACTAAAAACTAGTACTTGCAATAAGAAGTATTGACATATTTCTCATGAAAAGTCCAATAAGTCTACAAATATTATATGTTATTAATCTTTTTTTAGAAAAAGATGCATTATTATTAAGGAATGCTGAGTTATCACAGAAAAACCTATCCTCGCAAAGTGCAGCAGACAGCACTATCAATCAGCTACAGAAAGAATTACAGGAAAAGGATGAACAAATCAACACTTTACAGGAATCACAGGGTACATTACAGGAGAATATCAGTCAGCATGAGAAAAAGGTGAGGTTAAAAAAATGTTGAGTGTTGTAACATTTAATAAATATTTTTGTGTTGGCTGTAACTTGTTGCAATGTAACATTTACAACTTTGGCACTATCTATCCATCATCTAACATTATCCAGCATTCTGTAAAGTGGTAAAAATTTCAATCTATATGTCAGATTTAGCATGTAGCTCCTATAGTACTTTGTTGTGTAAAGTGATTTTATATATTTATTATTATACCCCCACTTCGAAGAAGAGGGGGGTATACTGTTTTACCCTTGTCCTTCCGTCCGTCCGTTCGTTCGTCCGTTCGTCCGTCCGTCCGTCCGTAACAAAACTTCCGTCGCAGTTTCCTAAGCAACTACATAAGACAGAGTTCTGATATTTTGTATACAGCTTTATCATATAGTACCATATGGTGTATACCGATTTTATGCTCCTAGGTAGTCTACTTCCTGTTTACCGAATACTTAGGTTTTTACGCATAATGGACATAAATGCAAAATTTCCGTCACAGTTTCCCAAGCAACTACATCAAATAGAGGTCTGATATTTAGTATACAGCTTTATCTTATAGTACCATATGGTGTATACCGATTTTATGCTCCTAGATAGTGTACTTCCTGTTTACCGAATACTTAGGTTTTTACACATAATGGACATAAATGCAAAATTTCCGTCACAGTTTCCCAAGCAACTACATGAGATAGGGGTCTGATATTTTGTATACAGCTTTATCCTATAGTCCCATATGGTGTAAAGTGTTTTTATGTTCCTAGGTCAACTAATTCCTGTTTACCAAGTATTTCAACTTGTATGCGTGGCTTAGTTTGGGGAGCGGGGGTATCACTAGTGAGCATTAGCTCACAGATTTACTTGTTTCTTCTGTTTCCTATTGACTAAAAACTTTAAAATACAGGGGACATATGCCCTCCAATGGCCTCCATGAACAATCACAATTCTGGTAAAAATATCACCATATCATCATGGTACACAAATCCACATTTCTCTTGTTATCATGATTTTGTCATAATAATTATTTGTAATCAGCTGTCTTTTGATACAACAAAAAAACATGCAATAGATTAATGTGCCTAGCATCAATATTGGGATAAAATTTTGTTTTCAAGACTAATAAAAAACCTTTCATTCTTTTGAAAGTCTACAGTACATGTTTTACTATTTTTATTGCAAATTAGATAAAAGAAAGAAGATCTATATTCAATTAGATTAAATTCAGAACTAAAAACATTATTTTTTCTTACTGAAAAAGATTCAGGAACTTGAAAATAACAAGGAGGAGAATGAGCTATCATCTACACAAGTTACTACACTAGAGAAAACTGTGACAGACTTACAAGAACAGCTAGCTGATAAGAATAAGGTATTTATGGAACATGTCTATTAAAATGGCTTATTCATTATGAATATTTTTGCAAGCAATATTATTACATACTGTGTATAATTCAATGGAATAAAATACATGTTGATTATTACACAGGGTTTTCCATATCAGGTCTCATATCATTCCGAGACTCCCATATTAGTTCGAGGAATTAGTTGAGACCATAATATGGATCCAGGAATGCTATTGATCAGATATGGAAAACTCTGTGTTATAATCTCTTTATCACAATATTTCTACATTAATCTAAAAATGATAGTTTTTACTTAATTAAATTGAACTTAGAAATACATGAATTCATGTACATATGTTAACATTATTATATTTTCCAAAATTGGTACTAATTTCCTTTTAATTTGGTTGTAAATTATTTGAATAATCTGGAAATAATTACAGGAAATTTTTTAAGGGTGGAGTTAATATTGTATTATGAGCACGCGAAGCCTTGATATGGATGCCATATTGCCCACTTGTGAGTACGCGAGGTCTCGTATGGATTCCATATTGCCCACTCTGATCAGCAAGGCTTTGATATATGGATATAAGATTCATGGTTACAAATATGGCCTGGACACTTCGGGCTGTTTCACCTGGGCAAAATCACAAATATAAACACTTAATGTGAGATAAAATAGTTTAAAGTTAAAGAACTAGAACTATTGAAGAAAATGTTTTAGTACCTATGCTTGGTATTTTGGTAAAAATGTTGGACTCTTTTAAAAAGATGTTTCTAATAAAAAACAAAATTGAAACATCTAATAATGCTACTTTAATAGTTAAAAGCTATTTGAATTTCACTTTCATTATATCTGTCTCTGTGATATATAAAGAAAACATTTCTCTTCACAACTATATATTTTACTATATAGGCTCTGAAGAAGCAGGAACACAAACTTAGAGATCTCCAGAAAACATTACACAGGGAGCTAAGGGTACAACCTCTCCCTAGTGATGAACCAGTTGTCATAGATGGGACCAGTACACCACCTATGCAACGGAAAGTCAGTGACAGTCGTAATTCACCATTCAGAGACATGAACGATCATCGTGAACAAAGCCCAGCAACTATAGGGCATGTAATGAAACCATTTGAAACGAACAGTCATTCTAATAATACGAGGGATTTACATAAAAGTGAACCTAATCATACATTTAGTGCCCAGCGGAGAGACTTGGAAAAAGATGTGAATTTCAAATATTTAAAACATGTTGTGTTAAAGTTTATGTTGAGCAGAGAAACTGAGGTAAGATATCGGTTTTATTTAAGTGATTAAGTTTATGTTCTTATCGGTAACTTAAGTTTCCATTAAACAATAAAAAAACTTAAGTTTCAATTAAACAATAAAAAAAGTTTAAAAACAGACATGCTACCATAAAAAAAAAACTTGTCCACTACACATCAGCTTTCGTAATTGGGCAATAGATGAAAGCCAGGACATTTTTAATTTCTAATTTTGCTGTACTTGTACATGTATTATCATTCAGAATGTAGTACATGAAATATATGGCACAATATGTATCATTTTTATTGCAACACTCACTCATGCAAGTTACAATCTCTCGGAATAGTCAAGTTAACTACTTCCGAGCTTCCCCCATTTCCAGGGATTGTAATGTGACCAAAATAAAAAAAATCCCAACACATATACAATTATTTACCATATTTACCAATACAATTTCTAATCGAGTTGATAGTTTTATAAATCATTTATCATTTTATTTTTCAGGCTCGCCATCTTATTCAAGCAATATCTGTGTTATTACACTGTACAGAGGAGGAACAGAGGCTGTTACATGACACTTTAGAATATCGAATGTCGTGGTTTGGTATCAAACCTTCGTTAGGGAAAGGACAGAAATCAAAATACATTCCTCCCCCTTATTAATGTGATAGTGGTGTACACCAGGGGTTTATGTTGCCTCCTTTGTTATTTTTTGTTGTTATGAATGTTGTCATTTGAGCAGTTTTGATATATTTCTTTAGCAATTAATATTTCAATGAAGGTTAAAAGCATTTTCTTATAAGATGTTTTTGTTAGGGTCCTTTATAATATCTGTTATGTACATGTATTTCTAAAGTGCAATATGAATATTTATAAAATTATGGAAATGGTGCACAGTGGTCATAACAGACTGGTTGGCATAAATGGTGAGCTAAGCTGTCTGGGTTCATGAAAAGCATTGAAAAAAATGAAAAAGTTTTTTGGGGGGTTATAAATGTAAGTTTGCATTCAACAAGTTTAACATAAGGCAGAATTTCTGTATGCACATAAATTTCATTTATTTAAGTTATATGTTCCCCCTTGGTGTACATTTGTTGTGAAATAAGGCTGTGACTGTGTAAATGTGATTTATTTAATCTCTATAATATATATATACATGATAAACATGTAAATGCATTTATTATGTAATGCAAGTTATTTTAAATTAAACAAAATAATTTTAAGTTTTTGCTTTTGTGGCATCAAGATAGTGTGAAAGTCAATGATAATTAGAAAACTTGGAAGTGTAATTATGTATGAGAGCCTTATCAGTATCGAGAAACTGCATTGTCATATAACCAGTAAGATAAGATAAGAATGTATTTAATATCTCTAGGGGTGTTTAACAGTGATTGGTAACTGCCAGCAGTTAAAATTTTATTCTGAACAAACACATGTCAAAAAGACATTCAGTTGTATGCTCTTATATATTTTTGAGTACTGGAATATGTGTTGGAAAGACGCAGTTTTGATACTTCGAAATTTGACAAGGTTTGGCTATTTCTTTAAAATTTGATAGATTTATCTGTTTGGTCACCATTGTAATATTTTTGGTTTCTGTTTTTGTTTGATCGAATCTGATATTCTACCAATTTTCCAAGTTTTCTACTCCTAGCGTGTCTGATGAAGGTTAATTTGTACATTTATCAAAATCATTTCAA